>CM028133.1:71192500-72392500 GCA_016271365.2 Neoceratodus forsteri
TGGAGAGCCCATCTATGAAAAGACATAGACAGGGTGGAGGCTGTCCAGCGGAGGGCAACCAAAATGGTACAGGATCTGCACCAGAAGGCGTACGAAGATAGACTAAAGAGCTTATATATATATATATATATATATATATATATACCCTAGAAATGAGGGAGAGGGGGGACATGATAGAAACTTTCAAGTACCTTGAGGGAATCAACAAAGTCCAAGAGGGTAGCATCTTTCAAAAAAAGAGATGTGCAAGAACAAGGGGGCACAATTTGAAGATGGGGGAGATGGCTCAGAGGTAATGTGAGGAAGTATTTTCTCACAGAGAGAGATGCGGATGCATGGAACAGCCTTCCTGAGGAGGTCATGGTGTCAAAAACAGTGAGGGAATTCAAGAATGCATGGGACAGACATAAGGCAATTCTAGTGGGGGGGTAGGAGGAAGTAGGCTGTTGGTTAACTAGGATAGAACCATAGAAACATAGAATTTGACGGCAGATAAGGACCGCTTGGCCCACCTAGTCTGCCCATTTTTCTACCTAACAGATAAGCTGCAGATCCTAGTTAACCAACAGCTTACTTCCTCCTACCCCCCACTAGGACTGCCTTATGCCTGTCCCATGCATTCTTGAAGTCCCCCACTGTTCTTGACTCCACAACCTCCTCAGGAAGGCTGTTCCATGCATCCACAACCCTCTCAGTGAAAAAATACTTCCTCACAATACCTCTGAGCCGTCCCCTCATAATCTTCAAATTGTGCCCCCTTGTTCTTGCACATCTCTTTTTCTGGAAGATGCTACCCTCTTGGACTTTGTTAATTCCCTTGAGGTACTTGAAAGTTTCTATCATGTCCCCTCTCTCCCTTCTTTCCTCAAGGGTATACATATTAAGCTCCTTTAGTTTTTCTTCATATGTCTTCTGGTGCAGACCCTGCACCATTTTGGTGGCCCTCCTCCGGACAGCCTCCACTCTGTCTATGTCTTTGCGGAGATGGGGTCTCCAGAACTGCACACAGTACTCCAGATGGGATCTGCAACTTATCCATTAGGTAGGAAAATGGGCAGACTAGGTGGGCAAGCGGTCCTTATCTGCCATCAATTTATATGTTTCTATGTAAAAAATCAAACTCTATGTTTTGCCTTAGAAGGCAAAAGTTACATATGCTCTATTTGCTGTCTTACCTCTCTTGCTTCTTAGAGAACTGATCCCACTCTGACTGCAGCCTGTAAGTAAATCAGGGTCACTGTCATTGGAAAAAATAATGTGCACTGCAGTCTGCTTCTCTCTGTGACTTCTGGGCCTGTTGCCTCCTCATGTCACCAAGAGAACAGAACGCTGGCTAGCATAGGGATTATGGTAAAAAATGGTGATCGGAATTTTAAAAAAGCCAGCGTTATTTTTAAATTGTATTTCTTTACTGGAAGGTACACATTATGTTACAAGGAAGGTGTCTTAATCGGGGACGGGGCATAAAACAGCGACTTTGGATATCCCACAGATGTCCATTTCCCTTTAAGGTGGAAAAGTATAGGAGGAGGAGCTATGGTTCCAAGGCTATACTGTCAGACTGGAAAGTTGGAAGAGGAACCAGAATGGATATGTGCACTTGGGCCGGAGTAGTTATTGGCACCATTGGGACAGCCATTGGAAGGAGTCTCAGACCTCAAATGAATATTTAATTTGTCTGAGCTTTGACAAAAGGAAGTGTTTATTTAAAGGGAAATGGCTTAATTTAAGTAGAAATGTTATTCTTGTTTAGTGTGAGAGTTAAACAGCTAGCTGTTATTTTTCCACAGGGTGGAAAACTTTAGGTTACCTAATCATCTCTTAACCAATTTATTCATTAAAAGCACTGGAGGTGGTCAGAACTGTAAGCCTTCATATAGAGAAGGTATGAAGATGATTGAATTTTATTTTGAGGTAATTTTAGTGTGCTTAATATAACATGCAATTAAAATGAATCCAAGTTAACAGAGCAGAGCAGAGCAGGGTGAGAATTTCCAGAAAGGCAGTGGAATATTAAAACTTGGGATTCCATTATGGCTCATTCTGCTAAAGAATTCCAAAGCAGAATCGAAACTCATTGGTGCTGAGGTTTGAAGCAGGGTCCTGTCCACTCAGTGACCAAGGTTGAGGAGGAATGTAATGTTTCAGGGGTATAAAAGGAGATGCAGCACTCATTTTCAGGGAGACTGAGCAGGGAAACAGATCTGAAAGGACCATACCCATCCAGAGGGAAGCCAGCCAACTGAGGCCTTCCCGTAGTTAGAACCTTGGAGACCAGCCCTCATTTAATTGAGGCAGACTATAGGGGATCACCTGCATGCCAGTGTTAGGGATAGCAGGGAAGTAAAGTAAGAACAGGGACTGAATAACTTAGTCTGCTGTTTTGAGTACCTGTTTTTTGTCAAGTATCTTCAGCTGCATCCAGCAGGTTTGCAGCTGTTGCAAGCAACCAGGTCATCTTTGAGAATCAACAGCATCAGAATCATTGCTATCTCCAGATGGTCTAAGTTGCAAACATTTTCCAGCCATTTACAGTAAGTTTTGTTTCATTTTGGGACTAGTTCAAGAGGGACACTTATCTGTTATACTAAATTCTGGAATACCTATTGCTTCAAGGACTACTGTTCAGCAATTGAAAGACTGAATTCAAAGACTGAAGAGGAAAACATATTGTGAATGACATAAAGTAAAAGTTACATAATGCAAAGTGAATGCTGTTGTGAAATGCTTGTGTATAAGTGAATAGAATGTATAAGCAATATACCATTAAGTATTTCTGTGCTGAATACCAGGCAAAGGTGTCTGGTGGTAAGGGGTGAGTGGGCTGACTAAGGTGGGTAGAGGCCTAGCAGCCATTGCACACATGTAAAGCAAATAAACTGAATCTGCATTGACTGAGGTCTGAAGTGTGGCCTAGTGCTGAGTTGGTATTAAAGTAACTGGAGGGCTAGTGGGTGGTGGAATAGCCTACAGTCTCCAGGACAAGCAGTCACAGGCCTGTGGCAATGTAAAGAACAGTGTACTAATGCTCAAGATATTCATTGAGTTCAAAAGATTATTTTTCAGAACTGTGTGTTGTTATTGCTAATTATACAGTGGCATGAAAGAATCATGGACTCTGAGTGGTCCTTCTGGGACTGGACCCATGATATTATCTCAGTACACCATCATTACTGTAGTCTCAGCACAGAGGGCCACAGCAAATGTAAAGGGAATCATTCCACCATCTCCATGCACCCACTTAACTAATTGGCTCTGCAGCCCTCTTCAGTATCTCCTACTTGGCAGCCACCTTCGGTGATCCCCAACTCCCTTGCCGCTAGCTGCCAGCTGGGAAAAAAAATTATTCATACTAAGAACAAAAGAGGAGCAAGGAGACCATAAGGTCCATATCTGCTCCTATACTAATCAGTTGTTATAGTATGAGAGATTGTATCCTTTGAGATCAGTCTGTCCAGACGATGTTTAAATAAGTTTTTTGTTTCACGTATAACCACTTCAAGGGGCAAATTGTTCCAAAGGTTAATTGTTCTTAGAGTGAAGAAAAAATATTTTTGTGATTGAATGATTTACCGGACAGTTGCAATGGATGACATCTAGTGTTGTGGTAATTGTTTTTGAATGTGTGGTAGAAGAAACACACTAAAGTTTCCATACTGTTAGTGCAGTGGTTAAAACATAATTTTTGAACTCTCATTCAAATATATTGGGGGGTGTATATATAATACAGAAATACATAGATTCTCTCATCGTGTTATACTGGGCATCAAGACTTTGTATTGACATCGCATAACTAGATATGTTACTTTAAAATAGGTAATGAATACAAACAGATAGTCATGTGAATATATCTATTAAGGAAGGGGTAATATAACTTGTTTGTGACTTTCTTATATATAGACGCCCCTTCCATATATATCTTTTGTACATACAGGTATATTCATAATTGATCTAGGGGATAGAAGCAGCAGGTAGTGGGATCAGGGGAGCAACAGAAATGGAGCAAGAGGGAGGGAAAGGTACTCCAAGGGTGTCATATCTGGATAAGGATAAAAAGACCAGTAAGGTGGAGGGGACGGATGATGCTATCTCCACCAAAAGGGTGTGGTTAGCCCTCAAGGCCCTAAAGAAAGACAAATCTCCTGGACCAGATGGCATTCATCCGAGAGTACTATGGGAATTGGCGGACATACTGGCTGCACCCCTGGTGGAGCTTTTCATCAGGTCACTTGAGATAGGGAGGGTACCTAGGGATTGGCAAGAGGCACATGTGGTACCAATCCATAAAGAGGGGTCTAGGGAAGTACCAGGGGACTATAGACCCATCAGTTTGACCTCGGTGGTGGGAAAATTAATGGAGAGTATACTAAAGGAACGATTGGGGGTGTACTTGGAGGAGGTGGGAGGTCTGGATAGTCAGCAACATGGGTTTGTGCCAGGTAGATCATGTCAAACCAACCTTGTGGAGTTCTATGAATGGGTAACATCAGAACTGGACAGGGTAAGCCTGTGGATGTATTATTCTTGGACTTCAGCAAGGCGTTTGACTCTGTCCCACAATGGTCTGGTGGAGAAACTGATGGGGTTAGGAGTAGGCCCTTTGATGGTCAGATGGATTGAAAACTGGCTAGCTGGATGCACTCAGAGAGTAGTGGTCTGTGGGGAGCTCTTGAACCCTAGAGAGGTTGGTAGTGGGGTACCACAGGGCTAGGTCCTGGTCCGATCCTGTTTAATGCATACATATCGGACATCAGGGGGTATAGGGTGTGAAATGAGTCTCTTCGTGGATGAGTCCAAGATGGGAGCAGTAGTTGAGGGAGAAGAGGGGAGGTTGGCCCTGCAAGGGGACCTGGACACCCTGGAAAGCTGGGTTCACACATGGAAATTAAATTTCAATATCACCAAGTGCAAGGTGTTGCATCTTGGTGGGGGACCCTAAACACAGGTACACCCTGGGAGGGGAGGCGCTGGAGGCCTCAATAGGGGAAAAAGACCTAGGGGTCATGGTGGATGCATGTATGAATAACTCTGAGCAGTGCAGGAGAGCAGCTAGCAAGGCAAACAGGATGTTGGGATGCATCGTGAGGGGATCACCTCTAGGAGCAAGGAAGTGATTCTGCCGCTGTACAATGGACTGGTTAGACCACACCTTGAGTACTGTGTGCAGTATTGGAGACCACACTTGAAAAGGGACATACAGCTCCTGGAGAGGGTACAGAGGAGGGCAACAAAGATGATACGAGGGCTAGGGGATTTGACTTATGAGGGCAGACTTGAGGAGTTCTGCCTGTTTTCATTGGAGGAGAGGAGAGACAGGGGGGACATGATTGAGGTCTTCAAGTACCTCAAGGGAATAAATAGGGTAAACATGGAGGGGATCTTTAGACTAAAGCAGGGAGGTATCACCAGAGGGCATGGTTTGAAGTTGGAAGGTGGAAGGGTGAGGGAAAAGAGAGGAGGTTTTTCACTGAGAGGGCGGCGGACCTTGGAATGCACTGCCTGGTGAGCTGGTTCAGAGAACCACAGTGGAGAGCTTCAAGAGAGGGTGGGACAGACACAGAAAGTGGATGTATCAGATGATGGCCTGTCCCGGGGTGGGGTGGGGATGGATGATAGGGGTTTCTGGCGCACAAGGGATGGGAGGGTCTCGGCACCCAACTAAGGATCTAGGTTCGAGCAGACTCAATAGACCGTAAGGCCTAATCTGCTGGCAAATAGTATGTTAGTATGTTAATACCTCATCCCTTTCAGACCTTTCCTTATGGGGAAAATGCTTATACTCCTTACATTACAATCCCCATTTCATGACTATTTTCTGTTTTAATTTTACTTCTTAAGACTCAGAGACCTTTTGTTTCCCTTAAATAACTATTCCCTCTATTTGTTTTTATTATCATATCCAAGCTGTGATTTATAGGTATATCTTTCTTTAACAAACGCAGATACCTTGGTCTACTTGTTATGAAACGACCAAACTTTTTTCTTTTTAAATATAACCTGACATATACTTAAGCAGTAAGCCATGAGGGGGTGTGAGTTATTGGGGGATTTACCATGGCTGGAGTGGTTTGCCCACAAGGCACATCTGAGTGGGTAAATCCTTGCCAGCCATGGTAAATCTCCCAATAACCCATTGCGAGTATACCTTGGGTTTCATAAAAACAATATATAAATAATAAAAAAGTCATTTTTTCCATTTTAAATTGTTTTTTTGTTTACTTCTTGGTGCTCGATACAAAATAGTCTTGGCTCTGTTTGCTGCTTGGTTGACGCACAGCACGCTGCTTTACTGAGGAAGCTATTGTAGGATTGGACATTTGAGGAGAGACGCTGAGGCCCACCTAGTTCAAGTTTTGCCCTGTGGGTAATGCTGGTGCGGCTCTGTGGATGAATAGATGACCACGGTTTTGGCCACTGAAAAGTCAGGGACTGGTGCTGAATTTGAATTTGAATTTAATACAGGTATGCTGTTTTGGGGGCTGGTCCAGTTTTCAATAGATGTATTTTCTAGGGTGCAGTATATTTCCTCTAATTCTTCATTATTGATTAGCTCAAAATAGGTATCCATCTCGTTTTTTAATACGTGCCAAGGTTACCGTTTAGCATTAGCGGTATACAATATGGCAGCTGTTTGAAGTGGGTTCAAGTATCAGAAGGATTCAGTGTTAGGATGGCACATGGCAGGCTGACACCTTTTGTGGTGATTATCAGTGGATTTACAATGGAGGTAAGGTGCCAGCCTGCTTATCTGGTCATTTTTTAAAGTGCATGGTATAATACACAATTTGATCTGCTAAGGATGAAGTATTCTAATCGAAGCTCTATTTGCCATTGTTCAATTTATACCAATTATAGATTTATACAGCTTTCTGGATGTGTGCCAGTTGGTCTAATTCACTTCAGTACTCCCAACCCTACTATATAAATTGTATGTATATATTACATTATAAAATATTTCTTTTTATTGTCTTTCCAGAGGTTACGCACCCACCACATGTAGAAAGGCACCCAAATATAGTGGTAGTGCCCGAAGCCTCCATCACATTTGGAGAACTAATGAACAGGACAGAATTTTGGTAGCTGTACACAACAGCTTTCATGACAATGTCTATCTTCACCTCCAGCAGGCAATTTTCAGGCCATTACAACAAATCTAGTACTATCTTGTAGTGGTGCATCTCCTCCAATATAAAATTATTCATACTCATAACAGACTACACTAGATGTTGGGGTACTGAAACATTACAGAAGATAACTGCAAATAATCAATAAGATAAAATGCCTTACAAAGAATATCTTACCGCACACACCAGTGACAGATTGTAACATACCTAACAAGGGATGGCCAACATTAGAAACTTTTATATCCCCCATACAGTAGTAGCCACAGACATTGCCAGCTATTTCCAGATATTTCATGAAATTTCTAAATAGTTTTACTCTGCTGTCCCTACTTTGGAAATGCAGAAAGCAGGAAATATCTCTAAAAATATCACAGAAATTTCAGGAAATAGCTGGCAATGTCTGTAGATACTACTGTACTAACCCCCTCCTCTTTCTTCCCTTTCCCTTCCCCCTTCCCTGTCTTATTAATTGGGTATACATACAAAACATATATACCTATAAAGATTAAGTTAGACATAAGCTACAATATCAATAGACTGTTTTGGTCATGTACTGTTTATTATACTTAAAGGTGGATAACCTACAAGAATTGTGAATTTTGATTACAGTTTTCCATATAGTATAATTAGGATTAGATAGCAATAGCTTCAATGGTCTGTGGATATTAACCCACGTACCTAACATTGTTTACACGTGTCTGATGTGCTAAGAAAGGGTCTTGATTTGGTTTTCCTAATCAACTCATTATTTCTTCTCGCATCCAAAAGATTTGGATTTTGATATCAGTTTTCATAAATAGGTACTACCTAATACCTAATTTGATAAATATGTTATTGATATTGTTAATATTGTATTCTTTTATTTCAAGGAGACACTATTCATCAAAAGCTGAAAAATTAATAATTTTTTTAAAATATCTTGCCTTTGGAAACAGATCCTCATATGTCTTCTCTGCCTGTAGGGTTATTCTGGCAAGCAATGATGCGTATGTACTTGCATTTACCCATATATCTTGGTGTGTTTGCTCCCCTATATCTCTTTAGATCTCATAATAACCAAATTATACACAACCCCCTATGGCTGTCTTGTCATTCTTCACATGGAATGTTAGGGGACTCAACTCACCTAGTAAAAGAACTCAAGTATTAAGACGTCTTAAAAAGCACAAATTGCAGTTATGCAAAAGACACAATTATTAATTTAGGATAATGAAAGACTTAAAAAAGATTGGGTAGGTCCGGTCTATGCAGCTTCAGCTTATTCCAAAAAAACATGGGGTTGCCATTTTAATTCACAAAAAGTTAAAATGGACAGTATCTAACATTATTCAGGGTACCGAAGGCAGATGGGTCATAGCCTGTATGGATACAACAGCTGGACCTCTCACTTTAATTAATGTTTATGCCCCTAACTCTGATTGTCCAGACTTCTTTCATAACATAACACTACAACTAACTATTCATAACCTATCTAACATGCCCATACTAATGGGAGGTGATTCTAACTTGATGCACAATACCTTCTTAGGTAGAAGTAATCCAAGGAGTAAGGCTGCACTTTCATTACTAATGAAGGACTTTGGGTTAGCAGATGTATGGAGACTATACCACCCTAGATACTGAGAGTATACCCTCTACTCATCACTTCACCACTCTTATAGCAGGATTGATTACTGGTTCGCTACAAGTAAAGTCACTGAAAAATATAGGATTTGGCAACATTACCCATGATTATTTCAGACCACTAACCTGTTAAATTACACCTAAACTGGGGACCTCCATCCCCAAGATCCCCTTTATGGCACTTTGATCCTCTTTTACTTAAAGACCCTGGGGCCCAGATATTCAAACTGCGCCAGGCTGTGGCACAAGCTTGGGCGCAGCTCAAATTGGCTGCACAGGGGTGTGGCCTGAGTGATATTCAAAGGAGCTGCGCCATGGCCCAGCAGCTTTGAATATCACACCCTAGCCACTCCCACTGTGCATGGCGAAGTGGCACTGCACCAGCGCAAGTGGCCAGAGTGGAGCATGGAGATGCGCTAGCGCAAGTGCCATTGCGCCATGCACAGCACCCATGATATTCAAAAGGCGACATGCAAATGGGGCCATAATTTATACAAGGCACACATGGGGCCATTTGCATGTCATTATGGCCCCATTTGCATCCCATTTGCCTGCAGGTGTGCCGATCCCTGATGACTTGCACCTGGCACCCTGCCAGGCAGCAGCTGTTGGGGACCGACGCCCCCCTGCAGCCCGATCATGGGCATATGTTTAAAAAGAAAGTCCCCGTCCTACATCCCTGGTGGTCCAGTGGACCACTATGTGCCCGATCGTGGGCACTCGTTATAATATAAAAAAACCCCGTCCAATATCCCTGGTGGTCCAGTGGACCGAATGCTGCCCGATCGCAGGCATCTGTTTAAATAAATCCCCCCCATTCAATATCCCTGGTGATCCAGTGGACCAAATGCTGCCTGATCATGGGCATCTGTTTAAATAAACCCCCCCGCCAATATCCCTGGTAGTCCAGTGGACCGAATGCTGCCCAATCGCAGGCACCCATTATAATATAAACCCCCCCATCCAATATCCCTGGTGGTCCAGTGGACCGAATGCTGCCCGATCATGGGCATCTGCCCTGCCGCCCACTGACTGACACCTCAGTAGGGCCGCACACCCATCGGTTCACAGCATGAGCCAATGGGCATGCAGCCCCTACTGTATACACATTCCAGATATGTGAATGATTCATTCACATATCTGAATGTATAATACGTAGGGCTGCACACCCATTGGCTCACGCTTGAACCAGTATGCGAAGCCCTACCGAGGTGTCAGTTGGCGGGCAGCAGGTGGTGGGGTGCTGCCACCCACCGCTGATGGGGAGCGGGGTGGTGGGGCTCAGTGGGTGGGTGGGAAGGGGGTACCTTAGAACACCAGGGTAATAGGATATTTTCTGTTAAACAGATGCCCACGATCGCGGCGCATTTGGTCCACTCACCACCAGGATATTGGAAGTTTTTTTTTTATAACGGTGCCCGCGATCGGGCACATAGTGGTCCACTGGACCACCAGGGATATTGGACAGGGACTTTATTTTTAAACATATGCCCATGATCGGGTGGGGGGCTCTGCCAGGTGCAGCTGGAACTCAGGTAGCCACCCACAGGTGGCAGCTGCCGTGTTGCACCCTGCAATTTGGCAGCTCACCTGTGGGTGGTCATCAGTTGTTCCTTTTTTGGGGGGCTTAACTTTGTGCTGGCACAGGTAGGGGTTGCGCATGCATGACTTTGCACATCCCAGACTGAATATCGGGCTGTGCAGGTTATGCATGGTCAGGCCCCCCACCTATGCCTGCATACATTACTGAAGCACTCCAGCGCATCGGGATTTGTGCCGTGCACTTTTCCCTTTTGAATATCATGCCGGGGCACAACCCTTTTGAATATCTGGGCCTGGGTTTATATTGTGGGTCAGATCACAAATTCAGGACTTTATATCACATAATCTTTCCTCAGATACATTTATGGGAATAATATGGGAGGCACTTAAAGCTACAATACATGGTAAAATCATTTGCTTTTCTACTCAGAGGAAGAAGATGCGGGAACAACAACTTTATAATCTAGAGAAACAACTCAAAGACAAAGAAACATAATACCTTGCATTTAAATACCTAGATCCCAACTCTCCCTTCACTTAGAAATACTATGATTACGCACTCAAATAAACAAACTCATATCATACAAAACTGAAATTGCTCTTTTTAAAATTAAACAAAAATAGTGGGCACATGGCAATAAAGGCAATACACTATTAGCCCATAGACTTAAGTCCCAACAGATGGAAAGATTTATAAGTGGTCTGAAAAATTCTGATGGTAATATATTCATAGAAAACTCTGCTATTAATAAAATCATGACATATTTTTACAAAAAAATTATACTCTCCACCCTTGAATGTACAATAAATCCAAATTCAAAAGTTCCTAGGAAAAACAAAACCTTCCCTGACTTCCTACAGAATTAGCCAAACCATTAAATAAGCCTTTTACAGAAAAAGAAACACAGCAGTCTCTCTCAAGTCTTAACTCAGGTAAATCTCCCGGTGGAGTTGGTTTCTTTGTAGAATTTTATACATCTTTATCTGACCTCCTCTATCCCATATTTTGCAAGGCATATCATGAAGCTACCCAGTTGGGCAATTTACCCTCAACTACGACTGAGGCAGTAATTACTGTTCTCCTCAAGAAAGAAAAAGACACATCTCTCCCCTCTAGCTATCATCCCATCTCTCTACTCAATATAGATGGTAAAATATTCACCAAAATCTTAGCCATGCACTTTGAGGCTGTCATTCCTCGACTAATTGATCGCTCACAAGTAGAGTTCGTAAAGGGTAGAGTCGTAGCAGACCATTTAAGATCCCTTTTCAATCATATGCATAAAGCCCAATCTCTCAAATCTTCTGCAGCAGCTATTGCTGTAGACTTTGAAAAAGCTTTTGATTCTTTACACTGGAACTATCTCTACAGTACATTTTCTCAATCAGACTCCCAGATCATGTCTGTGCATGGATTAAATTACTCTAGAACCGTCCCTCAGCTAGAATACTTACTAACTCCACTCTGTCCCACCCCTTCTCCTTAGCTAAAGGTAGAAGAAGAAGAAGAATCAGCATTTATATAGCACTTTTCATACATCCAAAGCACTTTACAAGCAATGCTAGACCAGTAGTGAAGTGACTGAATGTGTGGTGGCGCCATATCACACATCATCACCCACACACAGCCTGGATATTGCATGAACCGGTTTATGGGAAGGGGAATGTTGGCCAGGACACTGGGAATGTTCCCTACTCTTTTCGAAGAGTGCTATGGGTTCTTTTACTTCCACCTGGACACCCACCAGGACAACACCAGGATGGGCAGAAGGGACCTCGGTTTAACGTCTCATCCGAAGGACGGCACACCCCAGCAGTACAGCACCCCTCAAAACTGCAATCAGATGCCAGCAATTTTTAGGTGCAAGTCCAATCCCAGTGTGGGACGAGAACCCACGACCTTCTGGTCCAGAGGCGGATGTGCTACCAACTGAGCCACGCTGACACCCTACACAGGTACTAGGCAAGGATGCCCATTATCCCTATCCCTTTTCATTCTGGCTCTTGAACCATTGATAACTGCACTTCAACAATCCAGTGATATGAAAGGCATATCAATAGATAATTCACAATATACCTCCTTAGCCTATGCAAATGATTTACTTATTTTAGTAGAAAACCTGGAATTCATGGCTCAGCCTCTTATCCAACTACTTAACTCATTTACAAAACTTTCTGGCTTGACAGTGAATTACAATAAGTCTGAGGTGCTACTTTAAACAAATTATGTAAACCACATATGAATATCCTGCGTGGATTCCGCTGGTCTCCCCAAGGTCTTACCTACTTAAGGATAAAGATTCTGCCTAATTTAGATAAAATATGGGACACTAACCATTCTCCTCTCCTTAAAAAAAATTAAAACAATACTAGATAAATGAAAGACTCTCAATCTTTCCTTCATGGGAAAAATTGCAGCTATCAAAATATCCATAACTCCCAAAATGTTGTACCTGTTTGCAAATATTCCACTAACATTATCATCCTCCTTTCTAATGAAAATAGACAAAATAATAGGAAACTTTATCTGGGAAGGGAAAATCCCAAGAATTAGTCAAATTAAACTGAAATCTCATTGGTCAAAAGGAGGACTAGGTCTTCCCTGGTTTATGGCATATCTCTGGTCATTTTGCGTATCTCAAACCATTAAATGATTCACAAAACCCAATTCCAAAAACCCCTTATGGGTTGATATGGAAACATCTTTGATTGCAGGTGCTTCCCCTTCAACCTTTATTTTCAACTCTCTATAACACAAGCTAAGATGGTATCTGACCATAGCCCCATCCATCATTTCTTGGTGGAAACTTCACAAGCAGATAAACTCCAATCCTACTCTATCATTATATACTCCCATTTGGGGTAATCACTTTATTACCTTGGAAGGCCAATCATTATACTGCAAATCCTGGACAAATAAAGGCATTTACTTCTTGGATGATGTCCTATCTAATGACCATCATACATTAGACTCTTTCACCAACTTACAAATGAGATGTGGTATACTCAAAAGTGACTTTTGGAAATACTTACAGTTAAGACATGCTGTATCTGATTTATTGATTAAAACAAGAAGAATACCATCTTCAGACCCCTATATCTCCTATTGGTTGAATAGTAGCTCTGTTCTTGTCAGCAAAATATACAAATCTATTATTTTATTTATTTATTTGAATCTAGGATTACAAGTACCTTTGAGCCAAGGATCTTTTACAAAGGTTCCATATCAGTTGCAGTACAATAACAAAAAAAAAAAAACAAGACAATTAAGTAGCAAAGGCAGGATAACAGGTTAACAATCAGTTACATGAATATGAATGCATACATTTGGGGTTAAACTAAAGCCAGAGGCATTGACAGGGTAAATAGTATTAGAAGGCATGGCAAGGACACAAAAGGAAGCAGCCAGAGGCATTGTCATATCACAGAGAGAGAGAACAACAGGCAGTGGAGGGGATGCAGGGGGAGGGGGAGAGAGGGTGGGGGAGGGGGTTGGCAGGAGATTGAGGGTAGATAAGAGAAGTGCTATGTAGAAAGAGCTGAGAGAAGGATTGGGTAATGGTAAAGAGGGCTGATTAAAGGAGACAGTCACAGGTGCTAGAGGCAGAGAGGAGAAGGTGGAGCCTGGATTTGAATGGGCCAAGTTTAGGTATGGAGGAGATGTCACTGCTGAGACCATTCAACCAGCTAGGGGCCCTATGAGCAGAGGATCTTTGTCCCTGGGTGGTACGGCAATTAGGGACCTGCAGGAGTTGAGATTCAGATCCTCTAGTGTGGCACGGGTTACTACTGGGGCAAAGGAGAGCTTGGACTCTGAGGGATGCTTGTCCCATGGTTATTTTCTTTGCCATAATGCAGGTTTTGTACTTTATATAGTTTGAGAGTTGTAGCCAGCCAGTTTGTGCAAAGGGGTCACATGTATGAGTGAGACAGTGAGCTCCAGTGATGAATCTACAAGCTTTGTTGAGAGATGTGGATATGCATCTGAGGGCAATTACAGTAGCAGAGCTGTACATGATCAGGCCATATGTAATTATGGAGACAACAGAGCTCTGAACAGTGACCCTTAAGTCTTCCAGAGTAAGGTGTTGCCTGTGCCTGTAGAGTAGTCCAATGAGAGTATTTGCAGCTTTGGTGACGCTATCGATGTGGGCACCATAGGATAGGTTTCAGTCAAGAGAGATCCCAAAATAGTAAAAGATTGCACCTGTTCGAGGGCAGCTCCAAGGCAGTTTGTAATAGTCAGGGGGTGTAGCCTGTACTTGCTGTGGGAGCTGCTGAAAAGCATTGACTTGGTTTTCATATAATTTAGGACCAATTTGTGTTTGCTAAACCAGCTCTCAACTGAAGCAAAGCCTAGCTGTAGATTGTTTTGTAGGGGTTGGGGATCTTTATGGGTGGTGTGAATTATATTGTCATCAGCACAGAGGATGATTTGTTTCCAGGCAAGATTGTGGAAGGCTGTTCAGGAAGAGACCGAATAGAATGGGGCACAGTATGGATCCCGGGGGAGGGCTCCTGACCAGACATGTCCAGTGTCAGAGAGGAAATCTGCAATTTTAACTCTTTGGGAGTGGTTTTCCAGATTGTTTTTAAACCAGGCCGTGGAGTCATGAGAGAGCCCAGCATTCAGAAGCTGCTCAAGTAGTAGACAATGGTGGATGGTGTCGAAAGCCTTAGTTAAATTGATAAAGACCAACCCAGCTAGGTGACCATTATCCAGAGAACTATGGATGGTATCAGAGATACATTACCAAACCAGACCCTTTCACCTAAGGATAAATGGAGTCTTGCATTACATTATAACATATCTGACTCTCAGTGGAATAGTTGTTGGTCTGCCTGTCATCAATCTCATAAAGACACATGTAGTATGCTTACCCAATTTAAAATACTTTATCTATGGTACAGAACCCCCACAGTTTTACACTACCTTAACTTATCTCAAAATGATCTTTGCTAGAGATATTACTCTACAGGTGGTGACTTACTACACATTATCTGGTTTTGTAAATCCATATCCAATTTATGGAAATCCATTCATGATTTGGCTGTTAAAGTAATTGGTCATGACATTTCTTTTGATCCCAAACTTTATATTTTAGGGATTAAAACTCACAATACCTAATACTCCAAATACCAACATAGATGGTTAAATATGTTATCTATGCAAGTGAAACACTTTCTCCTGATGAATTGGAAATCCAAAACAATACCAACCCTTTCTGAAATTCTTAATAACTTAATCCATAGAGCATCCCTTGAAAAAAATCTCTTATTCGACTCTTGGCCAGATAAATGAATACAAATTCTGTTGGCAGAAGTATCTAGACTATTTGGAATCTGATTGACATGGATCTGTTTAGGCCTATCTTAAACTCTGCATATTTGTTTTTGTTTTCCAGCTCTTTATTTTTTGTCTCATCTTATTATTTTACTTACTGTCGTACAGATGATTTGCACCTTTGCTTACGTTATAAATAATGTCAAGGCTGTAAAGACTATACCACATTACTTTAACATTTATACACTACAAGACAATAACAAACCTTGTAAATAAATACATGCCTGAATAGGTATTGTACTTAAGCAATGTACTCCAGATAGTTGACCTACTCATTGTATGGAATGTGTCTTGACTGTTTGGAAAATTTCAATAAAGAAATGAACAGCAAAAGAAAAGAATGTGAGGCCAAGTTCAGAAATTAAGTAGGGGTCCTGAATAAGGTCATAAAGAAAATGTAAATCCCCTCTGATATGTCTAGTGGTTAAAGACATAAGGTTACATGATGATAATCTTGAATTGTATATTTCATTTTGTAAACCCTTTATGTTTTTGGTGAATTTTCTTTGCACCTCCTCCAATTCATCACATTTATTCTTTTTAAAGGGGCACCTGAGCTGGGATGCATAGTCCAGATGTGGTATGGCATAGGCTCTGAACAAAGGCATCATAACATGTGCACTTCTGGAGTTAATATTTCTCTTGATGGACCATAAGACTTGGTTGGGTTTATTGATGGTTTCATGAATATGTTTGGAAAAAGTAAAGTTATTAGAAATAATAATTCTGAGATCTTTCTCATCAGTTGTTGAATTCAATACTTGGCCACCTAGATTATAAGAAAAGTTGGAGTTGTTTTGTCCTAGTTGCATGACTTTACACTTTGAATTATTAAATTTTAATCCCCATAATTTTACCCAATTAGAAATAATGTCCAAATTTTGTTGAATATGGGAAGCTTGGTCTACGCTTGAGCATGGGCTGCCAACTTTTATACTATCTGCATATTTAACAGAGGAAGTGAAACGTTTATGTTATATCAGAAATGAAAAACTGAAATAAACATGGTCCTAGGACCGAGCCTTGTGGAATGCCACTTCTGACAAAGCCAATGGGCTGGATTTTCAAACATGTCTAAGAGCAGTGCAAGGTGTGTCCTAGGACTGCCTTGCATCAAAAATGTGTGCATCAAATTTTAAAAGAAACGCTGACGCAGCGACAGCATCCCAGCACATGACGCAAGCTGGTGCTTGTGGCATAAAAATTATGGTAGCACCTGAAATGATGCTGTGTGCCCCATGCAGACTGTGACAAGCACAATGGCACAAGCAAGCAGGGGAAGCAGGTCACCAGCCCATAGCCACAAACACTACTTTACTGAAAGGGAGACAGATGTCATGATTGGCGAAGTACATGCCCAGTATTACCTACTGATGTCCCGTAGTGGTGGTAAGGAATAGCAGAACAAGAGGCAACAAGCCTGGGCATATGTGGCAACAATGGTCAATGCAGTGGCACCCATGAGGAGAACAATAAGAGAACTGCAAAAGAGGTACAATTACCTCAAGAGGAGGTCAAAGTAGAAGCTGGCACACAATGCTCACTGTGTCATGGGTACAGATGGAGAATCATCACAAATAATTAAACTAACACCACAGGAAGAATATGTGTTCACCCACCTCAGATGCTGCTCAATTACAGGGAACAGCAACCTTGATATATACAGGCAGCAGAACCTGACCCAAGGTGAGTACCAACAGATGCTAAATATACATACACCCTGCATAGTTGCAGCACAGCAGGCAAGACGGCAGTGTAGGTGGCAACACAAAAACACCCATGGAAGTCAGTGACACAGGCAAACAGCAATGCACAGCACTGGCAGTCCTGCAGGTGAGGCCAAAGAAGCCCATGTGACACCCTCCACATACCTCCCAATCACACAACAGTATAATGCATAACACTGTCTAGACAAATGTATAGCAAATGGTCAGAATGTGAAGCACTGTGTAATGTCAAAACCTAAATATGTGACCCAGACAGGTACTGATAAGGAATGAGACTGTCAACATAATGCAATGATGTAGTAGCTGTAACCAGACATAGACCCAACAATGTGAAGAACATCAGTGAACTGATGTGTAGCAAGGGTAACATTGAGTGTGCACAGTAATGTGCCATGCAAAAGCCATTGCAGTAGAGAGGCATGCCAACACCCCTCTCACAAGCCCTGAAGAGCAAATAGCTGTGCGTACCATTGCAGGGGACAACAGCGGTACAGGTAAGCACATGACACCAGCCATGTACGTGTGTAACACACACATGCTGCAAGTACACACTGTGCACATGAGCAAAATGTGTGCACAACTGACAATGACAATCAAAGGTGTGTGACCAGCCCATGTCACTCAGTGCTGTGTAGGAAAACCAGTGTCACAATACTGGTCAGGGTCGGACTGGCCTGACCAGATACCCAGAAATCTCCGGGTGGGCCCAGATACCCAGAAATCTCCAGGTGGGCCCCCCCAGCAGTACATACTCATACACAACTGCTGTGGAGGGGGCACACACTCAAAATTCAAGCCCTGCTGTGTGCCATCACTAATATTATATACTACCCCCAGTTAACAGCCGTGAGGCAGCTACAGTAGTTTCTTTGGGGGCTGGGGCCCTTTGTTCTGCATACCTTAATTGATGTGGCTGGGAGCCAGGAGGGGCAGAATAATCATGCACTAGAGAGTAGACAAAAGTTTTATTTGTGCATTGCCATGGTGACTGAGTGGGACTGACTGTGATCGATTAGAATTTAGATAGATGAAATGACCTCATCACTCACCACATTCTTTATTTGAGTCTTGCAGTGTGTTGGACGAGAGGTGCTGGGCACAGGAACAACTTTCATTAGCTGAGTTGTCTCATCGTCACCACGTCACCATGGCAGCCGTCATTATGTCGCTCAGGTCTGTTGTCTGTCTAGATGAGTCTGTGACGTGACATGACGCACCAGGACATTCAAAAAGCCCTGAGTGAGCTGGGATTATTCTTTCTCTGTTCCAGTTCATTCCTAGCATTGCTCAAAGTCGAGCCTGGAGTGGAGCCCAGCTGAGCTGCCCTGCTGATTTTTGGAGAAGACGAAGTTATTCCGAGTCCGACCGTGTCAACCGTCCAAGCACAGCCACAGCAACAAATAGAATTTGAAGAACGCCAGGTTGATGCATGGGCGAAGGTAGTGACAGTGATTCCAACAACAATTTGGTGAGTTTTCCTGGCCTGGGACCCTGATTGCAGTAAGTGACTGTGGTGTGGCGTAGAGCATGATAAAACAAGGAAGGGCTAAGGGCAGCAGCAGTGCTGCCAGTGCTAGCCTCCCTGACATAGTTCTCTGAGTTTTCTAGTCTTTTCTTGAGGAGCGAATTTTCTTTTAGAAAGCCTGTTGAAACGTTCATAGCTCTGCCTGCTGTTTGGGTAGCCTGTTGGGTGTCGGTGCATAAAATCCCTATTTTTGTGTCCATAGCTTTCATTTGTTGTTGAAATTCCTCCATTTGTTTGTCTATGGACTGTATAGCCTTGAGTATGGCCGGATTAGTCAGCTGAAAGGGTTCTCTCATATTTCCAGTTCACGGAGCTTCCATGCTGCTGCTGGGCCACTGTTCCTTCAGCCTGGTGCCTTCCACCTCTGCTCTAGCTTTCTTGTTTGTTTACCCCATGCTGACCTTTACTAGTTTAGTCTCTGTCAGTCTGCCAGAATGAGGGGTCAGCCCAGGGAAGAGGGCATGCCAGTGCCTAGGCTAGAATACAGTACAGAGTTAGTCAAGAGAAAACAAATAGAAATGTTGGTTTCTGGGGGCAGAGGTAGTGGCGTGTACTGCATGGTTTATTGGGAGGAGGGGTGGAATGGTGTATGGGGAAGGGGTGGCATGGACTGTGTGCCATTTTGAGTGTGTTGTGTGTGTGTGGGGGGATGGGGGGATGGTCAGGTCCATGATGTTGACTTGCGAATCTGCTGCCTGAATTGTAGGGTGGCAGGCTCACTGATGTGGAAAACATTGAGGTGAGTGGAATCCTGTCTGTTACCACTTTTAAAATGCTAAAAACTCATTTGTTTGCTCAAGTTTTTGAGTTCAGCTAGGAAATTATAATCTTAACTGAGTATTTTAAAATGATGTATTTTAGGTTATTATTTTTTTTTTTCTGCTAATCCAGTATTTATACCTTGTGAGAAATTGTACGGCATCTGGAGCCATTGGGTGGTCGCTTAACAAATACATTTGCCTTACCTTTCCAGGTCAAAAATTACAAATGCTTAATTTTGAGTGTGAGCATAACTGTAATGTTGTTTTCTCATGGATCTTGCTCTCCTTGTCTCCTGCACTCTGTGGTGTCTACTAGTGGCACCCCCTCCCTGTCCCATGTCAAGCAGCCCCGATGCTTAGAGGCAGTGGCACTCATTCCCTTTTTCCATCCCATTTTTCAAGCATTTTCTACTGTCCAGAAACTTCACCCCATCTCCCATTTTACTGTTCGAAGGGGTTCCTCCTGTTGGGTCTGGGAAGGCACTGAGGTGGCAGGTAATGGCTGTCGCAAACACACTCTGCAGGGCAGGCCCTCCCACAATGCTAACCTCGAAATGCAATAGTGTGAATGGGGGACAGACAGGGTAACCCTCCTGTCTGTTTTGGGTTAGAATCATCTTTTTCTGTCCTGGTACTGGATGTCATCAGTCCCTGTAAGTACCCGGCTTCCAGTTATGGCATGGACTGCATGGGTGGGGTAGTAGAGTAGGGGTCGGGGAGGCACTTTTGTGAGTGACTAACATATTCGAGGCAAGTGGTGAGAGGGCCTAGTGGCGACTTGAGTCCAAACATCCAGGCCTTAGATCCACCACTCCAGTCCACCATCTCTAAGCCAGCCAGCCCCCGGTTGCTATTTGCCTGTTGGTAAATGTTACCAGCAGGAATTGAAAGAGGTGTTTGTTTTTAGTGCCTGCTTTGGTGAATACTCATTTCTATATTAAGGGTGCAGTTTAAATACATACAAAAGTGTGTACATTGTTAATTATCTAAAAATCTACTTCATCTGGAGTCCTAAGCTGCAAATATCTTGTGCGAAAGCTTAGCTTTTCTGTGCCGTCTTGTCATTGGTACTATTTTTGTTTATCTTGAGTATCAATCAGTAGTACATTTACATTTACATTTCTTTTTATGTAAAATATATATGTAATCCTTGCTTTGTGTATACTCAAGGGAGGCATATTGGAAACCTATTAGTATAGCCCAGCCTAGAGCTTTAGCAAAAGTTTTCCAAAGTACCTACACAAAGTTGGACCATTTGTATGCACAACTTTAGAATATATTGCACCTTATTGTTATATAACAATTGTATAACAAGGAGTATGTGCAAAGGAAACCTTAGTTATTAGTCTGATGTAACAGAGGGAGAGGGTGATGACTAGTGGTGCACAGTGAATCCAGTAGTTGGCACTGTCTAAGTTCATTCTCTGCCAGGGGCTGGGTGGTGGATATGGTCCAAATGGAACAATGGGTGTGGGGGAAGGGGGGCAGTGCCAGTGCCTGGTGATAGTGGGGTGGACTGTGACATCTCTGTAGCATGGAAGTCGGCCTGTACCATCTGGTGACCATGACCATTCCACTGCTCCACCTTGTCTTGTCTTGTTGGTTGGTGTATTGCTCATTTCAAACTTTTCACCAGCTGGGGAAATACATATGATACAGTGCTGAATAGCAGTCAGGCAGCTGAGCTCTTTTGAGATGTCCTGGCTTGGCCTGCCATGCCTTGAGTTCAAGTTTCAAGTTCAAGTTCAAGTTTATTGCAGGAAGACTCCATTGAACAAGCTCATTCACAAGGAGGTTCTGAAGGTAATACACATACAAAGGCACATTATACAGTACAACACTTTGATAACCAATTATGTGGAGTATACATAATGTTATAATAGGTAATTCATAGTGAGATACAAGGTTACAGATATATATATATTTATATACAGATTCGGGGTGAACAATATCAGATAAGGCTAGACACTTTATCTCTGTAAGAGTCTGATGTAACAGAGGGAGAGGGTGATGACTAGTGGTGCACAGTGAATCCAGTAGTTGGCACTGTCTAAGTTCATTCTCTGCCAGCGACTGGGTGGTGGATATGGTACAAATGGAACAATGGGTGTGGGGGGAGGGTGGCAGTGCCAGTGCCTGGTGATAGTGGGGTGGACCGTGACATCTCTGTAGCATGAGAGTTGGCCTGTACCATCTGGTGACCATGACCACTCCACTGCTCCACCTTGTCTTGTCTTGTTGGTTGGTGTATTGCTTATTTCAAACTTTTCACCAACTGGGGAAATACATATGATACAGTGCTGAATAGCAGCCAGGAGGTTGAGCGACTCAAGTGGTGACTTGTAATGAGGGTAGTATGTTGGATTTTCAGATTTCTACATTGAATACATGTCTGTCTCTGGTATTTATTTAAGCAATATACCCCTCCAGGGAGTGGGTATACTGGTGGATTTACCATGCCTGGTGTGGTTCGGTCACAAGGCGCAGCAGAGTAACTTAGCCACACCAGAACTGGTAACTCCACCAGTATACCCGCTCCCTGGAGGGGTATATTGCTATTATACAATGGCCTTTTTTTTTCTTTTTCTTGTATCTAAAAAATCAAACAAAAAAAGTTGCTATTTTGTTGTGTTTTTTTTCTGTATTTGTTAGTGCACTACAAAAAACAGTACCTGGTTAGAAGTGCACTGTGTGGAGTGGTGAGACACTGAACCTGAAAACAGTGTTACGGGGGAAAAAATCTTAGTGGAGCGAGCCATAACTGGCTGTTGTCAGGAAGCTTCTGGGTTTAAGTTTAGAACGTAGACATGGCTGGAGGGTTGGATTTATTGTTTT
Organism: Neoceratodus forsteri; assembly: GCA_016271365.2. NCBI lineage: Eukaryota > Metazoa > Chordata > Ceratodontiformes > Ceratodontidae > Neoceratodus > Neoceratodus forsteri. Next base: position 71,214,982 of record CM028133.1, read on the forward strand.
GGATTTTTTTTTAATGCTGAGATTGTACAGAAAATGTTTTGGAGCAGGGGTGGATTTGTTGGAGAGTGAGCAAGCGACAGGTGATTGGAGAAGGGTACGAGAGGGAGATGTGAAGCAGCGAGGTAGTCGGTGATGTTTTCAGGTGAAAGTTTAAAAAAAATTACTAGGAGGATATGGGCAAGTGTTGTGTGAAGAATTCTTTTTTTTTATATATATACAGTTTTGGCAGATTTGATCGCTGTTTGTCAGAGATGGAATGTGGCAGTTTTCGTAGAGACTGCTCACTGTCTGTCGCAGTGTTTGCCACTAGGGCTGCTGACAGTCAGAGTGATTGAAGGGATAGGTTTTTATGTGGCAGAGTGGTGTCTGGCACCTTATCCAGTGGGTAGACTGGAGGATTTACCATGCTGAAAAGATGCCAGCCAGCCAATGAGAATGCAGGATTTGGCGCTTTCTATTTTCACCATTGTATAATATCCAGTTGACTGCTGTTATGTTTTGGACTTATGCTGTCTTATGATGTTTGGTCCTATCCCTTTACTCTAATCCATCCTTCCCCCTCCATACCAACATGCTAAAAGCCAGCAGAATAAGCCTGATGGTCTGAGTCTGCTCGGTACCCAGCCTCCAATGAATGCTCGTTTTTCCACCCCCCCAGACACCAAGAGGGTCATCTTCTGCTTTAGTTTTCCCTTGTAGCTGTCTCACCCCTTGTTGAAGCCCTCCACTGTGCACTCCTCCACAAGACTCCCAGGCAGTGCATTCAATGACTCCACCACGCTCAGTGAAGTAATGTCTCCTGCATTCCCCCCTGTAATTCCCCCCCTCTAGTTTCCACCCATGCTCCCTAAAGAAGAAGGAACAACCAGAGAGACATGAGTAGAAGCTAGAGATGGGGGAAAATACAGGGGGGAACACAGGAGACATCACTTCACTGAGATGGTGTGGAGCCATGGAATGCACTGCCCGGGGAGTCTGGTGGAGGATGGCACAGTGGCATGCATCCCCATTTCCCCCTATTTATGTACATGAATTGGTTGCCTGAGTGATTCTGCTCCTTGGCAGTTTCATCTGCACTTTCTGGCACTCTTTGTCATGTGCCTTCATCAATGAGAAAAGGTGCTGACCCACTGCTTCTACTTGTGAGTACTGATATATTTTGCTACTCTGATCCTCTCCTCCTTTCCAAGCCCTTAAGTTGGCACCCAACACTTTTGTCCTTGAAGCTGAAAGAGCAGGTGCATACTTCAGAACATGAAACCCCACCCCAGGTGTGATACCTCACCTGCTCCACAGTTGGTGGGTATCCACGACCCATTTCTTTCAGTCTTGTATAAAAATTATATCACTCATAATTTTTACCCTACTGCATAAAAGCATAGACTTTGATGGCAGATAAGGGCCGCTTGGCCCACCTAGTCTGCCCATTTCCCTACCTACTGGATAAGCTGCAGATCCTAGTTAACCAACAGCCTATTTCTTCCTACTCCCCACAAGAATTGCCTTATGCCTGTCCCATGCATTCTTATTCTCTCTCAGTTTTTGACCCCACAACCTCCTCAGGAAGGTGGTTCAACCACCCTCTCTGTGCAAAAATACTTCTTCATATTGCCCCTGAACCATCCCTCCTGTCTTCAAATTGTGCCCTCTTATTCTTGCACATTTCTTTTCTGAAAGCAAATGGAGCAGCTTCCTGATACTGTCACCACGCCCCCATGCTGGTGCAAGAACACTCATTTCATGATGTTATAAAATGGAGGCATGTTTATTCATGCTCCAGTGACTTCAAGGGGGGTGATATTTCAGAAGGTTTTAGTACTATTTAAAAAGTTAAGATTTGAAACAAAGTAACTACTTGCTAACAGGGTCCCTGTTAGTCTAGGGGGCTCTTTGTTTCAAATCATAACTTTAGATAGTACTAAAACCTTAAGAAATATCACCCCCATTAAAGTCAATGGAGCACGCATAAGCAAGCCTCCGTTTTATGACATCATGAAATGGGTCTTTGCGCACCTGCATGGGGCATGGTGACAGTTTCAGGAAGCTGCTCCATTTATAGTGGGGTAAATATTATGAGTGATGTAACTTTTATACAAGGCTGAAAGAAATGGGTTGCTGAGTACCCACCAACTGTGGAGCAGGTGAGATATCACACCTGGGGGGGCAATGTTCCAAAGTATGTAACTGCTCTTTTAGCAAATGAGGCATGACCAGGGGTTAGATTAAGTCTGTTAATCACCTCCTAGGGGTCTAATGTAGCACAAGGCACAGCAGAGAGCCATATTACCCCTAGTGGATGATTAACAATCTAACTCCTGGGAAGGCCTTACTGCTGCTATATGAGCCCAAAATAATACATTTTGATTCCCGACATTTAGAGGAGATTTTTAAAAAATACATTCTTCCACTAACAGTTTAAGAATGCTGGTTCAAAATTAGAATGCATCATTCCCGTCATTCAGCAATGCTAGAGGATTGAATGCTGATAGGAAGAATCCCTGTCCCATGGTGATCGGCTCTGCATAACAGTGTAACACTGATTAATGTAAGGCTTCCTAATGGCCAGATTGCAGCATTTTGAGACAACTTTTATCAATTAGTTTGGTAGAACCTGTGTGGAAGCCCAGAGTGAGAAGAGGACCCATGGTTGTGCCACTACTTGTGGGTGACCAAGAGCCAGCATTGTGGCTCATGTAATTGGCAACTGCAGAGCGAGCATGGTCTGAGTCTGTCTGACTTTAAAAAGGGCTGCTGGTATTGTTGACAGTGTGATGGTGGTGTGGGGCTTGATTATTGGAGCAAGCCACAGGCAGGGAAAACCAGGGCCAGGGGTTGAGTGCAGCCACTAGCCAGCGGTCCTAATAACTGGGAAAATACACTAGCCCCACAGACTTTCTTACTGACTCAGTTGGTATACTTGTGGAAATATTACTTTCTCCACTACAAGCACTTAAAATGGCTTTACTAGCCTGCCCAATACAAAATCTACCAGCATTTGATTAGTGGAACCATTCTAGTTTTGACCCCTGGGTTTGCTACCTCACTGCTTTTCATATGTTGTCTGCATGCAATTCTAGGGCTCAGAACTGGCACCAGCCTACTAGCCAAATGCTGGTAGGTTTTGTATCAGGCTAGTAAGATTTTCCCTCAAGTAGCCCTGTGCAGTAGTGTAGCAAATTTCCAAAGGGCCTGGTTGCAAGGTGATGTTACAGGGCCCTTCCCCAGTTTTGAATAAACATCAAAATTATGATTTGGGCCCCTCAAACCTCATGGGCCTGGGTGCCACTGCACCCCCTACACCCTTGTAGCTATGCCCCTGGCCCTGTGGGCTTGCACTGGAGAAGATAACTTTTAGTAAGTACACCAGCTGGGTCAGTGGAAAAGATGGTAGGGCAAGTCACTAGGGGCCTGTTGGCTAGTGATTGCAAAACTTGACCCTTACTGTGCTGCAGAGTGAATCAGTCTAGAATGCCTATATATTCTAATCTTATCAGCAGCTTATGTGTTCATTTCCACCACTGCAATCCAGACGTGGTTGTTAGTTCTTATCTTTCTGAAGGGGGAAGGGGAAGGTTGTGCTCTTCCCCAGTGGGGAATCTGTTGCTGTCGTGGAACTGCTTGTTTTCAACAACAAAAATGCTGGCTTTCACTGAACTTTATTACACTTGCCTTAAAATGAATGAGGAAACCAGATTTCAAGCAGGCAGCTGACAGCTGGGCAGGATGGAAGTCAAGGCTGTTGCCCATCACCACATCCTCAGCTGCTTGACACTTTAGCGCTTTCACATTTGAATATTGACTCTGTTGCACTGGCAAATCCATGCATGCATCCTGATTTTTGAAATAGTTATGATGGCAAGTTATTTTTCCCTGCTAACATGGACATTGTTTCATGGATTGAAATGGAAGAAACTGACAAGTACTGTTTATTTCTTCAGGATTTTAGTGTCTCCTTTATCATATACTTTATTTATAAAAAGTGCCTTTCTTACAACCAAGGCGTTTGTACATAATAAACCACTATAATAAATACCAACAATAATCAATAAAATCTAATAATTTAAAACTCTACCAATTATACTACCCTAAAAACCAGAATATGCCAATTCAAATAGGTTTTTAGTGCAATTTTAAACTCCTGGATGGTCAGGCAATCTCACACTTGATGAGGTAGAGAATTCCACAGGGTCATGGCCACAAAGCTAAAAGACTGGGTCCCAGATGTCTTTAAACAGACCCTGGAAATCTCTAGCAATCCCTCACTGGTGGATTGGAGAGGGCAGGGGGGCAGTAAGGGTGAAGGAGATCATGCAAGTAACTGGGTCCCTGGTCATGTAGGGCTTTATAGGTCAGCAAACTAACCCTGAAGGTGATCTTACACCACACTGGAAGACAGTGCAGTCCACGAAGCACCGGCGTTGTGACTGGTTCTAGATGTACCAGTCAACAGCCTGGCTGCCACATTTTGCACTAGCTGAAGGTGGCGGACATCAACCCCAAGTAGCCCTAGGTAAGTGGCATTGCAGTAGTCAAGGCGAGAGGTAATGAAGGCATGGACCAATGTTGGACAATCATTGGGAGGAAGTAGGTGTTTCACCGGGGTGATATTCCTCAGATGGTAAAGAGGTCTTGATGACTGACACCTGCGATTTCTGGGTCAAGCCGCCATCAACAATAACACCCAAGTTCCACACCCAGTCTGAGGTAGTCAGTGCAACACCTTCAAGACATAGTCTGGAGGGTGAGCCTGCCAACAAACCTGCCTCCCTATGGTCAGGATCCACAACTAGCACCTCAGTTTTAACTGGGTTCAGCCGCAGCCAGCTCACACTCATCCAGTCCTGGATCTCAGTGAGACAGTTATCAGATACCTAGAGGAACACATCTTGACCAGGTGCAAAGGACATGTATAGTGGAGTGTCATCTGCATAGCCAGGAAAACTCATACCATACTGCCTAATCTCTCCTAACAGCAGCATATACACAGCAAACAACATGGGTGATGAGATGAAGCCCCGTGGCACACTGTAGGATGGGGAGGGAGGCAGAGGAATAAATCCCAGACACCACTCTAAGTCCTTCCATCGAGGAAAGATTGAAACCATCTGGGGACTTTACCAGACAGTCCACAGATTAGCCACAGGCACTCCTTGGTCCACAGTGTCAAACGCTGAAGAGAGATCAAGGAGGACCAAGATGGAATGAGTCTTCCAATCTCTCGCTATTAGGAGGTCATTTGGCCATCTTGGTCCTATGCCTCTTCTTAAATCCTGACTGGAGAGAGTCATAGACATTGTGGCTGGTCAAATGATCATCCAATTGTGATGCAACTACCTTCTCAATAACATTACCCACAAAGGGTAGGTTAGAGACAGGTCTGTAGTTCACCAAACAGTCCTGGTCAAGGGAGGGTTTTTTAAGGAGGGGCCAAATAACTGCCTCCTTCAGGGGTTCTGGGAAGATCTCCCTCTCCAATGACCTCCAGACTATCTAGGGTAGGACTGGGCTAATCTCATCAACGCATCCTACTAGGAGGCATGTGGGGCTCAAGTCCAAACAACAGCTGGTTGCTCACAGCATCTTGATGATTATCACTATGTCAGTGATTGCAGGGAGGCTAAAGTCAGACAAGGTAAACTGAGGGCCTGACATCTCCTGCTGACCACTGCAACTTACATTAGAGTGAGCCAGACAGATACCAGACCTGATTGTGGCAACCTTATCTGCCAAAAACTGAGCAAACTCATCACACCATTCTTGTGACAAGGATCCTTCAGACTGGAGACAGATTGGATTGCACAATCTGTCCACCGTCTGGAAGAGCTGAGCTGGTTGGTTCTGTGCAGTAGCAATCTCTCTGGACAGGAATTCTGCCTTCCTATGGGTGATTGCTGATTGATAGACTACATAATGGTCCGTCAACCTATGTCTGTCACATTCCCGGCCCGATTTTCCACCGGCTCCACACTAACCTTCACCCCACTCTCCTCATCTCCTTCAAGGTCTCATCAAACCAGGGAGACCTTGGGCAGAGGGTGAGGGGGTGAACATGAACAGGTGCTATGGAATCCAGGGCCACCACCACTGCCTTGTTACAGGCAAGTACTGGATCCCCACATTCATGTGGTACACCCGATAGATTCAGTACCCTCATTAGGCTATCTGGGGGAACACCCCTTAATGGACAGTACTCTTTCCCAGTGATATGGCATAGATCAACATTAAAATGATCCATGTTTTTGCATGGATCAGCAGCATAAAAACAATACATGTTTTTGCTGTATAAGAGACTGTTTAGAAGCCAAAATGGCTTGGGAGAAAAGAATTTTAGGATGAAGCCATCCTGCAAGTGCATGAATCCAATTTGACATTTGTGAGACTACCCTAAAACATGTACAGAGCTGAGTAAATTAGTTGCTGTATGGTTTTAGTGTTGCACAGATGGCAAGTTTTCAGTAGATGCACTGGGGGTGCTAACTAAGTAGCCAATTTGCAGTTACATTTTGAAAAAGACTGTGCAGACAAAGAAAGAAAGAAAATGTTTAGTGATACTGGTCACCCACTGCTATTGTTGCATGATTGTCTGCCATATAACTCAACATCAGATTATTATAATAATATAAATCCTTCAGATATACTTTTTGTACTTCAAGAGTGACATACTGACAAAATGCTTCCTCTGAAGTTTTCTTTTGGTATGAAACCCATTGACATCGAACTTGCTGCAGACAAAATCTTAAACAGGCTAAAAACACCCATAAAGTACTTTTCTCATATTTTTTTAGGTTTTTAGGAACATTACCAATTATCAACAAATCATAAGACGGATTTATCAACCAAGTTAATGACCATTTCTTTGCTAAATATGACCATACTGTTGTTAAGAAGGAACAATTAAGAAAAAAATGTTCCATAGTTTCTTCTTTATTTATACATTTTAAATAAGGGCAGTTCCTCTCTTCTTTAGCTTTATATTTTGCTGTCCCCCTAATATTGAGATGCCCATACATGATTAGCCATTGAGTCTCCCACATATAGGGAGGTAATCCAGGATTGTTTAACTGGTTAATTACATTTTGATTCAAAGCTGATGGACACATTTTAAAGACAGGAAGCTTTGGGTAAATAAATGCCATTACTTCTGTATATAATCTTTGAGAGGAGCACCTACTAATTTGGTTTCTATCTTCCATTTATAACGTTTTTGGGCAGCAGGCCTAAAAAAGGCCGGAAGGGGAATGTAAGGGTTCAGTTTGGGTGTATAATGTCTCCAAACTGCTAAATAACGATCTATTGCTGACTTGAACCATAATTCCTCATATCTGGCTGGGAGGCCTATAGTATTTTTAAATAATTGTGCAAAAAACAAAGTAAAGCAGAAAACCACCGGATCAATCGTTCCTACACCTCCCTTAGTTTTATCAAATTATGTATAACATCTCTTAATCGGATTAAGTCTATTGCCCCAAAAATAACTGAAAACAGAGACTATATAGTTTTGTTTCTAGGTGAGTGGGTAAGGGATAAATTACCACTATATATTGCAAACATGGTAACATAAATTGTTTTAATATTTGAACTCTTTTTGTTTTACTGAAGTGGAACTGCTTCCATCTATTAATTTTCCTTTGTACTTTATCCAATACTATATTCCAATTATCGGTTGGAAGATTCTGCGTTCCATAAATGACCCCCAGAATACTAATAGGTTCAGTTGTTATTTTAATAGTTCTATATTGTATGGGTGTCTGAAAGGTACACCCCATTAATAGACCTCTAAATTATGAATAGTTAATTTTAGCATTAGAGAGGTTAGCATATACAGGTATTTGAAACTCTTTAAAAAAGATTTCCAGTTGTTCTACCTTTTTAAAAAATAAACACACATCATCCGCATAAGCTTGGATTGTTAGAAAAGAATCAGTGTAGGGAATTTTAAAGCCCTCCCATTTCGGGATAAGACTTACAGCTCTAATCAGGGGTTCTAATGCAAATATGTACAATAATGGACTTATTGGGCAGCCTTGGTGAACCACAGTTTTAATTATCAATTTTGTACCTATTGTCCCTTTTATGTAAGGGTATACCGTGGTTGATGCATACAAACCTTTTATCAGACTAAGTAAATCAAATGAAATTCCTAAATAATTTAAAGTTGTAAATAGAAATACATGGTTTACCCTATCAAATGCTTTTTCCAAATCCAATGAAATCAGACAGCCCATAGTACCCAATTCAGTCAAATGCTCAATCAAATCCCTTATTGTAGTTAATACAGATTGAATTCTCCTATCAGTTAATCCACAATGTTGTACTGGTGAAATGACTATATTTGCCATATTTTTTGAGTCGGTTATTAATTAAGGTAGCTAAAATTTTGTGATTTGAGTTTAGCAAGGTAATTGGTCTCCAATTCTGTATATTCCCTTTATCCCCAGATTTAAAGATGTATATTTGCAGCCCTTCAGAAAAATTACTTGGAATGGCTTCTCCGATGAGGAAATTATTAAATAATACTGTTAAGCAAGGTATTATTTCTGCCTAAAAAACCTTGTAAAAAGGATTAGATAAACCATCCAAACCTGTGGAAATATTATCTTTAAGGTTTGAAACTACAGTCTTTATTTCCTGTGGTGTAAAGGGATTTGTCATGTTTGCAACCATTTCTTTATCTAAACTTATTGGCAGAAAAAGACCTAAATAGTTATTAATTTCATGAATATTGTTATCATTTTGAGGTTGAAGTTCCTAAAGATGTGTTTGAATACAGGTGCTAATTAATTTCACATTGTTTACTCTACCTGACTTAGTTTCTAAGAAATCTAAGGTTGTTGAATCTCTAATTCTTTTGCATAAAATATAAGGGTCCCCGATAACGGACTTTTCTGTATGGTTATTTAATAAGGCTTGTAAAGTTCTAGCCCTATCATATTGCAACTGTCTCATTTGTAATTTAATATTATCAATTTGTAAGGAATAATCCTGTTTTGAAGTGTTTGCAATCTGAATCAAATGTAGATGAGCTCTGAGTTTCAAATATGTCAGGAATTTAGAGTTCCTCTGATGAATGCCATATTTTTTAAACCATTTAATACAATCTGTTTTTGTTTCCTCCCACCAGACTCCTAACTCTGACTATAGAAAAACTACCGATAATCTGGCCGTTAAGATCAGTTTTATTGAGTTTGTTACCATTTGCTCCTGTAGAATGGAAGTATTTAATTTCCATCTGTTGTTCCGTGGGTTCTGATTTTTATTAACTTCTATTCCCACTTGGAGTAACATGTGATCTGAAAATTCTACAGGTACTCTTTTAAATTCTGAGACCTTAATGTTCTTAGAAATCAACAAATAATCTATAATCGAACCTTTCTTCCCTTTAAAAAAGGTACAACCATAGCTCTCCCTTTCCATCTGGTTACAATTAACTAAATCTGCCAGTTTAATGATTGTTTTTAAACAATTTGAATCACAATAAAATGTTTTGGTAGTTACCCCTTTCATCATAATATTACAATTAAAATCTCCTCCCCATAAAATAGGTAAGGAGGTAACCAAATAAGGTTGAATATCTTTCAGACATGAAATTCTAGATGATTTTGTTTGGGGGTTGTAGAGATTAATTAACCTATAGATGTTTGACTGCCATTCACCTTCTATTATTAATATTCTCCCAGGAACTAAATCAATTAACTTATATAGTGTAAAATAGTAAGAATTAAAAATAATCCCAATTCCGTCTGCTTTGTCTCTGCCAAAAGACCAATAGGAAGGTCCCCATGGCCAATCATGCTTAAAGGAATAAGTTTGTTCTTTTGAAAACATCCAGGTCTCTTGCAAAAAACTGATTGAAATATTCATATCATGTATCAAATGGAAAATTGCTTTACATTTAATATTGTTCAATATACTGTGAGTGTTTAATGAAGCCCAAAGAAATCCCATTGTCAAACCATTTTAGTAACTTAAGCCTTATTTTTTTCTTTTCTTTTTTTCTTTGTAATTTTCTATAGGCACTCCCAAAATTCCCTGTACTAATTTTTGTGAGTCAGAATCTCCAATTTCCATTTCCGAGTCTCCCCAAGTAGGAAAAAGAGCTGCATATGAATTCTGTGATTCCACAGATTCTGTGGCTGGGGGTGGGACAGATTTAAAGTTCCTAGTGGACCTCCTTGGAGGTAATGGTAATTGCTGTGTCAAAGCCAGTGATATCTTATCCTCTGGTTCCTTATAACAGACAGGTTCTAATAATTCTGAATTTTGGACAGTCTTTTCCACTTTTAGTGATGTGGTTTTAATCTCTAAAGGTGGGGGAGAGGGAGAATCACCCTTTCTACTGAAAGAATATCAACTGATTTATGTGGTGGGGGGGGTTTCCCACAATCTTAAGCTCACTTACTGATCTAGTCGCTGCCTCTTGGGCATGATGAATGATGATGATGAAGCTTCCACTTGAGGCCTTGTTCTTTATCACCCAGGGGCATTCTCTAAAAGCATGGCCATATTCCTCACAAAGATCACACCTTGCATTATCAACACACTGCATTGTGACATGGCCAACCTCTCCACAATTATCACATCTTGGGCGGTCGCAAGTGCTTGCGATGTGAGTTTTTGAACCACATTTATAACAGGCTCTAGGCTGTCCGCTATAAAAACAAACCCCTCTATCTCTTCCCAGCAGGAAGGAGTTAGGAATATGTTCTACCCCTTTTTCAGATTGCCTTAATTTTACTTTAAATTTCCATCCACCAGTCCAGAACTGCTCTGTATCTAGGATTGGCTCAGGATCTCCTTGTATATCACATTTCAGGGATAACCAATAAGTGATGTCCTCAATATGAACTCCCTCATTCCTAAACATAACAGTTACATGTTTTATTAAAGGTTTGGAGAGTGGCATAACTAAAAAAGGGGTCCATATGGGGGAAAACTTCACCTGCTCATACCTTTCCCAAAATTTATCTAGTAAATATGCTGAACAGAAACTAACATCATAATTATCTTCTCCCGAGATGTTAATAAAAGCAAGTACCTCTCTGGGAGAGAACCAAAGAGAATATTTAATAAGTAATTTCCCCACATAATACCTATCTGGCCTGTTGGCCAGCCCCCTTCATATCTAATGCGTACAGCGTTATGTCTAGGCGCTGCCTCCCTTTTTGCTTGATTAAGTAATGAAGACATTAAGGGTTTATCTAAGGTATGCAGTTCACTAAGTGAGTCTGTTAGAACAGTCTTGGTAACATTTTCCTTTACATCCACATTAGCATCAGGATTGTCTTTTTTGACTGTCTGAAGGGTAATCTTTTCAACATCCCCTCCTGTTTCACCCAAATCAAGTTCACCACCAGGTTTCCACTTAGGGGAGTCGCTAGGTAGATCCAATGTTGTGTCCCATGCTAAGTCTGGAGACCAGACTCCATTTACATTTTTCTCCCAACCAGCTGCTAACAGAGCCCCTTGAGGTGACCAAGTGTTATCATGCACTAGAGGAGCAATTCTTGTGACAGTAGAAGAAACGGGTATTTCTGCATGTGACTCAGAAATATTTGTTCAGTTTTCTGAAGGTGTTAGCAGCTTCCCAATATCCACCTTCGTAGTTATCTTTGTCCCAAAACTAAATTCTGTTACCCCTCTTGATTGTGAGCATCTGTTTGATATTTTACCAGGTATTGAAAAGAGGAACACATATTGATCCCTTCTGCAGGTTTAAAAACAAAACCTGTCTCCTTGTTTAAATTAACAGTTTTAGCTTCAGTGTTGGATTGGGATGTACTCACCAGTTGAGCCAGTATTACACTAGAGGGAACAGACTGTATAACACTCCTGGTCGACGAATCTTTCAAACCATCCGGAAACTGTATTATTCCTGGGTTCACGATGCTTTTCTCTGAAAGGATCTCTTTATCCTTCACAGGCTGTACTGCACTCGGTTGCAATTGCCTCTCTGTTGCATTTAGTTCCGCATTCTGACTAGTGACCTGGATGTCTCAGGTGATCAGCGCATTTGCTTCTGAACTACACTCTGCAACATTCATAGCTGAAGTTATAGCAGGATGCTCTGCTGACATAGCAATTAAGGAACTCCTGTTGTCTTCTTTGACTTTAGTAGTTTCAGTCATTAACTCAAATGGCTCTATAGTCGATATCGTTTCATGGTAGATTTCTTCCCCTTCACACTCCAAGAATGAAATTAGCTGTGAATCTGTCTCTGCAAGTTATGCGGTCTCCTTGCTTGCCACTTTCACAACCTTCTCCTCACCAGCCACAGCATGTCCTCCTCTACTGTCATCCTCCTCCGCCATCTTGGGCCCACCAGAAAATGGGTCCCCCCTACTCACAGGAAGCAGGAAGTAGGGGAATTTCCCCAGTGTCCTGGCCAAATTTCCCTCATTCACTAAAAATACCACCAACAGCTTAAGCTGGTTCAAGGTCAATTGGCATTCATCTGTATCCCCCTCCCTCGGGTAGTGCCTGAAAATAGGCAAGATTTGTCTAGTGCACTTACCCGGTCAACAAAAAATAAATAAATAAAATTGTCGTTTTGGTACATCTGTTTGTCAGTGGCTGTCACTGCCTTTCTCCAGGTTCAGCAAGTGAAAAGAAAACCAAAGATAGTAGAAGATACTGGAACAATGAGTGGAAGACCATCCCAACATACACGACAACAGAAGAGCAACTATGTCTGAGCTGAGTAAAGTCAAATCTGATGCCAGAAAAGGAGACAGGCAAACTTGTCAGGTCTGTTGGCAGCATCATCTGATCCAAAACAACACAATCTGTTGCTATCACTGTTTACAAGTATGAAAAACAAAGGCAGTACCCTGCAGAACAAAAATACTTCTGATGAGGCAGTGGTAATAAAAGGTGGACAAAGTGTGTCTCAGTGTGTGACCAGCTGCACTACAATTTGGATTCTAGAGATTCAAGAAATGCAGCCAGTGGACTCTACAATGTTATACAACTTAATACTGAGATGGCTAATAATCCCAATTTTCAATGCCCAAGAAGGACTGTCTCTCAATCTGAAAAGGTTGCCTTTGTTCAAAGGCATCCAATTCAGCCTGGACCCACTGGCGTTAAAGGCCTACCATACAATCCTGTAAGAATCTATAAGCGGATACTTCCTGGTTGCAAAAAGTTGTACCAAGGAACTGGGTTACTGTACAGGTGGTTGACAGTTTGGTGCATTCTATCCACTGCAGTATCTGCATGGCATTTTCTGATGTGGAAACTAGATTTGTGACCAGATACAAAGAATGTAATTATATCTACCAAGGCATAGTGTAACATGAGGATTTCAAAGCACACAATGCAGCTGTGCATTTATATCTGGTGTGCAGAGCAGATGCTGATATTGAAATGCTGGTGAACAAAGATATGGTTGACAGTCAGAGGAAGTAAGTCCAGCAGAACATTGATGTTATGAAGAGGATTATTGAAGTTGTTAAATTTATTGGATGCCAGTGCCTACCATATCATGGAAAAGATGAACCTTTATATAGCTTGGAGAACCCAGTGCTTAACCATGGAAATTTCTTGGAGTTGATTCTTCTCCTTTCCCAATTTGATGTTCTTCTGAATACACATATCCAAAAAGCAGTAGAGCAGAACAAGAGAAGAAAGCAGAGAATGGAGAAAGAAAATGCCACTTCTGAAGCTCGTAGCCATGGAGGACTGATTACCCTGCTGTCTAAGACCACAGTAAATCAAATTGTTGAGATTATTTTCCAGATAATCGGAGATGGCATTGTATGAGATACTAAAGACCAGAAGATCAGCATTCAGATGGACACCACACAGGACATCGGTGTGACTGACCAAGCAGCCATCATTTTGTGGTATGTGAAAGACCTACAAGTTCATGAGCATCTCTTTGCTGTGGTAGAGGTACAGGATACTTCTGGACAAGGAATGCACAAGGTTTTAAAACAGAACTTTGACAGGCATGGACTCAATAAGAAGAACATCATCGGGGAGTCATTTGATGGGGCATCCAACATGAGGAATGAGTTTGTGGGGTTACGAGTGTTGATGAAAAAGGATTCCCCAAACTGTGTATACCTGGTGTTATGGGCATGTTCTCAATTTATGCATCTCAAATTGTAGTGAAGCAGTTGTGGAAGCAAAGAAACTCTTTGGATTGCTACAAAGGACATCAGTCTTCATTAGTGAATCACACAAATAGATGACTATATGGAAATCTATCATTGATGGGACAGGACAAGACAAGCTCCGACGCCTTCAAAAGACTGGTGAAACTAGATGGTGGGCAAAACCAAGAGCATTGTCATGCATCTTTGGAGCATATGAAAATCAAGAAAATAATCTTTATGGGTCATTTCTCCACACTTTACTTTTTATTAGTACCTCAGGCAACTTTGATGCTAAAGCTGCCAGCGAAGCAGATTCACTGCTTGACAAATGGAAAAAGTTTTACATTATTTTGATAGCCTTTGTGTTTATGAAGATCTTTACAGTAATTAGGCCAGCATTAAAGTATCTGCAGACTAAAGGACTAGACTAGACTATCTTTCAGCATGGCGCATGGTGGATCACGCTAAGATGGAGTTGCAACAGTCTGAATTTATGAACATCCAGCAAAAAGCTTCTAACTTTGTTGCCAGAACACAAGAAGAAATTGATGATTTAGCTCTTGATATTGACATAGAGGATCATCTGCCAAATAAAAGGGTAGCCAGGAAGATGAAAATGCCCAGGGAAAATGTCAGCGACGAATGAGTGGTGGACCCCGTGAAGCGATTTGAATGTGAAGTGTACACTCGAATTATGGATCAAGTTCGGATGAGCTTAAGTGATCGGTTTGATAACAACAAGCAACTGATTCTGGATACCAGCTGCATGGACCCACGTCACTTCAAAAGTATAATTCAAGATGGTATACCAAATGAAAGTCTGCAGAAAGTGGCAACATTGGCAGAAGTAGACCGTCGCAGACTTAAACTGTAGTTGCTGGCTTTTGCTAAAATATTCCGACGACTGCAAAAATCACTGCCTGAAGAATACAGTGAAGATGTATTAACTGAGGATGTTGACTTTCATGACTCTGAAGACACTCGTGAAGGTGAAACTAGTGATCAGAATGAGCAATGAGAGAGATGATTTGCCAGACAAATGCAAGTCCTGCAAAGAATGCCTAATGTGCTGTTAAAAAATTTTGGTACAATACAACATGCACTCGTCTGCGTTTTCAACCTTGTTCATTGTCTACGAGTACCTGTTGACTTTATTGTTTACCAAGGTGTCTTGTGAGAGAGCTTTCAGCAAGCTAAAGATAATAAAGAATCGACTTTGCTCATTGCTGGGACAAGAGAAACTAGAGGCATTCATGATTATGGCAATTGAGAGGGACTTTCTTGATGGAGTACGCGTAGAAGATGTCATCCAAAAATGAATTCAACAATCTGAAACATACAAATGAGTACTGTCAGTCTGACACTGGAAGGCTACTGTCCAGCTACAGCACCTAAGCTGGATGCTAGGCTAAACACGCCTGGGTCCAGTAGTAGTCTTATCAGTTTGACACTTGCAGCCTACTGTCCATTTGCAACCTGGAGAAAGCATTTGCATGAAGTGCTTGTGGGGGGCTTGAGCTGGGTAGTGCTCACCCTGTGGCAACTTCGTAGTTTTGCATGGTTGTGCAGAGTGGGTAACAGGGGATCATGTGTCTTGTGCAGCTGGATCTTCCTGAGGCAGACAGTAGTCTATATTAACTATATAAATAAACTGTATACAATGTTCTGATTAATGGTTGTGTAATTGAGACCTTATCATTCAAATTGTATGTTTTCCATACCTTGTATGTGACATAGACGCACAAACACACAGTTCAGTTTATTAAATGACACTCCAGACACTGTTGGCACACTTTAATTTATACCTGATCAAATGTCATAATGTAAAACGTACAACAGAGATGTTACAATACAGATTGTGTTTAGAGCTAGGGAAAGTGTAGGGACAGATTAGGATGGGCCAGAGGTTGTGTAACAAAGGCTCTTGAGTCAAAGGCCCATTTTCAATAGAGCACCAGCTCAGCCTCCGTTCACTCTTGGGCAGCAGTTCGCATTGGTTACATATAAATGTATCTCCATTTTATTTCGGGTGCACTAAACTTAGGCTTTGTCTCCCTCACTGTAACACCACATGACTAGCTGTAGTTGTATGTAACTGCTTTTCCTTTTCCCTTTCACCCTGGTTTTATCTGAAAATGAGCCTAAACTCAGTGTGCACCTCTCTTACCAACTATAAATGACTAAAGTCATGTAACACAATGCAGGACGGTGTAATAATGCAGTACAAAAGTCTACATTTGCAGCAGTAAAATCAGTAGTATAACACATAGTCGAGTATTAGTTTTTTTACACTCGAGATGGAATTCTGTTGACCTTTTATTGATTCAGACATTTTTTGGTTAAATCTAATTATATTGCCTTTGTAGCTACTCTGAATTCCCACTCTACTCAGCACTTGGTGCTCCTTTCACACTGTCTTCACAATCTGTAACATCAATAACACCAATCCAGACCATTGAGATGCATAGCATGGAGTGGTGTTATTGAGGTCATAGAATATTTCAGACATATGAACAGAAAGCAGTAGCTGTTGAATGGAACTATATATATTTGTATTAAGATCTAAAGGAAACCTAAAGCAAAATAATTAATTTTTTAAAACGTATTGAAAACACAATGGTAGAAACTTTTTTTCACTCTGTATATAATAAGTCAACACCCCAATCTCTTCAGAGATCAACCTCATTTCTCTCTTAAGGCAGAGCAATGCAGGTTATGTCCCCATTTTTTTGTTGAATAAGGGCTAACCATACTACTGTAACAACATTGTGTTGGGGGCACTTAGGCGGCTTTTGGCAAAATCTTAGCACAGCACACATTGCACTGCACTATTTTTCCTCTTAACACCCAGTTGCCACACAAACTGTTCAGACAGGGGAAAGTGTAGGAAAAGGTAGGGCCTCAACCTCTGGAGGTGCCTTGCTGGGGCATTGAGCTTAACCACTTGATTTTGTTTGAAAGGTGAACTCTCTGCTCACCTGCAACCATGCACTGGGACAGTGAGGTTGAGTTATCAAAAAACAATGTAATGTTGTCAACAGCATTTTTGAAAGATAGCAAAGAGTTCATCTTAAATCAGTGGGACTAAAGCCTCTGAAACAGTTAATGTAATTTTACCAGTAATGAAATGGCTTTCTTACAAATAGAATACATGCTGATCTTATACTTGTCTACAGCATGCCAGGGCATACCAGTTTGTAGAAATTGGGCTACAGTTTATACACTAGGGCATGCTGTTGTTGGTACCAAGGCCCCCTTGTGGCTTTGTAGTGGGCCCACCCCCGGCCCCCCAGACCCATTTCCAGGTGGGCCCTTTGCTTCTCAGTCTGATCCTGATACTAGTACTGTGACAATCCAATACACTGTCACCAAAACACTCCTCTAGATGCCCTGAATGGCTAACAGACATGAACAGTGACAGTGACTGTGATGGCCACAAACACATGGCCAACAGCTGTATACCCTGCATAGATATGGTGTGATGAACCACACCCATATGCAGCCAGCACCCCCCTGACTGTGTTGTAGGCAGGACACCGTGTATGGAGACATGTTCACAATCAACAGCAGCAACACAGGCTGGCCCAGTGGGGCTGAGGGTTGAGACGCTGGACGCCACACCTCGTGTCACACCGGCGACCCAGGTTTGGGAGCAAGCCCGGGCTATCATCGGTTGGTGGGGGAGAGAGAGGATTGAGCATCTGTAGGACTGCTCTCCTCTCTCAGGGAGGGATCAAGGGGAAGCCCAGTACAGCCGCAGCCCCCGGTGGAGACCGGCAGCACTGCGATGCCCATGGGCTCATGAGTGTGGGGTAGATGTTGGCAGCTGCCTTCCAGATGTGGGTGGGAGCAGCATTGCACATCCAACGTAGACGGCGTAAACAAGAAAATACCCTCTGCCTCAGATAGGCGATGGCTCTGTCAGTGCCCTCACCACACGCTCAATGCTGGTTCCCCGTCACTGCCCCTGCAGTTTCCCCAGGTTGCTGTCTCCTCCCATCCTGGGGAACTGCGATGAAATTGAAGATGTAGGGGAACACAGCTGGTGGTAGAGTGAGCACAGTGGCCTGAGAGAGTTCCGAGACGGAGAGGCTAGAAAAATAGTTGGAAAAAAAAAAACAGCAGCAACACCAACCAGCGAACAGTGCCAGACACAAACATGAGCCATAAGGGGCATAACGAACTCACGGATACAATGGCAACAATAACACATGGCTGTGAGTCCTGTGTAATCAGCCACCTGCACACTAGGGAGTGCAGTGCTACAGTAGACAGCGGGACACACACTAGGGCATGCCCCCCCATAGCAGGTATCACAGCACCACAAGGAAACACACACACACAGACATGCAGATACACAATGTATAACAGAACAGAATACCAATGCCAGGGTACAGAACACAACAATTACAGCAAGCATACATATATAGACAATGTGTGCTGCTACTAACAGATATGTAGACACCTGATACATTGTAGTCTGGCACAACATCCCACCATGTGATGTAACAACATGGAACTTGGGGAGGCAATGGCAAGCAGAGTAACAACTGTACAGCCCCCCCATGGAGCAAGGTGACACAGTGGCAACATTGGCAGCATACACCCACCATACACAGAGTCAGACACACACACAATGACATTAGAGCCATGATGATTGCATGACCCAATGCCAAGCAATAACCAGGGGGAAGCAGGTAGATAGCAGCAGATATTAGGGTGCATGATATGTATACTGAATGAAATGCATGTAGTGTAGTAGTCAGAAGTACATGACAGGCAGGTACTGTGCATGTTCACAGGGGGGAATATGCATGCATAGTTCAAAAATATAGCAAGGGATGGCTGTGTCGCACTATTACTGTGGGACAGTGTTGACCTGTTGCATGTTAGAGATGGGAACAGCAGCAAGCAAGGGTGTGAACAGATGTGTAGTAGGTCTACCAAGAGGTAACACAGATGACATGGTACAACCATGGCAGCAGTAAGCAATGCTGGTACACAACACATACCAAGGCACCACACAAGACCCAAGCAATGAGGAATGAAGATGAGGCAACATACTGATGCTAAACAGGATACTATGTACCTGCACAATGCTACGGACCACAGACAGGTGTGACAGGGGGATGTATGTACAACAGTTATGTAGAGGAAACAGCATTGACTGCACAGTGAAACACTGCCCTGTGCACAAATAGTGTTGAACAGAGGAAATACACAATGGGTGGAGGACCTGCAACATGTCAGTGTGCATGTGAGACACACTGACAGGTACACATCCACACGTCCAACACCAACTGGTGCAACATGTACCACTCAGATTTGTCATGCACACGTGCATAGCACACAGTAGTATGTTGTGCATGTGACAGCCCTGCAACAGTGACACCCAACTGTGTGGACAACATCACACATGCAGCCCCATATACAGGCCTACGCACAGTCCACAATAATAACTGCACACAGTGCATGTGTGTAATGACACGCACCTGCAGTAATGGCATACCATCACAGAGCACTGCTACAAACACACAGCATGTGTACAGAATTAGGATGGGGACACACACATGCAACACATCAAATAGACCACCATGTGCACACCATAGATTGACAAGCGTAGCACAATATTGCATTGTAGATGCTCTGTAACAGGTCACATATAGCCCACATAAGCACGCTGACATAGTTGCGAGACATCTAGTCCAAGCAATGTGCAAAACACTGGCCAGTGCCACTGCCACTGCATGAAGGAGGATGCAGACATCCAGCACAACAGGGCATCATGCCAACAGCATGGTGGGGATGTAGACAGGCAGTAGCACACACAACATGTTTAGTCTGTCACTGCATAGTACAACTGTGATGCACATATGTTGCCATCAACAGGCACAACCAGCCAAACATTGTGTGTTCCATGTCCACAGATGACACTGATGATGACAGCAGTTCCATACAAGTAGCACAACAACCACCACAACATTAACACTGGCAACACCAATAGTCATAGGGGATGAGGACAAGGAGGATGAGGTGGAGGAGCAGGTGGAGAAGACACAGGACAACAGTGACCCCAATGACACCAGCACAGAGGATCACTTTGACCAGGGCATAGGGGTTAGGGACCACACGCCCAGACCTGCAACATTCCAGAGTACCATTAGTGGTGTGCAACACAGCAATGTGAAGACTGAAAGACATGAGGCCGAGGACAGTGACAGTGCCCACAATGGACACAGCAGAGCCAGTGCTGCACACAGTGACAGACCTATGGAAGAGGACCAGCATCTAGGCACTCCAGAACAACATGTGGAGGGTGAGGGTATCCCAACAGGCCATAATGATGATCTTGTACATTACTTCCATGATGCTGTAAATCTGGAAGAGTCCATGGCCGGTGGCATCACCAAACTATGTGTGGCACAGCAATGCAACAATGGAACAGCTTGCCCACATCCATGGTACCATGACTGGATTATGTGCAAATTGCAGTCCTGTGTCAGGAATATGCAGGTGGCGAACACAGACATCTTGGCAATACTACATGATATTCAGGCCTGTGTACATCAGTCAGACAATCAGGAGCAAGTGACAGCTGTCCTGCAGCAACAAATCCAGGTGCAGCAGCAACACAACCAAGCAGCACAAGCAATGGCCACAGCACTGAAGGACATAGCACAGACACTCAGGAATAGGCAGGTGCAGGTCACACAGACACATGCTGCTGGTATCCAGGGTCTGCATGACATGCGGGACACAGCAGGCCAGGACACACCATTCAACACAGGACTGAGAGGCATTGGCCAGTATGTGACCAACACACAGCCATACATGGGCCCTATGAGCTTTGGACAAAATGCACATTACATGCAGGGACATGCCTGCATGTGGGACCATGACATCAACATCAGCTACAGGGATGGTTACCCTGCTGCACAACAACAAAACAGTGATCTGGGTCCCATTGGCATGCAGACAAGTCAACATATGACATACCACATGCCAGTGTACAGGGACAGCAACACAGGTGACCAGGGATATAGATGCAACACAATGTACAGCACCAGACACAGGTCATACATGGAAACCACCATGGACAGTGGTAATGGATACACCAGTGTGTGCAACAGACAGATAGCTGTTATCATGCATATGCAACCCCACATACAAGCTGACCCTAGACAACACACAGACAGCATGGCCAATACAGGTACACAGTGCACATGAGCCATGAGGTGCAACAGTCAACTGGTTTCAAAGCAGCATAGTCCCACACTGTTGCCACAACACAGTCCAACAGCACAGCAATACACACCATCAGCAATGTCAACATGTTGGTGGATATCTGCAGCAGCACACAGGCAACCATGGTCGAGACACACAGGCAGAACAATGACAGAGCACACACCCAGGGCATTGCCATGGTTGAGAGACAGATAACTGGTGTACCAGCATTACACACCACAAGTCACAAGGATGTGCAGCACACCAGTCTAATGGTCAACAGCACCAGCAAGCAGGGACACAGCAGCACAGCAGAGTCCACTAGGCCATAGACAAACTCACAGAGAATCCTGGACAATACATCCCCCCACACAGCCACAGGGAGTACACTGGCATGTGATAGCATGAGGGGAAACATCCCAAGCACAAACACAATGCAGGACACAGTTGACAACAGTGACTGTGTACAGCCCACCAGTGCACACAGCAATGAGCCCAGCATAACAGCAATGGATACCACAGGGAAACAAGCAGCATGTGGAAGAGGCAGGCCATGGAGACAATGTGATGGGGACATGGGCCCATCAAAGGTGAAACCCATGAGAGTCAGCCATTCCAACAGTGAAGCATAAGACAGGGCCATAGCCATTATCAGGGCCTTGGCAAGCACAGCAACAGTGAATGTTGAGGATGCTGATGGATGTGCATCAACTGCATCCAGTGGGACTGTGGACAGTGCTGGGAGAGGACAATCAGACATCCAACTGGTCGCTACCACTATGGTGGGCATTCAGTGTTCACAAAGGGTGGCAGCAGCTGCACAATCCCAACGGTCAGAGGCCAAGCAGTGGAAAAAAGGAAAGAAGGGCCCCGATGATATGTCACACAGCACTGCATGCACAGATTCCAGATCTGTGCCACACATGAACACATGTACACTTTGGATGGGATCATGGGCACTGTCACACTTCGCACAGCATAAGACCTGTAATGGTTATACTGACACAATGACCACCATGCACATAGACACAGCATTGTGAGATATGGACTGCTCTGACAACACACTACCCCAATCATGTACACACCACACAGTGCACTGTCACATGCAAATATGTGCCACAGCACCATGCACCAGTGGTGGAAGAAGACAACAAGTACAGGAACTCAGACACTAGCAAATATGAAATATAGATTGAAGATCTTCAATCTGAAGGATAGCTGTGTGAAGACATGTCTATCTGTTTAGACACTAGTAGATTCAGTTAGAGATATTGAAATATTTCTAGCAAAATAACACTGTTATACAAGTCAAAAGTTGTTATGGAAACCCTGATTTCAGATCACAGGGCCAGAAACTATCATTATGTTGCTGGTTTAAGAATTTCAGTTCCAGTTGCAGTGGGAAGAAGTACAGGAACTCAGTTCCTGCTGCAAAAAAGGTACATGAACTGAGTTCCTGTGTGTTTCTGTTCACTTTCATCACTGCCATGCACCAACCCCTACATATTACCAGCGGATGGCCAGACCGACCTCGTGGCCACTATTACATGGTCCCACAGCACCACTGTTGGATGACGGCTGTACCATGCATCCACCAGCGTTACTGTTTGGGTTTATACATTACATGTACCCCTGATGGTTATCTAGGACATGCATGACTTTGGACAGCATTACAGATATTGTATGATACTACACAATGACATGAGACACTCAGGGGGAGGCATATATCCTGTCTGCATGACTGGACACATAGGTGGCTGCAGGCATATCCATAAACCCCCTTGTCAACACAACCAGGACACATGTGTAGTGCACACAACATAGGTGGCAGCACAGGACAGTACTGTGTACACAAGTGTGTCTCTTCCAGATGTGCATATGGACAGTGGGCCACAATGTCCAAGTGCCGTACAGCATGGAGACACATGGAACAATGTGGTACAACAATAACAATGCCTGCATAGTATCCCAATACATGGTTGACAGTGTTTCTGTCAGCCACTGGTGCAGGCCCACACAACTGGAGGTGCAACACCATCATCTGTGTGCAACTGTAAGCAGTGGCTTCAAGTAATGCCACAGGTATCTGCACTGGTATGTGCATGTATCACATGGACATGGCACCATGGTGCACATTGCACACCACTGTGTATTATTAAGTGCATATCACAAATGGGACCCTACAGTGGAATGATGACACCACACACCAACATGTTGCTGTAGACAAAAGGCATATATTTTTATTTATTTTTTGAAATTTCGGATAACACCTTTAGGAACAAGCTCATTTCATAAGTTCCATGTCAGACGAACAATACATATTGGGAAAGTATGAGATGGAGAACAAACAAAACAAGAAATTATACAAGACATTACAAGAGTGTATAACTAGAGAAGTTCCTATACATGTGGCATTGTACAATGTATGTCATGGTGCATATTTGATTAAAATCTGGAATTCAAAGGGTCATATTCAATCAATCAATCAAACTTTATTTAACCATCAAAATCATCCTTGAATAAGCTCATTTGCAAGATGGTCCTGGACAAGTAGGACATATACAACTACAGCAAAATTACCAGATAAGCAGTGTACACACAATGAGCAAATAAAGACAGTTACAGAGAAACAGATAAGATCAGGGCTGGGGAGTACATATGGTGAACACTATCCGGGTTGATAATTGACTGTATATATAAAGGGTTTCCTCAAGACATGGGATTATTCAGACAAAGGTCACAATGTTACAATAAGATGAGGGATACCAGGTAGGGTAAGTGAGGGAACAACAACTGAAGGTTTATGGGTGGGGGAAGAACAAAGGACCGGTCCTCTTCAATGTCTTTATAAGCGACATAGCAGAGGGACTGGAAGGAAAAGTATGTCTCTTTGCAGATGACACAAAGATCTGCAACAGAGTTGATATACAAGGTGGGGTGGAAAGGATGAGAAGGGACTTAGCAAGGTTGGAGGAATGGTCAAATGTATGGCAGCTTAGATTCAATGCTAAGTGCAAGGCAATGCACCTGGGAAACAAAACCCCAGGGGAAGAGTACACAATGGGGGGTGAGATACTAACAAAACCAAAAATGGAAAGGGACCTGGGGTAGTCATATCAGATGACCTAAAGGTGGGCAAGCAATGTGAGATGGCAGTTAGGAGGGCTGTGGGGATACTGGGATGCACAGGGAGAGGCATCACCTGTAGAAAACAGGAAGTTGTTATCCCTCTGTACAGACAGCTGGTGAAACCTCATCTGGAGTACTGCATGCAGTTCTGGAGACCCAGTCTCCACAACGACATAAACAGGATGGAGGCAGTCCAGAAGAGAGCAACTAAAATGGTGCAGGGTCTGCACCAGAAGACATATGAAGAGAGACTTAAGGAGCTTAATATGTATAGTCTCAAGGAAAGGAGGGAGAGGGGGGACATGATAGAAACCTTCAAGTACCTCAGGGGAATCAACAAAGTCTAAGAGAGTAGCATCTTTCAGAAAAAGAGGTGTGCAAGAACAAGGGGGCACCATTTGAAGATAGATGGGGTGGCTCAGAGATAATGTAAGGAAGTATTTTTTTCACAGAGAGGGTTGTGGATTCATGGAATGGCCTTGTGGAGTCAAAAACAGTGGTGGAATTCAAGCATGCATGGGACAGTCATAAGGCAATTCTAGGGGGTGGGGGTAGGAAGAAGTAGGCTGTTGGTTAACTAGGATCCGCAGCTTATCCATTATGTAGGGAAATGGGCAGACTGGGTGGGCCAAGTGATCCTTATCTGCCATCAAATTCTATGTGTCTATGTTTCTTAAGGGTCAGTGAGGGTTGTAAATAGATGTAGCTAAACAACAGGTGGGAGTTGGCAGAATATTAGAGGTGGTGGGGTCTTATGAAATGACCCTTTACAGGAAAATGAGAACAGAGTCAGCCTAATTAAGCAATGAGGCATGACAGAGGGTGTGTTATGGTGGGATAACAGCCCACCTCAGGGTGGGTTGAAGCACAAGGCATAGCCGAGGGCTTCCATCACCTGAGAAGGGCCGTTAGCCCACCATAGCACACCCCCTGGAGTGCCTTATTGCGAATATGAAATGGGTCATTTTTAGCAAATTTTATGCATTTCTAAACATAATACTTTCAGCTGGGCCATTGTGCTGGGATAACGGCCCAGCTGAAAGCATGTCTCAGCCAATCAGAATTCAGCATTCTTTCTACCCATTTCATAATATCTAAAAATCAACAAGATAAGGGATGACATCAGCCCAGTGGCCTCATTAGAGGTGAGAAGGAATGGGACAACACATTTTAAAGTGAGCAAGGGAGCGCAGAAGATATAATGGGGAAGGGGGGATGGGGGAAAGCCATAGAGGGCCGAGAGGAAAGAGTGGAAGGGATCAAGAGGAAATGTGAAGGAGAATGATTAGCAACTTAGAACAGTTATTTACAAGCTGAGAACAGTCATGCTTATGCATGGTCAGGATAGCATAAGGTTAGAATAAGTGCGGGTCATAAGAAGGAAGGTTATTGGAAGGGTTTACCTATAGTGTTTTGTGCTATGTTCATCATTAGATTGCTAGCTGATGGTGTTGTTTGTATAAATCTTTTGGTTTTTTTGTTTACTCAGGTAGAACAACTGTGGAACCTGCATCCTCCCATTCTGTGCAGCTTCAACCACTCCCGAAAGGTGTGTCTTGAGGGGCTCCAGTCAAGCAGCTACTTGTGCTTGACTCTGCTGGTGAGTTATTATAATGTACTGCTGTCTGTATTATTATTTATTAGAAAATGCGTTTTTATTTCCTGGCATCTGATTGGTTGTTACCCTTCCCAGAGGGGTAGATTAACTTAGAATAGATGCCCTGGAAATAAAAAGTACCATGTCAAGTGCCCCTCACAGATTCAGATATTCTTGTGCCCACCCTGCTTGCTCATTGGGCAAAAGCACCACACTGAATTTGAAACTGGCACCATTTTTTCTCTCGCTTAGCGACAGATACTGTCTTGCCAACAGTCCCTATATTTTTGCCAGCTGCCAGACAAACTGTACACCAGCCTCCACTAGGCTCACTTGACAGCATGCTAGCCAAATAAAAAATAAGGTAGCCACAAGAAAAACAAAGCAAGCCATTACTGCTACCTCCTTCACACAAGCGCTTTCGGCAGCATGTTTTTCAAAACCACAACCCGTACCTTCCATAGTTGTAATCACATGATTGCTGGAAACGGGCAGATTATGGACTCGCTCAGGGCAGCAGCTTGCTAGCAGATGTTATCTCCACACAAATGAAAAATTACACCCTACATACTGAAGTGGCACACACACTGTCACTTTTGTCACAATTTTACCACAAAACATTTAAAGCAAATGTATTCTTTTTCACTTGCTAGGAATAACATGCCATGCACTCAGCAGTACTCCTCATAAACAGTACTTCTATCAGTTGTCCCTGATTTGCTCCGGCTTCACTCCTGCCACAATAAAGCATTTAGAGATTTTTTTTTGTTAACACAATTCCGCTTCTGCTTACATCGGCAATGGCATTTCCTGTGTCTCATGTACATTTCCCCGAGCACCCATTTGCACTGCTACGCTCAACAGCCAGTACTGTGCTGTTGCAAAGAAAAGTATAACTGTGCTGTAAGTCGGGGGTTTCACAAAGGTACCACCCCCCCACACACACAAAAAAAATGGGTAACATAACTAAGCCGAGCCTGGCAGTGGGGTGTATGTTTCAACAACAAAGGAAGGACATGCTGCACACTCCAATAGAAAGGATAACACAAGTGAGAAATGCTGCTCTGATGTCTACTGGTAACTTCTAGTAAGTATACTAGTAGAAGGACTACTTTATTAGCAAAGCAACTACGACTTCATTTTTAGTAATTTTATTTACTATTTTTTGATTTCTTAAATATTACAAAAAAATCTTTACATACAGACCATTTTCTAAGTGCAATAATACTCTACAGGGTGGTTGTTATGGGCAATACTGGATGTTCCAGGGGGTATAAGGCCCTGTGTCTGTGGCATCGGTCCTCATTATGCCCCTGGGAGGTCCGGTATTGCCCAATACTGCCCACCCTGTCGGGTATTATTGCTTGCTTGTATCTAGTTTGTATAATGCTACAGAATGTGCATACCTATTTGAGGCATTTGATTGGCTGAAACACTTCTGTAGCTGGTCATCTATCAGATAATAGACACAGACGTGTGTCTGTATGTGCGTGTGAACATTTACAGTGAATAGCGCATAGTTTTTAAAGCATATTGTGATGGGGTTATGAAGTGTTTTATCACAAAATAGATTTTTAGCATGTTTTTAAAATAAACTATTTTGCGTAACAGTTATTTTTGTTCAAAGTAAGATATTTTCAAGCACAATAATGAGTGGGTGGCATGGGCAGTTGAGGGCCATCTAGGGGCTATAAAGCCATGTGCCTGTGACACGAGGTGCCATCACACTCCTGGGTGGTGCAGTATTGTACAATAGTACTTATGAAGTCAGGTATGATTGCTTGCTTATTAGTTATATAGTTGTTTTGTTTTAAACAGGTACTCAGGCATTCACTAAAAATACCACCAACAGCTTAATCTGGTTCAAGGTCAGTTGTCATTCATCTGTATCCCCCTCCCCCGGGTCGTGACTGAAAATAGGCAGGATTTGTCTAGTGCACTTACCCAGTCAACAAAAACTAAATAAATAAAAATAAAAGAAATGAAAGTTTCACTGTGTTATGTATCTAATGTATACTTAGTCAGGAAGTGGTATAATAAGAAGTAGTAATGTATGTGTTTAGTATTACTATGGGTATTCATGTGTAAAGGTGTTTTATCAGTGAGAGACTATTACAGTTTGTTAATACAAAACAATATGATTGCACATAGATGTAGATTATTAAATTCAGTATTCCAATTAGTGAATCAGATGTGTGTTCTGTGATTTACTGGAACAGTAGATAGTATGCCACATCTGAAGATTGAGAAATTTGAATAACTGATTCTTGTGATGTGTATATTCATGTATGCAGATGTCGATATTGAGACATGAATGGCTTATTTTGTTTAATTGTGTTTTTCAGAGGATGAACCATCTGCAGAGGGTGCTGTTGGAGGGGAAGACTGCACAGAGGGGGTAGAAATTGTTGAGATCGAGCCTTCTGTGGAGGAGATGCCACAGTCTCCAGCAGCAGGTCCTCCTTCGTCACCTGCAGGTTCAGGTGGACCTCCAGCTGAGGAACATGAGTACTTCTTGTATACTTTGTGTTTTTACTGTTAAAGATTAATATGAGGTGTGCACAATATTGATGCTTTCAGACATTGTATCACTGCAGTTACTTTACATTCCCAGTTCAAAATGTTGTACCTTAACACAGTAACTTGGTGTTACAAGTTTATCATACTGTGGTAAGAAACAATGTTGGGTGTGATTTTTCAATTATACATCACAGCATGGAGTTATGAAACAGTTAGATAGTAGTATCACTTGAGATAATTGCATCTGCTGGGAGTATGCAGTGCTTAATCAGCATGTCTAGGTTTATATATCAGTAATGGTCATCTGTTTTTTTTTTCTTATCTATTGTGTATATGGAAAGGCTTGAATAAAAGTAATAGATAGGTTGTATATGTATATTTTAAACATTTTTCTTAGATGGAGAATCTACATATCATCGTCAGTGTTTTGTATTAATAAATCCAACAAGAGATAGAGAATGTGCTACAATTGTGCATCGTGTTAATTGAGTGGCTAATGTTAAACTGTGTGGATTTTATTAAACGCCATATGTGTTTTATCTCTGTCTATTAAAGAAGTTCAATAAATAGACAACGGTGTGTGGGTAAGTATGGATAGATAAACAGTAGTAAATATTTTTTCCTCTTCAGTGGTGTTTGCTTTACTATATATGTTCTATGTTTGTATCTTTGATATGTAGTTAGGTTGTGAAACACTGTCAGAGACTGATGAATGTGTGCATTTAGTATTGGATACATACATCTCAAGGATTTGTAAGAGATGGCACAGCACTACAGTGATGGTAATTATCAAAGTGGTATGTGTTACCATTTGAGATATTGAGTAACAATGTGTCAGTTGTAACATAGTATCTGTGACTTACACTGAAATGCTGTTGTCACAGATCAGATGGTTATAGAGTGTGGTACAGTAGTATTCACTCTTTCAATAGAAAATATACAGTATCTGCACATGTATTGGGGGGCTTCTGGTGTTCTTACTGGTCAAATTTCAAACATCGTTTGTGTTTGAACTACTTTCCAACTGCTGTTACATGAATATATATAAAAGGTGTTTACTGTTGGGTGTTATTGTATATCTCATATTATACAATGGCAAGAAAGAATCTTGGACTGTGATTAGTCAGTTTTGGGCTGGACCCATGGCGTTATCCCAGCATGACACCACAGGTTTAGTCTCAGCCTCACTGTGAACCTGTAGATGATTTTTTGGATCTAGAGCTCTTTTTTTTTGCATCTCCTCTTAAGAAACAAAAATATTTTTCCACACTAATAAAAACATTCTTTAATTTTTTTTTATTTTATATACAAAAATGAGCCATTGTATAATAGGAATAATGCATTCCTGAGTGTGTGTCGTTTGGGATAACGCCACGCCTGGGGCATTGGACGCACTCGGCCTGCGGCCTTATGCCCAACCCCCACAGGTGAGGCAGTATCACAGCATGACACACACACTGTCATGCATTATTCCTTTAGTGACAATTGTTGCACTGTGCGCATGTCATTCAACATGATAGTATTCTGCTGTGCAGTGTTACAACTGTAACAATGTAGATGTGATGATTTTTTTCTTAATTGTAGAAATGTTATACATACTTGACATATGTTGATTTATACACTACTTTAAGGGATACTGAGAATATAGAACTATTGTTGAGTTAAGAGAATGTGATGTAGATAGAATATGTGTAGTATTATTCTATGTATTTCATGCTGAGGGCACATCTGTATATAGGGGAAAGTGATAACTCTTATCTTAAGTCTACTAATGTATTTAATTGTTATTGGAATACATTGCAGTACACTAGGAATTTTATATATATTGTTAACAGACAGTTTCAGTGGTCTGTTTTACAAAAGACCAGTATGGTTCCATCTACTAACATAATTTTTCTTGTTTTTTTTCTTTTGTCTATACAGGGCAACTTGCCGTTCTTAATAAGATCAATCACACCCTCAGCCAGCTGCTCGAGACTGTGTGGAGTGGCAATGAGGTGCTGCTGAACATGCCCGTGACTCTGCAGCAAAAATGAACTACTTAGTAGGGCAGGCAGGTGAAATTATACAGCAGGGTGGAGAGATTATTGATTTGCTGCAGTGTCATGGGCGCGTAGGGCATGCGGCATTAGTTGCCACTCGTGGGCTTGAGCAGAGCAACAGGGGCCTCACCAAAGCAATCGAGTCATTCAGGGACTTGGAGGAGGCCTCTGTTGCTTTGTTCGAGTCCACACACGGTCTCATGGCGTGGCTGGCTGAGAACCAGCTGGAGGCCACAGAAGCAATTCACCAGCTTCTGCACCAAGACCTGCAACACCTAGAGGATGACCAGCCCATGAAGAACCTCAGCATGAGCTCCTCAAAGGTGCCCCTCCAACATCTCCATCAAAAGCTGCTACAGAAGAGGGGCACCTAGCTACACCTACTTCTGACCAGGCTTCCACTTTCTCGACACTGTTGCCTCCCCAAGTCTCCACAGCTTGAGTGGCCAGTACCTCTGCATCACTCCTGGATACTTTTTTTGTAAATAGTTTGTGAAGAGCAGAATATATTTCAAGTTCTTTTACCTTACCATTTATTTATTTATTTAGTGTGTTGTAACACTTTTATTTATTTTACATACCTTTAATTTTATGTCTTATTTATTTATTTTTATTTACTGCTTGTATTTAAGTTCTTTGTATATTTATTTATGTCTGAATTACACTCAATTTTTGTACAAAAATGTTTTATATTTTTTTACAAAAAGATATTTTTATAAACAGTTTTAATTTTGCAAACATTTGTTTGTCTCATTATTATTATAATAGATATGTATATTGTTGAGTTATTGGCTAGCGTAGGTGCGGGTTATTACATCTGTGACAGTTAAGTGACCACCAGTGTCACACCAAGTTGATGGTTTGTATGAATGGGACACATTGTTTCATTTATTTCAAATTCTAGGATTACAAGTTACCTTTGAGCCCAGGGCTCTTTTACAAAGGTTCCATGTCAAGACATTGGTATCACGTAACAACAGACATTTGTTTCACAAATAAGGGTACAGGATCACAAGTTAAATTTGAACAACACAAGGGTGAAGGTACAATGGAAAGAGGACAAAAAAGGGGAAAGGGTGGGTAGAATGAAAGGGGTGGGGCAGAAAGTGGGAGGTAAGAAAATGAGGAGAGAGGAGAGAGGGGTAAGGATAAGGATAGGAGGGAGGGAGGTGGGGTGACAGCAGCCAGGCTGGTGGCATTGTTGGATGCAGAGAGCGGATGGGGCAGAGGTCTACTAGGGCAAGTGCGTTATGTAAAGGAGCTAGGTATGGGACATCAGCAGTGGAGCGGTGTTGCATAGCATTATCCATGACAGTCACAGATGCTGGAAGTGACCAGGGTATTTCATAGCCTGGATTGGAAGGCCCCTAGCCCAGTGGTATTGATAGTATCATTGGCAAGACCATTAAACCAAGTGGGTGCCCTGTAGGTGTATGAATGCTGGCCAATGGCTGTGTGGCAGTGGGGGATACGGAACACTTGTGGCTTTGATCCCCTGGTAATTCTGGAGCTGGTTTTCATTTGAAGGAGTGAACAGACCCCAGGAGGGGCAATTCCCAACTGGATTTTCTTTGCAACCACACAGGTTTGGTACTGAATTCTATTATCAAGTTGAAGCCAGTTAGCTTGTGAGTAGAGGTCACAGGTGTGAGTGAGCCGCTCGGCCCCAGTGATGAGTCGACAGGCCTTGTTAAGGGTGGTGGTAATCCTTCTGAGTGTTGAGGTAATGGCAGTGCCATAGATGACAAGACCATAGTCAATCTGGGAGATGATGGAGCGTTGAACAGTGACATAGAGGGCCTCTTTAGTCAGGTGCCGATGGAGCCGGTAGAGTAAACCCAGTCTAGTATTCACTGTTTTAGCAACATTGGTTATATGGATTCTAAAGGACAGGTGTGGTTCTAAGGTGATTCCTAGGTATCTGAATCAGTCAACCTACTCCAGGGAGTCACCAAGGCAGGTATGTAAGGAGAGTTGGAGTTGTTTGTGCCAGTTTTGGTGGCTGGTGAAAATCATGGTCTTCATTTTTTTCTGGTTAAGGATTAACTTATGTTCTTTGAACCAGCATTCAATTGAAGAAAAACCATGTTGAAGGGTTTGTTGCAGGTGGCTTGGGGCATGATGAGAGGCAAGAAACACAGCGTCATCTGCATAGAGTATGACTTGCTGAGGGGTAGAGTCAGGGAGAGAGTTGAGGAATAGGCTGAAAAGCAATGGGCCCAGGATGGAGCCTTGGGGGACACAGAAGCGAACCTCTTTAGTGTCAGAGACCACACCCGCTATTTTTACACATTGGGTCCTGTTGTCAAGATAGCTAT
Source organism: Neoceratodus forsteri (assembly GCA_016271365.2). Classification (NCBI taxonomy): domain Eukaryota; kingdom Metazoa; phylum Chordata; order Ceratodontiformes; family Ceratodontidae; genus Neoceratodus; species Neoceratodus forsteri. The sequence goes on from CM028133.1 coordinate 71,247,911, forward strand.
TGAACCATTTCACTGATTCCACAGACAGGCCAATGTTCAGTAGCTGATGAAGCAGGAGGCAATGATGGACAGTGTCAAAAGCCTTTGACAGGTCTATGAATGTAGCTCTGGTTAGGTGACCCTGGTCAAGGGAGTTGTGTATGGCTCCTGTAAACTCAAGAAGGACGGTGGCAGTGCTGTGTCCTTTTCTAAAACCATGTTACTGCTGGCAAAGGATATTGCATTTGCCCAGATGATCAGAGAGCTGGTCTGCTACTATCCATTCCAGGGCCTTAGAGAGGGGTGGAAGGATAGAGATGGGTTGGTAGTTCACATGGGAGGTCTGGTCACCACCTTTATGGATAGGTGTGACAGTTGCTGCCTTCCATTTGTCAGGGAACTGGCTGAGAGAGAGGGAGAGATTAAAGATCTTGGTGAGAGGCCACAGAACCTCTTCTAGAGTCAGGGACAGAAGTTTGAGGTCCAGTGTGTCAGCACTAGCTCTGGTGTTTTTGATAGCTTTGGAAATGTATTTCCTGATGGTATTTTTGTTTACTGGTCTGAAGTAGAAAGGTAGACATTTTTTTGGTGAAGACTGATGGGTGGGAAGAGGGGCGTCACTGTCATTGAAAAAGTCGGGGGAGAGGATGCTGCTGAGGTTGGTGAAAGGCATCATTAAAGGTGTTGGCTATGACTTTTAGGTCCAGGATAGTATTTTCATTTATTGTGATAGCAGTAGGGGGTGATTTGGACTCCTTCCCGGTAACATCTTTAATGTTATTCCAGAAAGTTCTTGCATTTCCCCATGTGTCAGTGAGTGCAGTCTTGTAGTATTTAGATTTCTGTTAGCATATGTATTTGGTGCTATCATTTCTAGTTCTTTTGTAGTTTTGGATGTCTGCCTTGTTTCCTGTTTCTCTGGCTAGTTCCCAGAGGTGGTCCCTGTGTTTCAGCTTCTTTAAGAGGGAACCCGTGAGCCAGGGGTTGCAGAGGGGTTTCATTTTTCACTTTTTTGGTGGGGCTAAGATGTTACAAGCTTCATTGAAAATACATATAAATTGGTCAAGGGCTGTGTTTGTGTCAGGGGCCAGGTCAATGGGGGACCAGTCTTGATTCAGTAGGTGTGGTTTTAGGTGGGTTAGCTTCCCACAGGGTAGGACTCTGCTGAGGATGACCTTTGGAGGAGATTTCCAGAATTTATTTGACCAGGTGCAGCTGATGGAGGAATGGTCACTGAGAGAGTCAGGCAGTATGGCGTAGCTAGTGATCCAGGAGGGGTGAGTAGTCAGGACCCAGTCCAATAGAGTGCTGGTGCCAGTTTTGTAGTTCATTCTAGTTCTGGAGTCCAATATCTGTGTGAGGTTTGCTGATGTGACCATGTCCCTGGCATCAACAGCCTCAGGTCCCAACCAGTTAGTGTTGAAATCACCAAGTGTGATAACTTCGGAGTCGGGTGATGTGGTTTGATGTACTCCAGTACTGCATGGAGGCCTGGTCCCTGTTCTTTTAGAGGGATATAAGTGGTGATGATCGACAGGGCTTTGTGCTGAGTTCCAAGCAGGATTTTGATATGTAATAGCTGGACATTTGGTGTTGGTAGGTCAGTGTGGGCAGTGTGCCCCATCAGGTTGTCTTTTAGTTAAAGGACACAGCCCCCTCCTCTTTTTGATTTTCAGTCAAGCCTGAAGATAGTGCATCCAAGGATGGAGATTGTATGATCAGGAACCAAGGGGGTGAGCCAGGTTTCTACTACCACCAGAATATCAGGCTGGTGGGCATTTGCGAAGGCTTGGAGTTGATCCAATTTAGATAGTAAGCTGCAGATGTTCAGCCAGATAATGGAGAGAGAGCCAATGCACTTGGTTTGGGTGGAGTTCATAGCAGACTGAGGGCTTAGGTTGGGGTGAATGCTTCCAGATAATAGCAGGAGTAGGAGAAGGAGTTTCAGGGTGTGAGCACAGTTCCTGCAGGAAAACCTCATGTACTTGAGTTGGGAGGTTGTTGAAGTAGTTTGTGTGTATATAGAAGGGCGTGATGAGCTGGGGTGGAGTGGGGCACACTGCACCCTAGTATAAAAGTGTGGGTACAATGTGGTGGGGTGAGCCCTAGGGGTGAGAATGTTGTCATGTAGAGTGGTGCAAGTGTGGCTATAAGAGAGATTAAGCTTATAGCTATGCAGAGGGGATGGAAAGCAGGATGCAGGAAGCTGGAGCAATGGGGTGAGGGCAAGAAGGAGGAGAGGGAGGCAGGGGTAGTAGGGAAGGAAGGCTGTGAGGAAGGCTGTGGTAGCTGTAGTAAAAATAAGAACAGAGGAGACAAAAAGGAAAAAAGAGGGGGCATGGCAGGAGAGAGGAAGAGAGAGGCAGGGACCAATGGGTGTTAGAAAGGGGAGTGGCCTATACCAGGGGTGTGGCAAGAGGGCTATTTAATAAATGGAGGGGGAGGAGGAGGGGCGGGTGAAAAATTACGGCAGAGCGCAGTGCTAGTCAATAGGCAGAGCAGCCCTGAGCTCAGTTTCAGAGTCAGCAGGCACTGCAGCCAATCAGGGCCAAGCAGAGAGGGCAAGGACCAATCAGGGTACAGCCCTGAGCATGCTGGGCCAATGGTGGCACACACGGCTTTCCCGGTCTGAGGAGGCTTCCTTACCCATCACCGTGGATCCAGGAGGTGGCCAGAGGATGCAAGTACAGGGTGGCAGGTTCCAGGAGCCATGCCTGTGCCAATGGGGCTGGTGTAGCCCAAGTACAGGGCTCAGGATCTGGGAGGGAGAGAGGAGATGAGCAGAGATTTTAGAGAGTGGGATGAGGGAGCAGACAAAAGGCAGTGACGCAGTGTAGAGCACTGAATCAGTAGGTGTGGAGCAAGAGGGGAGGGCTGCCTGGCAAGTGATAGAAGGTATTTGGCCTGGTGCGGAGGGGCAGGGGTGGGGGGTGCACTGAGACATGGGAGTTTAGGCAGGTGAGTGAATGGGGAAGGGGAGTTCAAGCCCTGAGAGCAGGGGACAGAGAGAGTCACAGGAGGGTGGTAATTAGGCAGGAAAATAAAAGCAGAAAATACAGTCCTTGGATTCGGCAGTACACAGTAGAAGCAATCAACAGATAAACAGTCTTAGGATTTGGCAGTACACAATAGAAACAATCAGCAGGTATACATTTTTTTTTTTTAGCCTCTGCCAGGTAGCTACACTTGAAGCAAAATTACAGTCCAGCCCCCCGGTCTTTAGGAGACCGAGAGATAGCGAAGATGGTGCTGTGACAAAAACTACAGCAGAGCGTAATGCTAGTCAGTGGGCAGAGCAGCCCTGAGCTCAGTTTCAGAGTCATCAGGTGCTGCAGCCAATCAGGGCCAGGCAGAGAGGCCAAGGACCAATCAGGGTAGAGCCCTGAGCATGCTGGGCCAATGGTGGCACACATGGCTTTTCCAGTCTCAGGAGGGCTTCCTTACCCGTCACCGTGGATCCAGGAGGCGGCCAGAGGATGCAAGTACAGGGTGGCAGGTTCCGGGAGCCATGCCCATGCCAACGGAGCTGGTGTAGCCCAAGTACATTGTTAATGGTGTTGGTTTGCTTAGTGTTACATTTTGTGGTTCCATTAGTGAGCCAGACACTACTATCTACTTCCAAAAATTTCTGTGTGTTACTGAACCATTTGTTTTGCTTTGTGTATTTTAATTGTACACACAGCAGATAAAATGGAACAGAAATTCTTTGAAGTATTTAGAAATAGTTATGATTGTCTTCACTGGAATTACATGAATGGATAGTGTAATACAGAGATGATCTCTCAAGATGGGTATTGGATAGTGTATTGAATAGCACATAGGTAAGATAACTTTTACTTTAAGGTGTGGTAAGAGAAACAGCATTTTGTTTTCCTCAAAAAGTAAGTAAATTAATTGCAAAAAACTGTGTTAATGCAAGAGATAGGGTTTTTTTGCAGCGAAAAAGCGAGGAAATTCGTCGTTAGGGTTTCCAACCTTAACTCTGGCTTCCCCCCAATCAACATGACTCAACCCTCCCATGCCCCCATTCCCACTGGCACACACACACACACACACAGGCAGAAACACACACACACACACAACACACAACTATTGGGGCAGTACAAGGAAATACAACCAATCACACAGACCCAATCTCCGCAAACACATATACACAGAGTGCAACCTGTTCAGAGGAGGGCAAACAAAATGGTGCAGGGTGTGCAGCAGCAAAGATACAAGCACAGAGAGTAAACCATATTTTACATTTATGGTATTTAGAATGTACAAAATTATAGAATTTCTCAGAAAATACCAAAACAGAAGAGCAAACTAGGGCAGTAATATAGGACTTCTTTGAGAAAATATGTTTTTATCAATTGGCATGAACAGTTAATATACACACATATGTTGTGATATTTTGTAACAGGCTGATATAAACTAAGAACAACTACATGTTTTCAGGACTAAGCTAGAAGTTGTAGTGTGTTAGGTCACTTAGTTACAGTCCAACTATCGCTATTCTGCTTCTGAGAATTACACTCTGATCTGCTCTATTGGATGTATAAATGTCATTTACAGATCATAAAAGTGACCTGTAGAATATAGAGGCATTTCTCTTGCAATGGAGAATATGTGGCACAGTTGAATGAATGGTCTCTGCCTGTCATAATAATGTTTCTTGCCAGAGTAATGGCAAAAACATTCTGCTCAGGCTTCAAATGTTCCTGAATACTGTTTAGGGCAATGAACAGTGTACAAAATAATAAATACTGTCTTGCTGTATTCCAGTCACATGTTGGGATACTACTAAAATAACAGATTTTCCATGCAGATAGAAACATTCATGTAAGAGATTCATTTGAGTTCAGGTAAGCAATTACTGCATAGTAACACTGGCCATTTAATATCTCATCAAGAAGGCAAAGATTGTAGTTAATCAATACGTTACTTTGTGTCAATGTTGACTAGAATAGTCTTATGTCTTATTAATTCTACAATTGTAGCAGTTCTCATTAGTCTACAACATTGTCAGGAAGCCTGATACATACATTCAGAAGCCTGTGTGTCATTAAATTGTAATTTACATTATGTATAAAGCAATGGTTTACTCTCTCTGCTTTTATCTTTGCTGATGCACACCCTGCACCATTTGGTTTTCCCTCCTCTGAACAGGTTGCACTCTGTGTATGTGTTTGCAGAGATTGGGTCTGTGTGATTGGTTGTATTTCCTTGTACTGCCCCTATAGTTGTGTGTTGTGTGTGTGTGTGTGTGTGTGTGTGTGTGTGTGTGTGTATGTGTGTGTCTCTAAGTGTGTGTGTGTATGTTTCTGCCTGTGTGTGTGTGTGTATGTGTATGTGTGTGTCTCTAAGTGTGTGTGTATATGTTTCTGCCTGTGTGTGTGTGTGCCAGTGGAATGGGAGCTTGGGGGGGGTTGAGTCATGTTGGTTGGGGGGAGCCGGAGTTAGGGTTGGAAACCCCAACGAGAATTCCTCACTTTTTTGCTGCAAAAGAACCCTAACTCTTGCATTAATGCAGTTTTTTTCAATTTATATATATATATATTTTTTTTTTTCCTTATGCTGCCCCTGAGCCGTCCCCCCACTGTCTTTAAATTGTGTCCCCTTGTTCTTGCACATCTCTTTTTCTGAAAGATACTACTTTCTTGGACTTTGCTGATTTCCCTTGAGGTACTTGAATGTTTCTATCATGCCTCCCTTCCTTTCCTCAAGGGTATACATTTTAAAGAGCAGCTGATGCCTTTGGGAAAACTTTGGAAAACATATTTAGGCACAAGTCAGTTTATATTCATATATCTTGTACAGATTTCTCCTCTTCATTATTTATTACTGAAGAAATTACCACAAAAAAATAAGATATTTATGCCTCAGAGTTCATCTGCCTCTATAGATTATTCCCAACTTGAAATCATAATGCCCTGTTGTTGCCTCACAGTCTGTTGCCATGGGAATAACTGTGATGTCACAAGCAGAGTATTATGACATTGGATTGGGAAGAAGCAATAAAAGCAAATAAACCCTCAAGAAACAAGCATCTTGTTTTTGAGGCAAATTACCTCGGGAATAAGTAATGGGGTAAGAAATACACAGCCGATGAGAAATATATAGGCTGCTTTGTATCCAACTATTATGTTTTGGAAAGTTCTTCTCGAGGCGTCGGTGGCTCTTTAAGTTCTCTTAGTCTCTCCTTTATATGGCTTCTGTTGCAGACCCTGCACCATTTTAGTTGCCCTCCTCTGGACCGCCTCCATCTTGTGTCACGTTCACTGCCACCACCTCACTGTTCAATACAGACTACCGCCACTGCACTGTCACATGCATCACCATCTCTGTACAGTGCCATATGCCATGCTGACTCCGTGATGTGCCACATGCTCTGCCAACAACATACAGTGACTCATGTATTGTCATCAATGCATGCACTGTGCCATGTACACTGTCATCACCACACACTGCCACTTGCACAGTTTCCAGCTTGCTGTTTATATGCACAATGCCACCACTTGCTGTGCTGCATGCACCACCAATTCCAGACTGAGCCACTTTTACTGCTATCAGTGTTGGGTGCCATGTGCACTGGCAACTTCACTGGAACTGTATCTGCTTTTAGTTCATTGCTGTACCTTTGCTCATTTGCCCTGGGCTGGAGTCTGGGGCATGTGTGGCATCAGTTATTTTCATCCAACCACCCTTGAAGGCCCAACTGTTGATACATGCTGTGTGGGTCAGGTGGTATCCATGTGCAGCAGAATTAAGGCCTATTATGTTAACATTATCACATCAAAATGAAGGCCTACACTCTAAGGCTATGCCCTGGCTACTCTGCTGACCTGTTCACAATGACACCCCTTTAAACCCAGTTTTTTTTTAATTATTTATTCTTTATGCCCCCTTCCATTGGGGTCCTCAGTGCACCACACAGACTGTGTTGGGAGGACCCGAGAACGCCTGCCCCCATTACGTGCTACTCTCCAGTAACCATGCTTAGCACTGGATAACCCCTCCAGGTGAGGCAGAGGGAACTCCTCCAATCCCTCCAGATCTCCTTGCAGCAGACACTTGGTGCTGCTTCTCAGACTCCCCCAGTCACCAGAGCTGAGGCCAGTCTGCTGGCATGACCAAGGAGTATTTTTCTGTGTTTCTGGTCCCTGCCCCCTGCAGACGTCTGCACTCGAGGAGGGCCAATGAGACTAGGGCATGCTGAGATGTGCCTTCGCTCAGGTCCTCAGCTGACATCTGCCCCTCCCATCTTTACTGCTTCCTCAACTGCACTGCCACCCATGGTCACCAAGGTGGCTGAATAGCAGTGAGGGCTGCAGCCCACCCTCCCCAGAGAAGGAGAGCGGCCCTGTGGGCATGCAATCCTTCTCCCCTAGCCAGACCACCAGCAGCCCAGGCTCACTACCGAACCAGAGTTGCTGGCATCGCAAGCAGTAGCACTACTGCTGTGCCAGTGGGCCAGCCCTTTTAACCCAGTTCTAAAGCTGAGAGGTCATGTGATATTCCCAAGGTTATATCCTGAGCCAGTGACCTTGGTGGGATTTGAACCGGGGATCACCAGGCTCATGTATGCAATATTTATATTCTCCCTGTAGCTCTTGTACCTCTCTGGAACCTTGTCTCTACGCTTACTTTTATTTTTTCCTAATACTAATCCTTTTTTTCCTTTCATTTCTACAGGTCTGAGAGGATATTGACCCTGATAAGTATTGCTTATATTTAACTTTCCCTATTGATCCTATTTTGTTCTTAAAGAACTATGGATCCTTTGTGACCCCATGGCTTTTTTTTTTTAACAGGTATGATTGGACATCACTCCGAGACACCCATCCCAGGCACATCAGTACCAAGGTAAGAGATATCTTTTCTCTGCTAGGTAGGCAAGCTATAATGATGTAGCCATAACTGTGCCTTACCTGTCTCCTGCACCCTGTGCATTACCTTTACCCATGACCTACATATCAGGTTAATGCATTTGCAGCGGAACATCAGGAATCAGAATGCCAGATTCAGCAGGAATGCAACAAAATGTATATGGGTGCATTCAGGTTACCATACAGCATTTCCTAACCCCATGGGAAGAAATGTTTTGAACTAAAACAGATCTGTCCATTTAAGGGGTTTTCCATCACAGTGCCAACATAAATTTGTGGGGCAGCCCTGAATACATTTTTAAGGATGGTAAGTCTTCCCCTTCCTCCTAGGTTTAGGTCATCTTCCAAGGTTTAGAAGGTCTGGCATTTCTTATTGATGAAGGCCAGCAGAAGTTGATTTTTCCACCATGGGCGGAGGTAGCCCCTTGAGTAAAACATTTTTTTATCTTATTTATTTAGTGATTCAGAAAAGACCTTTGAGTGCAAGCTCTTTAACAAAGGTTCAACATCATAGATTGCAAAACAAAGTACATTTGGAGAAAACAAAGGTATATCACAATGAACGATACAGCTTGGATTCAGAACTTACAGAATAACTCAAAACATTGGTACAAGTTAAATATCAAGAAAAACACTTTATGAGGGTGGGGGAGAATAAGCAGTCACAAAGTGCCTTGTCAGTAGTTTAGAGGGATGGGGATAGCTGGCAGTGGGGTGAAGAAAGGAGGTACAAGAGAGAGGTATGTACTGCGGTAGAGGTGAAGGATAGGGGAAGAAAGGCAATGAAGGCCAGTAGAAGCTGATTTTCCACCATGGGCAGAAATAGGGGAGTGAGGGGAGGCTGAGCGGAGAAGATGTGCTACAGTAAATGGTGGGGTCTGAGGGGGCATGGTCAGGCAGCTTGCATTAGTAGTGACTGTTAGGGAAATTCACAGGACTGGGAGTTGGGGAGGGGGAAAGGTGGGGTGGTGGGTGCCAAAGGACCATGACATGAACAGATTGCTGAGGCAAGGCATTAGAAGGGGGAGAGGGTACCTGAGGCCTGCCTAGTGCTTACTGGGGGGAAGAGAAAGCAGATGTGGCTGGACTTCGGGGCAGGTAAACTTAAAATGTTATTAGGTGCTGTTTGAGGTCTTGAATTGGGCCAGACAATTGGTGGCCATGAGGTGCCCAGGGAGTTCATTCATCCACAGGGTGGTCCAGTAGGCAAATGCAAGTTGCCCAAGTGAGGTGCGATGAAGAGGGATAGCCAAGGCCCTTATAGTCCTCCCCCTGGTGATCTGTAATGAGTTGGCTGCCTTCATCAAATTGCCTACACAAGGCGATGTTTTACTTGGGGAATACTGGGATGCATAGGGAGATTCAGCACCAGTAGAAAACAGGAAGTTGTTATCCCTTTGTACAGACAGCTGGTGAGACCCCATCTGGAGTACTGTATGCAGTTCTGGAGACCTAAATCTCAGCAAAGACATAGACAAGATGGAAGCTGTCCAGAGGAGGGCAACTAAAATGGTGCAGGGTCTGCACCAGAAGACATATGAAGAGAGACTAAAGGAGCTTAATATGTATAGTCTCGAGGAAAGGAGGGAGAGGGGAGACATGATAGAAACTTTCAAGTACCTCAAGAGAATCAATAAAGTCCAAGAGGGTAGCATCTTTCAAAAAAAGAGGTGTGCAAAAACAAGGGGGCACAATTTGAAGATGGGGGGGTGGCTCAGAGGTAATGTAAGGAGGTATTTTTTCACAGAGAGGGTTGTGGATGCATGGAACGGCCTTCTGGAGGAGGTTGTGGAGTCAAAAACAATGGCTGAATTCAAGTATGCATGGGACAGTCATAAGGAAATTCTAGGGGGTGGGGTAGAAATAAGTAGGCTGCTGGTTAACTAGGATCTGCAGCTTATCCATTAGGTAGGGAAATGGGCAGACTGGGTGGGCCAAGTGGTCCTTATCTGCCATCAAATTCTATGTTTCTATGTTTCAATAGAACCTTCTTCCCTAGGATGCAAGTCTGGAATTTGACTCTGTTTCTTGATGACAACCAATCTGCGTGTTTGTACAGAGTACAGGTGTGCATGCCAAGCTCCACATCCAGGATGAATCTGCAAGCTTTCTTGAGCGCAATCTGAACCCTCTTGAGCACTGTATCCATTGCCACCTCATAGACCACTAGTCCATACTCAATAGTAGATATGATGGAGCTGTGGACTGAGAGGTGAAGGGCCTCTAGAGAGAGGTATTGCCTGTGCCTGTACAGGACACCAATCTTGGTATTGACTGTCTTGACCAGAGAGTCAACACGGTGCGCAGCCGTGAGGGTATCGTCTATTATGACCCTCAAATACTTGAACAAGTGGACTTGTTCCAGCGGCTCACTGCATGAGTTGGAGATGATGAGGGCTGGTGCTTATTTTTGTTGTGGTGGCTGGATAAAAGCATGGCCTTTGTTTTCTTGTAGTTTAGTAGCAACTTATGACTACAGAACCAGTCCTCGAGTTAGGAGGAGGAGTTCAGCAGCTCAGATTGTAGGGCAGCCTGAGACATGCTGCTGCTCAGGAGCACAGAATCGTCGGCATATAGTATGAGTTTGGTGTCGCAGGCTGTGAGAAGATCATTTAAGAAGAGGCTGAAGAGTAGGGGCCCCAGTATTGATCCCTGGGGTACCCCTAATGATATCTCTCTTGCACTGGATACTGTTTGCCCAATTGGTGTGATAGTAGGCAAGCTTTGTCTGTGACCTGTTTGAAGAACAGTATGGAATGATGCCAGGTGGCTGAGACATGGTGCTGGGTGTTGCTGCTCCAGGTGTACTGAGGAGGTTGAGTAGGGTAACACGCTGATAGTGACCCCTTGTTTATGCTGGAATGCTACCTCTGAGAGGGTGTGCAGTCTATGGGCCAAGCCTGGGCTGGCACCTGGTTCCAGACAACAACACAGAATTTGTCCAGCAGGAAATAGGTTGGCCTCTTTGGGGGGTGGCAAGATTGGGCGGAATAGAGCTGTTGCTGGCATGCATTGGCTGATTATGTAGTATCAGGGAGAACAGTCTCAACCTAAAGAATGCCAGGTGCATTGGGAGAGGCTGAGGGGCAGGTGCAGCAAGACAGTGGAGGTATTTTCAGTGAGAGATGTAGGCTGCTGCTGTATCCCTGACTGTAAGGAAAATACAGCAGGAAGTGCAAGTGGCATTATCATAACAGTTGGACAAGGAATAATGCACACACTTATAATCATTATATTTAATATTCTTCTTGTGTCTATAGGCACATGCTGTAGCTTTTCAAGCAGGGAGCTTGCTCTGTGGTCCTGGGGAGGGAGACAAGCAAGCAGGTGTCTCATGGACTTTATCTAGAATTCACAACCCACACATCAGCTTGTCATCTGCAGGACCACACACCTAGAAAGAACATTAAAAAAAAAAAATTGTAATTCAACCAGTCCATGTAAGGACTCACAGCAATTATACTACAGATAAGTAACACTTTCGGTTCTTATTGCCATCCACAACATGGTGCCACGCTCAATGTACTTGCACCTGTGAACATTGAGGGGCATTGCCATTCTAGTCTTCTTTCTAGTTCTGTGTAATCTGCCATGTGGCAAGGTAGGTTAAAATAATCCCATGCAAAGAATGAAAGTAGTGCCAACCACAATGAATCCAAGGTGCGAGACACAGTTTGGTTGCAAAAATTGCTAAGTGTTGCTTTGTTTGATACAAAACCATGGAGTCAAGGGCATTTGCTCAAACAAACTCTAGCAAGTGCCCTTAGCTCCATGGTTTTGTATCAAATAAAGCAACACTCTGCTTTTTTTTCGCAAATGAACATTGTGTCTCGAACTTGGATTCATTGAGATTTGCGCTACTTTTGTTCTTTGCTTGGGATTTACTTCATTTGTATTTGTTGCCGCACCCTTGATCCCTAGTCATAAATGCCAGCTACTTCCTGACTTATAGGTCTTACTAGCTCTTAAAAATATATGGTCTGCTCTCACTGCTCATGTATGCTGCTTATTTACAGCAGAGCATGTGTGTGTGGTCAGTGGGTATGACAGCATGCATGTGATTGGTGGATGAGACAGCATGCATAGGGATATAGAATCATGAGGTGTTACAGCAGGCATGATGCTGTGTAGTCAGTTGGTGTGACAGCATGTATGGGAAGGCATGGGGTCATGAGGTGTGATAGCATGCATGATGGTATAGGTCAGTGAGTTTGACAGGATGTATGGTGGATGATGAGTGTGATAGTATATGTGGTCATTGGGTGTGACAGCATGAATGGAGGCGTATAGTCTGTAGATGGGTGTGACAGCATAAGAACATATGAAAATAGCCAGTAGAAGACATCTTGGTCTATTGAGTCTACTTGAATTGATGCAGGGTCCTGGTCTTGTTTTTACACTAGTGACCCTGTCTCCCCTCCTGCCCACCTAGCCCCCCCTCCCTTTCCCCTCTCTTGGTCCCATAACTTCAATCTGTTTGTACTAAGCTGCCTTGAAAGACCCCAAAGTATTTGTCTCCACCACCTGTTCTGGCAGCTCATTTCAAGCAGACACCACTCATTATGTAACAAAAAAAAAATCTTCCTTACATCAGTTTTAGGCTGTGTCCCATGGTGATGGCATTGTCTTTCTTACTGAAGAGGCCCTCTCTTCCTCCCTTCATGTACTTGAAGGTCTCTATCATATCACCCCTCTCCCTCCTCTCTTCCAAGGAGCACATCTTCAGTGCTCCTAGCCTCTCCTCATATGACCTGTCCTGTTGCCCCATGATCATTTGAGTTGCTCTCCTCTGGATCCCCTCCATCATGTTAATGTCCTTTTTAAGGTATGGATGCCAATACTTCGCCCCATATTCTAGATGTGGTCTTACCAATGTCCTGTATAATGGCAAAATAACCTCACTCTGCCTTCTACTGAAACCTCTTACATTACATCCAAGCATCCTATTTGCCTTCATCACAGCCTTTCAGCATTGAACGGAATATTTCAGGTCACTAGTAAGTACCACCTCCGGGTCCTTTTCAGAAGCTGCTTCCTGAACCTTCCTTATGTAGTACTCTGTCCTTGGGTTTTGGCCCCCAATATGCATCACTTTGCACTTTTTTGCATTGAACCCAAGCTGGCATATTCCTGACCATCTCTCCAGTCGTGTTAAGTCCTCCCTCAACTCTTGTATCCTCTCCTGGGTATCCACTCTCCCACAGAGTGTGGTGTCATCTGCAAACAGGCACATCTTGCCTTGAATGCCTTCTCCAATGTCTCTAATAAAGATGGTAAACAATACTGGCCCCAACACTGACCTTTGTGTGACCACACTGATGCCCTTTTTTAGTGTTTGAGAACTCCCCTCTCCCCCAACTACCCTCTGTGTTTGGCCACTTACCCATTTTCAACCCATCTTACCAGTTTCTCCCCCACCCCTAGGTCCTTCAGTTTCATTATCAACCTTCTGTGTGGCACATAATCGAAGGCCTACCAAAGTTCAGGTAAATGGTGTATTGCCTGGCATTTGTCTACTGCCCTTGTGACCCCATTGAAGAAGTTATCAAGTTTATATGATATCTGCCTGTAACAAACCCATGTTGTTTCTTGTCCTGCAGACAATTCTCCTCCAAGTACCTGACTAGCCCTTCCTTTAGTATGTCTCCATGAATTTACATACTGTCTAGGTCAGACTGACTAGTCTGTAGTTGCCCAGGTCCTCCTTGGGTCCACTCTTGTGGCGTGGCACTGCATGTGCTGTTCTCCATTCTACTGGTACTATTCCCATTTATCAAGAGACCTACAGAAGAAATTGTCAGTGGGGCTGCCAGCTCCTCTGCCAACTCTTTTAGCATCCTGGGGTGTATTGCATCTGGACCCAAGGATTTGTCTACCCACCTTCACTGTTTCTGTCCCTATGATTCCTGTTGGGTACCCTACCTCCCTCCCTCCCTTATCCAGTTTGTGGTATTACTCCCTCCCTTCCCTTTATAAAGACAGAGCAAAAGTATTCATTTAATACCTCTGCTTTTGTACTGTCTTCTGTAACCCATCAGTCCTCTTTTTTTTTTTTTTTGTAAGCCGGATGATGCCATCCTTTTTGTCTGTCTTTTCCTTTATGTAGATCCTTACTGCCCCAGCCATTCACTCCACTCAGCTGGTGAGGGGTTGTTTGTTTCCTAGGGTATGGTTAAAGACTTCTGGGTCTCAAGCTTTTATGTACGCTGCCTCGACGCTGTGGAACTGTTCACCTCATCAGATTCATGAGTGCCTGACCTTGGGGAGCTTCAAGATGACCTTAAAGACCGATCTGTTCCACCTTGCTTTCGGGAATACTGTATAATTGTCTTAATTTTATCGGTATGTATTCTGAAATTGGATTGTTTTATTCTATTTGTTTTAATGCATTTTTTATTCATACATTTTGTACATTGCTTTGATTATTGAATTATATTATAGAAATAAATTATTATTATATTATTATTATAGAGAAAGATTGCCTTCTCACTTTTCTTTATTCCCTCTGCTATTTGGCACTCCTTCTGTGCTTTGGCATGCTGTACTTCCCTTTTGGCTATCTTGGCTAGCATCTGGTACTCTTCTTCATCCTCCCCCATTGCTGTTTTGTTTTTGTTTTTTAATTTCTTGTAGGCTGTTTTTTTTTATCCCTTACTACTCTGCCCAATTCCCCATAAAATCAGCATGGCAGTCTTGCCCCTCATCTTTATGCAGTTGCTTGTTGCCTTCTGAATGTCTTCCTTAATGGTGCCCCATATTCTGTCTACCTCCATGCCCTCATCTATGTTCCCCGGGTCCTCCTTAGTCTATTCTCTACTCTTTTGAGGTTTTCTTTCTTGAAATCTAATGCTCTAATCTTAGTGGGGATGTCCTCCTTACCCATGTCTATACTGAACCACACTATACTGTGGTTGCTCCCACCCAGGGATTCTCTAATGTCCATCTCCTGTACATGCATGAGGCTTTGGAATCCTGAGGTGTGACAGTATTCATGGGGGCATGGGAAGACAGAATTCATGAGGGTATGGGATTGTGAGGTGTAACAGAGTACAAGACGTTATAGGGTCCATTGGTGTGATGACTTGTATGGGGTTGGTGGATATGACAGTGTAAGGGGGGCATGGGGTAGTGATCTCTAACAATTCTTGCCCCACCTGCAGCAAAGTAGATACCATGCTAAAGGAATGTCACTTCTCAGCTGAGCTGCTGTGTTAGTTGTGTTTCAAGGAGATGTCACTGGAGTAACTCATGGTGGCAGTGCCGGGATTGACAGAAACTGCACTCCCACGATGACCTTTCTCCTACATCTGGGAAAAGGTAGAACCAGGGCCATTTACTTTATTGTTTTCATTTTTGTAGGGAGAAAGAGTGTCCCTCAGGGTCACTTTGTGCTTTCCATGTGAACAAAGAAGGTTACTACACTAAGGCTACACCTTTCAGCACTATGTTGTGAGGCTAGGTGGACAGTGTGTAGGATAGACTAGGGGCATGACTGGTGTATGGATAACTTTGGTGGGATTTCCAATGCACAGCTGGTGATAGGCTGATGCTGGATGGCACCTACATGAAAGATGTGTGGATGTCTGATCTTGTTGGATGTCTCTTAATTATTCTTTTGGATCCCTCCACCGGCAGGTTCCCCCTAAAATGTGGTCATTGTGATACCATGCTGCATAACCATTGTGGTACCACCAGCTTAAGGCATGAAATAAAACCATGTTACTAACACTGCAAGTGCCCCATTATGCT
Source organism: Neoceratodus forsteri (assembly GCA_016271365.2). Lineage (NCBI taxonomy): Eukaryota > Metazoa > Chordata > Ceratodontiformes > Ceratodontidae > Neoceratodus > Neoceratodus forsteri. The sequence goes on from CM028133.1 coordinate 71,263,513, forward strand.
GCCACGGACACATGGTACCACAGTAGTCACCTTGGTAGCTCAGTGGAATTAAAACAATCTGGATGCTGGTCCAGATGCAGGAAGACTGGTCACCAGAGAGAAGCTGCAGAGCTGTAGGGTGGTGTAGCTCCAGAGAGTATGCCCAACTTGTGGAAAGCTAGGGCAGAAAGAGTTTCAAGCTGCATGGAGGATTGTGGACTGGAGAGGAGAGCTTGATCTGGTTCCTGGAAAGGTGATCCAGTGGTGGGGAGGGTGGCCGGCCATGTGGTGTGGCGGTTTATCCAAGTGCCAGATTTTTTTTTACTTATAGTTTTTCTGGTTTTGTGCCTATTTTCTCCCATTCCCTAGGGCCCCAGCACACAGGTGTCATGTGCATGGAGGTGCGTGCATACATGCCCCATAGTGCTAGCTCAGCCCCTTTCCACCCCTCCCCATGGCCATCATCGGATCTCCTGGTAAGTGCCCACTTTCATCCTCTACTGGCTGGTGGCCAGTGGCTAGGGAGCCTCCAGTCCCTTCTAGTAGGAGAGAGCTGCCTTGCCATGGCTTGATCTTGCTCCTCGCCCTCTCCCACCTGGGTCACTGGCACAGTGCACTGTGTGGCACCAGTGCTTCAACCCTTGGCACCATGGAGCTGGCCTTCCAGACACCAAATGATGGTGGCTATGGTGGTCAGACCTGAATTTATAGAGTATATGATGGAAAAATCTTGACTTCTTGGGACAAACTATTGAATACCAATAGTCATAACTATTGTTGGTTATTGTTAATCCATCAGGGTCAATATTTTCTCTTTATAGCCATCAACTGATGAAGCTTTTCACAGCTAGAAAGAAAAGACTACAATGGCAGTACACCTGTTGCAGGCATTGTGAACCCCGTGTGCACTTCTAAGCCAAGGTGCTGCAATACCACTGCTCCTATGTAAATGAGGCTGCTACTCTTGAATACTTGTGCAGTGGGAAGTATTTTTGGAGGCACTGAACAACTCCCTAAGCATAGTTGTTTACAGTTGCCAAAAACCTCCACTTAATTCGGTGCATAGCTGAGCCCTTCCAAAGGCTGGGGGGGGTTGCAGCCATCCACCCTAATCCTTGTCATGTATAACATTCTGATGATCAACTGGGTCACCCTTACCCCCATTGCCCTTTTCTAAAGTATACCCTGTTGGTCCACTGCCCCTCCACAAACAGACCCCTTCCTACCCTCTAATTCACATCTGACAACCCTGTCCCACACCCTTTTCTCTAGTGTATGGCATGCTGGACAGCTAGGAACCAGGACTGGCACAGGCCTACTATTAACTCCTGATCTTTACTACCAGGGCTGGAGATTGGAGGGTGGGGGCCACTAGGCACCAGGGATAGCCTTAATTCTACCAAGGCCAGGGATCAGAGGGTGGTGGGGAACCTGGACAGCACCAGTCCTTATCTGGCATCAATTTGCATGTTTCTATGGTCATTAGGGGAAGGGGGATCTGTCCCAAACTGTCTCATTTACATGTGAACATTTACAATGAATGGAGGTGATAAGGCAGTACATTAAGCAATCTGTTCTGATAGGCAAAGGGCCAGGCAACATCTAGTTACAAACAATTGTTTCACACATAAGATGGCAACATACAGCGAACATTCATTTACGGACAATAGTGGTACACATGGGGCTGTGGGGTAAGTAGGGAGGGACATACATAAGGGGGGAAGATAAACCCACATGGCTCAGTGGGTAGTGGATTGTTCAGCTAGGAGAGCCAGGGGGAGGGGTAAGAAAATAAACCCAGTAGGCCTGGTCAGCAGGTGGGACAGTGAAGGGGGAGAGTAGGGAATCAGCCCAGGGGACTTTGTTGTAAGGGTAAGCAGGGTAGGAGTGAGAGGAAGAAGAGAGGGAGTGACTGAGGGTGGAGCAGAGGGTGGGGTGTCAGGGCGATGAAAGGAAGGGGGCAGAGGTAGCAGATGAGTAAAGTTTTAGATGGGGTGGACATGTGGGGTGTATGTATGGAGATGAGGGGGAAGCGGAGATATTGGGGGCAGAAGGAGGGGGGATGGGTGAGTAGGAGTGCAGACAGAGGATGTTCAGAGGGTAGGCAAAAGAGCCAGGGGAGAGATGTGTGAGGGAGATGGGAGCTGGGTAGGTGAGAAGGGAAGTGGGAGAAGGTAGTGGGGCTATTGGAGGATGAAGTGCAGCAAGTCAGTGGGGAGGAGAGGTTACAGAAGGTTAGCAGAAGCAGTCTCAGCTAGCATTAGCAAATAGCAACTAAATGTTGCTGCAACTTCTTCTTACATGAGCCCAGAGTAGTGGTTGCAGTTTCTTCATTACTGAGGGAGTTGAACCAGAGTGGAGCTCTATTGCAAATGACCTTTGTTTTTAGGGAGGTACAACAACTGGGAATCCTAAAGAACTGACACTCTGCACTTCTATTTGTCAGTGGGCTGTTTGTATGAGAGAGCTGCCTTGAAGCAGTGTGCTGCTATCTGGACTGTAAGGCCATCAACATAGTACCCTTCAGGAGAGTGAGTAAGGAATGAGCACCCTAGGGGGATCCAAAGTGGTGAATTTAATAGAAACTGGTTTAATGAGACAGCCCTTCAGCTCAGTGGTAATGCTACAGCCCAAGGCACAGATCACCTGAGTTCAAGAACAAGATCACGTTGTCAGCGGCTCACTGGGGGGAGGAGGAGTATCAAGTGATCTAGGAGATGCTCTCCTCCAGGAAGGGAGGGAGGACTGCCAGCTCCACTGTTGTACTGCCAACTGAGTAACCACAAGTTAGTAGTGCAGTCAGGAGCAACTCATGAGTGGGAAGATGTTGGCCGGTGCTTCGCTTCACCATGCACATCTGTGCACATGCTTGTGCACCCTTGCTGCTCACATCCTAGGGGATGGAAGAACATGTGAGACTATCCTCGCTACCCAAGCAGCTCCTCCACATACTGGATTCATTCTATGATGGAGCAAGTCCTGGTAGATGCCAGTGTGATGGTGCTGTGGTGCAAAAGGGAGCTGATCAGAGATGCAGGTGAAAAGACAAAGTAGTAGCTGAGAGGGAAAAACTGGTTAACAGGTGGTAGAGGGTGATGGTTCCCATTGCAGTGATGGATCAGTGAGCAGAGTGGCTCAGTACTGGGGCTGGTTTTCTTCAGTGTCTTCATAAGTGACACTGCAGAAAAACTGGCAGAGAAGGTAATGCCTTTTTGCAGAAAACCATACCAAAATTTGTAAGGTGGGTACTAAGAAGGGAGCAGAGAGAGAGTGCACATGGCTCTTGGAGAAACTAGAGGAGTGGTCACGATCATGGAAGTTGGTGTTCAATGCCAGAAAGTTCAGAATTGTGCACCTAGGGCATAGGACTCCAGAAGCTGCTTTATAGGGTTGTGGGGTGGTACTGATGGTCACTAAGCAGGAAAGGAACCTTGGGGTTATTACATGATCTTAAAGTTGCAGGGCTGTGTTACAAAGCTGTGGGTAATACTAGCAGGATGTGGGGGTGCATAGGGAATTATACCTTCAGCAGGAGGAGGAAGGCGGTGGTGGTGGTGTTGCAGGTGTATCACTCATTAGTAAGACCAGAAAAAACATAGAGTAGAGGCAGTTCAAAGAGTAACTCAAAAGCCCTGTGAAGATAGACTGTGGGTTCTCAACATGTACACCCTAAAAGAGAAAAGCTTAACAGGGGACATGAAGGAGACTCACAAGTACCTAACAAGGGTAAACCGGGTATAAGGGGGGGTTCCTTCAAATGAGAAAGACCACCTGGATCAGGGGGGCATGTGATGAAACTTCGGGGGTAAGAGGGATGTGAGGAATTACCACTTTACTGAAAGGGTAGTAGACACTTGGAACAGACTGATAGCAGTAGTGGTGGAGGTGAAAAAATGGGGGGGTTTAAAGCATGTGTGGCATAGACATGGGGGATATCTTAAATAAGCAGGGAAGCGGGGGGGTCACAAGACCATTTAGGGTTTGCGGTAAAGGACTTGACAGGGAACATCTGGGCTGAATAGGTGGGCCAAGTGGTTATTTTTCTGCTGACAGATTCCATGTTTCTGTGGATTAGTAACACTGCTTCTTTTACAGCTGTCATTGTTTTTCTTTTGGTTTTTGTTTTATTTTAAAATAACATAATTGATCTGCTTTTTTGTTTCCTACAGTTTAGTTACTGGCGGTTGAGGAAAGAGCAGAGTGCTTGGGGGAGTAGTAGCAGTTGTTGAAGCTTTGGGGGAAACCCGAGTGGAACAGAATCCTTTGTGGAGTTTGTAAGTAAGCTGCTTTTTGAATAAATGTTTGTGTCCATTTTTGTTACTAGACAGTTCTGTATGCTAGCAGGAGCCTCTGGTGGCAGTTGTAGTGAGATTGGGAAACCAAAGCAGAAGTGTGAGAAAAGGAGTGGGGGTCATCACAAGCGGGGTTGGAGCATGCAGTTTTGGAAAAAAATGTGACAGTTTTCTAAATGTTGGGGGCTCTTGTGGCAGTTGTAGCAAGGTTGGGAAACCAAGGAGGGATTTTCACTTGTCCAGTTTTCAAAGAAGACGTTTTAAAAAAAATGGGTGTCTTTTTATATCAGGAAGTGCAGAGAGGACAGAGTGAAGCATGCAGAGGAGTATGACAGCTGGAGCAGTTTGGAGCAGCCAGATGAACAAAGCTTTGATGATGATAAAGGCAAAAAAAAATTACTCCCCCCAAAAAAAAACTGTTAACAGAAACAAATTACTACTGCATGGTAGTCAGGAGAATAGTTAGAGGCGCTGATGACTAAGTGGCAGGTGGTGTGGGTGAGGGGTGGGCAACCTGAACACTGCAAGAAACAAAACTAAAGGCAAGATACTGGTATGTAGTGCCAGACAGCAGGAGTGGGGTTGTCTGACGCAGTCTACTATGTACGTTACTGGAGGATAACGTAGTAATAATTGTGTATAAATGTACGATTCTGCATTCATACACCCAGTTACACAGATAAAGGGATTTATCACAGTACATTTATGTCTACCCTGTTGCATAAACTTATTTATATTTATAGCATGTCGAGGCTCTCTCTGTTTTTCTGCTGTGTTTTTTAATTATGGTCTCTCCCGGACCTTATGCTGTTCTTTTCCTCCATCCACCCAATCCTTTAGTTGGCTCCTGGTGCTCTGACATTAGCTTCTGTGTAACTCTATTCTATGTAGTGCTTGCTGTTTCCATGCTCCCCGAGGGAGCCCACCTGCCTGCCTTCCACCCACAGCTACTTTTAAGTCCATTACAGGCACTGGTCTTCAGCTGCAGTGCAGATTGTCCTTTATGGCCCCTATCCTGTGTGTTTGCTTTCTCAGTACATTTCTTCCAGGCCCCTCTGGGCACCTACAGTCTGCCACCATGCGACAGCTGGTGGTTTCTGCCACCTACTGCTTACTGCCCACCCTCTGGACCCTCTTAACCAGCCCCTTGAGGGCTCTTTGCATAGCCACTTTGTCTCTGATCAGTAGAGGGAGGCATATTTGCCCCAACCTTCTCCCCTTCCCCAAAATCTCTATCTTCTTCACCACCCACATGGAGCAGGCTGCAGCCTGAACTCTGTGTGGGCTGTGAGTTGAAAGTGCCTGCCAGCACTGTCACTGTTGCGAAGTAGCGCTAAACTGATGACTGCATAGCAACATCCACAGCATTTCTGGTCAACGGTTTTCTAATCAACCTACCTGCCTTCTACATATCAGGGCTCAGGACCCCCTCCACCACACACTAGATACCAGGGAAAGGTTAAGCAGAATAACCAAAAATAAACGCACCATTGGCCACTGGCCATGAGGCAGTTGGCCTACAACACCACCAGGGCTATACCAAACTGGCCTCCTGGGACAACTCAAAACCCCTCAATCACAAGTGTTCCCTTTTAAATAATGCAGGGACCACTAGCCCAGGAGCATCTCTACTAGCCCATTAGAGCTACTGCTTAAATCTGCTGGCCACCAGCAGGCCATGTAGGGGTACTAAGGGGGTTTTGTTGAGTCTCCAATATAAAACTCCCCTTTTTTTTACTCCACTGCTGTACTGTACCCCCTTATTTTTTTTTTATTTAGTATACTTTTTGGTCATGGCCACCCAAGCCCTCAGACCCCACTGCTCCTCTGCACCCGTTCTGTCCCTTGCTACTATATGTTCTCTGTACTGATCTGTTTTTCTCTTTAATTCTACAGGTCTGGCCAGACTGTATATCAATCAGATAAGTATCTTAATTTAATTATACCATCCCCCCAATCTCTCCTCTAGGACCTCTGACCTGTTGTGTCTTCTCAACCTTTTCTGTTCTTCCCTTTCAGGTCCTACCAGAATTCCCCAAACTGAGGACACCCCAACTCTGGATTTCCTGACTCTGATGGGGCAGGTAAGTCTTATTTAATTACCTAACTGCCCTGTAAGGTGAGAGGCATATAACAAGGTACCCACACCTTTGTAATGTGTAGCAACTTGATTTGTGTATTTTTTTGGCTTGGAGAAAAGATCTATTTTCAGCATTTTCCCTGCCTGGTGTTTGTTGGAGGTCTCCACTAAACCGATCCGACCTTGTTTACTTATGGCATTTTATAGTAGAAGGCTCCAAGGTGGTATGGTTGCACGCACAGACAGAGAATACTGAACCACACTCCATGCTGAACAAACTGTTAAACTTACACTGCCTGAGGTTAGTGATAGAGAGCATGAGACTTGAGTGCCTTCATGATGTCACTAACCTCATGAGGTGCGAGGTTACCAATGCATTCTGCAAGGAGACTGGTTCACTATGTGTAATGATATAAGCAGGCTGTTTCTAAAACATACAGGTGACGGGCAAACACTTTCATGAGTGCTGATTTCAAAACAGCACCCAGTACGTGAAAGCTATTTTTACTGGTTCCCATTTTGAAATGTGCACTCTTGAGAGGGTTTGCCTGTTACCAGTTCTAATCCAGCCCCTGTGTTTGGTTTGCTGGAGCATGTGTGATTATGGCAGCTGTTCAGAGAAGTAATTCATGTTCTAAATGGTGAATTATTTCACTGGACATTCCTAAAAGGTGGATTACTTGTTTAAGAAACCACTGTAGAAATTTGCTTTATATTGATATTCAGGCCCAGTCGCCACCCCCCAACCCACAGCATGTGACCACCTGCTCTATCAGTGAGCTGCTCAATACAGCAGGAAGGTACCAGTGAGAGTGAAAGGGAATGTACAGAGTGGTGAGTGTCATTGATAAGGCTAGGAAGATCGACTTATGCATAGCTTCATGAATTACACACACACTGCCTCCTCCCTCCCGATCATGCACACTGTTACACTCTGTCATTCAGCTTGTGGACTGAAAGAGCTGATGGCTGGATGTGCTGTGGGTTGGGGGGAAGATTACCCTGGATATCTTGCTACATGTTGCCCCCAAATCACGGCTTGCGGTTCAGTACAGGACCTAGCATATATAAATAATGATGATCTGGGGGAAGTTGACTGGTGGGGGCTTTTAAAAATGGCAAGAGTATGCAGTTTTTTTTATCTGTGTGGCAGAACAGGGAAGGTGTGGTGGTGTAAGTGGAGAGTGCGGCCTAGGGACTAGCTTTTGTCACCTAGGAAAAGACAGTGTCTTTTTTTTTTATTAATTCCCTTGTATGAGTACCATGAATAGTGAGAAATACTTGGGATGCTAGTTGGGATTTTGTGATATTTGGAATTATTATTCAGGATGTGCACACTCATTCTTGTTGGTATTTTGCTGTCTATATGTTTGCCATTGCTCACATTTACAAACATTTTCTAATTTTGGTTCTGTTTTACTTTTACAGTGTTGACCAGATGTTGTCCCCATAATTATTTATTTATTCATTGACCAATTTATAGAACTTTATTGACTGGGCTGGCTTACTGAGACTAGCGCCTCATTTTCAGGAGCAACCCAGAGTAATTTACAGTCCGTTCATAAACAAGTACAATTATACAGTTTTATGTGGTAGTAGAGATAGTACATGGCTAGGTATTTGTTAAAAACAATAAATCATTGAGTACTGTTATACAAAAAAAGGGAAATTCAAAGATACAGCTAAGCTTGTTTTTTGCCAAAAGAAATCATAATGGATTAAGAAGACAAAGAACCTCTGTGCGTAATTAAGTATGCCTTACAGCTGACTGCATATGCAGCAAAATATGTAAATCAGCAGGTTCTGGTTATAGTTGAATTTCTTTATAGGAAGATTCTATTTATACTGAAAATGCATTAAATCCATGGATAATGCATTTACAGTGTAAATAGAATATTTCTAACAAGAAATCCAAATATAAGCAAAGCATGCTCATTTACATATTTTTTTGCATATGTAGTCAAATATAAGCCATAGGTAATCCATTTGGAGTTCTTTTGGCTTAAAACAAAAAACATTTATTTAACATTTATTAAAAATCCAAAGTAACACAGGATAAAAAATTTGCATATTTACCTTCAAATAAAGCCAAAAGTAAGTACAAATAAATCCATTTGAAGTAAGCATTTTTTTGCATTTTTTTCCAGCCCAAAACAATAGGATTGAAAATTAACATATTTTGTTACGTATACAGCCAAAAGTAAGCCACTAGTAAGATAAATTACTACAAGAACTTCTGTGGAATAAATGCAATTTCAAGTGAATTTAAGGGGAATTTAAATCTTAAGAAAAAGGTAAAAGTAAGCAAGTGTCAAGCCACACTTTTTGGTAAGGGCTGTACAGATCCTTGGTGAAGTCACACCTGAAGTACTGTCTCCAGTTCCTGAGGCCACACCTGAAAAAGGACAAAGAAAGATTACAGACAGTGCAGAGAAGGACCACTGAAATGGTGCAGGGGCTACACCATGCGACAATTGAAACTAGGCTCCAGGAACTGAAGTTGTACTCACTGAAACAGAGAAAAAATTGTAGTCATGATAGAAACATTCATATATGTCAAGGGAATAAAGAAGATGGAGAACCTCTTCCAAGAAAACAAGGGAACTCTGACAAGGGGACACAACTTGCATCTGGTGGGAGGCAAGTTCAGGAGCAACTATAAAAAGTATGTCCTCATGGAGAGGGTGCTAGAGCCATGGAACAGCCTGCCAGCACAGGTAGTGGCAGCTAAAACAGTAAGAGAATGTAAACTAGCATGGGACAGTGTGGACAGCTTGGCAGGAACAATTAAAGGGGAGAGGGTTAGCCACCTTGGAAAGACTCGATGGCTAAAGTGGTCCCTATCTGCTGACACCATCTTATGCTTCCTGATGAGTGGTGCAATAACCATTACCATCACTGGGAGAGGAGAGGAGAGCTGTCTTCTGAATGGTCTATCCTCTCCCACCCCGGCCATTCACCAGTGGCCTAAGTCCATTACAGAACACAGGTCACTGGAGTGGCAAGAGGTGTGGTATCCAGTGCCTCAAACCTCAGCACCACAGGGCCAGATGCAAGATAATTTCGAGGAGGAGCTGATGGAGACACACTGTACTGGGTTATAAGAATTTTTTTTCCCCAATTGTTTAACCAGGTGAGACACACTAAGTTGAAAGCTTGTTTACAGGTGCAACCTGGGTGCACAGGGAATTTAAGTGACTTGCTCAGGGTCACACAGTATGCAAGTGGGGGCTGTGAAATTGAAACCCAGGTCTCCAGATTTGCAGCTCAGAGCCATAAACCACTGCGCTATACTGCCTCCCTAAATACATATGTATAGTTGACCAAGCACTAGGTGATGGGAGGTCATTCATAAAAATATAGAAAAGCAGTGGCCCAAGTACTGAGCACAGTGGAATACCTGTGTAGAAAAGGAAGGGTGGTGGGGTGCTATTGTATCAACTATTGTGACTGAATGGGTCCTGTCTGTAAGGTAGGCTCTGAACCAGCATGTGGCATCCTATTACAGGGGAGGTCTAAGCAAGTCTAAAAAAGTATAGAATGGTCATTTACATGTTCCTAGATGCTGGACAGTCCAGGGGCAATAATCAGTTGCCTACAGAGCACCTCACTGGCTAAATACTCTTCATAACGATGGAACTACCCTAACTAAATTGGGAACATTCAAACAGAAGTTACACCAACATCTCACAGCTAACTGTTCTTGTGACTGCTTCATCTCAGACTCCCATCTACTAGCATTCAGTTTTCTCCTCACAACTGAATAACCCTGTATCTCCGCTGTTACCTCAATAAGCTAACAAAACATTTCGCACTTTGACAAGACCCCTGGCCACCCCCTGTCCACCTTCACACTCCACTACACTGCCCACAGCAGCTTGACAAGGCCTATAGTTACCACTTTCTACCTTTCCTTTCCTACCTTTCTAACCCCCACAGCCACCCCACCCTTCACTGACCCTACCACTCCCATACCAGCTCCACAAGATCTATGGCTGACACATATTAGCTTTCTTAACCCCCTGCCACCATCATCCCTAGCCCTACCCCTCCCCCAAACACAAGTTTGACACGGCCTATGGCTGCCACTTTCTACCTTTCCTTCTCCCATCTTTATCCTTCTCCCTCGCATCTATAATTTCCTTCTATCTATTAGAATGATAAAACTGCGTATAGATATATACATTTGCTCACTTTATTTTATTGTTTTAGAAAATATTGTACTTTGCCCCCTTTGTATGTTTTGCCTCCCCTCCCCACTGATGTGGATCCTTTGTAAATTAGCTGTCTGCGCTCAGAGGGTTCTATGTGGTAATGGTGACCGCTGAACGGCAAGCAGCGTTATCGCAGCGTCAGGGTGGTGAAAACAATTTTGCCACCCTGACATCCTCAGTGCACAGAGGAATGGCGCCTGGGACTTGGTTATTTTGCTTTCTGTGGGGTGGCTTTGCCCTCCCGCAACCTCCCATGTGGGGACTTTGACCCCACACCACCTACTAAAAGATTCTCAACTCCAGGGGGTGCATATTGGGGGGCAAAGCAAAATAACACAAGTTTCGGGACAGGCACAACATAACTGCTGTAGCACCCAGACCCAGACCCAAACCCAGTACCTGCTGCACCGCAAGCGGAGGCCAACCCCCAATGCCATGGTGCTGCTCGGCAGCTGACCGCAGCACCACCCCCTACATCCCCTCCCAGCTTATGCTCGCCATGCTCACCCCCCCGCACGTGTGTACATATAGCGACATCCTGTCTCTATATGTCATCCACCACCCACATCCAGTCTCCCTATCGTCCCGATCACCATTCAGGCTTTCACCCACAACACATCGCCGTTTTGGATGGCGCTGTCTTTCAGGCACCAACATCACAGGCTACCTGCTCAGAGGTATTGTAATCCGAGAATGAATAAACAGAAAAATAAAATGAGGAACAGTATTTAAAGTCTGAGTTTTAGATATTTTGCATGAAGGGATGAGGCAAAGTGAAAGAGGATAATAGTGGGTGAATTTATGTTTTTATTCACAAATCGCTATCCAGGAAAGTTACACTGTGAAAAGGCCCATTAAGGTGTACACAGGGAAGGATAGGCAGTGAATACAATTCAGAGGGTGACTGCAGAACAATCAAGCAATACTAAAGGAAAAATAATGAAAGCAGATAAGAACAATGAACAAGTAATGAGAGGTAACAATTGACCAGTTAGACTGGTGGCAGAACAGTCAAAATATAAGTTGAATCAGAGGTACTAGGAGGAAGATCAGGAGGGAGATAAAGGAACACTGAGAAGCTGCATAGGAGCAGGGTAAAAGGAGGAGTGGTAGAGGTGGGTTGGAAGGTTAATTGAAGGGCCCCACCCATAGTTCAGTGGGAGGGGATTCCCTCTACAAAAATCCTACACGCCCGGCCTCCTTTGCTTAACTTTCAAAGTTTGTCGCTGGGCCAGTGTGTGGCTCTTCCTCGCTGCCTTGTTTGCTTACCTGCTCCTCTGGTCTCCTTCCTCAGCTTTTCTGCTGCATGCTCCTCCTTCGCTCCATTATCTTCGCCAGTCTTGGCGCTTCCTTTACTGGCGTTTTGCTGGTGCCCCCCCTTTTTTCTTCATCCCCCCCTGCTTCTGTGTTCTGCCTCGTGGTTTCTTTTTTGTTTTGGGGGTGTGCATTGCTATACTGATTTCTTCTTTTGTCCGTGCATTGAGCCTCCCGTCACTCTCTCTCTCTCTCTCTCCCTCCCTCCCTCCGTCTCTCTCTCTTGTCTGTCTGTCTCTCTCTCTCTGTCTGCTAGCATGGCCTATACTAGTAGCAGTCCATGCTGCTTCCTGCTTTGGGTCCGGACGATTTGGATCCTACTAGCAACACCTGTCTACATCTCACTACCACGCTGCTCCCTTCAGCTGTCTGCTGGTGAACCCATCAGCTGCTTACTATATTACACTGTCCTCCACTTACTGGCTGCTATAACTGCCCTCCTTTGTAAGCTGTACTCCTAATAGTGCGCTCCCTCTCCTCAGACATTGTTGTTACTTCATTTTGTCTACACTATTCAGTACCTGGATGCTTATGTTTACCACCTATTATGGCCTGTGAAAGATTTGTGTCAGCCCACCTGCCTGTGTCTACAATTACTGCTTATATTCCTTACTCAACCTGCCTCAGGGCACTCACTACCGTTACGCCTTAGTTCTGCAGCAGCTCACCATGGATTCACTGGCTCCACCTGAAGGACCTACAGTAGCTCCCCTTATTCATAGAAAATGATCTGCCAAAACCAAACATTTCATAAAGGATTGAACCATTCCTCATCTTGCAGCTGAATTAAAGAAACTGGGAGTCCCTTTTCATGCTAATGCAAAGAAACAGGATCTGTATGATTTATTACTCAAGCATCAGAACCGCAGTTCTCCTATACCACCTGACCCTCCTGCTAGTCCTGATACAGATGCTTTTGCCGAGTTGAAGGATATTTTTTTACAATTAGCTACATCCATAGTGGACATTTCACATTGGCTGGATGTGTTTGAGAAATGTCTAAACCCTTATCCTGTACCACAGCCTCCCAACACCCCTATTCCTATTCCAGCTCCTGCTCCAGAGCCTCAGCCTCTACCACCTGTTCCTGATGCCCCTTCCAACCCAGGTATACTGACTTCAGGTTCCTCTGTACCAGCTGTATCACCCATTCATTTAGTACCTATTCATCTCTGCAATTATATAATTGATGGGAAAGATGTTAACCTTATTTCATTACTTATATCATCCTATAATACCATAGAGAACAGGGTCATGTCCTTGGTGATTTCTCTGTTGTTTCAAGGATCCCAGACTTTGCAAGAAATTAACTATTCCTGAATTTGTTTTGGCATTTCGTCTCTACAGAGATATTCTTTGTTCTGCCTTTCCGGCTCATAGAGAAGAACTGGATGCCTACCTCTATCTGGTAGTCAATCTTGGTGTCCGCTACAGTAGCACTCAGTTCTTTGATTATCATAAGTCCTTTTCAGCCAAGGGTGCTGCTGCTCTATCTCACTGGGTGTATGCCTACACTGGGGTTCACTTGATAATGAGTTGTTCTGCCACCATTTTCTGGACAACAGGCACTGACATGTCCAATTTATGGCTCATTTTCCCATGCTGCTACTTTTTGCCCTTTATCCTTACCAGATGCATCCACCTCACGTATTACTACTTCTGGCTCAACTATTACTCGAACTATTCACAATCCTAATGCTATTCCTCATTTGTCCTATGATAAGTATGGTCACTCAATTACCTTCTTTGCTGGTAGACCTGTCTGTAACAACTTTAATGCTATGGGTTGCACGATTCAGACTTTCTGTCTTCTGCATGTTTGCAGCCATTGTGGAGATACTCACACCAAATCTATCTGCCCTGCTCTGAGGAGTAAATCCTGACTATTACGACATCCTTCAACTCCTATTGATGTCATGACGCTGTCTCAATTACTTGCAAGTCATCCATCTCAATCATTGGTACAGTATCTCATATCTGGATTTACCTTCGGGTTTCATACAGGGGTATGCTCACTTCCTCAAGGTTCCTATGAATGTACTAATCTACAAACCATTTTATCTCAACCAGATGTGGTCAAATCACTTTTATTTAGAACTGGACAAAGGCTATTTAATTGGACCATTTAAACGTTCACCATTTCCCGTATTTTGTGTCAGCCCCATTGGCATTGCTACCCGCAAATTCTCAGTAAAGAAGAGGCTCCACATGCTACTCAAGTACCCAGTATCAACTCTTTTATTCCTTCTCAGGATTATTCTCTGGCTTATGCCAGAATAGACAACACCATAATGACTATCAAACAGCTAGGCAAAGGTGCGTGGCTCTCTAGAGTTGACATTTCAGATGCCTTCAAATTACTTCTAATCCATCCATCACTTTGGCATCTCTGTGGTATCAAATGGGATGAACTGTATTACTTTGCTGTGCAGGTCACCTTTGGATGCAAAAGCAGCCCGAAATTATTCAATATTTTCTCTTCTACTTTATGTTGGTTATTGTTGAACTATTGCCAAGTGACTTCCGTAATCCACCAACTTGATGACTTCCTTCTCATTGAACCCCCTCAGCACCTCCAATAGCAGCCCTTTCTACACTATATCACTTATTCCATCAATTAGCAGTTCCTGTTTCAGAAGAAAAGATGACCGGTCCCGTCACCTTGTTGGAATTTTTGGGCATCACTCTCGATTCAGTACACATGGAAGCCAAGCTTCCTGTTGATAAACTGCATGGAATTAAGACCCTAGTCCTGTCTTTTTCAAATCGTTCATCCTGTACTAAACATGAGCTTTTATTCCTGCTGGGTTACCTTAACTTTGCTACTCACATTATCCCTCAAGGCTGTGCTTTCATATCTTACTCGAGTTGCTTTCTTCTGTTTCAGCCCTGCATCATCACATTTCTCTCACAGCTACTGCAAAATCTGACCTTGCCATGTGGTTTCTCTTCCTGGACCAATGGAATGGTTGCTCCATGTTCTACAAGGATCTTTCTCTCGAACTATCTCCTTATGTATACACGGATGCTTCACCTAACCACGGATTCGCTGCTATCTTCCAAAACGCCTGGATCACTTCGACATGACCTACAGAATTTTTCCACTTGCCTGCAGCCACGACTACTTCCCCTTTGTTTGAGATATATCCCATAGTTGCAGCGGCTTTTTCTTGGAGACACCTCTGGTCTTTAACTACTGTGTTGCTATATACGGACAATCAAGCAACCATAGATATTATTAATAAGGGCAGATCATCTTCTCCTGCAATCATGCTATTCATGCAGAGATTAACATGGCTTTCACTTATACATAACTTATACACAACTTTTGCATTCAATGTTTTCATATACCAGGCCATCTCAATACAGTCGCTGACCATCTTTTCCATTTTCAATTTCAGAAGTTCCACATCCTCCAACCTACAGCGGATCTTTCAGCAACTCCGGCTCCTGACTTCCAGGATCTAAGTATACCATTAGCAGCTACCTCAAGACAGCTCAAGCCCTTATGTGGTGAGCCTTGTCAACCAGTACAAAATCAGTATATACTACAGCCTGAAGAAAATATACTTAATTTTGCTCCGTGATGGCTTCTCTCACCTTTCCAATATCCCTACCTACTATTCTTGCCATTATGACCTATTGTCATACAACTTGTAAGCTGTCATACTCAACCATCCGTCAATACCTAGCAGACATTCAGTTTCACTCCTGCCAGCAGGATACAGCCTCTTTCTCCTTTATGTCTTACCCAGCAGTTAAATTACTACTTACAGCAATCCACACGCTTTTGTTTAAATGACCACCATCACATCTACCCATTGACAATACTATTTTCAAACAGATGATTAATCTACTGAGTTCTGAGCATCCTACCTCATATTCCATTATTCTATCTGCAGCTATCTGTCTTGCATTTTACGGATTTCTACGCCCAAGAGAGTTCACTGTTTCAACATCTTCTACAATGTACTTTCTCAAAGTTAAACACCTTACCAAATGTTCTGACCACTACATCCTTCATCTTCCTGCATCCAAAAATGGCAGCTTTAGGAAAGGCGTAGACATACCCTATTCTCCTATGACTAATGCTTGGTGCCCTGTCTACTTCCTGAACCAGTTGCTACTTCTCCATTGACAATCATTACCAGAATCTCCTCTGCTGCCATCCTTTAACAATTTACTTCTAACTACCAAAGAAGTCGTGGACTCTGTTCAATTACTGCTACAACATCTAGGATATGATCCTCTTGCTTGTTCTGGTCATTCATTTCAAATTGGAGCCACCACCTCTGCTTCATGGAAGAAAGTTCCAGCTCATGTTATAAAATGTCTGGGAAGATGGACATCATCTTGTTTTGAAACATACATTCCTAATCCCGAAGCAGAATTGCATTCAACATTTCTTTCCATCTCCTCTTAGTATGCGTAGAAGGAGGGCAACATGGTAGTCATGGTTCCTCAAAGGTTTCCTTCGTTAAAGGTTTTTTTTCCCTGTCCTGACTGCTGCCAGGTATACTCTACGTGAGTTGGAGGAGGTGGATACTAATTGTTTTTGGGCCTTCCATCTATCAGCTCATAACAAAGGATGGGAATGAGTAAGGCCAAAACAAACAAATATACATATGAACAAGTGGCACCAAGCACAATTCATGAACTCTATATCCCCACACAGTGAATTGAAGGGCCCCACTTGTAGTTCAATGGGCATGGATTCCCTCTACAAAAATCCTACATGCCCAGCCTCCTTTGCTTAGTGTTCAAAGTTTCCTCCACCCACCCCTCCTCCTTCTCTGGCACTCTTCCCATCCTCAGAGCCTTCCAGCTATCAGCTCATAACAAAGGATGGGAATGAGTAAGGCCAAAACAAACAAATATAAATATGAACAAGTGGCACTAAGCACGATTCATGAACTCTATATCCCCGCACAGTGAATACAGATGGGGGAAACAGACAGAAATGCAGCCTGACCCAGGAGGTATTGCAACAAGGGGTAACAATGGTTCAAGAATGAAAATAGCGGGACAAGTAGGGTTGCATGGAGAGGGGGTTTAAGGGAGGAATTACCATAATCTGAATAAAATGAGAGCCAACTATTCAAAGGAGTTTCAATTTATTCCTGATGTACTGTGCAAAGCATGCTATTTTTCTATGGGAAGGTCTTGGATTCTTTCAGGATGGGGGGCTCTAGAGGATTTCCTCAGCTTGGGGGAGGCTGACTAGAACAAAGTCTGATAACGTATGGTCTATGGGAATCTGTCCTCAGTCTATTCTTTGGCTTCCCTTACGTTGTTTATTACTTCATGTAGAATCTTTAGAAACTACTCTAGGTCTGCCTCCATTTTGTTGCTCTGGATTTAATTACAGTCACACCTTTTTGACCATACACTGGCTACCACATCCTCAGGGAACCATCTTCATTTCTTGCTTTTTGTTTGCCTTTCTTATTCCCATTCCACCTGGATGCCAATGATACTGTGACCATTGGTCTGAACCCAGTCAAGAACTGCCACTTCTCTAGTGTGATAGCTGACCAGCTGTACAAATCCTGCAACTGGTAGCGATTGCAGGATGTCACTGCTCTGGAGTGAGTGATGTGTGAGAATAGCACAGTCAACATCGTTGATCATAAAATCACCCAGAAGTAGTAGGACACCTTTTGATGCCATCTCCAGATTATGATCAACAGGATCAATGTCCATCTCCTACACCTGCACTGGAGTACATAACAGAAAGCTGGTACCAATTGGTGTACCATTGCATGTTTCTACTGTTACCCAGTGTGCCTCTGACTCCCATTGTCCACAGTGCAACCTGATTGCTTTAATGCTTCCCCTCCACATGCATGGCCATCCCCACACACCACTTTATGCTGCCCCCATCTCTCCAGAATAAGGAAAAACATGGAACAATTGAGTTCCACTCATGATAATACAAAATCACACATGCCCACACAAAGCAAAGCATCATGGGCTGCATATGCAAATCACCACAGAATGTTATGCTGGTTCAACTTTAAGCAGAATTGCCGAAAGGCCTCTCACACAATTTGCAAGGGGTGCTAACAGATGACATAGACATATATTTCATCCTACCAGGACTCATAAGTATGCCTCATCTGATTGACACCCCAGTGGAATGAATCAGCAACCCTAAGATGGTCTGTCTGGGTTATATTGTGGTGAACCCATTAAAATAAAAAACTATTTAAAACACAAAGAACCTCTGTGTGTAAACACTGAGGCAAGGGTTACCCCAAAGGGCATTTGGCTGGGAAGTCAAAAGAAAATACAATATCACACATGCCCACACAAAGCAAAGCATCATGGGCTGCATATGCAAATCACCACAGAATGTTATGCTGGTTCAACTTTAAGCAGAATTGCATGGTGCGGAAAGGCCTCTCACACAATTTGCAAAGGGTGCTAACAGATGACATAGACACATGTTTCGTCCTACCAGGACTCATCAGTATGTCTCATCTGTTTGACACCCTAGTGGAATGAACCAGCTACCCTAAGATGGTCTGTCTGGGTTATATTGTGGTGACTCCATTAAAATAAAAAACTATTTAAAACACAAAGAACCTCTGTGTGCAAACACTGAGGCAAGGGTTACCCCAAAGGGCATTTGGCTGGGAAGCCAAGTTTCAAGAAAATACAAAATCGCACATGCCCACACAAAGCAAAGCATCATGGGCTGCATATGCAAATCACCACAGAATGTTATGCTGGTTCAACTTTAAGCAGAATTGCATGGTTCCGAATGGCCTCTCACACAATTTGCAAAGGGTGCTAACAGATGACATAGACACATGTTTTGTCCTACCAGGACTCATCAGTATGCCTCATCTGTTTGACACCCCAGTGGAATGAACCAGCTACCCTAAGACGGTCTGTCTGGGTTATATTGTGGTGAATGCATTCTTGCCCAATCAGTTCTGTGCTTTTACCACTATGACAATCATCTCATACTATCAATGGCACCATGTCTGGGATCTGTTTTGCCAGGAGAAGGCCATTTGTAACCATCGCATCCCATAGTTTGCTGATTGACAAACCTATAGTGCTGTTTTGACCATCTGGTCTCTTTAACACCCCACCCCCCCTTACTCCCTTACTGTAAAAGTGATGGCCACAACCTCCACAGAGGTCTTCATGTCTCAATTGGGGCCCAGCAGTGCACAATGAAGCCAAATACTTGCTTTACACTCCAGTCTCATACTGCAGTATGTCTCACACTGCAGTATGTGCCACCAAATTATTGCCATTCTGTCACTGCACTACCCACAAACATAGACAAATTCAAGGAAAGAGTAAAGCCTTGGGTGGGCCTATGGTTGGCACCCACATGCCACCAGCACCGCATTTGAATTTGTTACATACACTGTCAGGTGGATGTGGCTGTGACAAAACTACCTTAACCCACTGTATTACAACCACTATGTCAAACGATAATTGTTATATTAGTAGACACAGCACATATGATGGTGGGCAATGTGTGGGTGCAAAGGTATCATGTATCCTGTCCAACTCTTCGCATGGACTAACTACCTCCACACTCAGCACAGAGAAGTGCATGCAACTGAGAGTGCAATGCAGCCTTCAATGTGGCATTACACCACTGCTATTTTGTTTGTTGCTGACCTTCCACTACATCAATGATTCAAATAGTCAATGTTCAGTAAAATATTTTTTTCCCATATTATCTCAGGCAAACAAACACACACACAGACACACACACACTGAGCATTCTAAAACTATAGCTATGAGTTATGTTGCCCTTTTCATTTGTGTATAACACCTGAAGCACATGTATTGCAAAAAATAATGAACACCAGATTAATTGCCCACATGACCCAAGTACAGACCAAGAGGCAATCTCATGAAGGTTCAGAATGCACAATTGCCTTTGAGAAAAGACAGTGTGTGCATTTTGTGACAAGCTTCCAGTGAAAGGGTACATTTCTGGTTGGCTTCACAGGCATAATGGAAGATGTGAGCACATATGCAGTGACACACATGACCTAGATAAGGTTAGATCACACCTGTCAGGGCCACTAAAACACTTAGGTGGCATTTTAAGATAGTTTGGAGGCCTTTAGTACTTCAGTGGAAGTGAAGGCTCTTTTGGTGTAAACCTGAAGTAATGGTAGAGAAAGTTGGTTGGGGCAAAGGGTGGGAGAGACACACAGAGTTGCATGGAAACAGAAAATAAAAGATGCATAGTTCAGACCAGGGACTGGGGACTCTCAGTGTGTGTGTGTGTTTTTTTTTGTTTGTTTGTTTTTTTGGAAGGGATCACAGAAACTGGTTCAATGTGTCAGTACCTACACAGTAAATCTTTTGGGGGCAAAATCCACAAGGGTTCATTACATAACTCTATACATAACTCTAAAAACTGGAGTTGCTTTGGCACAGTACTTACTATGACACAAAAGATAGTTTATACAATGCAAAGAATGCATATATTTGTCATTGTCACACTGTGGGGAAAATAACTGACAGGTAAAGAAAGAAAGCGCAGGAAGGTGAGTGCCAGACTGCGGTCTTGGTGAAATATACCGGTGAAATCAAGAGTCAAGAATGCACCAATGATTGGCAATCTGAGAACAAGATGCACACAACCACAACCCCCTGCAGATTACCATTTTACCTGGCTAGGTTGGGACACAGCGAAGTTACTAAGGAACACAAGGTTGCCTGTTTGCTTTGAAGTCATGTGCAGGAACAACACATGACAATACAATTCACATAGTGATGACCAAAAGTAGAGTAAAACACATGTGAACAGGTAGATCTGACAATGAACAGCACACATTTCATGACCCTGAAATGCCTAACAACCAAAGCTGTGATGGCTTCACACCACCACCCCAAGTACACTGAAATGAGAACCCTTGATTCAGCCACACAGAATATTTTACCATTTGCTTGAATTAACTAGCCATGTCACCCTCCATCAGTAACCACAATGGAGCAAGATTGAATACGTGAAGAAAAAAGGTGAGAAGCACTTGACTGCAATCTGTGATGCAAGGCTAGTTTGCTAAACAATTCTGTGGCAATCCTAGGGCTAGGAGATTGTTTTTTTGAATCTTTTTATAGGGGAAACGCTGCACTAATTAAAGTGGTGATGATAATTTATGGAAACTGACGTCACTCACAGAATTTTTTTTATTGCAGTGAAATGGGTACATTCATTGTTTGGTAGCTACACTCAGAAAATAGAGCACTAATTACAATGGCAATCAACTAGAATTGGACTAGCAGAGCGAATACAAAATAGCAACTACAAGATGTATGGGTAGGCGAACCGAGTGACACGAGGTGCATATACATTTGAGGGCAGGACTGCAAGGTTGCATGACACTGGGAACACTGGCAACTATGATAGCACTAAATGTTACATGCAACCATGTAATCCAGCAGGTCCAAGGCACCAAAGCCAAAGATTAATATCACAGTAATTTGATTTTTAAGGCATCTTCTAGCTGTCCATTTGCAATATGACCATGGCACCATATTAAACTGTTGTCTTAGTGAAGTACAGTATTATCGGAGCACACAAACTGGTAATTCATGACAGAAATAATCAGTCAATGTAAAGTATGATGGGTTGCTTCACTATGACAGCTTTACAATATAGTGTTATGCTTAGAACACAAATGGACATCTACAAAATGCACAAAAAAACAAAACACTGCAATATTATTAATATGCGTGATCCCTTGTACATGGCAAATGCTGTGTGCTGACTTATGGTATCCAAAACTAGATGGCAGTATGGAAAACAGTTCTGACAGTTAATAGTTGAAACATAGGTACAGTTTTAACTGAATCATGTGGCTCTGTATTTATTCACAGACATTGAGAACGTATGTCCAGTTTGTCATTCTTTAAAAGGCTCTGTCAAGTTGAATAAGTTTATTGTTTTAATTTATTTTAATTACATGGCCCAACGTAAACCAGCATCTGAACAAGATGAGACTATATTCTCTCAATGTGATTAGTTGCAAATGTGGTAGATGCAATGTACAGACCAAAGCTATAACATCACAAAAAAAATTATACTCAAAACTACCACACATTAGTTTACAAAGTTAGCGATAGGAAAGTTAGTGAGGCAAAAGCTGAACAAGGTTCAAACTGTCAGCAGTGCGATGGCTTCATCAATGGGAACTCACCTCTCAGAGCACCTCAGCAGGAACCAAAGGGGAATCGTGACTGCTTCGACACTGGCACAGTTAAAGAGATGGAAATGCTCGAGCACAAGTGAGAACTGAATTTATGTGCCTGTGGCTACACACTCATTATATGAGAGTATAATGCATGGATGTGTGGGCTGGAACAACACAACGGAGGTATACTGGTGGACTGAAGGGAAAAACAAAAGAGGGATAAATAACTAAATTTAGGAACAAAACAAACAGAACAAAAAGGGATAAAGGTAAGCTGTGGGAACCACATTCTGAAAAGGACACTTATTAAAAGACACAACACCATTAAAAATCTGGGGGACAAACTCTGACAGTGCAGCTTTAAAAAATTAAAAAATGCTTCATCTGCAGTGTTATTATGACTTCCTCTATTTTCTCAATTTGTTTTTCTCTTCCCTTATATAGTTTCCACATTTTACGTAAATGATCTTTAGCTTTTCACTTTTCTTACCTTGGTTTCTTCCTTTTAATTTCTTCAGTCTATCCAGCATTCTCTCATTCCTTTTCTACCCCAACAGTTTTTTTATTTACTTAGCTGTCCCTTTGCTTGCATTTTTTATCATTTACATTTTTCTTTCCTAGGCACCAGAGTTGACCCATCAAGTGGGCAACCTCACAGTCCCATCCACATCAACCACTTGTGCTCTAAACCCAATAAGGATAGCAAATTGCCTCCTCCTCCTGAGAGCACTTTGCCCTGTCATGGTTTTAGAACAGGCAAACCCCACCACTGCCCATCTCAACCCCACCACTTTCCTAACAAGCCTTGAGAATGCCATTGAGTGGTCTTGTAGATTTTAATGTATGTCATTATCCAGTCCAACACTATACAATGATCCAATCTGCCTCTAGGTTTGCTGGCCAAGGCACCTAGCTTCACCTGAGCTCTTTCCTTCTAGGTTGCTTGAAAGGACAGAGCAAAGAACTTTACCAGAGCAAGGGAAAGGATTAAGACTTCTTTTGGCTAGGCATATTTACGGTGTGTTGTTGTTTTCATTTTGTACTCACAGGGATTGTTACTGTTAGTTGATAACATTTTATTGCTTTATTTTTCTCTGATTCAAACAGTTGTTGCTGGGTATACCTTCTGCTGCATTATTACAAGGTGTGTCTACAGGTGTATGCTAACAGATTACTGCTGCAATCTTCTGATTCAAATTGTCTTTTGCAAGGTATATCTTCTGTTACGGCTTTATTTTTCTCTGTATCAAAGTGTTTCTTACAAGGTATATCTTCTGTGAAATTAGTACAGGTGGTGCTTTACAGGTTTTACAGTTTTATCTATCATTAGGATAAGCTTTCAGAGTTACTGCATGTTTTGCTGACTGATTGTTTCTGCTCTTACCTCCTTGTTTCTTTCTTCCATGGTTCTTTCTTTTCAGCAGGGGAAGGGCCCAGCCACCCACTCACCCCCACCCCCATCCCCAACCACCCCACACTACACTCCTTTTATAGGGTAGCACAGTCGTGAGAGTTCCTGTGGCAAAGCAGGAAGGGGCGGATCAGTGTGGTATCCACACGGTGACCTCATTTACAGGGGCACTAGTAATTTAACATGTTATAACAAGTTATACAAAAACAAACAAACAAAATACAAAATCAAACTTTTGCTTTCATTTTCTTCCTTCTAATTACTCTGACCAGGTTATAAAACTAGCAACTTATCTGGAATGGATATCATTAACTGCAGGTACTGTGGAACACTTTTCAGAAGGGCAGCTTTTCAGGATTTAGGACACTGTCCTACATGCTGGGCCATTGGAGATCTTAGGGTTCAGCTCCAGGCAGTGTTTGTAGAGATTGCACACCTCAGATTTCATATCCAAGAGGAAATATATTATAAGAACCACCCACCATTTCGCCAACATCCAACAGAAGCACTTCAACCACAGAGGGTAGTTGGTCTGGGAGGTTGGCAGGTGGTAAGGAGGTGGACATCGGGTGCCCCATCACTCAGTGCTCTCCAATATGTTACCTCTACACACCATATAAAAACTATTAACTGGTATCTGCCTCTATCTCAAAAATCAAACAAACTTGGATAAGATAATTTTAGCATATCCTCTCCTTAGTAAATATACACCTTTAATAATGGAAAAAGAACTTAGTAAGTGTATGCAATGTTTGATGTATAGTGAGGGAAAGTATGGGAGTGAGTATGTATGTGCTAATTGCCATCTGATTACTACTCCTGAAGCAGAGATAGCGTTTCTGCTTAATATTAAACCAGTTTCTACTGATATTAGGGAATTGGAAAGTTACATTGATCTTATGGATGAACAACTTCATTCTAATGAACAATTTCCTTCACATTTAGGTAGCATTTCTATGACTCCTGACAAGGAGACAATTGTAATGACTAGTACTAGTATACCTCTTGCCTCTGCCCCCTCTTATAAGGTGGATGATTATCCACCCTCTTCTCATGATAATGATGACTGGACCATTGTCACAAAGCCTCTTAAAAAAAGGAGGGGCAGTAAAATACACAATAGTACCCCTATTGAAACTTGTAATAGGTTTGAGCAATTGACTGTATCAAATAATTAAGTGCTACATGTTTTATTCTGTGCATCACCCTCTGTTGATAATAATGGTTTAAAAACCCTTTTCAGCCAGGAGTTAATGCCCATGAATAATTGTCCTAGTAAGTCTCAAGCTATCAAATCAATACCTATTAAGTTAATCACTCCAGAGTGTGTTAAACAATCACCTGTTTCTGATTCTTGTACCCCTACTGTCTCAAAACAAGTGTTAGTCCTGGGAGATTCAATCATTAAGCACATTGACAGGGCAGTATGCAATAGTGACAAGAGCAACCGCACTTGTTCTAGCTTCCGTAGGGCCAGGGTATCTGACATTACCTCCATGAGGCCTAAAATTTTACAAAATGTGGGAGAAAATCCACTGGTTATCATACATGTTGGTGTTAATGATATAAACATCACCCCATTTAATCACTTACAACAGGACTATGTGGCATTATGTAACCTGTTACTTGATTGGGGATGCTGTGTATGTATATCTGAAATTCTACCTGTCCCGAGAGCAACATCTACCATGACACAGAAAATCAAAGCCCTAAATGAATGGATGAGAAAGTGGTGTCTTAAGCAGGATATACCCTGTATTACCCACTGGGAATCATTTTCAGATCATTCTTCCTTGTTTTGCTAGGACGGTTTACATCTCAGTCGTAGGGGTAGTACACTTATGGGGAAAGTATCACTAAAATCATAAATCATTGTTTAAACTAAAAACAATGGGAGGGAATGTATCTATTCCCAAGTTTCTGAATACTTACCAAAATATTATTACAACTAAATGCAAATTCCTAGCTTTGAATGCAAGATCTTTAAACCAACTAAAATTAGCAGAACTCGAAGCCAAATGTAAAACTTTAAATATAGGTGTGGTGGGAGTAACTGAAACTTGGTGGGACGCATCCTCGATTTGGTCCAGAGAAATTCCAGGTTATAAATTATATCATAAAAACAGATTAGATAAGCAAGGTGATGGAGTTTGTATGTACATACAAAATTATATTCCTTCTTTTGAAGTGTGTTCTCCCTTTCCTTTGGAAAGTATATGGGTTAAAATCTTATTGAAGGAGCAGTCCTATATAACTATTGGTAACATCTATCGACCTCCATCTGCAAATTCAGATTACACAACTGATATGTTTAAAGAAATTACACGTTTTTCAGAATCTCAAGATACTGTAATATTTGGTAACTTTAACCTTCCTCATATTAACTGGGACTCATTCTCAGGATGGTCCTATGCCAAGAAAAGACTAATAGATGTGGTAGTTAGTACTGGATTACAACAACTTGTTACTGAACCCACTCAAGGTCCTAATATTTTGGATCTATTATTTACTAACATAGAGCAACAAATTAGCAATTTACAAATTTGGGATCCACTTGGGACCAGTGATCATTCGTCTATTCTTTTTGAAATTCAACAGTTTAAAACTACACAAAGGAAGTTATACTGTACAAAAAATTATAATAAAGCACATTTTTCTAAAATCAATGAATACTTACAAAACATAAACTGGGAATCTAATCTTCTTATTTGTACAACACAACAAGCTTGGGACTTTTTTAAAAACATTGTACATTATTTGGAAAATGCCTTTATTCCATCTAAGAGGAAATTTAATAATAAAGGAAAAATTCCCCCTTGGTTCAACAAGTCATTTAAAAATCAGATTAAAATAAAAATTAAACTTTTTAGGAAACTTAAGAATAGTTCTGTTCCATTTAAAACTACTCTATTACACAAATATAGACTATCTGTGAAAAACTTAAAAAATTCTATTAAATTGGAAAAAAAAGCTAGAATTTAAACTAGCTCACACAAAAGACTGTCACAAATCTCTTTTCTCCTATATAAATAGTGAAAAAGGTGTATCAAGGACCATTGGTCCCATTATAACCAATGGCTCTTCACTATCTGATATATAAACCTCAAATCTCTTTAATAAGTACTTTTGTTCTGTCTTCTCTCAAAAATCACCTATTAGTACATTTAAAGTTCACCACATAGATTATCATAGGTTCTATCCAACTGACATTATACAGGTTATCAAAAACAAAAAAAAAATACTAGTCCCAGCCCAGATGGTATTCATCCATGGTTTCTGATCGAAACCTCTATAAATATTTCTATACCTTTGTCAATTATCTTCAACAAATCCTTACAAGAAAGCATTGTACCAAATGACTGGCGTTCAGCAATAGTTACTCCCATATTTAAAAAAGGCAATAGAGGGTCTGTGCAAAATTATCGTCCAATTAGCCTGACCTCAGTGGCTGGTAAATTAGTGGAACAAGTAACAAACTCTCTAATAGATCAAGATTGTATAAAATTAGGAATTTATGATTCAAATCAGCATGGATTTACTCCCAAGTATTCCTGCACCACCAATCTGATATCTTTTTACAATAATATAAGTACTCTACTAGATGTGGGTATCCCTACTGATGTAATTCTTTTGGACTTTAGTAGAACTTTTGATAAAGTCTCACATGAAAAACTCATTACTAAAATGCACAATCTAGGTTTGTCACCTGATATTGTCAACTGGACTTTTAAACTGGTTGACAAATCATTCTCAGAGAGTCAGAATTAATGATATCTTGTCTGATTGGGTAGTGTGACAAGTGGTGTACCACAGAATTAGATCTTGGGACCAACATTGTTTAATCTCTTTATCAGTGATTTACAAACAGGGCCAAATAATTTCATGGTTAAATTTTCAGATGATAGTAAATTGGGGGGCAAGGTTAATAATCAAGAAAATATTTCTGCATTAAAGAAGGATTTGGAAAAATGAACACTTTAGGCAAATTAAAATCATATGCAGTTTAATCAAGACAAATGTTTAGTAGTGCATTTCGGTGTAAATAATCCAAAAACGATATATTATATAAACGGACTACCACTTCACTCATCAAATTGTGAAAAAGATTTAGGGATATATGTTAATAATAAACTTACATCAAATGATCACTGTGTTAGAACTGCTTGCATGACCAACAGACTTTTGAGGCAAATAAAACGCACTTTTGTTAATCGCACTGAACAATGCCTTATTCCATTGTATAGGGCATACATTAGACCGTATCTAGACTATGGCTCCCCTTTCTGGAATCCAAACCAAAAAAAGGCAGCAATTCTTGAACAGGTTCAAAGGAGAGTGATTCCAAGATTAGCAAACTTGGATTATCAGAACTGATTAAAAGCTACTGGTCTTTTCTCTCTTCAGACTAGAAGATTAACAGGTGGTATGCTTATGGTTTTTAATTTAATAAATTCACCAGATCTAATGGAAAAATGTGGTCTAACACTCTCCAAAAGGAGACATGTTCTGAGACTGCATGATAAGCTGCTTGAAGTAAAAACTTATAAAACCAGCAAAAGGGGAAACTTTTTTCCAATAAGAGCATCCATTGTATGGAACACCTTGCCACAAGAATTGGTACAGGCAACTAGTGCCACTGTCTTTAAAAACAAATTAGATGTTTGGTTGAGGGATAATAGATAAATAATGTCCCACATAGTGTGGGGAACAGTCTTGATGGGCTCTGGCCTTCTTCTGTTCTTTCATAGCAAGTAATACCAAGTAAGTAAATAAAGGGGCAGAGGACACTGCAGAGCAGGACACTGCAGCACAGGAGCTAGCACAACAAAACTCACCCAAAACAGGAACCAAAATAAAAAAAATCAAAAAGGAAATCCAGAAAACTTCTGATCCTAGGAGACTCCATGATTCGGGGAGTTGATACCTATCTCAAGCCAGGGGTAATGGTCAGAAGTACATCAGCATGGAGAGACACTGACCACATTGCTAAAATTGTTCAGGAAGCAGGAGAAAACATTGATGTCCTGGTACACATAGGGACTAATGATCTCACCTGCCAGTCAGTTGTGGAGACCAAGGAACATGAGACCAGGCTGAGTGACAAACTATCATCCATTTCATCTGGCATCTCCTTCTCTGAGATCCAGCCTGTCTGGGAGAGGGGGGCAGGTGGACAGAAAGTCAGAGAAGGGGAGATAGGGAAGCAAAACATTCGTCAGTGTCAGTGGCTCAGTAGGTAGCAAACTCGCCTCTGAGGCCGGGAGATCAGAGCGCTGTGGGTTCAGTTCCCACATCTGGCACTTGGGTTAATATCCCAATACTGACACTGTAGTGCAGCATGAGAGGGGTGCTGCACTTCTGAGGTGCCATCTTTCGGATGAGACGTTAAACTGAGGTCCCATCTTCCTGGATTGGTGGTAGTTCAGGTGGATGTTAAAGATCCCATGGCACTTATCGAAAAGAGTAGAGGAATTTCCCTGGTGTCCTGGCCAAATTTCCCCCATTCACTAAAAATACCACCAACAGCTTAATCTGGTTCAAATTCAAATTGCTTACCATCTGTACCCCCCCGGTCACCCCTGAAAAAGGGACTTCTGGGCCCAGTGGGCTAACCGGGTCAACAAAACATGTGGCTCAAGGGTTGGTGCCAGAAAAAGGGCACAACTTTGTAGAGAACTGGAAAACATTTTGGGAGCAAAAGTTCTTTAAATTTGATGGACTGCAGCTGACTAAGGAGGGAGTCAGTGCATTGGAGCAGAAGTTTGACATCTTTGCAGAATATTTAAACTAGCAAATGGGGAGAGGGGTGCAGCACCCCATACATCGAATGGGAAGAACACCTCTCCTCCCTCAGCTAGTGGTCAAGCAGGAACTCAATATGTTTTCAGTTCATTTGCATCCCCAGGTAAGGAAAAGGTCCAGCTCCCCTTATGACACACAGGGAAAATGCCAGACCTCACCCAACAACTAACACACCAAAATCTAGCCAACAGAAAATCACTTACACAAATGCTCGCAGTCTGGGAAACAAGATCCCAGACCTGCAAGCAATAATGACAGAGGCTAAACTGGACATAGTAGCAATTAGCGAGATGTGGTTTACCAGTAACCATACTTGGGAGACTTCAGTACCTGGCTATGCACTGTTCAGAAGAGACCTAGATGCAAAAAAGGGAAGGGGGATAGAGTGGCTCTGTATGTCAATGAAAATATCAAAGCTACAGAAATTCAGAATACACATAAGGAGCCAGAAGAACTGTGGGTCACCCTGGAAACAGGAAATGGGACAGCCATAAGAAATGGGGTTGTCTACAGGTCCCTAGACCAGGGGGATGACATAGACACATTACTGTTAGAAGATATAAAAAACATTACAGCTAAAGGGGAGGTTCTGATAAGGGGAGACTTCAACATGCCAGATACAGATTGGTCAATATCAGCAGGAACATCTGCCAGAACTAGACACATGGCAGATTCCCTGCAGGGGGAAGGCCTCAAACAACTGATACAACAACCCACAAGAGACAGGGCTATCCTAGATCTAGTACTGACTAACAAGGAAAGGATCACCGATCTCCAGGTAGAAGGTCACCTGGGGGCCAGTGACCATCACATGGTATGGTATGGTTCAATTTGGCCATTACAACTAAATCACTCCATTCCAAGGCAAAAATATGGGACTTCAGAGGAGCTGACTTTGATAAGATGGCCAACAGAGTTAAGCTAGCCCTGGCAAAAAGAAATACAGGTGAGGGGGTACAGGCAAAGTGGGAAAGCGTTAAGGATGCAATACTTGAAGCAACATCCCATTGTGTTAGAGAGAAAAGGAAGTGCAAAAGAAGAAGGAAACCACTTTGGTTCTCAAAAACAGTAGCAGAAAAGGTCAGACCCAAAAGGCTAGCCTTCAGGAAATATAAGGGAACACAGTGGGATAAAGATAGGGAGGCATACCAAACTTCCCTAAGGGAAGCAGGGAAGGCATTAAGGCAGGCAAAGGCCCAAACTGAGGAAACACTAGCACAGACAGTAAAAGAAGGTGGCAAGACTTTCTATAGATATATTAGTGAAAGGAGAAAGTCCAGAGGTGGTATTGCTAAGATCAAAGGAGATAAGGGTGTGTGAGGAGGAGGACCATGTAAAAGCATCTATCCTAAATAGATAATTCTGCTCAGTATTTACTAAAGAGAAAGTAGGACAGTGCCCACAGCTCAACACCATGGACACAGGAGGGAGGGAGGTGAACACTAGTCCCTTTGCAAAAGAAAGGGTCCTACAGGAGTTCGATAAGCTCAGGGTGGACATGGCAATAGTACCTGATGGCATACATCCCAGGGTACTAAAGGAGCTAAGGGTGGAACTAGCGGAGCCATTATCAGAACTGTTTAGTGAGTCTCTGAGCACAAGAGAGGTCCCAGAAGACTAGAGAAGGGCTCATGTGATCCTGCTCCACAAGAGTGGAAGGAAGCAGGGAACTACAGACCAGTTAGTCTTACCTCAGTAGTGGGCAAGGTTATGGAGGCACTCCTTAAGGAAAGGATAATGCAACACCTGGAATCCACAGGAGCACAGGATCCAAGACAGCATGGGTTTACAAAAGGAAGGTCCTGTCAAACTAATCTCATAGATTTCTTTGACTGGGTAACCAGAGTGGTGGACCAAGGGGGAGCAGCTAATGTCGCCTACCTTGACTTCAGCAAAGCTTTCGATACTGTTCCACATAGAAGATTGATTAATAAGCTGGGTAGGCTCAGGATGGGTCAGAAGTTGGTCAACTGGGTGGCAAATTGTTTGATGGGCAGAAATAGAGTTGTGGTAAATGGTATACAGTCAGAAGAGATGCAAGTCACAAGTAGGGCACCTCAGGGATCAGTCCTGGGGCCAGTTCTCTTCAATATCTTCATCAGTGACATTGCAGATGGACTGAAGGGTAAGGTTTGTCTGTTTGCAGATGACACCAAGATCTGCAACAGAGTAGATGATCCAGATGGGGTGGGCAGAATGGGAAGAGAACTGGATAAACTAGCAAAATGGTTGGAAGAGTGGCAACTGGGATTTAATGCAAAGAAGTGCAAGATCATGCACATAGGGAAGAGAACCCCTGAAGCCACCTATAGGCTGGGAGGGGAGCTGCTGGCAGTCACAAGGGGAGATAGAGACTTGGGCATCAACATCACCAATGACCTGAAATCATCCAAGCAGACCACTAAAGCAGTAGGTAAGGCTAGGGGATGTTAGGGTGCATTAGTAGGGGTATCACAAGTCAGAATAGGGGGGTAATAATCCCTCTTTACAAGACACTGGTTGGGCCAAATCTGGAGTACTGTGTGCAGTACTGGAGGCCACACCTTCACAAGGACATTAACCAAATTGAAGCAGTCCAGAGAAGGGCATCCAAAATGGTGCAGGGACTGCTTCAGAAAACAGGTGAGGACAGATTAATGGAGCTCAATAAGTATACCCTAGAGCAAAGGAGGGAGAGAGGTGATATGATCGAAACATTCAAACACCTTAAGGGCGTTAACAAGGTGAAAGAGTCTAACATGTTTCAATATAAGAAAAATAGCAGTACAAGAGGACACAGCATGAGATTAGAGGGAGGCCGATTAAGGGGAAATGTGAGGAAGTTATTTTTCACAGAAAGGGTGGTAGATGCATGGAACTGCCTACCTCAGGAAGTGGTGGATATGAATACAGTGGAGGGCTTTAAGCAGACATGGGATAGGCATAAGGGATAATACAGATGAATATGAATAGATAGGCCATTGACAGAGCAAAGGCCGATAGCACATTTATAAGGTAGAAAAAGAAATGGGCAGACTGGATGAGCCTTGCGGTCCTTATCTGCCATCAACTTCTATGTTTCTATGTTTCCTGTCTCAAAAGTATCTCAAAGTCTCCTCTTAGACATTACTCTGCCCCTTCCCATAACACAAAAAATACCAACCATGCATAGTTAAGTCCCTAGAGTCATGTCACCCAGAGCCTCATGGGGTGCCGTTATAAAAAAAAAAAAAAGTTGACTCGGGGGGGGGGGGCTCTCAGGGCTGGGTAGGGATGGTTTGAGGGGTTGTGGGTGAATTTTAGTTCTTACAAAGGTACAAGTAGGCAGAGGAATTGATTGAGAGGAGTGATGTCAGTCTCTATCTATCTTACTGGAGCAATTTCTGTGCAAGTTTTATGGCCACCTTCAAATTCTGAGACAGGTCATAATTTCTGCAGCAATCACCACGTGCTGCAGAAGCGCAGAAAACAGGGGGCCTTGACTATGACCCATGACCACCGTGTATAGGCCAGATATGTTTGCATGGCACATATACAGATATCACTGGTACAACATATGCTGCATAGACTCACAACACCACCCTCACATGCCAGATGCACTCACAATACACACATGCTGTGTGGCACTGTAATGTGTGTGTGTCCAGCACACAGTGTGCATGCATGCACATAGACACAGTCTGTGACCAGCAACATACATATTATAGTGTAGGCAACACCTCAGTTGCAACAATCATCTAACTCCACAACTGACATGTCTGTGCACATACAGTGAGGCCCATCAGGATGCAGCACAATGTGACAGGTGTACTGCCTGACAAAAGGGATTCACTCCCATTGATTTGCATTGTTAACTGCAGTAACTCTACTGCAGATGTCTGCAGTGCAGCACCTCAGTCTGATGGGCCTAATCATTGATGTGCATGTTGTGGCTTTCTGACAGCTGTGTGCACTAGACTGTAGTTGTTGTGGACATACCTCTCTACTGTCATTAGCATTTATTGCCTGCCACACTGGTGTGCTGACCACATGTGTATGTGTACCCTGCATTGTGCTGGCCATGTGAGGGCTGGTCTGCACAGTCTGTGCTACTCACATGTGATGTAGGACATAGCTGTGAGTAGACACACTGTCATACCACTGGCATGTCACTGTCATCCATGTGTATTGCTATGTGTGCTGTTGGCCACATGTAATGCACCACACTCACAGTGGTGCAGTATGATACCCACTGCATATTGTGCATCTAACACCTGCCTAATGCCACTGGAACACACTGACTGCAGATGCGGTGCATACATGCATATGTGCCACTATACATGTGTGCAACATGTGGCCCAGCATACCGTAATGTCACTCTGCACATCACTGTTTGCCCTGTGCACCTAGCAGGCATGTATACCAATGGTAGGCATGCCTGTTATGCACAGTGGCATGCAGCCTGTGGAGCCTGCATGCAATACACAAGCACAGTCTATATGCATAGTTGCGTCCAACACAGAATGATCATTTGATACCATCTGACATTGTCATCACCACACACTGAAGGGCATCCAGCGACACTGTAAATGCATCTCTTGGTCACACAACCCTCCATATGGCCACTCACAATGATGTGTTACAATTTGTCAGCATGTAATGTACACCATGTGGCACTGCTGCTTACAGAATGCATGCAATTGTATCTGGCACACACCTTACTGTATGATACAACACTGTCGTTTCCTCCCCTGGGTGTACTGATGGTGTCATGGACACTGTCCAAAAAGTCCCTGTGTCACTTTGCCTGCCACTATACACCACTGGGACACCTAGTGGTATATGGCCCATTGGCTGTGTGACTGTCAGGATACTGTGTGGCAGCAATATGGAACATGGCCTCCCAGTAGTGCAAATACTGTACATGACAGGAGTGATGGTTGCGTGTCAGACAGGGGCTATGTCACTGTGACATCCATGATCACTCTGTGTGAAGTAATGCATAACCATGTGGAAGGCTACCCATGGCTGTGTATGTGTCTCAGATGGACTTTGCTTGACACTGCCATCAGTGGCCAGTTCCAGTTGTTCATCTGATACAGTGTCAAACAGTGGACATGTGTATACACGGGATGGGATACAGATGTCTCTGCTACCCCAGGGGTTACGGGCCCCTATAACTGATTGTTGCATGTGATATGTGGATAATGGTTATTCAAGGTTATGGGGCTGTGTACATTAACATGTACATTGAAGGGAACCTCTCAGTATCTGTTGGGGCCATCAACAACTACGGTTTGTTACTGTTGTTGTCTTCCAGTCAACAACAGCTGTGCAATGTGCACTTCAGGGCAGCAGTGGCTGTTAGCATGGGCATCATGTGCACCTGTAAGAGTGATACACCGTGTGCAATCTCAGTATATGTGATCCTGGATGCATGAAGTGGAGAGTGGCAGATCATGGAGGTAACACACTCTGGTGGCGGCTGCACTCCATTCTCTGCTGTGCATGTGTGTGCCTGTTGACATGTCCCCAGTACAGTGTTCCAGATGTACATGTGGAAATGCACTGATATGCACAGTGACACACGGATGGGCATAGTACCTCCAGATGGGTCAACACCCACCCTCATGTCCAGTTCACATCCCTCACAACTGCTCTTAGAGACCCAGGTGGACCTTATCACACGCACATCTCAACAGCACCTGCCCACACACATGCCTGGTTTCCAAGTGAACGTGCCCTGTACACACTTCCATGTGCCTGTTGTACATTACAGGTACACATGTTACCACCATGGTCCATATCCACACCCCAGTATGGAGCATAGTCCACTATGTTACAGTTCTCTGTTGTATTACGGCATGCATGCCTCTTTGCAGATGATACAAAAATCTGCAACAGGGTTGATACACAAGGAGGGGTGGAAAGGATGAGAAGGGACTTGGCAAAGTTGGAGGAATGGTCAAAAATATGGCAGCTTCGATTCAATGCAAAAAAGTGCGAAGTAAGTGCGATGTTATCCCT
Source organism: Neoceratodus forsteri (assembly GCA_016271365.2). Taxonomy (NCBI): domain Eukaryota; kingdom Metazoa; phylum Chordata; order Ceratodontiformes; family Ceratodontidae; genus Neoceratodus; species Neoceratodus forsteri. The sequence continues at coordinate 71,298,771 of CM028133.1, forward strand.
CTGTGCAGACAGTTGGTGAGACTCCATTTAGAGTATTACATGCAGTTCTGGAAACCCCATCTCCAAAAGGACATAGACAGGATGGAGGCAGTCCAGAGGTGGGCAACTAAAATGGTGCAGGGTCTGCAACTAAAGCCATATGAGGAGAGAGACTGAAAGAGCTTATTTTGTATAGTCGCAAGGAAAGGAGGAAGGGGGGGACAAGATAGAAACATTCAAATACCTCAAGGGAATCAACAAAGTCCAAGACAGGAGCATATTTAAGAGAGAGAGAGATGTGCAAGAACAAGGGGGCACAGTTTGAAGATGGGGGGGTGGCTCAGGGGCAACGTCAGAAAGTATTTTTTCATGGACAGGGTGGTGGATACATGGAACCACCTTTCTGAGACAGTCGTGGGGTCAAAAACAGTTGGGGAATTCAAGAATTCAATTAATTTAACTGACTAGAGCCTGTGTGGCTGGCTGTTTGTGTTTGTTTCTTGTCAGTAGTTTAGTTTTGTGGATTTTCATGTGTTTCTGCTTGGAGGAACTAGACCATTCTTGGACATAACATCAATGAACATTTCCTGGACTAAGAAACTGCAAAACATCAACACCAGGTATTGGCATTCTCATCATAAATCAACTTATTTGGAAGCCATCAAAGCCAAAAGTAAGGTCAGTAAATCTGTTATACAAGCACTGAGTTGTGGAGTGCTGCATTGAATCCACATTTCCATCTGACTTGTTCTTAAAAGATGTGCTTGTCTTTGAGGTCTATTCAAAACCATTTTGGAGAACAAGAAGAGACTAACAAAGGATTTTTACATCCTGCATATACTCGAGCCAATGTTCATCACCTTCAGAATTTAACCCTTCAGGAATGTATCACATTCTGGGTCTTTGAGCTACAATAACAGTTTTCTGGTCACAGGTAGTTCACCATTTCTTGTGGATTTGATTACTTTTCATCAATCATGTGGCACTTCTGAGAACATGGCTTTATATATTGTGCTCTGCAATATCACGGGGCAAACGCAGACCAGCAAGGCCAAGAGGACTAGATGCCCTACCACAAAACTAGTCTGCAAAATGATTAAAGCATACCTTCTTAGGATACTACTTATGCTACTTCTGATATCTGGAAATGTTCATCTTAACCCAAGGCCTACCGGCCTAGAACCCCATGCCACAAAAAGGTGGAAGGGGTCCCTCACATTAGCCTCAATCAATGTCTGCAGTCTCCTTAACAAACTTGACATCTTGCAAACCTGGGTCCAGCAACATAGCCCTGATGTACTCCCTGTTGTCGAAACATGGCTTAACCCCAAGATGCCAGACGCTGCAGTCACCATCCCTGGATACTCTATATTCAGGCAGGACAGGGTTTCCAAACGAGGTGGGGGCTGTGCCATCTACCTGAGGAATTCCTATCTGGGTCAAGTCTTCCCGTTCTCAAACCCTAAACCATCCTCGCAGATTACATAGAAACATAGAATTTGATGGCAGATAAGGACTGCTTGGCCCACCCAGTCTGCCCATTTCCTACCTAATGGATAAGCTGCAGATCCTAGTTAACCAGCAGCCTACTTCTTCCTACCCCAACCCCCTAGAAATGCCTTATGGCTGTCCCATGCATGCTTGAATTCCACCACTGTTTTTGACTCCACAACCTCCTCTGGAAGGCCGTTCCATACATCCACAACCCTCTCTGTGAAAAAATACTTCCTTAAATTACCTCTGAGCCGCCCCCCTTCTATCTTCAGATTCTCGCTATTAAAGTTCTACTCAGTGCGCACAACAAGGAGCTCACCATTGCCTCTGTGTACCTACCCCCTAAAGATCAGCACAATGGATTTATGAGCATATTGGAAAGCCTACAGGGATTACACCATAACTCTGAACTCATAGTACTAGGTGACTTCAACATAAATTGGCTATCGTTGGAGGCCAGAAACTACAAGGTTGCCGTCACGTCACAGAACCTCACCCAGCTTGTTACCACCCCCACCAGATACAACTATAGGACAGGGTCACAAACACTTCTCAACTGGATCCTAACTAATCACCCTGAACAAATCTCAAAAGTCTCAGTGCTCCCTGATGGGATCAGTGACCACTCACCGGTCACATGTACCTGGACAAACAAATTCATTAAGCCCCCTCCTAAAATAATCCACACCAGAATGTTAAAGCAGGGGTACCTTGAGCTACTAAAGACACACCTAAGCCACCTGGACTGGACACAAATCGACTCTGCCATAGATGTAAACCAAGCCTTGGACCTTTTCATCAGCCACTTCACTGCGGCCTACAATATCTTTGCACCTCTCAAAAAGCTGAAGGTCAGGGGCTGAGCTAACCCTTGGACAACCCCCGATCTAATCACTTTACTCAAACATAGGGATCATCTCTGGCACTGTGCCCATGCAACATCCAAACCTGGGGATATTCATAATTATAAAGCTGCCAGAAATGAGTGCACGCGGGCAGTTAGGAGAGCCAAAAGCAAATACTTCAAGGAAGCTCTCTCCAACTCCTGGGGTGATGGAAAAATATTTTGGAGTAACTTGAAAGACCTTACAGGCAAGGACCCTAAGTCACCATCCACCATGCTCAACATAAATGGAACACCAACAACTGACCTGTACACCATTACCAACACCTTTAACAATGCGTTCTCCAACTTTTATAGTGTCTTACATAGAAACATAGAAACATAGAAGTTGATGGCAGATAAGGACCGCAAGGCCCATCCAGTCTGCCCATTTCTTTTTCTACCTTATAAATGTGCCATCAGAGTCACGTGATGCAGTACGCGTAGTGGCTGTGCTTTCCACGAGCACCGCTACCTGAACCCGAATTCCGTCTAACCGACCCGTTTACCAGCCATTTTTGTGGGTGCTTCTAGTGCAGATAAGGGTCGTGAGCTGCCAGTGAACTGTTTATTGTGGCGCATGGAGGAAGAAATGAAGAAAGCCAACATACCCCACCAGCCACCCCGGAGAAGGCCGCAAAGAAATCCAAGGCCTCGGTTCTACAGTTGCAGCAGGGCATAGGAGAGGAAGCAGGGGCAGAGGAACCATTAACATTGGTGAAGTTTCTGGCGGAATTTCGGCCATTCAGAGCCACGTTAGATGATATGGCCTGTGAAATTAAGTCTCTTTCCACAACGATGGAGGATTTAAACTGGAAGATTTCTGATAATTTTGTCAGAATCAAATCATTGGAGACCACTAGAGAGCATATGGAGGCCACTATAAATGCCTTACAATTGAAAATTAGCAGGATGGACTCTAAGCTAGAGGATCTAGAAGGGAGAAGCCGTCGCAACAATGTGGTGATAATTGGCTTGCCCGAGAAGGTCGAAGGTTCGGATCCTGTCAAGTTCACACAGAAATTAATTATGAAAGTGCTGGGGCCCTCGCCCTTTGGCGCTACATATATAATTGAGCGAGCACACAGAGCCTTACGCCCTTTGCCACCTCCGGGGGGACCCCCAAGACCATTCATTTTTCGCTTCCTGAACTATCAAGAGTGTCAGTTGCTCATGGCCAAGGTCAAGGAAGATAAAGAATTATATTGGGAAGGGGCAAAGCTGAGAGTGGTGCAAGATCTTCCATTTACAGTAAGGCAAAGGAGGGCTGCATTTCATTTGGTGGTTAAAAAACTGATTTCGGCCGAGGTGAAATTTCGCATGGCATACCCTGCCAGGCTCCAGGTGAAAATTCAGGACGAATGGAAAACCTTTGAGTCATCGGAATCAGCGAAAGAAGCTCTGCAGAAGGCCCTACCTGCTTTATTTAAGGACCCATGAACATGTGCACCATTATGGTGCTTCTAGCACTTCTAGGGGGGGCTACAACTCCTCTGGGACTAACTGGATGTTTGATAGCCTGAAGGCCTAAGAAGCTTTGATCAACCTGGACTTCTAGGGGATTGTGGTTTTAAATCCTCATTTGGGGGGGTTAACATCTCCGCGGCTAACGATTGTTGCATGTTATCCTGGTTTTCCTTTTCTATTTTAGTACAATGTTGTGCAAGAGTATTTTCAAAAGGAGAATGGTTCTAGGAGGGTACCAATCTGGTAGCAGTTTATGTGTTCTGATTTCAATAGGATGGGGGTCGTATTCTAGTTTCAATGGTTAATCTTTTTGGGCGGGATGCGATCGGAGGATGATCCGGTGTCCTGGGATCATGGACCAAGTAGTGTATGCATGGGGAGGGGGTATTTGGGGTTATTGGGTTGTGGTAGTTTTCTTATGGGGTATGGGTTTTGGGGGGTGGTGGGGGGGTTTTGTGTTTAGAGGCACTGTGCAGTTAGGAACTTGGCTTGTTGTTTTGGCTCCTTATTATAAGGTTGACCAATAAGAATCAATAATAGTGTTGTTATATTAAGGCTGATATGGGTACTTTGATATGTACCAAGTTCCTTACCTGGAATGTTAAAGGAGCTCGACTTGGCGACAAGCAATATAAAATTCTTAAGCACATAGAACTTACCGAGGCAGAAGTGGTGTTTCTCCAAGAAACGCACTTGTTGATATCTGAGCCTAATGCTATGAGGAGGTTGCAGATGGGCCAGGTTTTTGCTTCTCAAGGCAGCACGCAGAGTAGGGGAGTTATGCTCCTTCTGCATAGATCTTTACCATTCAGACCATTACAAATTATTCAGGATAAGGAGGGGAGGTATGTCTTAGTTAGAGGGAAGTTATCGAACATAGAAATGTTATGGGGATCTATTTATGGTCCCAACCTGGATACTCAGGACTATTTTGTGAGTCTGCTTAAGGCCCTGTTGCCTTTTGCCCACCTTCCTGTGGTTCTGGGTGGGGATTTCAACTTGACCTTGGATCCCCTGCTGGACAGATCCAGTAAATCCCAGGCTTACTTAACCCCGGCAACTCGTGCATTGTCGGAGTTGCTAGATCAACTTGGGTTGGTTGATATCTTGCGGGTACTCCACCCGGATTCCAGGGAATTTACCTTTACGTCCCCTGTACATAGGACTTCCTCTCGTCTGGACTATGTCTTTGTCTCTAGGTCTTTTCTCAGTGGGGTCCTTAAGTCTGAGATTTTACCTGGGCCTATCTCTGATCATGCAGCCGTAATAGTGGCTATCTCAATGGCATCTCTAATGAGAAGAGATAGCAGGTGGAAATTTAATAATCAAATACTTAGGGTGCCCAAGACGGTTAAATTTATATCCGAGCAGATCGAAGAATTTACTTGGAATAATTTAAGTAATGAGGTTCATCCGGATATTTTTTGGGGGGCCCTTAAGTCTTATTTAAGGGGAATCTTAATTAGTTTAACAGCGGGTAGGAAAAAGGAAAGAAATAGAATTATGAAGGAACTCCTGGTGCGTATTAGGGTGTTGGAGGTGGATTCTGCCAACCAGTTCAGTAGGGATAAGGAAGAGGAGCTAATTAAGACCAGAGATGCCTATCTTAAGCTGTTGGGAGAACAATCGGAACTGGCCTTGATTAAGACAAAAAGCTAATTACATTGATCAGGGTGAAAAGCCTGGGAAGCTGTTAGCAAGACGTCTCTCTCAATTAGAATCTTCTAGCTTGATTGAGGGAATTGTCTCTGAAGAGGATGGTTTGGTTAAAACATCTCCAGTTGAGATTGCTCAACTCTTTCATCAATATTTTGGGAATCTTTATAGGGAAATGTCAACTCCACCTTCGGAACACCATATAGGTAGGTTCTTTGAAGGTCTTGACTTGCCTGTTCTCACTGAGCGTGAGGGTGATGCTTTAGTGGCAGATATTTCCTTGGCTGAGGTTGAACTGGCCATTAAGAGTTTGGCGTTAGATAAAACCCCAGGGCCGGACGGTTTTTCATCCAATTTTTATAGGAAGTTTTCCGCCCTTTTAGCCCCGCACCTCCTCAGACTGTTCCGTCACACATGTGCTGGAAATGAGATGGAGAAGGTATTCTATGAGGCTTTCATTGTTTTGCTCCCTAAACCTAACAGGCCAGTTACCGACCCATCTAGCTATAGACCCATATCGCTGTTGAATTGTGATTTAAAGATCCTAGTTAAGTTATTGGCAGACCGCATTAACAAAGTGCTGCCCAAGCTTGTAGGGAGTATGCAGGTAGGCTGTATGAAGGGCAGGTCATCGATTGATCATTTTAGAACTCTGACTCATGTCTTCTCGGCCTCCGAGGAGGCCATCCATCCAATGGCGTTGGTCTCCTTGGACGCCGAGAAGGCTTTCGATAGGGTCTATTGGGAGTATCTATTTGAAACTATGCGTAGGTTCGGGTTCCCCGTGGAATTTTTAGGATGGCTGAGAGCCTTTTATTCTAATCTGTCTGCTAGGATTAGTTGTGATGGTGTTATTTCTAACTCCTTTCCGTTATGTGTGGGCACAAGGCAGGGTTGTCCATTGTCCCCCCTGTTATTTAATTTGTACCTGGAGCCTCTGATAAGGAAGATACTGCATGATAAAGAAATAGAACCCATTGAGATAATGGGATTTCCCATTAAGGTTACTGCCTACGCGGATGACCTTCTGATCTATGTGTCGCGTCCAGTTAAGTCTATTCCCATATTATTGGACTTACTTAAGCGTTTTGGTCAAATTTCCAATTATAAGATTAATCCTGACAAAACAGTGGTCTACCCTCTCAATTCCAGGTTATTTAAGAGGGAAATAATGGACCTTGGGCTTAAATGGAGTCCTAACTCCCTTAAATACCTGGGTTTAGTTCTAACCTGCGAGGTGGGGCGTCTCCGTCAGTTGAACCTGGATTCTTTGATTCATACCATTAAGCTTGACCTTAAAAGATGGGATCAATACCCCTTGTCCCTTTGGGGTAGAATTAGTATAGTGAAAATGAATATCTTTCCCAAGCTTTTTTACCCAATTAGTAGATTGGATATTTTCCTCTCCCTATCTTGGTTTAAGAACCTTCATGCCGTAATTGCAGATTTTATATGGAAGCATAAAAAGTCCAGAATGGCATATCATAAATTAGCTGCTCCTAAAGAGTTTGGGGGGTTAAGGCTACCCCATTTTGGTTTATATTGGTGGGCGGCACAATTGAGCAAGTACAGTAGATGGGCTCAGCTAGATGTTGTGCCCAATTCGGAATATGCTCCGTTATGGTTGGAGCTGGAAAAGGCTCAAATCACCAAATTTGGGATTAATCCTAGGGCCTTTTTCTTTATATCTCCTAAAGCTTTACCATTGGCTCTGAAAAGGTCTCCTATTGGGGTGGCAGTTAGGTCCCATTACCAGCTATGTAGATTTCTTAAATATAATCATTTAGGGGATAGGGAGCAGCCGGTGTGGGGAAATCCACGTTTCTTGATTGGTAGGAGGGTGATTAAACCCAGATGGTTGGAGAATTTAAGGGATTGTTCCTTGGGGGACTTTTTTGATGCTAACAGTGGCATAATCCCAGCGCGGACTCTGATTGAAAAGTTTAATCTGTGCAATAAGGATATTTTCAAAGTATTGCAGCTCAGGCACATTCTATTACAACGGGTGGGTAAGGGCTGGGAACAAATGCCCTCTATTGATTTTTTGGGAGTGATACGTCCGGTCGCTGGGACACAACAAGTGGTATCCAAGTTGTATGCGGTACTGTTTCAATGGGCCTACGCTGGGAAGGTTGCACCGTGCACCTACTGGAATGGAATGTTTCCAGACCATTCATTAGACTGGAAGGGTATCTGGGTAGCTTGCCATAAGTATTTGAAGCATGACCAACTTAGGCTTTTACAATTTAAAGTTATACATAATATGTATTATTCATCTCAGAAATTGCAGAGTCTAGGATTATTAGACGATTCAAAATGCTACAGATGTGGTGTGGGTTCAGGTGACCTGTTACATATTTTCTGGTATTGCCCCTCTGTAGCTCCTCTATGGAATGAGATTCAGAGCAAGCTGAATCCACTTCTAGGTCTGGAGGAGGTGTTTAGGCCCGAAATTTGTATACTGGGTGATATGACCGCTGTTACTGCTAAGAAAAGGAGATTTTACATTTCTTTGGTTGCTGTCTCGGTTAAGAAGCTCGTGCTCAGGCATTGGAAGGACAAGCTTTGTCCCTCTTATAATGAGTGGTTAAGCGAGCTCCTGGCTTTCTTAAGGTTGGAAAGAATGATTGCTATTATGCATAATAATCTACGTTATTTTGAAAAGATTTGGGGGCTGTTTGAAATTTGTTACTCTAAGTAGTTCCTAATTTTATTGTGGTTTTACTTAATTTATTGCGTGTGCCTAGGGTGGGGAGGGGTTGGCGGGTGTTGGGGTGGTGTTTTCTGGGGGAGGTGGGAGTAGTGGGGGTATTAGTGGGTGTACTTGGGGAGTTAGGTAGTGGGGTAAGGCAGAGTGATTCCAGAAACATAGAAACATAGAAGTTGGCGGCAGATAAGGACCGCAAGGCCCATCCAGTCTGCCCATTTCTTTTTACCTTATAAATGTGCCATCGTACTTTGCTATGTCAGTGACCTATCTATTCATAGTCATTTGTATTGCTCCTTATGCCTATCCCATGCCTGTTTGAAGCCCTGCACTGTATTCATAGCCACTACTTCTTGTGGTAAGCCATTCCATGCATCTACCACCCTTTCTGTGAAAAAATAATTCCTCACATTCCCCTTAATCGCCTCCCTCTAATCTCATGCTGTGTCCTCTTGTCCTGCTATTTTTCTTATATTTAAACATGTTAGACTCTTTCACCTTGTTTATGCCCTTAAGGTGTTTAAATGTCTCGATCATATCACTCTCTCCCTCCTTTGCTCAAGGGTATACATATTGAGCTCCGTTAATCTGTCCTCATATGTCTTCTGATGCAGTCCCTGCCATTTGGTTGCCCTTCTCTGGACTGCCTCAATTTGGTTAATGTCCTTGTGAAGGTGTGGCTCAACACTGCACGCAGTACTCCAGATGGGGCCTAACCAATGTCTTGTACAGAGGGATTATTACCTCCCTCTTACGACTTGTGAATACCCTACTAATACACCTAACACCCCTAGCCTTACCTACTGCTTTAGAGGTCTGCTTGGATGATTTCAGGTCATCAGTGATGATGATGCCCAAGTCTCTTTCTTCCTTTGTGAGCTAGTAACTCCTCCCAGCCTATAAGTGGCTTCAGGGTTTCTCTTCCCTATGTGCATGATTTTGCACTTCTTTGCATTAAATCCCAGTTGCCACTCTTCTGACCATTCTGCTAGTTTATCCAGATCTCTTCTCATTCTGCCCACCCCATCTGGATCATCTACTCTGTTGCAGATCTTGGTGTCATCTGCAAACAGACAAGCCTTACCCTCTAGTCCATCTGCTAGGTCACTAATGAAGATGTTGAATAGGACTGGCCCCAGGACTGATCCCTGAGGTACCCCACTTGTGACTTGCATCTCTTCTGACTGTATACCATTTACCACCACTCTCTGTTTTCTGCCAGTCAACCAGTTTGCCACCCAGTTGACCAACTTCTGACCCACCCCGAGCCTACCTAGCTTATTTATCAATCTTCTATGTGGAACAGTGTCAAAAGCTTTGCTGAAGTCAAGGTAGGCGACATCAACTGCTCCCCCTTGGTCCACCACTCTGGTTACCCAGTCAAAGAAATCTATGAGATTAGTTTGACAGGACCTTCCTTTGTAAACCCATGCTGTCTTGGATCCTCCAGCCCTATGGATTCCAGGTGTTGCACTATCCTTTCCTAAGGAGTGCTTCCATAATCTTGTCCACTACTGAGGTAAGACTGACCGGTCTGTCAGTTCCGCCTCCTCCTGCTACCACTCTTGTGGGTGGGATCACATGAGCCCTTCTCCAGTCTTCTGGGACCTCTCCTGTGATCAGAGACTCACTAAACAATTCTGCTAATGGCTCTGCTAGTTCCTCCTTTAGCTCCTTAAGTACCCTGGGATGTATGCCATCAGGTCCCATTGCCTTATCCACCCTGAGCTTGAAGCTCTTGTAGGACCCTTTCTTTTGTGAAGGGAGTAGTGCTCACCTCCCTCCCCTCATGTCCATGATGCTGAGCTGTGGGCCCTGCCTACCTTCTCTTCAGTGAATACTGAGCAAAAGTATCTATTTAGGATAGATGCCTTTACAGGGTCCTCCTCACATGCTCCCTTTTTCTCCATTAAACTTGCTAATACCCCTCTGGACTTTCTCCTTTCACTAATGTATCTATAGAAAGTCTTGTCACCTTCTTACTGTTTGTGCTAGTGTTTCCTCAGTTTGGGACTTTTGCCTGCCTTACTCCTTACCTGCTTCCCTTAGGCAGTTTGGTATGCCCCCTATCTTCATCCCGCTGTGTTCCCTTATATTTTCTGAAGGCCAGCCTTTTGGCTCTGACCTTTTCTGCTACTGTATTTGAGAACCAAAGTGGTTTCCTTCTTCTTTTGCACTTCCTTTTCTGTCTAACACAATGGGATGTTGCTTCAAGTATTGTATCCTTAATGCTTGCCCACTTTGCCTGTACCTATTCTAACTGTTTGTGTTGGGGCATTTATTAATGAATCTGTATATTTAATGTGGATGTCCTGTTTTTATTTACTCTGCTGGAAAACTAATAAAGTTTAAATGGAAAAAAAAAGAAAAAATAAATGTGCCATCGGCCTTTGCTCTGTCAGTGGCCTATCTATTCATAGTCATTTGTATTGCTCCCTTATGCCTATCCCATGCCTGTTTGAAGCCCTGCACTGTATTCATAGCCACCACTTCTTGTGGTAAGCCATTCCATGCATCCACCACCCTTTCTGTGAAAAATAATTTCCTCACATTCCCCCTTAATCGGCCCCCCTCTAATCTCATGCTGTGTCCTCTTGTCCTGCTATTTTTCTTATATTTAAATGTGTTAGACTCTTTCACCTTGTTAATGCCCTTAAGGTGTTTGAATGCCTCGATCATATCACCTCTCTCTCCCTCCTTTGCTCAAGGGTATACATATTGAGCTCTGTTAATCTGTCTTCATATGTCTTCTGATGCAGTCCTGCACCATTTAGTTGCCATTCTTGGACTGCCTCAATTTGGTTAATGTCCTGAAAGGTGTGGCCTCCAATACTGCCGCATTACTCCAGATGGGGCCTAACCAGTGTCTTGTAAAGAGGATTATTACTCTCTCCTCTTACGACTTGTGATACCCCTACTAATACATCCCTAACACCCCCTAGCCTTACCTACTGCTTTAGAGGTCTGCTTGGATGATTTCAGGTCGTCAGTGATGATGATGCCCAATCTTTTTCTTCCTTTGTGACTGCTAACGCTCCTCCCAGCCTATAAGTGGCTTCAGGGTTTCTCTTCCCTATGTGCATGCTTTTGCACTTCTTTGCATTAAATCCCAGTTGCCACTTTTCTGACCATTTGCTAGTTTATCCAGATCTCTCCTCATTCTGCCCATCCCCATCTGATCATCTACTCTGTTGCAGATCTTGGTGTCATCTGCAAACAGACAAGTCTTACCCTCTAGTCCATCTGCAAGTCGCTAATGAAGATGTTGAAGAGGACTGGCCCCAGAGACGATCCCTGAGGTACCCCACTTGTGACTTGCATCTCTTCTGACTGTATACCATTTTACCACCACTCTCTGTTTTCTGCCCGTCAACCAGTTTGCCACCCAGTTGACCAACTTCTGACCGACCCCGAGCCTACCCAGCTTATTTATCAATCTTCTATGTGGAACAGTGTCAAAAGCTTTGCTGAAGTCAAGGTAGGCGACATCAAATGCTTCCCCTTGGTCCAGCACTCTGGTTACCCAGTCAAAGAAATCTATGAGATTAGTTTGACAGGACCTTCCTTTTGTAAACCCATGCTGTCTTGGATCCTGTACCCTTTGGATTCCAGGTGTTGCACTATCCTTTCCTTAAGGAGTGCCTCCATAATCTTGTCCACTACTGAGGTAAGACTGACTGGTCTGTAGTTCCCCACCTCCTCTGCTACCACTCTTGTGGAGCGGGATCACACGAAACCCTCCTCCAGTCTTCTGGGACCTCTCCTGTGCTCAGAGACTCACTAAACAGTTCTGCTAATGGCTCTCTGCTAGTTCCACCTTTAGCTCCTTAGTACCCTGGGATGTATGCCATCAGGTCCCATTGCCTTATCCACCCTGAGCTTAGCAAGCTCTTGTAGGACACTTTCTTTAGTGAAGGGACTAGTGCACACCTCCCTCCCCCTGTGTCTGTGTCCATGATGCTGAGCTGCTGGCCCTGCCCTACCTTCTCTTCAGTAAATACTGAGCAAAAGTATCTATTTAGGATAGATGCCTTTACAGGGTCCTCCTCCTCACATGCTCCCTTTTCTCCATTAAGCATAGTAATACCCCTCTGGACTTTCTCCTTTCACTAATGTATCTATAGAAAATCTTGTCACCTTCTTTTTAATGTTTGTGCTAGTGTTTCCTCAGTTTGGGACTTCTGCCTTACTGCCTTACTTGCTTGCTTCCCTTAGGGCAGTTTGGTATGCCTCCCTATCTTCATCCCACTGTGTTCCCTTATATTTCCTGAAAGCCAGCCTTTTGGCTCTGACCTTTTCTGCTACTGTATTTGAGAACCAAAGTGGTTTCCTTCTTTTTTGCACTTCCTTTTCTGTCTAACACAATGGGATGTTGCTTCAAGTATTGCATCTTTAATGCTTGCCCACTTTGCCTGTACCCCTCACCTGTGTTTCTTTTTGCCAGGGCAAGCTTAACTCTGTTGGCCATCTTATCAAAGTCAGCTCCTCTGAAGTCCCATATTGCCTTGGAATGGATGATTTAGATGTAGTAGCCAAATTGAACCATACCATGTGTGATGGTCACTAGCCCCAGGTGACCTTCTACCTGGAGATCTGTGATCCCTTCCTTGTTAGTCAGTACTAGATCTAGGATAGCCCTGTCTCTTGTGGGTTGCTGTACCAGTTGTTTGAGGCCCTCCCCCTGCAGGGAATCCACTATGTGTCTAGTTCTGGCAGTTGTTCCTGCTGGTATTGACCAATCTGTATCCGGCATATTGAAGTCTCCCATTATCAGAACTCCCCTTTAGCTGTCATGTTTTGTATATCTTCTAACAGTAATGTGTCTATGTCCTCCCCTGGTCTGGGGCCTGTAGACAATCCCAGTTCTTATGGCTGTCCCATTTCCTGTTTCAGGGTGACCCACAGTTCTTCCTGCTTATGTGTATTCTGAATTTCTGTAGCTTTGATATTTTCATTGACATACAGGGCCACTCCTCCCCTTTTTGCCCTCGGTCTCTTCTGAACAATACATAGCCAGGTACTGAAGTCTCCAAGAGTGGTTACTGGTAAACCATGTCTCACTAATTGCTACTATGTCCAGTTTAGCCTCTGATATTATTGCCTGCAGGTCTGGGATCTTATTTCCCAGGCTGTGAGCATTTGTGTATATGATTTTCCATTGGCCAGATTTTGGTGTGTTAGTTGTTGGGTGAGGTTTGGCATTACCCCTGTGCATTGTATGGGAAGACAAACCTTTTTTCTTACCTTATGATGCAAATGAACTGCATACATGCTGAATCCCTGTTTGACCACTAGCTGAGGGGGGAGGGGTGTTCTTCTCATTCGACGTATGGGGTGCTGCAACCCTCTCCCCATTTGCTAGTTTAAATATTCTGCAAAGACATCAAACTTCTGCCCCAACGCACTGACTCCCTCCTTAGTCAGATGCAGTCCATCAAATTTAAAGAACTTTTGCTCCCAGAACTGTTGCCAGTTCCCTACAAATCTGTGTCCTTTTTCCTGGCACCAGCCCTTGAGCCACGTGTTTAGCTCCCTATCTCCCCTTCTCTGACCTTCCGTCCATCTGCTCCCCTCTCCCAGACTGGCAGGATCTCAGAGAAGGAGATGCTGGATGAAATAGATGATAGTTTGTCACCCATCCTGGTCAGGTGTTCCTTGGTCTCCACAACTGACTGGCTGGCGAGATCATTAGTCCCTATGTGTACTAGGACATCAATGTTTTCTCCTGTTTTGTGAACAATTTAGCAATGCAGTCAGTGTCTTCATGCTGATGTGCCTGGGAGACATCTGACCATTACCCCTGGCTGGAGATGGGTATCAACTCCCAAATCATGGAGTCTCCTATGATCAGAAGTTTTTGGGATTTCCTTTTGCTTTTTTGTTTTGGGTTCCTTCTAATTTCTTTGATGCCCCTCTGGTATTAACCCTCCTGCAACTACTCCTCTCCTACACCCTGCCCCACAATTCTACTTCAAGGAGATCCCAGTGCATGAAGCCAGAACCTATATTCAGAAGGCCATTCACAATGCAGGCTACAGCGGTGACTCCCTTGACTTGAAGTTGTTAGCACTTGTCCTTGAAGAAGTCCTTGAACCCTTGACAAAGGTCCTCAATCTATCTCTAAGGATGTCCCAGTTCCCATCTCACTGGAAACATGCGACCATCACACCGGTACACAAAAGTGGAGACAAATCACTGCACTCCAACTACAGACCTATCTCCATCCTCCCTCCATTGTCTAGGGCCCTGGAGCACATCGCCTCAGACCAATTAGTCAAGTACCTGGAAAAATACGACATCCAGTGTCCTGAGCAACATGGTTTCAGAAAAGGACACAGTACCACCACTGCACTATTAGAATTCACAGGCTTCATCCTTAACACACTTGATCAAGGAAACTGTGTAGGGGCAGTATTCATCAACCTTACAAAAGCCTTTGATACTGTGAACCACCCACTCCTACTCAAGCAATTATCAAGCATTAGGCTCTCCAATGAAGCACTGCTCTGGTTTTCAAGCTACCTTGGGGAGAGGGTCCAGCGGGTTAGGATTGCCGGTGTTACCTCGGAAGAAAAACCAGTCATTTCAGGGGTCCCACAGGAGTTCATCCTGGGGCCACCACTCTTCAGCCTCTTCCTCAATGACCTTCCCAGTGTCTGCCACCAGAAATTACTGCTCTACGTCAATGACGCAGTCATGTTCACCAACGACCAAAACACAGAGCTCCTCGAGAAACAATTACAGCTTGAATTCATGCGCATCGAAGAATGGTTCAAGTCACACAAACTGGTCATGAACTACAGCAAAACAAAGGTTATGACCTTCTACAATGCCAGGAGCAAGTACAAATCCCGTGACCTCACCATCCTAAACCAAACAGGGACCTTACTTGAACACATTCCTGATTTTAAATACCTAGGTGTCACATTGGACAGCTCACTGTCCTACCATCGGCACGTAGATTCTGTCGCCAAAGCCACCAACATCCTTATAGGCCTGCTCTACAGGCACAAACACTGCATGACTCCTGACACTGTCCTGTTGGCTATCAACAGCTCTGTCACCTCCATCATTGATTACGGGCTAGCAATTTATGGCTCTGCCTCTGCCTCTGCCTTCCACAGAATTGCAGTTGCACTCAACAAAGCATGCAGGCTGCTAACTGGGGCTGATCGACTTACTCACACTTGTGACCTGTACACTCGGGCAGGATGGCTACCTCTCATCAGCCAGACACAGTATCAAACCTGCCTCTTAGCCAAAAAAGTCCTCCTCAGGGTCATGCCCCTGGGCCTTGAAAAGCTACTTATTGACCACCACAGCACCCAGAGAATGAGAAGTTCACAACAACTAACCTTCCTAGTTCCCAGATGCTGGACTACCATGGGCCAGAGGACCTTTGCCCACAGAGCACCACAGTGGTACAATACTCTCAACAAAGAAACTCTTACTGCTGCTGCTCTTGGCCTTTTTAAGAGACAACTCCGACTTCATCTCATTTCAACTAGTTGTTGTGACTGCCTCGCCTAATCGGGGGCCCACCGTTCACTGCCCTCCACTTCAGTCTTGACAGCTATCTCCCCACCTTGCCCCCTTCTACCTGCCTACCCCTTGCCTCCTCTCCCTTTCCTCCCCCAGGGCATTTCCTGACTTCTATCCCTCCTCTCCCTCCCCTTTAGAGCTGTTACCCTCACCCTCTACCCTCCGACAATGGCCTTCCTGCCTGCATACCCCCTTCCCTCTCACCTGCAGTGCTTATTTCCAAGATTACCTTTGGCTGGTTATGTCATGCTACCTAACATTTGGCACATTTTGAATTACTGAAATTTCCTAAGCCTCAGTCTCTTACTTCTTGTTATTGTGTAACTATGTATTATTATGTTGACCTTTGTATGTATTTATACCCCCCATTCCTTCGATGTGGAACCTTTGTAAATGAGCAGTTCCTGCTCAAAGGTATTTGTAATCCTAGATTTCAATAAAATAAAATAAAAATAAAGAATGCATGGGACATACATAAGGTAATTATAGTGAAAATTGGAGGAAGTAGGCTGTTGATTAACTAGAATTTGCAGCTTATCCAATACATAGGGAATGGGCAGACCAGGTGGGCCAAGCGGTCCTCATCTGCTGTCAAAGTCTATGTTCTACATTTCTATGCAACACCAGTATAGGAATGTGAATAGCACCCTGCATGACTTTGTACCCTATGGGCAATTGTCTGTTGTGTACCATGCCGTGCAACACACACCAATTGTCATATGTGGCCATGTGGTGTGTTGTACTACATATCCTGCCTCACAGTGATTGCATGGTTTACACACATGATGTAGTGTCATGCTTACATGAGCCATGTCGTATGACATGTTGGTCATGGGTATGACACCCTGCCCATTATTTCTTCCAATGCACTCACCCTGTAGTACATCACATACATTGAGTATACATTTACCTTCATGGTCATTACCGATGGCAGAATTGGGCAGTCCACTCAACTCACCATCTGGCCTTGCTTGTCCCTGTGTGGCTGCTCCCTCTGGTGGATCTGTGGAGACAGTGATGTCACATGCTTTAGGCATTGCAGGTTTGCCCACATTTAGGGCACTGTGTGTCACTTGCTGTGTGCATGTGTTGCTACACTCACCTTCATGTGGACATTGCCCACCTTGCATCTGGATGTCTGCTTCCCTGGCTTGCACCTTGAGGCTCTCCAGGACATCTGGCTCCCTGCATGCAATGTCATTCAGCTTGTGTTTCAGCTGTCTGACTGTTCATTGCACACCTGACAGTGTCTTCAATCTGTTGGCAATCCAGTGCCACACTCTGTCCCTATCCTGTACAGCGTATTTGGCTGATCCTGGGGGCATCAGAATACATGACCACTTGGTCACACAACTGACAAGCAGAACTGTCTCTGTGTCACTGAACTTGGGTTTCCTTGTGTGTGTCATGGCCATTTTGATCAGCCTCAGGGAACCCTGTGGTAATTAGGTGTCTGTGTACAGGACTACACACTAGGGTGCACCTGCTGGCACAGTGCCTGTTCTTCACCTTCATTGCTGCTAGTGGCTGACAGCCTGCACATGTTTCCCACACTCTGACTTGCCAGCAGTGTCAGTTATGATGGGTGTGACACACCCTACAGTGGAGGCGGTATTGCTCAAGGTATTGCACATAAATGCCTACCAGTTCGATAGGTGTATGCTGCAGGCAATTCCCCTCAGACAGAGGGGAATCCACACAATGAACTTAGTACAGTAACTTCATACAGAAACTTCACACAGCCATTTGCGGCAGGTGGCACAACTGTGACATGCCTATGTCACTCAGTGTGAACATTTGCACTTTATGTACAGCTGTGTGTGCACTTTGGTCATGTTTGGCTGGCAGCAGTGCAGAGTAGTGGCCTGTGCCAGTCCCAGAGAGTGTTACTGGGTGTGGCAGTGGTATCGCTTGCACATTGTGCTTGTTCGACGTCTGTGACCCTTGGATGTTGGGAAGCCATACTGTACATGGGGACGGTATCAGTGGGGTCTGCATGGTTGCCAGGGTTGGGTGGCAGGGGGGGTCTGGTGCTACAGATATGCCATATCAGCAGTGGATATGGGTGTGACCAGTTCTGGTTGTGTATGCATTAAGGTGTCACATCTGACTGCCACTCAAATGTTGCTTTCACTCAGTGTGTGTGTACACTCTGTCACATGTGTCCTTGCTGATCTGTGTGCCTATCACTTGTATGTATATTACCATTACTGATGATTCACCACATCACTCTGAGTCACACATTAAAGTAGTTTCACTGTGCATCACATATGTGTGTCTCGGTTCTACCTCTTACCACAGTAACAGTGGTTACGGAGAGATCCCCAACAGCGACAGCTGAATTGCCGAGTGTCAGCAATGCAGTGTTGGGGATGCTTCCATGTTTCTATCAGTAGGCTGCACCCCAAACCCTCCCATGTGGGAGGCTCTGTCCCCCACCCCCCCGGTCTCTAGGATTCTAACTCCGAATCAGAGTTGGACTGGAGGGGGGGAGAAACACCCTGCGTGGCGATCCCCTGGCCATGCAGAGACCATCACAGCGAATGCGGATTTTGGCCAAATCCTGTCGCTGTGATGGTCTTCGCCATCGGGGTAGTCACTGCGGCGATGGTATACCATGTGCCTCATGCATTTCCTGACAGTGTTACACAATAATATGTACATTGGTATTGCATGTGTCCTAGCCATACAATGTTACTTGTTGTGAGTGGCCATGGTCCGGTCACCTTATCATCCACAGTGCAGCCTGCAAAACCAGCATGTCGTTGCCATGGACAGTATTAATGGCCCAACCCACTACATATGGAATGTTCTGTCACATGTCACACTGTTGTCCTGTGTCACCTCCTGCAGTCACACATCCATGGTCTCTGTTGTCATGGTTATGGCCTTGTGTTGTACTGCTCACCCTGCTCACACCCCTTGAAGCATTTCCATTCAGAGCATACCCTCATCCAGTTATGTTCATGCCACACACCACACACCTATCAGGTGACCATGTGACTACCTGGCATGTTGTGCACTGTGCACATGGTCATTCACCACAGGGATGGTTCAAGCCATACCTGTACTGCCTTGTTGCTGCAACATGTCGACAACATTTCTGTGCAGTGCTGCATGGGATGTCTGATGTGCAGCATCTGCTGATCAGCTCACAGATATGGTCATGTTGGTTGCCATGTATTACTGCCATGGGGTATTGGTCATGCAGCAGACAGAGTATGTGTTGCACCACTGTTGGCTGTGTGACTGACACCACATGGGACAGTGTTGTGTTCCACAGGTCTTCTGTTAGCTGTGTCCCATGGGGTGCCTGGGCAGGTATGTTGTCTTTGCCTGTGCTGTTTCCATCAGGTCAGTTACACGGTTCTGTTGGTCATACTATATGGCATACTGGCCTATTGCCAGAATCCAATGGCATTATATGACTGCAGTGTTACTTGCAGCACACTTTTAATCAAAATGGTTATGGATGAGCCATATCCTTGTCCTGTTGTCAGCAGCTGCTGTACCTGGTGGTATTTGGCCTGGTGCATGGGCAGGACCTGCATCATCTTCATCAGTGTCCTCCCCGTCACTGTTACTGTCATCTTTGATGTCCACATCTGGCATTTTGCTCCTGTTTGCTACTGCAGTGTTGTGGAGGATACAGCATGCAACGAATACCTTACAGAACATGTTGGGCGTGTACTGCAGGGAACCTCCTAATTGATCAAGGCACCGGAATCTCATTTTTAGGAGTCCAAATGAAAGGCCATGTTGCAGCATGTGCTTCTTATAGCGTGTTTCACCTACAGTCTGTGGTCTTCTTAGTGGCATCATTAGCCATGGCAGCAATGGGTATCCATTGTCACCTGTGAACATGGAGGCATTGATTAGGACAGTGATGCATATGTTCATATTGTGTGCTGCCTTACTCATGTCATACATGTGATCCCCCTCACACATGGATGCTTTTTGTCAGGGGGATCAGCATAGATATTTCTCCTTGCTCACACACTGCAACCCATGTCCTGTATCCAGCTACAGCTCGTGTGTTGCCTGTCTCTGCTTTGGTCATTACATGACCGTATATCTTACCCTGCCACTGTATGACATCCACTATCAGCCTCTCTAGTGGTCTGCTATGTTTGGCACTGCTAGTGTTCTTGTCATCGAGGGGTGGGCTATGGGTGGTGCAACTCCTGTGTGTTAAGTCTCCCCCCTTGCCATGCATGGGTCACCCTACCATTGTCTGTGTGTTGCTGTCCAGTCAGTGTGTCCCATCCTTACTAGTCAGCATGTGGCCACAACAGGTGTCATGTAAGTGTGTAATGTGTGTAGCTGCTGCGTTACAGTTGTTACACTGATGCTCATGTGCCTACATTCTGCTGCTGTTGTCAGTGTCCATTTGCAGCAGGGTGGCAGTGGTCACATTACATCATTATCACTGCATGTGTTTCTTCACACCTTCTGGACTTGTGGCTGTGCTGTCCCGCATGCCTGTGTGATGTTTGCCCAGTGTGAGTCATGCTCATGACTCACTTGACATATGGTGGTTTTACTTGGGGGCAGGGCCATGTGTGGGCCAGTGATTCACACTGTGTAGTCTCACCCAACCGTGCATTGTGTTGCACACACCATGTGCTGTTCATTGTTCTCTTTCAATGTCTGTGGACGGTCTCATAGTGCATGTGATATTGCCTCCTCTTGTGTTATCATTGCTTGCAATCTGCTATGGTTCATGACAGTGTTGTATGTTTGTTTATGCACCTACCAATTAGCCATCCATCCCATAGGTGTCCATGTTGAAAGGCTGCACAAAGTCCACTGTGCCTGAAGATATATGCATAGTGACATGAGCCTGGGTACCGTGCCACTACATCTCGGATCTTGCAGCAGCTGTCACATACCACTTGCATGTTCATCAAGTGGTATCCCTTTTGGTTGACATAGGTGTCACCATCCTGTGTCAGTGCTTTTATGGCTATGTGGGTACAGTCCACTGCACCCAGTATCTATGGTAGTTGGTCTATGTTGTACTAGGCCGACTGCACTGCCTGCTGCTCCTGGTTGTCTTACAGGAATATGATGTGCTGTGCCTTCCTTCGCAGTAGTGTATTGATGAATTGCCTGAAGCAGATGAAGATGGCAGACTGGGATATGCCTAATGTGTCACCAGTGGGTGTCTGGAAGGTGCCCATTGTGAGGATACATAGTACAGTGCTGACTTTCAACTACACTGGTAGGGGGTGTCCTTTGCCTGTGCTGCTCTGTTGGTCATCCCTTAGATCATTGCACAGTTGTGTGATGGCATTTTTGGTCAGCCAGTATCATGCCAGGCACTGTTCATTGGTCAGGGCTGTGTACATGGCCCTTGTTCAGTACACCCTGGGTCTGTATGGTCTGCATGGTATTTGTTGTGGCTGTTGTCTCACATTCTGTTGTGCCCTTGCAGCTGCCTGCTGTTGCTGCCTAGCCCGTTGCCACCTCCTCACTGCCCTGGCTACCATGAGTAACAATATGGCTCCGGGTATGCTATAGCTCTTTTTGTGGGTCTCTCTCTTCCCCAGTGCTTCAGCCGTATCCAGCTTTCAGCACTGTCTTCTTTTCTGTGGGCCTTTTTATATGATCCAAGTCTGCTTAGACCAGCTATGGGTGGTCTAGCAGCTGCAGGGACTTTAACATTCCTTGATTGGATGGGCAGGCTTTGAAATTCCCATCTGTGCTGTTGTGGGCCACTTCCTTTGGTGCAAGCCTGATTGCATCATGACACACAACAATTGTTGTTGCAAGGATGACACAGTGGACTTTGGTACAAGGTGGGCCAGGTTTGACACAAGGCACAATTGAAAATACCACTTTGGTGCAACCATTGGTGCAAGGTGGTCTTGCGTCAATCTAAGGCCTTTGAAATCAAGCCCAATGTCTGATAAAGTGCCATTTATTAAAACTCATTGAGATCTATTTTGGATCCAATTTCATAACCAATCAGTAAGTAAAGTATTAATACCAGATTTATGTAATTTGAATGTTAATGCCTCATGTGGAAGGGCATCAAAAGCCTTACTAAACTCTATAAAGATGATATTGCAGGCGATCCAGTTATCAAGATGATAACTGATGTGTTCTTGAAAACGCGTTAGGTTTGTTAAGCAACTTCATCCCTTCTTGAACCCATGCTGTTCAAGATACTGCTGGTCTAAAAATGGAGTGATGATATCTTTTAATAGGCTCTCAAGAAATTTTACAAATAGATGATGTAAGACTAATTGGTCTACAATTTTCCTAGATTTTTTAGGACCTTTTTATGTAATGGGATGACATTAGCCATTTTCCAATCTTCTGGAACGTAGTCATTATTGATGCACCCTTCAAAAAGGAGTTTGAGTGGCCAGCGAGGCAATCAGGTAGAAGAAATAGCATATGACCTGCAACATTGTTGGGTCCTGGGCTGAATTTGTCTTCTTGAAGGCATAATTTGCTAAGAATTTCTTCTGGGAAGCTGATGTCTGTACCAGTGGGGCCAGAAGGCATATCTCCAGAAGATTTAGTAGTGTTGTCTGGATCCTGAATTGGCAGCTGCAGCTTGAAGAGCCAGCCAGCCGTGATTCTCCACCTGCCCCAACCACAAGCTCCCTTACTGGGATTCCTCAACTGTGCAAACCGAACTCCTCCTGAATCAGCATCCACGGCTTGAAGAGCCAGCCAGCCACACTTCTCCACCTGCCCAGAACACAAGCTCCCTTGCTCGGTAAGCCTGTTCGCCTGTCCAAGGCAGTGGTCTGGAACTCGGATTGGTTGCTGTTCTCTTTTCTCGCCTCTCACTGGCTGCCGCATCACATGGCTTTTACTCCCATTGGGCAAGCAGGATCTCCTGTTCTCTCCAAGGGATTTCAATTTTCCAGACTGCCAGTTTGCAGCCGTATTTTTTACCCTTGTCTGTATTTTCTTTGGGTCTGCATTTAAACTATAGGCTGCACTTTCATTTTGAGACTGCAATTATGGGACTGCATTCTTAACTACTGTTTGTTTTCCCAACCTGGGACTACTCTCTGGGACTGCATTTCCCAAAGAATGCTGTAATTTACCCTGTTTCAACTGTTTATTTGTAAAAATCTGGTTGTTATGTAAGGGAATTGTTGATTTTTAACAAATTCTGTTTCAACTGTTAATTTGTAAAAATCAGGTAAGGGAATTGCATATTTTTAACATGGCTACAGGGTTATTTTTAAATCAGTGCTGCCGATGTTTGATTTTGACCTCTCTTTCTCCACTCTCACTGCTAACCTTTCCATTACTCTTCTCTTTTTTTTTCTGTTCAGTCCATCTCTGTCCTTCTCTGATCTTTCCGCCTCCCCCCGACACCCTTGACTTACTCTGTACATTGTGGTGCCTGACCTAATTGCATAGCTGTCTAGCCTCATGCCACTCAAATTCCCCACATGTTTTTCCTCTCCCTCACTCCCACCCCCCAATTTAGCCCCTTGGCTACTCTTTTGTTCTGTACAACCTAACTAACCCTACACCCCCTTTCTGTCCCCACAGGAGTCCTCAACTGGGTGAACCGAACTCCTCCTGAATCGGCGGCTGCGGCATGAAGAGCCAGCCAGCTGTGCTTCTCCACCAGCCCAGACTGTGAGCTCCTTTACTGGGTAAGCCTGTTTGCCTGCCCAAGGCAGTAGTCTGGGACTTGGATTGGCTGCTGTTCTCTTTCCTCGCCTCTCACTGGCCGCCGCATCATATGGCTTTTACTCCCATTGGACAAGCAGGATCCCTTGCTCTCTCAGAGGGATTTCAATTTGCCAGACTGCCAGTTTGCAGCCATATTTTTTAGCCTTGTCTGTATTTTCTTTCCGCCCTGCCGTCCCGACCCCTGCCTCTATTAAATGCTCATATAGCTCCACCCACCCAGTTATACTGCCTTTGATTCACTACTACTAAGCTGTAGGCTCTTCCCAGTCTTCCTGTGACTGCAGCCTCATATACTCTGTCATTTATATCTCTCTGCCCAGTTTATCTTCCTTGGGCTGTCTGCTCGCCTGTTCTAATCTCCCCTAGCAATTAAAAGTCCTGTATTATCCCAGAAGCTGGGATCCTTCAATTTTGTTTTTCTTTGTCCTCTCTAACCTACCCCCTGCATCACTTGCCCATTCAAAATGTTTATATTCCAGACCTGGAATCTACCGATATTGAGTTCCATCATGGCCTGTCTCCATCTATCTGATCCTTCCCCTCCAGGAGCATTAACCTCATCCCCTAAGCTGCTACTTCTCTTGCATCCATCTCCCAACCCTCTGCCTCTCCACGAAATTGCACCCACTCTGTACCTTCGCTACCTTATGTTCACCCACCACGAGAAAACAGTATTGCAAGTCTCCCAAACTAGGCACTACTATGACACCCTTCCACCATCCCCCCTCCATCCAACCTACACTATATCTGTTCCTCTTGTCAGGTGACATTGAACTGAACCCTGACCCCTGTGTGGGTACCAAGCATAATCTCCTTACCTCATGCCCCTCCTGGTCAAACTCAAAAGGGCTCAAAATTGCCCAAATGAATGTGCAAAGCATTAGGTGTAAAATGGAAGAACTAGGGGCCTGAACCTTTCACTACAAGCCAGATGTTCTATGCATTACAGAAACCTGGTTAAAACCCTCAATCCTACCTCATGAGGTCACACTACCTGGCTTCTCCTCTTTTAGACTTGATTGACTTACTAAGCGAGGCAGCAGGGCACTAATCTATACAAAGGCTGAGCTGGATGTTAGTGAGCTCAATAATTTAGAACCAATTCTAATATAGAACAGCTATTTGTCTCAGTTACCCTGGGTCATACCCTATGCTTAAACATTGGATGAGTGTATCTGCCCCCCAAGGACTGCGTCAGTGTCCACTGCAGATATCCTCTCCGGTCTCAACTCACTTTTTCCTAATGAAACCATACTCTGCGGTGACTTTAACTTCAACTGGATGGGATCCAATCTTGCCCAATACCTAGATATTTTCACAGATGATAGGTTTGAGCAACTAATTGACCAGTCAACCAAGATTCATCATGAATCTGGAAATCACAGTCTCTTGGACTGAATACTCACCAACAACAAAAACCATATTAAGTGTGCAGGTGCCCTTCCCAATGCTCTCAGTGATCACTGCCCAACCTTCTGTGTATGGAAAAACAATTTTCTTCATGTACCTCCAAAAGTTATTAAGTCCAGGGACCTATCTAATTTCAACCACAAGACTTTTAGCCAAAGCCTGGCTTCTGTCGATTGGTCCACCATCACATTTCTTCCTGATATAAATCAGGCCTTGGAATACCTCATCATCTCCTTTACTGTAATCCTTGACTCCCATGCCCCCTACAAACTAAGATGTGCAAAAGGTGCTTATTCCTCTTGGCTCTCTCAGGACCTGAGGCACTTAATGTGCTCCCGAGACAAAGCCTGGAAGTCATTTAAGAAATCTGGACTTCAATCACATTGGATCATCTACCACCAACTAAGGAACACTTGCAAGGAACAAACTAATAAATCTAAGAGGGACTATCTACTTTCCAAACAACGTTCAAACCTCTCCAATCCCAAAAGTTTCTGGTCTCAAATGCTCTTTTTAAGGATGACAAGTGGAACACACCCCTTACTATGACTCTGAATGGCAACCTAACACAATCACCATTGGAGATAGCCTCAGGTTTTAATCAGTTCTTCACTGACCTAGGTGCATATAAAATGGGTCTATCAACTTCCCACTCCACCCCACTTCTCACACCTCTAGAAGCCCCTTACCCACTCTTCCATCTAAAATTTACCTCATATAAAGAAGTCTCTAAACTCCTCTCAGGCCTCAATCCCGATAGTTCTCTGGGTTTTGACTCTCTGCCACCTAAATTTCTTAGAATTGGAGCCCCCATGTTTTCTCACCCAATCACACTGCTAATTAACAGATCCTTCCTTACCCAAACTATTCCCAACAAGTGGAAAATCACAGTCATTGTCCTTGTTCATAAAAATGGCTCAGTAAACCTTCTTGGGAACTACAGACCCATATCCATTTTTTGGTTTATCACCAAGATAAAGGAAAGAATCTTATATAACCAACTCTGCTCTTTCCTTGAAAGGAACAATGCCCTCAATAAACACCAGCATGGTTTCAGGAAGTCGTATGGAACAGACTCTGCCCTTTTGAAGGTTACCTCAGATGCATACCAGGCCATGGATCTTGGACATGCCACAGGCACTATCTTTATTGATCTTATGAAGGCCTATGATTTAGTAAACCACCCTCTCCTTCTCTCCAAGCTCCAGTGTCTCAGCCTTGACTCCACCTCTCTGACCTGGTTCTCTAATTACCTATCTGGTAGGTCCCAGTGTGTTGAATGGTCTGGTGTTCACTCCTCCTTATCCCCCATTATGGATGGGGTTTCCCAAGGATCTGTTCTCAGGCTCCTCCTTTTCTGCATCTTCATTAATGAGTTAACTATGAACTGTGGAGGAGTGTACCAGGTCATAATGTCATACGCTTAATAGGGTGCAGCATTATGGCGCACCCTGGACATGTGCGCTCTCTTTGTTGGACCACCCAGAGTTAGAATCCTTAGTGGGGGTGGCCGGGGTGCAGCCCCCTGTAACGGGGGTGTGTGGGGGACAGAGCCCTCCACAGAACAAAAGATTGAATGGAATCATGCAACGCTATTATATCGCACGGCATTCTGCCTTGCAACATTATGACCCCATGCTGTGGAGGGGTCACAGTCCAGCTTTATGCAAATGATGCCATTCCCTATCGTTCAAACACCAATGTCTCCCCCATTATGTCTGATCTTCAGTACAATTTCCAACAGCTGGAATCATGGTTCAAGGAGAATCTGCTGGTCCTAAACTCCAAAAAAACTAAAACTATGCTGTTCCATCACACCTCCTTCGATCTAACTATACAGCCCCCCCCCGATAATTCACACCTCCTCCAATGAACCACTAGAAGAAGTGAGTTCCTTCAAATACCTGGGCGTTACTCTGGATGTGCACGTATCCTTTGAGCCACCCACAACTAATGACATCAAAGTTACTAATCAAAAACTCACCTTATTATACTGCACTGCCCCATATCTCTCACCTCATGCTCAAAAGACCATCACCTCAACTATGCTTCTCCCTGGGCTCTTCCATGCAGCATCTATTACACACTCAGCCAGGACCCCTATCCAGCCCAGATCTGAGCACACCTATCACAGAGTTGCGCATTTCATTGCATGATTCTGCTCCCAGGCCCACCACTGTGATGTTCTCTACTCCTTAAGTTGGCCATCCTTCGAGGTTAAAAAGGATTTCCCTGTACTATGCACAGTTTTTAAACTAATCCACCTTTCCTCCCCTCCCATCCTCTCAAATATTATCTCACTGAAACCCTGGCTGTGTGTGGCTGATGACATGCGATATGGCCGACAGTACACATTCAGTCACTTCACTACCAGTCTAGCATTGCTTGTAAAGCACTTTGGGATACACTGTGTATGAAAAGCGTTATGTAAATGCTGATTTTTCTTCTTCTTCTTCTTCTTTTTCAGAATGCTTAATTCCTCTCACCTCCCCATATTAAATATTCCCAAATTCTACCTAACTATAGTTCACAGATCCTTCCATGTTGCTGCACCTCAAAAATGGAACAAGCTTCCACATATATTACTTTCTTGTACTACCTTCTCTCACTTCAAGAGACTGTACAAGGAAATATTATTTTCTCCTCCTTCCTGCAACTGCCACTAATCATAACCACACCTTCCCATTCATAGGTCTCATAGGTTATTACAAGGCCAAGGAGACAAAAGTCCATAACAGCCTGCCTGGTTAATATCCAGTTATATCTTGTTTAATCAGGTATTCATCCAGGGAATTTTTAAAAACATTCATTGACAAACTTGCCACTATTTCCAATTGTAGACCATTTCATATACTAGTTATCCTTTTACTAAACCATTTTTTTCTTGCATTTGTACAGAAGGAGCTGATCCGGATTTGAAATGGGTGAGCTCTTGTAACATATGGCTGCATCCTTAACTCCAGTCCCAGTTTATGCCACAGGTCATCATCCAATAGTGCTCTGTATACCATGCACATATCACCTCAGAGCTTCCAGAATTCCAAAGAATACAGTTTCAATTCTACTCATCTCTGTTGGTAGCTTAACCCCTCAAGGCCTGTCACATGTCGTGTTGCTTTCCTTTGTACCTGTTCCAATGATTTTATGGTCCCTTTTCCCCAGGTGACCAAAATTGGGCACAATATTCCAGATGCGGATGGACCAGAGCCTTATATAGAGGCATTACCACCAATCTGTCTCTACTTTTAATATGCTTGTTTATGCAATGTAGGAGACCACTAGATTTTCTGATAATGTGATTACAGTGTGTCTTAAAGCTCAGGTCATTGGTAATATAAATCCCCAGATCCTTTTCTTCTGATGTTTCCTGCAACACTATTCCATTTAGTGTATATTCATAATGTGTGTTATTTTTCCCCAGGTACATGACCCTACATTTATCAACATTGAATGTAGTTTTGATTTCCCTTAATGCTAGTTGTATGGTGTTTGAGTCCTTTTTAGAATTTATCCGATACCCTATTCTTGTATCACCTGTAAACTTTGATAACCACACATTTGTCGAAATTTGCATAAATGAAATGTATAAGTTGAAAAGGCAGGGGCCCAGAACTGAGCCCTGCGGCACCCCACTAGTCACTGTTACCCAATCTGATAAGGACCCCTTCACTGATACTCTCTGCCACCAATTTGTCAACCAATTCTCAATCCATAAGGAAATATTGGCATGTATACCCTGCTTAATTAGGGCCTCAATCAAGAGGCCATGTGGTACCTTATCGAATGCTTTTGAGTAATCCAAGAAAATAACATCCACTGCTACTCGGGTGTCGAGTGCTTGATTCACTTTATCATAAAATTCCAACAAGTTTGACTGACAGGACCTACCCTTTCTAAAACCATGCTGATTTTGGTCTAGATCTCCTGACATAACCAATATGTTCATAATATGGGTTTTGATGATGGCTTCCAAGGTTTTTCCCAATATTGATGTCAGGCTGATGGGTCTATAATTTGATAGTTCCTGTCTTGACCATTTCTTATATAATGGAATAATGTCCACCTGCCGCCATTCAACCAGGACTTCAGATTTATCTATAGAATGCTGAAATAAGTGGGCTACTGGGGGGCCAATACATCAGCCAGCTCCTTAAGCACCCTAGGGTGGAGGCCATCTGGTCCCTGTGCCTTATTCTGGTCAAAGGCTTTTAGTCTGTCTCTCACATCATTGACCTCGATTTTAAGGGGAAAACCTACATCCTTTACCTGATGTTGTAAGGTGTTTTGGGTTTTTGGATCATACACTGATGCAAAATATGTGTTGTAATGGCATGCCATGTCTTTATCATCCAATATCAAATCACCATGTGGTCCCCTTATGGGCCCTATTGATTTATTTACACCCTTGGTATCACGGTGTCAGTGTGACTCAGTTGGTAGCACATCCGCCTCTAGACCAGAAGGTCATGGGTTCTTGTCCCACACCAGGATTGGACTTGCACCTAAAAATCACTGGCATCCGAGTGTAGTATTGGGGGGTGCTGTACTGCTGGGGTGTGCCGTCCTTTGGATGAGATGTTAAACCGAGGTCCCTTCTACCCATCCTGGTGGGTGTCCAGGTGGAAGTAAAAGAACCCAGGGCACTATTCACAAAGAGTAGGGAACATTCCCGGTGTCCTAGCCAACATTCCCCTTCTCATAAACCGGTTCATGCAATTATCCAGGCTGTGTGTGGGTGACGATGTGCAATATGGCCACCACCACACATTCAGTCATTCACTACCAGTCTAGCATTGCTTGTAAAGCACTTTGGATGTATGAAAAGCACTATATAAATGCTGATTTTTCTTCTTTTTTATTATTATTTATGTATGAGAAAAAAGATTTATAATTATTTTGGACTTTGGTTGCCAAATTATATTCATAGGCCTCTTTCTCTTTTCTTATGTTTGATCTACATTTTTTCAGTTCAAACTTAAATTCAACCCATCTTTCTGGCTGCCCACTTTTTTTTTCCATTTCTGTATGCCTTATTTTTACATTTTATACTTTTAATTATTTGTGGTGTAAACCATGTTTTTTTTTTTTTGAGTTTGTAATCTTTTTAAGACTAGGAATGAATTCCTGTACCAGGGCTTTAATTTTGTTACTTAAAATATACCACTTTTGCTGTATCTTCAGTCCACTGAAATCTACCTCCCAGTTCCATGAAACTAATTGTTTGTTAATATCCTTAAAGTTTGCCCTACTGAAATTATGTACCACTGTCCTACTAGTCGTCTTTGATGAAACCTCATTAATACTAAATTCCACCATGTTATGGTCACTGGAACCTAAGGGATGTAAAACTCTGCAATCCTGTATATCGTAATCCAGGTTACTAAGTACCAAATCCAGAGTATAGTTTCCCCTAGTATGATCTTTAACATATTGTTCAAAATGATTTAGCAGGAAAAATTCTAAGAATCATTGCTCATTTTGTGATTCTGCTTTTGGGGGGTCCCAACTCAACCCTGGAAGATTAAACTCACCCACTAACAAGGAATTTCCAGCTTGGGTGAGATTATCTAAGCATTCCAAAAGTTTGAGGTAATCTAACCACATGTTAGCTGGCGGCCTGTATACCACACCTACATTTAATTTGGGCATTTGGGGGGGCTAACTTAACCCAAATCAACTCGGCTGTA
This sequence comes from Neoceratodus forsteri, assembly GCA_016271365.2. Lineage (NCBI taxonomy): Eukaryota > Metazoa > Chordata > Ceratodontiformes > Ceratodontidae > Neoceratodus > Neoceratodus forsteri. Next base: position 71,329,270 of record CM028133.1, read on the forward strand.
TCATTAATAATAATTTCTACACTTTCTGATGTAATATGATCCATTATATAAAGGGCAACACCCCCGCCCTTTTGGTACAGCCTATCTCTATGATAGAGATGAAAACCAGGGATTTGTTTGTCCCATGAATCTTCCTGTTTCCACCATGTTTCAGTAATGGCACATAAACTAATATTGCATGTATTTAGTGTAAACACCAGTTCATCCAGTTTATTATTGAGACTTCTTGCATTTAATAACAGACAGTTCCAGTGTTTTGGTTTAACTAACCCTTGCTTTATTGATGTTTGGAATATACCCCCCCCCCACTCAGGGAGTTTAAAGAATTGTCAATTTTCTGTTTTCGTGATTGTGAGAAGCGGCATTTCCCTTCCCTATTTAAGTGAATGCCATCCCTTGCAAATAGCCTTGTGTCAAAAAGGTTTTCCCAGTTCTCCTCTCAGGTCCTCACAATCAAAATCCTCCTTGGTGCGCATAACAAGGAACTCACTGTCATCTCAGTTTACCTACCCCCAAGAGACCAGGCTGCTGGCTTCCATAGCATCATGGAATATCTAAAGGTCCAGCAACATAATTCTGAAACCATAATCATTGGTGATTTTAACATTAACTGGCTCTCCGCTGAGGCCGCTACCTATAAGGATGCAGCCGCGGCGCATCACCTCACTCAACTGGTCAATGCCCCCACTAGGTGTAACTATAGGACAGGCTCCCTTATGCTTCTAGACTGGATTCTATCTAACTGCCCTGAATGCATCTCCAATGTTTCTGTACTCCCAGATACAATAAGTGACCACTCGCCTGTCATCTGCTCCTGGTCAAACAAATACACAAGCCCCCAAGCTTATCTATGCCAGGGTTATCAAACAAGGGCACCTCCAGCTGTTAAAATCCCATCTAACCAGGCTGAACTGGGCAGTGCTTGACTCCCTCAATGACACCAACAAAGCTCTGGACCTATTTATCAAATGTTTCAATGAAGCCTGTGACATCTATGCACCAGTGAAAAAGATGAAGGTTAAAGGACAGACCAACCCCTGGGTTACTACTGATCTTTTAACTCTGCTCAAGCACAGAGACCACCTCTGGCATTGTGCTCGTGCAACCCCGATGCAAGTAAACATACAATTATACAAAGCAGCCAGAAATGATTGCACTCAAAGAATATGGAATGCTAAATGCAGCTATTACAAAGAGGCTCTAACCAACTCTTGGGGCCAGGGAAACAAATTCTGGAACAACATGAAAGAACTCACAGGCAAGGATCCTAAAGCACCACCTACTATGCTCAACCTTCATAGCACTCCTCGACCTAGATACCATCACCAGCACTTTTAATAATGCATTTACAAACCTGGACAGTGTCCTTCCACCAACTTTTTTCGACGACCACCCCTTCAGCTCCTCCCAAGTTACCCCCAACTAGAATGTACAACCCCAAAGTTTTTTTTTAAGGAGGTCCCACCACAAGTAGCTAGAAAATACATTCAAAAGGCCATCGGCAAACAAGGGTATAGTGGTGACTCCTTGACCTGAAACTGCTGGCACAAGTCCTCGATGAAATCTTAGAACCACTTACAAAGATCTTTAATCTCTCACTTAGATTGGGCCATTTCCCCTCTCTCTGGAAGAAAGCCACTGTCACACTGGTTCACAAAAGCAGAGATAGGACACTGCACACCAATTACAGACCTATCTCACTCCTCCCCCCACTATCCAAAGCGCTGGAGCGAATAGTGTCGGACCAACTAGTTGAATTCCTGGATAAGTACAATGTTCAATGCCCAGAGCATCATGGCTTTAGAAAATGGCAGAGCACCACCACTGCACTACTGGAATTTACAACCTTCATCCATGCCACGCTTGACAAAGGGAATTGTGGAGGGGCAGTATTTATAGACCTTACCAAGGCATTCGACACAGTTAACCACCCCTACTGCTCAAGCAACTGTCCTCCATTGGGATCTCCAGTGATGCCCTTCCATGGTTCTCCAGCTACCTTGATAATCGGATCCAATGTGTAAGGATTGCAGGGATCTCTTCGGATGAAAACGCGTCCGCTCCGGAGTCCCCAGAGGGTCTATTCTGGGCCATCTACTCTTCTCCCTCTTCATCAACAATCTCCCCAGTGCCTGCCAACAAAAAATATTACTATACACAGACGATGCAGTCCTGTTTTTCAGCCACCATGACATTACAGTCCTTGAATCCCAGCTGCAGCTCGACTTCAATCGCATCAAAGACAGGTTCAATTCTCATAAACTTGTCCTGAACCACAGCAAGAATAAAGCCATGTCCTTCTGTAACCGACAGAGCAGGCACAACTCTCTGTCCCTCACCATCAAGAACCATGCTGGGAACCCACTCGAACATGTCAAGGAGTTCAAGTACCTTGGTATTATCCTGGATAGTACCCTCTCCTACACTCGGCATATTGACACTGTTGCCAAGACAGCCAATATACGGATTGGACTACTACACAAACACAAGCACTGTATGCCTGCAGATGCCCTTAAACTAGCCATCTACAGCTCTGTCACCTCTATCATTAACTACAGCCTTGCCATCTATGGCTCTGCCTCAACAAGTGTCCTCCGCAGGATCTCAGTTGCTCTCAACAAAGCCTGTAGACTACTGATGGGTGCAGCCCGCAAACTCACACACCTGTGACCTCTATGCACAGGCCAGCTGGCTACCCCTATGCAGCAGAATACAATACCAGACCTGCTTACTTACCAAAAAGATTCTCCTTGGTCTCATGCCACCTGGTGTTAGCTCACTCCTTCCTACCTACAGTGGCACTCAACAAACATGTGGTGCCCAATCTCTAACCTTTCAGGTTCCCAGATGTCGTACCTCCATGGTTCAGCAGTCCTTTATCTATAGAGCTGCTCAATGGTTCAATTCCCTCAATAAAGAAGCACTTTCCTCTACTACACTTGGACCCTTCAAAAGGAATCTCAAACTTTACCTCACCTCTACCACTCAATGTGACTGCTTCTCTGAACAAAGATATCTCTAAACACCTCCCAGCTCACTCATGTCTCACAGCCCATCCTTTCCCAATCTCATTCCCTCTGGCACTGGGCCTTCCTTGTGACTCCTTTCCTGCTTCACATCTCCACTGGTACAAGACATTTTCCACCACCATCTGACAGTGGCCCATTAGCCTGCCATCTTCCTCTCCCGGTCGCACGCCTGCAATACTAACTGCCTATGGTGCCCTCTATCTCTTATTGTTACCGCAGCCAGCTGCCTACTCAAGCTGCTCATTTTATGATTATAATCTCAAAGTATGTTATAACTGAGTATCTTTACTTTTTCTTTTAGTTGTTTTGGTTGTTTATTGTGCATTCTTTTACTACCTCTGTATGTATGTATGTTGACCCTCATCCTCTGACATGGAACCTTTGTAAACGAGCAGTTTATGCTCAAAGGTATTTGTAATCTGAGAATTTAATAAATAAATAAAAATAAAAAAATCATAATCTTCTCTAAGGCACCACCTTTTTAACCACCCATTTAAGCTCTCAATTTCTGATTTCATATGAAAGTTTACCCCGGGACTTGGTATAATACCTGAAATAATCAGGTTACATCCTCTAGTTTTTAAGTCTGCGCCTATATGCTCAAAGTCCCTTTGAATGTCAAGCATCCTTCTTTTGCCCACGTCATTTATGCCTATGTTCTTTTCCCCATCTCTCACATCTCTATCTTCTCCATCCCCCAACCCATCCATTCAAGCTGAATTCCATACTATTTAGGCCACATGAGTAGACAGAAACTACTCCACCAGATTGAATTTGTTGTATATTTATTTTACTTGCTTTGCACTTATCTTTTGCTTTTGCCTACTGTTTATCTACTCATTTATATTGTCATTGTCTTATATTCACACACTAAAGCAGTGTCTGCATACACCCTCTTTTTATTTGTATCTTATATCGTATGTGCTATTGTATGGTGTCTGTGCGTACACTTACCTGTTCTCCCACCTGTTACCTCTTCCCCAGGTCACCCCTGAAAAAGGGATATTGTCTTAGTGGGCCTACTTAATCACCAAAATTCAAATAAATAAATAGATTACAAAATTCCTGATTAAAAATCTCTGCCATTCCATGGGGTCATGAATTAGTTGGTCGTTAACTAACAGGGGATCAATTTGTGAAACTGTTTTTTGTATGGAATTAATGTAAGAGTAAAAGAATTTGCTGTTACTCTTATTGGCTGATTTGGCCAAATTTAATTCCCACCTTTGTTTGGACTTTTTGATGATATTTTTGCATTTTTCTTATTTTAATATAGGATTCCCGGTTGGTCTTAGGTTTATTTTTCAAAAGAGTATTATACTTTTTATTGTTTTGCCTGATTGACTTTTTTATAGTTTTGTTATACCATTTTGGGGCATGTCTGCAGTTAGGATTGTTTTGCCTGGATGGGGCATATTGATCCCTTAAAGTGGTGACAGTGTTTTTAAGATAGCCCCAACTGGCCATTATGGATGTATTATTGAATATGAAGCTCCAGTTTATCTCATTAATTGCATTGCTGATTGCAGAAAGATTTGCTTCATCATAAAAATAAGTAGTTGTAATGTTAGGATTTGAGGTATAACATTTTTGTTGTGAAAAATGAATGGAATTGTGGTCACTGTTGCCTACAGGAGATAGAATGTTAATATTGTTGAGTACAAGTTCATCATTACTTTAAAACTAAGTCTAGTACCCTGTCACCTCTTGTAGGGATTGTAATATGTTGTTTTTAATGGAGTTCAGAGGAAACTGACAGGAGTGTCCTTCCCTTATTGGAGGAGGTGGTAAGAGTGTTCCAGCAAATATCGCCACAGTTAAAATCTCCTGTGACTATTAATTCACCAAATCCACAACCTTGTTCAATTTCAGAAAAAATTGCATTAAATATTTCAATGGTAGAATTAGGGGGTAAGTAACAAGATCCAAGAATCAATGTGCCAGTTTCAGTCAAAACAATCTTACCCAAATGATTTTACTTGCCAAACTATGAGTTTTAATTTGTTTGAGATGTTAATGGACTTAATATTATTTTTTATTATCAGAACAACACCTCCACCTATTCTATGTTCCCTATTTAGTTTGTAAACAGTATAACTTGGTAAGATGCATTCCCAGGATGATCTGCAATCACCCCATGTTTCTGACACTAAAATTATATCAAGATTGTTGTTACATGATCTAAGTTTCAGTTCATCCAATTTGCTATAGAGGCATCTTGCATTAAATGAGAAAAATGTTAGGTAATTACTAGTATGAAGGGAGGGTTTATTATGAGTAACCTTAAGACAGCGTGGTGGAACCAACCTCTCCCCCTTATTTATTAGTTTAAATGTTGGTTTATAAAATCTACCAGGCTTTTGCCAAGCAGTGAATTACCTCGCCTGTTAAGGTGCAGTCCATCTTTACAATACAGATCATACCTTTCATCAAAATCTTCCCAATGAGTGATATATGCCTGGCCTTGTCTCAGGCACCAATACTGTAACCAATTATTGATTAATTTTATTTCAAGATTGAGATATGCAGAAAATTTAGGAATGGAAAGTATCTCCGAGAAGCAGATGTCGTACCCTATATCAATAAGTTTGTTAGAGAGGGCTACCAGGTCCTGTTGAATGGTATGCATGGAATAATTTTTAATATTGTTTGCTCCAATGTGAACTATAACTAGGGGGTTATTGCCACAGTTATTTAAAATATTGGTTACCATATACTGTAGGTGATATCTGAAATTCTGGCACCACTGAAGCTGGAACAGGTCCTGGTGGCTTTATCAGGATCACAAATTGCTTTGTCCAGATGTTTTATCATGAAATCCCCCAAAACCAGTACTTGTCACATGGTGGGGATAGTAGGCAAAATCCTATGGGTGCTTGTATTCATAGTGAGTGGTAAGGCAGTGGAAGAAGTACCTGAGGCATGGACATTGACTGAGTTGTTACCAATCTGAGCATGGGTGGAGTTGGTAACTAAGTTAGGAATGAGTGGTTCTTGAGTTAAGGACATTGGGACAGAGGTGTTTGGACACTGACTAACCTTGTTGCTGCAAAATGACACCAAAGGGTCAAAACTGTTGTATAGTGGCACCTCAAATTGTGCGGCCTTACACTCCTTTTTGGCTGCCCTATTACTTTGTACTGTGTACCATGTTTCATTTGAGTTTTCATCTCCAAACGCTTCATCCTCTCTCCCCCTAGTTTTTTATTAGCATTAAGAATCACTGAACCAGCCCTCCAGTTTTGACTCCCTTCATATTTAAGTGCCCCCACGGAAATACACTGCTCGCCTATGCAACTGAGAAACTGTCAACCCCCCCCGGCAATAATTTTCTCATTTGCTCCATCACTGACTCAGGGCTAATACAAGTATGCCACAAAACAAACCCAACTGGCATTTTTTAAAACTCCCGCTTTGCTGCCAGTCTTCTCTCAAGTGTCACATGTGCTCGCAATCAGCTGCTCCGCTATGATGGTGTCTCACTTCCACTCTCACTTTCCCTTTCCCTTGACTCGGTCTCCAGTCATGATATACTTAAAAAGAGCACTTCATCCACTCTTGTCCCAGTCTTCTATCTAGAGCAAACATACATTTAAAAGGAAAAAAATACTGCCAATCTAACCAGCATCACATACTGTCACACAGCTTCATGTACTGCTGTCTGCCTGGCATGTGCTCAACTTTGTTTTCCTTGAACATCCACACTGCACAATCAGTCACCAGCTTCAGTTTCCTTTGTCCCCCACAAACACTCTAAAAACAATTATTTTAAATCCTGCCATTCTCCCATCAGTTTGCGTTTGGCAGCTCAACAGACCATAATGAAACTCATCAATCCCAAAAGAGAAAGCTTTGCATCTCCACTCAGCAGCTGGCATGAACAGCATTAATGTCCCAAAACTGAAAGCCGCTTAGTCCTGCACTGCAAATTAGCCAACGCTGTCTCACATTTTTCACTGCAACATTAGTGAGGGATGTTGAGGGTACATCATGCACTGGGACAAACAAAGACAGACAGTAAAGACAGAAGGGGAAGCTAAAAGAATAACAGGAGCTTATAAACAATGCCACCTGCTGGTCAACTGCAGAAACAAGGAACTTGTTATATATTGGTACACCTACCCATACAAAACAAAGCAGAAAATGCATTTAAAACTCTATTTCTTTCATCTTTTTACTTTTAGTTTCTAAACAAGCCATTGTATAATAGCAATAATGCATGCCAGGGTGTGTTTCATACTGGTATAATGTCACTTCTGGGGCATTGGATGCTCTTGACCTGTGGCCTCATTCCCAACCACCCCAGGTGTGATGTTATCCCCAGCACAACACACACTCTGTCATGCATTATTGCAATTGTTTCTTAGGCAAGCTGTGTCTGTAAGTTAACAGAACAGTTTAGTACAATTTACCTTAATTTTCATTTGGAAACTGTGTCAGAGTCTTGCTTTAAGGTTGTCCAAGTCTCACGTTCCTATGCTGTCCCTGGTCACTCAGTCTGGTACAGCCCCTTTCTCTTCCACACAGTTTGTGCAGATATCTGATCTGGGAGGTAATCTGAAAAAGTTCCTGTGTGTACCCATATCAGTGGCTGTGGGTGGGAAGAGAGGCAAAGTACATACTTGTGATGCAGCTCTGTTTTTATTTTCTGTGTGTACTGTGTTCACCTGATGTGTAGTGTACTGTATACTGTATGTTATAACAGGGGCAGGGAAAATCCTACATCCTGACTGGTTGTTACCTGTGCGATTGATCTGTCTTGCACAGGTAAAAACAAATATTTTAAAGTCAGGATGCAGTACAAAAAAAAAATTAATCTGCCACATAGAACATTACATGTTGAAACACCACCAGTTTTATTTTTCTCTTAGTGAGGAAAATGACAAATACTGTAAGCAACATATTTATTTATTTATCAGTTTACAACCTTTGAGCCAGAGGCTCATTTACAAAGGTACCTCATCACAGAGAAGACAATACAGTGGTAACAACTTAGTACAGAGAAACAGTGTGCAGTTGTTTTTTTTTTGGGGAGGATACAGGAGGACAAATGAGATCAACAGTTTACCACATACAGGATTGGTGAAGTTAACATTGTTCAGGGAAATAACTAGAACATCAGAAAAACATAGGATATCAATACATTGTGTTTTAGCGGAGTCTACAGGGAGGTAACAGGAACCTAGGGTAGAGAAGGTAGAGCCAACAGGGGGCTTTGTCAGAGAGTGAGCAAGATAGCTTAGAAACAGCAACAGCTGTGAGTGGTGAAAAGGTGGTTCCAGGGGGTAGTTTTAAAGCAAGAGATTGTGGGGGTGTCTGAGATACTGGCAGGGAGGGAATTGTACCAAGATGGGGCACGGTAGTGGAAAGCCTGTTGTCCATGAGAGGTCCTTGCCCTACGTACCTTCAACTTGGTTTTACAGGAGGACTGTGTTGAAGCTAGGGAGTTAACACGGTGGATAACAGCAGTCAAACCAGGAGGAGAGAGCACAAGGAGAGTTTTTTTGGTAAGGATGCAGGTTTGATACCTAAGACATTCGTCAAGATTGAGCAGATTAGCCTGGGAGTAAAGATGTCAGGTATGTGTAAGTCTAGGAGCACCTAAGATTAGATGACAGGCCTTATTTAAGGTGAGGTGGATTTTGTTTAGCGAGGTCTGGTCAGCAGCCCCGTAGACTGGTAAGCCATAGTCAACAAGTGACAGAATGGAGGACATAACTGTGAGTCGGAGGTCATCAGGGGGAGACAGTGTTTGTGGCGGTAAAGGATTCCCAACCTAATATTGATGGTGGAGGCTAAGGCAGAGATATGAGAATGGAACGTGAGGGCAGGGTCAAAGGTTATCCCAAGGTATTTGTATGTATAAACTTGTTCGAGTGGGAACATAGAGCTGGCGAAGACTTGAAGTTGGAAATTACTAGCTTTGTTTTGGGGGTGGGAGAAGATCATAGATTTGGTCTTTTTAAGATTGATAACCAGTCTATGTTCTTTAAACCAGGCTTCCACGTCTTTATAGGATAATTGCAGGGAATCTTTGAGGGTGGCGGGGTTACGGTCAGAAGCAAAGATAACAGCATCATCTGCATAAAGGAGGAGTTTACCAGTACAGGCACCTGGCAGGGTATTGAGATAAAGGGAAAAGAGCAGGGGCCCAAGAATAGAGCCCTGGGGAACCCCAGATCAGATAGGGCAGAGGTCAGAGAGGGTGCCATTGATTTTTACACACTGGGACCGGGCAGACAGATAGCTGGAGCACCATGAGACAGGTCCTGCAGCAAAGCCGGTGTGGCTGAGTGCATCCAGAAGGAGAGGATGGGATACAGTGTCAAAGGCTTTTGACAGATCAATGAACACTGCACCAGCAAGAGAGCCCAAGTCCAGGGAGGAATGGAGGAAGTTAGAAAACTCAATGAGGGCAGTATTGGTGCTGTGCCCAGCACGGAAGCCGTGTTGTTCAGGGCAAAGGATACTGTATTTGGTAAGAAACTCAGATATTTGGGAGGATACTACTTTCTCTAAGGCTTTTGAGAGTGGTGAGAGGATTGAGATGGGACGATAATTACTGGAAAGGGCCCTATCTCCACCCTTATGTATGGGAGTGACAGTGGCAATTTTCCAGGCTGATGGAAATTGCCCTAGACAGAGTGATTTGTTGAGGAGGCTAGTGATTGGGGCAATGACCTGGTCCAATGCCAGGCTGAGTCTGGGGTCCAAGGAGTCACTGCCAGTGGTGTTGCTTCTTAGGGCCTTGGTCAGATACGGTCTGACTTCATTGACAGTATCAATCAATCAATGAAGTCTTTATTTAACCAGGCATTCATCGTTGAGCAGAAGCTCATTTGCAAGATGGACCTGGGTGGAGCATGAACAATTGTATATACAGGTCAACACAGGTATTTACAAGGCAATACAGATAATACTCTTTACAGATAGGAAGAAAAAGGAGTTCATATGTACATAGAATTATACAGATATTGTACAGATTACACGGTATTTACATACATAGAAGTGTCTATAGGAAGATAAAGCAGGTTATCTAAGATTCCAGGAGGAAGTAACGGAAGAAAAAAATATAAATAAAAATATACACCAGGTAGAGGTGAAGGTAGGGGGGAAGGGAGGGAGGTATGGGGAGAAAGTCTAGGAGGGCACAGTGCACAGAAAGGAGTTGGTAAAACAGGATGTAGAGAAGGTGGATGGAGAAAAGGAGTATGTGTGAGCCCTGGGATTGAATGCTATAAAGTACGGGGCATGGTAGGATGTCACAACCCAAGGTAGTGAGCTCCTATCCGAGGTTGGGAAAGGAACAGTAAGGGGATGGATGGGCCTAATGTTGATAAGACAGGGGGATAAGAGAGAGAACAATTAGGCTGGTGAGTAACCCGGCGGAAGTGGAAAGATGCGTGTGAGGGAGCAGGGTCAGGAGATTGAGGGGGGTCAAAAAAGTTGCTAGGGAGTACAGAACTAAGGTCAGTAAAGGCTTTATTGAGATGGTTAGCAATGACAGTAAGATCAGTAGAGATAATACCCTCAATATTGATTTGGGAAGGTGGAGGAGAGGGTGTACCACCATTTAGTTGTTTGATGTTATCCCATAAAGTTCTAGCATTCCCCCAGGACGAGGTGAGTGCGGCCCGATAATGATCGGCCTTTGCTTTGCATATGGCCCAGGTGCATTTATTTTGGGCAGCAGCATATGCTTGTCTGTCAGCAGGGCAGCTAGTTTCTGTGGCTAGGTGCCACAGGTTATCCCTGAGCCTAAGGAGTTGGAGTAGGGAAGGAGTGACCCAGGGAGTATGGTGTACCTTGGAACGGAGTTTGGTTAGGGGTGCGAAGATATCACAAGCCTTGTTAAACATTAAGGTGAAGAAGGCCAGGGCCAAATCAAGGTTAGGGGCGGTCTCAATGGGAGACCAGTCAACTAGGGCTAGAAGTTGCTTCAGGCCTCTCAGCCCACCTGGTCGCAACCGCCGCCGTAGGGTGGCCTGTGATGTGGGTTTGGTTTGGGACGTAATCCAATGGAAAAGAATAGAGGAGTGGTCACTGATTCCATCTGGAAGGACTGGTGCAAACTTGGTTAGGTCAGTTGGTGAGGTACATCCAGAAGTGCTCGACCCCGTTGTGGGGTTCACTCTTGTTGGTTGGGTAACAAGTTGCGTTAGGTCAATAGCAGTAAAGTAGTCACAGATGGAGGAGGATGCGGGGCTAAGCCAGCTGATGTTTAGATCACCCATGAGAATATGCTAAGGGGAATGTGGTAGAGAGGTGAGATACTCTATTAGAGGGACCAGGGCCTGAGTTTGATTTTGGGGAATATAGGTGGAGGTTAGAAAGAGGGGGCCTTTAGAGGGGTCGGGGTAAGCTTTAGGGTAAGGGCCTGGGCCTTAAGGTTAAGGACAGGGGCTGGGAGGGCTACACCAGGAAGGGAGTCTTTGATATAAATAGCACAGCCTCCACCTCATCTCCCTACACAGTCTTCTCGAAAGAGGGAGTAGCCAGGGAGTGAGACAAGGGAGTCAGGGGTACAGTCAGATAGCCAGGTTTCAACTAGGGAGATGATGTCAAGTTTGTGGACAGTGACCCAACATTGGAGCGAGTCAAATTTCTTCAGGAGACTGCAGATATTCATAGAAGCAATAAGAAGCCCAGGGGATCTAGTCAAGGAGTTATTGTGGGTTGGGCCAGGGTTGGGATGAAGGTTCTCTGACAAGAGTAGGAGGAGAAATATAGCCCAGATCAGGGGTGTGTGGAAGGCATTTTTGCGTCGAGCGAGATAGTAGGAGTGGGAGAGCTTAGAGACACAAGGGGTGGGCAAAGAGGTTCAGGATGGGCAGGCTGGTACAATAAGTTGCCCGTAGGTGCAAAGGGGAGAAGGTAGGTGGAGATTGTGGGGAGGGTGTGATAGGTTGGGAAGCAAGGAGATAGTAAAGACGGAGGGAGGCGACTCTGGGGTCCCAGAGTAGGGGACCTGTGGAGCCATGGGGATACCTGGGTTAGATGGAGGCCACGTGAGAAGAAGGAGGAGGGAGAGGCATGACAAGAGAGGGTGGGCAGTCATCTTAGGATGGGTCTGCAGATAGCAGTAATCAGATGGGTAGAAGAGGGTGAAAGGTCTACCCATAAGTGTAGTTGCCACCTTGGTACAGTGGTAGAGCCCCTGCCTCAAGTGCACAGGACACCAGGTTCAAGACTTACCTAGAGTGACAGAAAAGGTCCCAGGACAGTAACTGCAGCAGTAAGGTGCAGGGTTCAAAGCCTGCAGTAGCACTCAGAAAATATTTTTAGCAGACTATGAGGGTTAGAGGCTTTTAGAGTCTTAAAATCTATTACAAACAATAGTCTGATGTGATAGCTGAGCAGTGGAGCAGCTGAGTAAAACAACAAGGGTGCAGGGTTCAATACCTGCAGTGGCACCATGAGAGAAATGGTGAAATATTTTGGCAGACTGGGGGGGGTCAGAGACTATGAAAGTCTTAGAAAGTAAGGATAAAATAGCCAGATGCAATGGTTAAGTGGTAGAGTTGCTGACTCTGACAGCAAGGGTACTGGGTTTGAGGACAGAGTATAGGTATTCTTGTTTCTAAGAAGGAAGTGTTAAAACCTTGAAATTAGAGGTCGATGTTGGCTTGGTGGTTGGGCTGCAGACTTTGGAGTAAGGGGTACAAGGTTTGAGGCTTGCAAGGAGCCTAGTGGAGGGAAGGAGTAGGGAAAGAAGACAGCAGAAAGGATTATGAGGGAACTGCAGAGACCTCTAGTGGACAGGGATTGCAATAGTTGCTAGGAGGGAGTGGAGAGTGTTTAGTGGTGCCAGTGTGGAAAGTGCAGCAACCCCTAGTGGTCAGAGTGTATAAGCTGCAAATGGGAAAGTGGACACTTAGTAAAATGATGGGTAGGTCATGTGATGTGACACGTGACCAGCCAGCAGCAATAAATGAAGCGCCACCCCTGTGTGGGTGGGAAGAGCAACACAACAGGCAGGCTGTAGTGCAGGAGGCTTTACCTCTTAAAGGCTCTAGCAATCCCCCAAGTTCAGGCTCCGCTGCTGGGCAGTGTTACCTAAATTCCATAAAAAACAACCTTCAAGCAGTAAAACAACCTGAGTTCCTCCTACTTTACTGTTTTTTGTCATTTCAGCCTATGTTCTTATTATTTGTAAAGTAACCATGTTCTCCTGTCTCTCCTCTCACTGCTGGTCAGCACTCTCTTGCTCACACCCACTACTGACTTGCTCTCTCTATCAAGCCTATAACTTGCACTTCTCAGTCACTCTGAAGTTGCTGCATCTAGTGATTAAATAAAGAAATTGGCCATCCAAACTGCATCAGATCTGCCTTTTTCTATATGTACCAAAATGCAAACTGCCATCTCAGCAGCTGCAACAGTTAATAACAATGCATGTGCACTTCCTGTTTACAGTGCCAGTTCCCCGTCCCAGCTCTCTTGAGATACCACATCTTTTTAAAATGTAAAAGCTAAAAGTTCAGTTCTATTTTTAGCTTTTTAAGTGTGAGTCAGACTCTTAGAGCCCATCTAATATTGCCAGTTTCTCGATCTAGTGCTTCAGCTTTTTTGTCAGAAACCACCCACCTCTCAGTCCTAAGTTCCCTAGCCTGTAGTTGTCCCAAAAAATAAACAAAAGTCACAAAAAAAATACTTTAAATTCTAGGCTAGACACACTGATGGCTGTGTGTAGGAGTTGGTTGGGAGACAGCTGCACTGTTGATTCCAGCTGACAGTCTTGTATCTTGCTGCATTCAGGGAGTTAAGACACGATGGCCTGTCCCTTTGATATGTGTGTCTGCATGTGTGTGTGCATGCACATGTGTGTGTGTGGGGGGGTGAAGGACAACTAGGTCAGAGAAGGAACACACATTGTATTTCAAAAAAATATATATTTTTATTTTATTTATTTATTTGGAAAATATTTCACCAGGAAAGACAACATGAGCTGTAAACAGCTCATTTCCAGAAAAGAACAAGCAAACACATAGCAATACAAGTACAATTTCTTAAACAACACAGTGTAGTACAATTACACACTAACCCAGACACACTGGCCAGGGTAAACAAAACCATATTTGGAGATAGCATACATTGCAACAACCCAAGATCAGGTGAGCCAGTAGGGTAAAGGTTAGAGGATGGATAACACATTTGAAGTGCTAGAAGTAGCAGGCTGAGCACAAGATTTGAAGTGCTATTGTATACCCAAGGGAGGGCAGTTATAAGACAAGTGGGGAAGTGGACAGGCAAGGGGTAGAGGGTGGGGGGTGGAAGAGGGAGAGAGAGGGATAGCCAAGATCTATACCCATCCAGGTTGCTGAGAACCCTGTAATGGGGTTGGGTCCAGGCAGAAAGGGAGAGGAGAGAAATGGAGTGAGGTGGTGGAGAAGAGAGAGGCAGGGGAACAGGAGGGGAGGAAGGGGATAAGGAAGAAGGGAGGTGGGCAGGTGATGGATTTAAAAATGGAGGAAGGGAGAGGGGAGGGAAAGAGAGAGAGACAATCTATACCCTTTCAGGATGCAGAAAACCCTGCCAGGGGTCATGATTAGAAAGTGGGGGGGGAAGGGGTAGAAGAGGGGTGCCAAGATCTAAAAACTACAGCTAGGAGAGTGGATAGAAAAGAAACAACCAAATATAAAAAACTATGGGGGTGGGGGTGCTGTGGATCCTGAGCTGTGTGGATGCAGGAATTATTAGTTCTGTCATCTAGTGCATCCAGTTTAACAAAATTAACAGTTTGTAGTGGTTTTGGATGATTTTTGATGGCTTTATTGGATTCCTGAGTGGAAAATACATCAAGATGGGGAATCCAAAGTGAGACAAAGCAGCAGGAGATCCAACAGAGGAAAAGGAGCTGGCAGTGTGCAGACCTCATGGTTGGGATCTGAGGCCCAGATGACAGATTCCAGTATGGAAGAAACCCTCTCTACACTGGGATTGAAAAAACGGACCCTGATTCAATCAGTCACTGGATTATCCCAGAAAGTGGAGAGGCTCTATTCTAGACTGAATATGTTGGAATCCACTATGGATGGCCTGAAAACTGAAATCCACAAGGTGGTCAAATGGGCTGACTCTGCCATGGGGGCAACCTCCCTTATGGCGAAGGAACTACAACATTTGATAGCCAGAATGGAATTAATTGAGAATCAGGCTCACAGTGCTAACGTCAGGCTCCTGGGTGTTCCAGAGGGTAGTGAGGGAGATCATTCATGGATGTTTGTCAGAGACTTTCTAATGGAGAAACTCTTACCTGCTGGTGCATAACCGATCATGGAAATCCAGAAAGTTTATCATATCCCCCCCCCCCCGAGGCTGACAGCATGATTCTATGGAACCCCAAATCTTGATGGCAGTAATGTCAGGTGTGGGTGAGAGAGATTGGATCCTTCAGTTGGCACCCCATGTAGGCCATATCGTGTTGGACAACCATCAAATTTATCTGTTCCCAGATATTAGTTATGCAACTAGGCAGTGTCACAAAAAATTTGATGGGGTGATGCACTTGTTGAGGGGATGCTGAAATACCCCATATGATAATTTACCCAACTTATCTTCAAAATGTATGGGAGGGGAAAGTTTACCTTTTTTTCTGACCCCCATCGATGCTGGTAAATGGGCCACTAGACTTACAGCTGTCTCCAGGAAATCATCAGTGGCTGAGGACCTGCAGGATGAAAGGGGGTGAAACGTGAGAAAGGCCTCCAGGATTCGAGTAAGGCCTCCCTGAACTCTTTATGACTATTTACTGTGTATTCTTGATAACAGTTCCTTGCTATGGAACTCAGAGACTAGTTTACAAAACTTTTCTTGTTGTATTTTCACATAGTGGTCTCTTGATCGCTGTTCTGAGTTAAACTGAGCCATTTCAAAAGCTAAATAGTTACTTAATTGGAAAGTGATGGACTGCAGGTATGGGACAATGTCAAGTAATAGATATTTGGAATAACCTGCTCTCACTTTTAAATTGTGATGTCTCTTTAGGTATAATGCATGGAGTCAAATATGAGACCATATTGTCTTTGAAGGACTAATGCTGGACATTTAATCAATTTTAGAAAATACCATACTGCTCCTGGATTCACTAAATACAGCATAATTTTAATTTTTCCTTTACAGTTAATAAGGTTACCCCAATGTGGTATCTCTGTATCGTGAATGCACCTATCCTGTTAATAAGGGACTGAGGTCCTATATTGTATACTGCAATCGGATAGTCCACTATATGTATACTTTAATTGTCTTACATTGATTAACTAATAAAAATAAAGTATACAAAACATTTTTTTAAACTACAGGTACAGTGTCAAAAGTAGGACAAAACTCCAAATGGCAAAAAAGTTAAATTACAAGCTTATGCAGGCAGAGGAACTATTTTACATTAAAACACACCAAAAATGTTACTTATCTTTACAGTTTTCAAATATACATGTTAATTTGCACATCTACTGTATGTAATATATACAACCTTATTTTATAAGTGCAATACAACACAGCAGGGTTATGCATTAGACAGTTCTTACACATGGCCAAGGGCTAAAGCCATGCAATCAATGATCTTATGCCTTACTGTGCCACTGGATGGGTATTACAACTGTCTAATGTGTATCCCATTGTGTCTTATTGCTGTTCTATGTGATAAGGGTGAGAGAAAATGTGTGAAGCCAAAAACGGTGACAGAAAAACAGCATGTGACAGGATAATCATCTACTAGCCATGTGTATATAATTTTGTTATAAATGCTGGGAGGCAGTATAACGCAGTGGTTTAAGTCACTGAGCTGCAAATCTAGAGACCTGGGTTTGAATCCCACAGCCATCACTTGCATATGCAGTGTGACCCTGAGCAAATCACTTAATTTTCCTGTGTTCCCAGGTTGCACCTGTAAAAAAGCTTTCAACTTAGTCTGTCTTACCTGGTTAAACAACTGGAAAACATGTTTTTAAATTTCTGCATATGAGATATGGCAGGCTCATCTGGAAGACTAGCATTTAAAAAGACCTGACCTTTGGACCCCAAAGCAGTTGCTGCTGTAGCTAAATAGCTAGTTTCCTTTTCTGTGCTGACATATAGTTGCAAGACTCCCTGGGACTATAAGGACACCAGATTATCACACATTGTAAACCATACATTTTCTTGGAGGTCCAGAAACCAGGACACATTTTACAACCTATTGGGAGGAAACAATTTCTGAACAGCTACCTGTTACATCTTTTCCCACTAGGAGATAAATAGTTGTCAGGAAGGTGTTCTAGAGATCAAAGGAGAATGCCCTGATCAAAGAGACTGTCATAATTTAATAATGCTATCTTTACAGATTTCAAGCATGCAGTAAAATGACACCCTTTTGGATATATGTGGTCATGTTACAAATTAATAGCAGGACTAACAGTGACCTCATGTGCTGTGACATCACAAGGAGGCTGGGACATGAACTTTGAATATTGCCAAGCTATCTGAGTGGACTGTGGCTCACTTCTATCCCTCGACTCCTAAGAGAACACACACACACTGTGTTCAAGACTAAAAGGCACTTCTGTCAAAATAGGTAACACCAAACTGAAACTGATTTAGAACTAGAAATTCAAGTACAAGGTGTTTTTGTTTCTGCAATTTCCATTTCTTTTGGACTGTAAACATTTATGTACAGTATAGAAGGTGAGCATGGGGCACCCTCAAGTCAAGAGACAGGCTAAAAGCCTTAGACCAGAATAATGCACAGAAACCTGATGGCCTTCACCCCAGGGTGCTAAAAGAGCTGGCTGATGTATTAGCTGCCCCAGTAGCACATTTATTTCAACATTCTATTGATAAAAAAGAAGTTCCTGTTGAATGGAGGCAGGTGGATGTTATACCGATATACAAAAAAGGGTCAAGACAGGAGGTATCTAACTATAGACCTATCAGCCTGACATCAATATTGGGAAAATTTTGGAAGCCATTATTAAAACTCATATTACCAACATGTTAATTATGTCAGGAGATTTAGACCATAATCAACATGGTTTCAGGAAGGGTAGGTCCTGTCAGACAAATTTGTTGGAGTTTTATGGCAAAGTTAACCAAGCACTTGATTCTCGAAATGCAGTGGGTGTTATTTTCTTGGGACTATTCAAAGGCATTTGATAAAGTCCCACATGGCCTCTTGATTGAGGCTTTAAATTAAGCATGGTATACATGCAAATATTTCTCTATGGATTGAAAACTGGTTGTCAAATCGGAGGCAGAGAGAATATCAATGAAGGGATCCCTGTCAGATTGGGTAGCAGTGACCAGTGGTGTGCCACAGGGCTCAGTTCAGGGCCTCTGCCTTTTCAACTTATATATTTCATCCATGCAAACTTTGACACAAGTGTGGTTATTGAAATTTGCAGATGATACAAGAATAAGGTGTATGATAAAGTCTAAGGAGGATTCAGACATCTTACAATTAGCTTTAAGAGAACTTGAAAATTAGACTATAAGTAATAATTCTACATTTAATGTTGACAAATGTAGGGTTATGCATCTGGGGAAACATAACACCCATTATAAATACATGCTAAATGGAGTAGTGCTGCAAGAGACATCAGAAGAAAAAGATTTGGGCATTTATAT
The DNA here is from genome assembly GCA_016271365.2 of Neoceratodus forsteri. Taxonomy (NCBI): domain Eukaryota; kingdom Metazoa; phylum Chordata; order Ceratodontiformes; family Ceratodontidae; genus Neoceratodus; species Neoceratodus forsteri. Next base: position 71,347,899 of record CM028133.1, read on the forward strand.
TACCAGTGACCTGAGTTTCAAGACACATTGAGTTTCAAGACACATTGTACCTGGTTACCAAAGACAAAAAAAAAATATATATTATCAGTAAATCTAGCAGTCTTTTACACTGTATAAATAAGCATATTATAAGTAAAGATAGATTAGTGGTAATGCCTCTGTATAAGGCATTAGTACATCCGCACCTGGAGTATTGGGCCCAATTTTGGTCACCTGGGAAAAAAGGGACTATAAAATCACTGGAACAAGTGCAAAAGAGGCAACAAGATATGTGGCAGGCCTAGAGGGTTTATGCTACCAGCAGAGGCTAGTCGAGTTGGATTTGTTTTCATTGGAATTCCGTAGGCTCCGAAGTGACATGTGTATGGTATATAGAGCACTATTGGACGATGATATATGGCAACAACTGGGACTCGAATTAAGGATGCAGCTATATGACACTAGAGCACACCCACTTCAAATTCAGATTAGCTCTCACTGTACAAATACTAGGAAATACTGGTTTAGCAAAAGGATTACTAGTATCTGGAATGGTCTGCCAATAGAAGTGGTGTCTAGTTCTTCCATGAATTAATTTAAGAAATCATTAGATGATTATATGATTAAACGAGGTATTACGGGGAATTAAAATGGCAGACCGTTATGGACTTTTGTCTTCTTGGTCTAGTAATAACCTATGAGACCTATGAGGTATGTGGTGCTGACAAACTGCAGATGGGAAAGCAGGCTGATAAAAAAAAAAAGAATGCAGGCAATTAAGGTGACTAAGGTAACATTAATACGCATCTCTAGTGGAACCAATAGAAAAGGAAGAGAGATAAAAATAGTGCTTTAGTTAGGATTTGAACCCAGGCTACCCAGAATTCTGTTCACCTAATAAATTAGCAATATTCGAATGTTGTGATGTGGATATACTTGTGCTTTTAACAGCCAGCAGCCACTTCATTTGCTATAGGCATGTATTACAATGCTACAGTATATATGTTTGATGTTTTGTATGTATTTACTGTTTTTTTAATTGTAGTAAACTTTTTGTTTTCCTTACTTCTGATTTTTCTCATTTTTTTGCATGTGTATGCTGGGACTGTGTTTGATAATTCTGACATAACTGTTAAGGGCTTAAAGTGTGTTACCATCTTGCTCTAAGGTAAGAAAAATACATGGGTCTCAATTAAATCAAAAAAGGGAGAATTGTAAATCAGGCTGGGTGCCTGCTGGGTTAAGTATTGTACTGCATTTCCCAGAAGAGGGTGTGATATTTGATCCTGTTAACTGGGCATGCTAGTGCAAAAGGGTTCATATTTTACCTCAGGACTCGAGACCAGTAAGTCTTTCTGACCCAAAACAGACAAGAGAGTTACCCTGTTTGTCTCCTGTTCACATATTGCACTTTGAGGTTTGGCACTGTGGGAGCAGAGGGCCTGACCTGTGGAGTGCATTTGTGACAGATCTCTTGATTTTCCAAATATCATTTTGGTTGAACTAACTGTCTTTGTGCACCAAAATGCTGAAAAATGCTAAATTATCCATTTTTGGAGGCAGTTTTTTGAATAATGTCCATGGTGCTGCGTGGCCGTTGTGTGGCATGCCACTCTGTGACATGGCTTATTTGAAAGAGCGTCACTGGTCTAACCTGCCACTTTTCATTTGGTGAAAATATATTGAGGTATTCAAAAGTTATAGCACTTTTAAATTCCCATTATAAGTCAATGGGACATTTTATATGGTTATTTTGTGAACAAAGAATGGGGTTTTGGCTATCTGGTTCCTCCTCATGATCAAAGAATTTGCAGGCTCACAATCTAAGATTCTTTGATCCCGAGGGATGGACTAGATGGCCAGATTTGGAGGGACCAGATAGCCCAATTTTAACAACTTTTAAAATTAAATATCTCTGAATCGGCTTGGCCTTTTAACTTGAAATTCGAAGGGTGTTGACGGGATGTCCTGTAGATGTGAATTGTGGTGCTTAGGTGTCAGAAAATACATTCATTGGAGAGATATGGCATGGCACAGTTTACATTTTGTGGGCAGCGTTTTGCATTGTGGTAGTGGCTTGAAATTTATAGGGTAGCTAGCCTTACTGCCAGGGATGTACTTTTCAGTCATGAGGTATGTAAAACGTAAAGAGGTGTGGAATTCTGCCACTCTGACCAATGAAAATCTCAAATTTTAAAATGTTATATCTTGGACATGGTTTAGTCTGTTAAATTGAAATTTGCGGGGTGTTGAGGGGATGTCCTGTACATGTGAAGTATGGTATTTAAGTGTTGGAAAATTAAGTTGCTGCATAGATATTGTGTGATGCACTTTACATTTTGCGTTTGGCGTTTTGCATTGTGGTAGGCACTTTTAATGTTAAACCTCACATTTTGCACGTTAATAACTTTGCAACCATTCAATGGATTTGCACAAAATTTGGGATGCGCAGTCTGGTGTGTTAGATGGCGTTTCAATCAGACATACAGTTTTTGTGCAGAGAAGTGCCAAAAAATGCACTTTTCACCACTTTTGTGCAATTTCTGTCTGTGGCTCTGTGCGGACACTGTGGGGGCTATTGGTCCAAATCCTGGGACGTAAAAAGAGCTTGGGCCAAGGAACATGAGGTATTCAAAAGTAATAGCACTTTTAAGTTCCCATTATAATTCAATCTGAAAAGTTAACAAAAAGTTTAAAAGTGTTGCAAATGCACTTTTTAGTGTCACAAATGGCCCTAGTAGTGTTGCAAATCTGTCATTTTGTTTTTAGTTATTGATCACAGAAATGCTTGGCATTTAAAATTGGGACCATCTAGGGACATAATTCTTTTTGTGTTTACCTATTCGAGCCCTGAGGATACCAGCCATGTCTTTATTTTGGGGTTAAACACACCAGAAATATGTTTTTTCAAATTTCTGGAAAAAGTAAACTTTCGAAAATTGCGACACTACTTTTCAGGGGGTGCCCAAAATGACAGGAATTATTTGTCACCCTGCTGCAAAAGAACAGTTTGGTCTTGTGGGCTGTAATTTGGAGAGAAGGTGGCCAGCATCTCACAGATGTGCCTTTTTGTGGTTTGGTGAAAAAATATTGCATGGATGCAAAGTTACGGTACTCCGAAGATGACGTTTTTTCCCATAGACTAACATGGTGGCATCCGCCGTGCCTTTCGGGGCTCGTATCTCGAAAATGGTGCGAGATACGGAATTTTCCTCACAACCATTCGTAGCCCTGTGGGCTATGTGTGCACTGAAATCTTAGCCAGGAAACTCATGAATCATGTGAAATTTTCATTGTTTTTCTACATCATACGGTTACTGAGATATTAGCATTTTAGCATTACAACTGCTCGTTTTCTGCTCCAAGTCACATTATTATGCATACATTCCTTGTTGTCACTGTCTTTCTCAGTGGAGCTTTTGGGGAAAAATAGGGTGTGCACTCCACTGACTGTTACACGTAGGCTTTACACTTCTGTTTCCATGCCAGTTTGCGATAGCGTTCCAGTGCACGCCACCATGTGCGTTACCCTTTGCATTTCCATTTGCATTTGCATTACTGTTTTCTTTGGTATTACTGTTGCTGTTACCATTACCATTTGCATTTACAATTGCGGTACCATCACCATGCACGTTACGGTTTGCGTTTCTGTATGTGCCTGCATTTGTGTTTTTGTTTCCTTTCCCATTACTGTTGCTGTTACAGTTATCATTTGCATTTACAATAGTGGTACCATGACCGTGCTCATTACAGTTCACATTTCCGTATGTGCTTGCCTTTTCATTTCTATTTTCTTTGGTGTTCTTTTTGCTGTTACTGTTACCATTTGCGTTTGCAATTGCAGTACCATGACCATATGAGTTACGCTTTACGTATCTGTACATGCTTGCATTTGTGTTTCTGTTTCTGTTCCCTTTGGTGTTATTGTTGCTGTAATAGTTAACATTTGCATTTACAAAAGCGGTACCATGACTGTGCATGTTACCAGTTGCGTTTCCCTATGCACTTCGGTCTCCATTTGAGTCACTGTTCACTTTGGCATCACTTTGCGCTTATGTTTCTTTTAATGTTTGCTTTACCATTTACATTTTGCATCACCATGTGTGTAACTATTAGCTCTTGCATTTGCATTGCAGTTACCATTACCATGTCACAAGACATCATGTGGTGGGAGCATGGGGCCCAAAGGGCCCGCGCTCCCACCACCACATTCCATTCACTATTTATAGTCCTCATTCTCAAAAAGAAGGGACATTCATGGCAAAAAAATCCATTTAATGTATCAGTTAGGGTTGTTCCACAGTGACAAAGGCAAGGAAATTCGGTGTGAGGGTTGAAAGCCCCCCTTGTACCCTCAGCCCTACCCCACAACCAGCATTGGTGTGTGCATTGGGGTCATCAGTCTGAACTCTCACCCCATTTTCCTATACCTCAACTTGTTTACACATGTGATGCGGAGAGAGTTAAGACTGATGACCCCAATGCACACCCTGATGCTGGTTGTGAGGTTGGGCTGGGGGGTGCAAAGGGGCTTCAACCTAACACCGAACTTCCTCACTTTTGTCACTGTGGAATAACCCTAATGGATACATTAAACAGCATTTTTTTGCCATGGATATATATATATATATATATTTTAGAGGCAAAAAAATCAATTTAATGCATCAGTTAGGGTTGTTCCACAGCAACAAAAGTAAGGAAATTCGATGTTAGAGTTGAAACCCCCCCTTGCACCCACCTCCAACCTGCTCCCCCAGCCAGCATCTGGGTGTGCGTTGGGGTCATTGGCCCTAACTCTAACCCCATCACATGTGTAAAGAAGCTGAGGTGGTGAACTATAGGAGAATGGGGTGAGAGTTAGGACCGATGACCCCAACCCCCAAACACCCGATGCCAGCTGGGGAGCAGGGTGCAGGTTGGTGCAAGGGGGGCTTCAACCCTAACATCAAATTTCCTCACTTTTGGTACTGTGGAACAACCCTAACTGATGCATTAAACAGAGTTTTTTGCCTCTAATTTCCCTTCTTTTTGAGAATGTGCAGTAGAAGTAGTAAATGGAAAGTGGTGGTGGAGGGTCCCGTGCTCCCACCATGTGATGTTTTCTGACATAGTAACAGTAAGTGCAAGGGAAACGCAAGTGCTAACAGTTGTGCACATGGTGACAGAAATGTAAATGGTAAAGCAAATGTTAATAGAAACGCAAGCGCAAATTGACACCAAACTGAACAGTGATGCAAAAGGGAGATGCAGCTGTGTAAGGCAATGCAAACTGTGACATGCACGGTCATGGTACGGCAATTAAAAATGCAAATGGTAATGTTAACAGTATAAATAATGCCAAAGGGAACCGAAATGGAAATGCGAACGCAAGCGCAAACCTTAACATGCACGGTCACGGTACTGTAACTGTAAACACAAATGGTAAAGTTAATATGAACAATAATGCCAAAGGAAACAGAAATGGATATGGGAATGGAACTGCCTACAGGAACACAAACTGTAATGAGCACGGTCATGTTACCGCAGTTGTAAAGACAAATGGTAAAGGTAACAGCAACAATAACACCAAAGGAAACAGAAATGCAAAAGCAAATGAAAGCACATACGGAAAAGAAAACTGTAATGGGCAAGGGCACAGTAACTCAATTGGAAATGCAAATGGTAACAGAAACAGCAATGAAGATGCAAATCAAAAGAGAAATGCAAACGCAAAAGAAAGGGGTGCCAGAAATGCAAACTGAAATGAAAACAGAAACAGTAGTGGAAATGCAAATGGTAGCAGTAATGCAACCACAAGCATAAATGAGAACACAGAGGGTAATGCACATGGAGGCGTACACGAGAACGGTAATGCAAACGGGTTACGGAAACACAAGTGGAAATGCTAACTGTTACAGTAACGGAAGTGCACACCCTGTTTTTGCTGAACAGCTGCATAGAGAAACACAGTGTGTACAAAGAATGTTTGCATAATAATGGGCCTCGGAGCAGAAAATGAGCTGTTGGAATACTAAATTGCTTATATCTCAGGAATCGCATGATGCAGAAAAAAAAATTACATTTCACATGATTCATGAGTTTCCTGGCTAGGATTTCACTGAATCATGAGTCATGATGAAAATTCTGTATCTCACACAGTTTCTGAGATACAAGCACCAGAAATGCATGGCGAACGCTACCATGTTAGTCTATGGGGAAAAAAATGTCAATTTTGGAGTACTGTAACTTGCCATCCATGCAATATTTTGTCACCAAACCACCAAAAGGCACATCTAAGAGATGTTGGCTGCCTTTCCTCCAAATTTCAGCTCAAAAGACCAAACCTTTCTTTTGCAGCAGGGTGGCAAAGAACTCCTGTCATTTTGGTCATAGTCTGGAAAAATAGTGTCACAATTTGCAAAAGCTTTCGCAAAATTTTGTGAAAGTGTCACACTACTTTTTCCAGAAAGTTGAAAAACATATTTCTGGGGTGTTTAACCCAAAAATAAAGACATGGCTAGCATCCTGAGGGTCTGACTAGGTGAACACAAAAATAATTGTGTTCCTGGAGGGTCCAATTTTAAGTGACAAGCAATTTTCTGATCAGTAACTGAAACAAAATGGCAGATTTGTGACACTAAAAAGTGCATTTACGAAAGTGTTGAACTTTTCGTTAACTTTTCCCTTTGACTTATAATGGGAACTTGTTTTTTGAATAACTTTGGAACCGTTTAATATTTTTTCACAAAATCTTAAAAAGGCACATTTGGGGACCCTGGCTGCACGTTCCCTAAAATTCTCAGACTAGTCGTGCAAACTTTGTGACCTGTAGGCATGAGCAAAGAATACACAAAAAAGCATAACTGTGCATTCAGATGTCACTTAATAACTCTGCAGCTGTATATTTGACCAGCACAAAAGTTGGCAGATCCCAAGATCTACCATACCCAACCATGCACACCACATTTCAGGCAAATCTGTTGAATGGTGGCAAAGTTATTAAGATGCAAACTCTCACCCTTTATCCTTAAAGGGGATACTCAACCCTAACTATGGTAGCACTACTGTGCTACCATAATATGTTTGTATATATATATATATATATATGTATGTGTGTGTGTGTGTGTGTGTGTGTGTAATATATATATATATATATATATATATATAATATATGTATGTATGTATATATGTGTGTGTGTGTGTGTGTATGTATATATATATATATATATATATATATATATATATATATATATATATAGTAGAGTAGCACTTTTAAGGTTAAAGGGTCAAATTTTGCACCCTAATAACTTTACCACCATTCAACAGATTTGGATGACATTTGGTATGCACAATTGTATATGGTAGATCTTAGGATCTGCCAAGTTTCGTACTGGTCGTATATACGGCTGCGGAGTTATTAAGCAACAACCAATTGTGCAATTATGCTTTTTTGCGATTTCTTTGCTCTCACCTACAGGTCTCATGTCCAGGGTCCCTGATGTGCCTTTTGAAAATTTCGTGAAAAAATATTGAACAGTTCAAAAATTATTCAAAAAACAAGTTCCCATTATACGTCAATGGGAGAAGTTAACAAAAAGTTCAACACTTTCACAAATGCACTTTTTACTGTTGCAAATGGCCCTAGTACTTTCGCAAATTCACTATTTTGTTTTCAGTTGGTGGTCAGAAAAATGCTTAGCATTTAAAATTGAGACCATCTAGGGACACAATTCTTTTTGTGTTCACTTAGTCAGAGCCTGAGGATACTAGCCATGTCTTTATTTTGGGGTTAAACACCCCAGAAATACATTTGTCAAAGTTCTGGAAAAAGTACTTTTGCAAAGTACTTTCATGCTCACGGCACTTTTGCAAATCTGCGTGAAAGCTTTCACAAATCACGAAAGTACTTTGCAACACTATGGCCAAAATGACAGGAGTTCTTTGCCACCTTGCTGTAAACAAACAGTAATGTCTTTTGACCTGAAATTTGGAGGGAATGCCGCCAACATCTCACAGATGTGCCATTTTGTGGTTTGATGAAAAAATATTGCATGGCTGCAAAGTTACGGTACTCTGAAGTTGGCATTTTTTTCTCATAGACTAACATGGTGGCTTATGCATGCCTTTCAGGGCTCGTATCTCTAAACTGATGCGAGATAATGTAATACAAAACGGTAGCCAGGAAAATAATAATTTCTGTGAAATAAAAACATTTTTTCTACATTGTACAGTTGCTGAGATATTTGCAATTAAGTACTTTCAATGCTTGTTTTAAGCTTCCATTGCCATTACAATGCATACATTCTTTGTACACACTGTGTTTCTTTATGCAGTTCTCCAGCAAAAAGAAGGTATGTGCTTCCGTTACTGTTACAGTTACTGTTTCCCCTTGCATTTATGTACCTGTTACTGTTACTGTTCCCGTATGCGCCACCATGTGTGTTACCCTTTAATTTGTCATTTGCCCTTGCAATTTCATTACTGTTTCCATTTCCATTTCCACCTTGTGTTTGCATTGCTGTTCCTGTTACTGTGTCACAAGACATCACATGGTCCCCACGCTCCCGTCATCGCATTACATTCAGTATTTCTCGTCATCATTCTCAAAAAGAAGGGAAATTAAAGGCAAAACACTCTGTTTAATGCATCAGTTAGGGTTGTTCCACAGCGACAAAAGTAAAGAAATTCGGTGTTAGGGTTGAAGCCCCCCTGGACACCTCCAGCCCGCCCCCACTACCGTCATCGGGGTGCAGTTTGGGGTCATTGGTCCTAACTCTCTCCCCATTCTCCTATACCTTTGCTTCTTTACACACATGATGGGGTGAGAGTTAGGGCCAATGACCCAATGTACACCCCAATGCTGGCTGGGGGGGCGGGCTGGAGGTGTCCAGGTGGGGTTCAACCCTAACACCAAATGTCCTTACTTTTGTCACTGTGCAACAACTCTAAGTGATGCATTAAAAGGATTTTTTGGCCTCTAATTAATAAATATATATATATATATATTCTATGCAAAAAACGTTAATAATGAGTTACTGCATCATTTAGGGTTAAAACACAAAAAGTCATTAAATGAGTCATTTAGGGTTGCCCCATCCCCCCCTCGTGGGCCGACTCATCATCCCAAGATTGACAGCTGATGGGGTGTGTCATTGGGGTTGTGAGGCCTAAATGTTACCCCATTCTTCTTTACTGTGGCTTGTGAATATGATTACAGATGGAATGGGGTGACATTTAGGCCTCACAACCCCAATGACACATCCCGTTAGCTGTCAATCTTGGGATGATGGGAGGGTCTATGAGGGGGGGTAGGGCAACCCTAAAGGTCTCATTTACTGACTTTTTGTGTTTTAACCTTAAATGATGCATTAAGAAAGTTTTTTGCATAGAGTGTCCTTACTTTTTGAGAAAGAATAGAAAAGGAGAAAGTTGCACAACTTAGTGGGAGCACAGGGTCCTTCAGGTCCTGTGCTCCCACCAACTTGCAAATTCCTGCCTAAGATAAGAGTACAAGTACTGAATATCATATGTATTGCTGGCAGCACATATGGGTGGGAGTGTGGGACCCACAACCTTGAATGAAAGCAAAGTGTCAGTCATCAATGGCATAATTCAATGTCAGACACCTAACCACTATAAATTACCTCCATGGCAGTAACGCTAGGCACCCTATAAATGTAAAGCCAGTACCACATTGTAAAATACCATACACAAAACATAAAGTGTGTCACGCAATATGAGTGCAGCAAATGAATTTTCCATCACCTAAACACCAAAATTCACATGGACAGCACATCCCCTCAACATGCTCCAAATTTCAATGTAAAAGACCAAACTGTTTCCGAGATATAAAATATGAAAGTTTCAGATTTTCATTCACAGAATTCCACACCTATTAACATTTTTCACAACTAACAACTGAAAAATACATCCATGGCAGTAAGTCTAGCTACCGTAGTAATTCCAAGCCATTACTAACATACTATTTGCCAGCAGATTAGGCCTTACGGTCTATCGAGTCTGCTTATTACCACCATGGAAAACGCTGTCCGTAAAATGTAAACCATGCCACGCAATATGTCTGCAAAAAATGTATTGTCCAACACCTAAACATGATAATTCACATCTGCAGTACATGCTGTCAACACCCTCCAAATTTCAAGTTAAAAGACCAAACCGTTTCCGAGATATTTAATTTGAAAGATTGTTAAAATTGTGCTATCTGGTCCCTCCAAATCTGGACATCTAGTCCCTCCTTTGTGATCAAAGATTGCGGTCAAAGAATCTCGCAATGATAGAATTTGCAGGCTCATGATCAAAGAATAAAAAATGTTAAAACTCAATTTTTAGAGAAAAAAACATGAAACCACAGCCATGACTCAACAGAAAGAAAGTCCCTGAGCAGATCCCACCCTAGTTTGCCTTTAGAAGTGAACCCTGTGCTGAGAAAATTGAATTTTTCATGTGGCCATCTAGGCACACCGTCGCAATCAAAGATCATGGTCAGAGAATCTCGCGATCAAAGAATTTGCAGGCTCATGATCAAAGATCATTAGCAAGCCACGATCAAAGAATAAAAATGTTAAATACACCAGTTTTGACCCTTTTGAAAGAAACCACAGGCATGGCTCGATAGAGGAAATACCCCTTAGCAAAACCCACCACAGTTTCAGCTCAGAAGTCACCCCGGGCTGAGATATTTGAATTTTTCTGACCGCAAGCTGAAAACAAGGTGGCGGCCATCGCAGTCAAAGAATTCCTCACGATCAAAGATTCTTTGATAGTGAGTCTTCAAATTCTTTGACCATGAGGCGGGACTAGATGGCCAATACCCCATTCTTCTTTCCCAAAATAGCCATATAAATCTTCCCATTGACTTATAACGGGAACTTAAAGGTTTAATCACTTTTGAATGGATTAATATTTTTTCACCAAATGAAAGTGCCATGTTCTTTCACCCAAACTCCTTCGGATGAGCCATACAAAGGCCATGCAGCACCATGGACAAAATCTAAAAAACTGCCCACATAACTTGCGAAAAGTGCATTTTTAAGCATTTTGCTATGCAAAAACCTTAAGTCCGACTGAAATGAAATTTGGCAAATGAAGAGATCTGTCTGACTGAAACAAAATTTTTAAAATTAAGAGATGTGCCATGCCCCACTGCACATACAAAATTTCATACAAATCCGTTCAATGGGTCCAAAGTTATTAACGTGCAAAATTTTGAGTTTAACATAGAAGTGGCTTCATAACCCTAAATATAGGGGCGTGACCACACCTATATAATAATAATAGCCACTCTGGCAGGAGAGGGCCCCATGCTCCCACCAACTTGACCATTTCTCCATAACAATATGCATTTGAGGCAGCGCAGGCCCTCTGGCCTGTGCTGTCACTAACGCATAGCTACAGAGCCATGCGGCATTCCTATTGGCCATCGAATGCTTGTAACAGTAATTTGTCCATATCTTGGGAACCATAACAGCTAGAAAAACAATTCAAGTATATTTGTAACCATGACAGTGAGTCTATCATACCACAATCACAGACTGAACCCATATCTCACATCATTTCTGTGATATGGGCACTGAAATGCATGGGACAGCCACTCTTTCAACCCTTGTGACAGTAATTTCACATTATCTCATGAACTGTGCAATGTACAAACAAAATTCCACTTTAGGCTTACTCTACGATTTCAAATCATTTTTCTGTGGCTAGATCACTTGAAGGGGATCTAAGCCACTTGTAGCAAAAAGTCTGTATCTCGCTTGGTTTCCTAGATAACGGCGTGGAAGATCATGATACAGACTGCAATGTAATCCTATGGGAAAAATGTCAATTACATCATTGAATATCTCTGCAACAAATTATTTCCCTAACACCTAAACAGCATAGTGCACATCTCCATGATATCCCCTCAACATCCTGCAAATTTCAATTTAAAAGACCAAACCGTGTCCAAGATATAACATTTTAAAGTTTGAGATTTTCATTGGTCGGAGTGGCAGAATTCTGCACCAATTTACATTTTACACACCTAACGACTGAAAAGTATTTCCATGGCAGAAAGGCTAGCTACCCTATAAATGTCAAGCCACTACCACAATGCAAAACGCTGTCTGCAAAATATAAGCTGCACCATGCCATATCTTTGCAATGAATATATTTTCTGACACCTAAACATCATATTTCACATCTACAGGACATCCCGTCAATGCCCTCCAAATTTCAAGTTAAAAGACCAAACCATTTCCAAGATATTTAATTTTAAAAAGTTGTTAAAATTGGGCTATCTGGTCCCTCCAAATCTGGCCATCTAGTCCCTCCTTCAGGACAAAGAATCTTTGATTGTGAACCTGAAAATTCTTTGATCATGAGGAGGAACCAGATGGCCAACCCCTCATTCTTCGTTCACAAAATAACCATAAACATTTTCCCATATGGGAACCTAAAACTTTAATAAATTTTGAATGGATTAATATTTTTTCACCAAACAAAAAGTGGCATGTTACTTGACCCAAGCTCTTTCAATGTGAGAAGCTGCAGAGTGGCACACCACACAATGGCCACGCAGCACGCAGCGCCATGGACAAGATCTGAAAAACTGCCGGCATAACTGGCAAAAAGTGCATTTTTCAGTATTTTGGTACACAAATACCGTAAGTCCAACTGAAATGCAATTTGGCATATCAGGAGATCTTCCAAGCCCCACCGTGCATACCAAATTTCATGCAAATCCATTAAACGGGTCCTAAGTCATTAACGTGCAAAATTGTGAGTTTAACATGGAAGTGGCTTCATAACCTAATATAGGGACGCGACCGCACCCCTAAAATAATAGCCACTCAGGTGGGAGAGGGCCCTGTGCTCCCACCAACTTTCCCATTTCTGCATAACAATATGCATCTGAGGGAAATTCAGTCCTCTGGCCTGCGCTGCCACTTACGCATTGCTACAGAGCCATGCAGCATCCCTACTGTCCACTGAATGCTTGTAACAATAATTTCTCCATATCTTGGAAACCGTAACAGCTAGAAAAACAATTCCAGTGTCATTGTAACCATGACAGTGAGTCAATCATACCACAATACAGACTGAACTGATACCTCACATAATTTCTGAGATATGGGTACCAAAAAGCACTGGACAGGCACTCTTTCAACCCTTGTGACAGTAATTTCATAATATCTCATGAACCATGCAATGTACGAACAAAATTCCACTGCAGGCTTACTCTGTGATTGCAAATATTTTTTCCACTGGCTAGATCACCTACAGATGATCTAAGCCACCTGTAGCGAAAAGTCTGTATCTCGCTTCGTTTCTGAGATAATGGCACCAAAAGTCATGACACAGACTGCAATATAATCCTATAGAAAAAAATGCCAATTATGTCATTTAATATCTCTGCAACAAATTATTTCCCCAAGACCTAAACAGCATAGTTCACATCTCTATGACATCCCCTCAACACCCTGCAAATTTCAAGTAAAGAGACCAAAGTGTAATTGAGATATAGTCATCCCAATTTGGGCTATCTGGTCTTTCCTAGGTCCATATGGTCCTTATTAACATTCAAAAAATACATATAAACGTTCCCTTGGGATATAATGGGAATTTCAAATTGTAATAACTTTTGAACAGATTGATATTTTTTCACCAAAGAAAAAGTGGCATGTTCCTTGACCCAAGCTCTTTCAACGTGCCAAGTTGTAGAGCAGCACATCTCACAACGGCCACACAGCACCATGGATAATATCTGAAAAACTGCCCACGTAACTGGCGAAAAGTGCATTTTTCAGTGTTTTGCTGTGCAAAAACCGTAAGTCCAACTGAAACAAAATTTTAAAAATTAAGAGATGTGCAATGCCCCACTGCGCATACCAAATTTCTGCGCATACCAAATTTCATGCAAATCCATTCAATGGATCCAAGTTATTAGCACTCAATGTTTTGAGTTTAACATAGAAGTGGCTTCATAACCCTAAATATAGGGGCGTGACCTCGTCCCTATAATAATAGCCACTCTGGCAGGAGAGGGCCCCATGCTCCCATGAACTTGCCTATTTCTGCATAACAATATGCATCTGAGGCAGCTCGGGCCCTCTGGCCTGTGCTACCACCGACGCATAGCTACAGAGCCATGCAGCATTCCTATTGGCCACTGAATGCTTGTAACAGTAATTTGTCCATATCTTGGGAACCATAACAGCTAGAACACCAATTTAAGTGTATTTGTAATGGTGACAGTGAGTCAATCATACCACAATCACAGACTGAACCCATATCTCACATAATTTCTGAGATATGGGCACCGAAATGCACAGGGCAGCCACTCTTTCAACCCTTGTGACAGTAATTTCACAATATCTCGTGAACAGTGCAATGTACAAGCAAAATTTAACTGCAGGCTTACTTTATGATTTCTAATAATTTTCCAGTGGCTGGATCACTTTAAGGTGATCTAAGCCACTTTCAGTGAAAAGTCTGTATCTCGCTTTGTTTCAGAGATAATGGCACCGAAAGTCATGACACAGACTGCAATTTAATCCTATGGGAAAAATGTCAATTACGTCATTGAATATCTCTGCAACAAATTATTTCCCCAACACCTAAATAGCATAGTTCACATCTCTATGACAGCCCCTCAACACCCTGCAAAAGTCAAGTAAAAGGACCAAACCGTAATTGAGATATTGTCATCCCAATTTGGACTATCTGGTCTTTCCAAGGGCCATCTGGTCTTTCTTAATAACATTAAAAAAATACATATAAAGTTTCCCTATAATATAAAGGGAATTTCAAATTGTTATAACTTTTGAACAGATTAATATTTTTTCACCAAAAAAAAAAGCGACATGTTCCATTATTCAAGCTCGCTCAACGTGCCAAGTTGTAGAGCAACACACCACACAACGCCCATGCAGCACCATGGACAAAAAGGGAACAACTTCCCACATAACTGGCAAAAAGTGCATTTTTCAGCATTTTGGCATGCACAAACCGTAAACCCGACTGAAATGAAATTTGGAACATCACGATATCTGCTCTGCCTCACTGTGCATAAAAAATTTCATGCAAATCCGTTGAACAGGTCCAAGATTATTAATGCGCAAATTTGTGAGTTTAACTTACAAGTGACTTCATAACCCTAAATATAGGGGTGCAACTGCACCCCTAGAATAATAGCCATTCAGGTGGTAAAGGGCCCTGTGCTCCCACCAACTTGCCCATTTCTGCATAACAATATGCATCTGAGGGAGCGTGGACCCTCTGGCCTGCACTGCGACTTATGCATAGCTACACAGCCACACAGCATTCCTACTGGCCACCGAATGTTTATAACAGTAATTTCTCCATATCGTGGGAACCGTAACAGCTAGAAAAATAATTCAAGTGTCTTTGTAACCATGACAGTGAGTCGATCACACCACAATCACAGACCAAAGCTACTTCTCACATCGTTTCAGAGATATGGGCACCAAAAAGCACTGGACAGGCACTCTTTCAACCCTTGTCACAGTAATTTCATAATATCTCATGAACCATGCAATGTACAAACAAAATTCCACTGCAGGCTTACTCTGTGATTGCAAATCTTTTTCTAATGACTAGATCACTTGAAGGTGTTCTAAGCCACTTATAGTGAAAAGTTTGTATCTCACTTCATTTCTGTGATAACGGCACCGAAAGTCATGACACAGACTGCAATGTAATCCTATGGGAAAAATGTCATTATATCATTAAATATCTCTGCAACAAATTATTTCTACAACACCTAAATAGCAAAGTTCACATCTCTATGACATCCCCTCAACACCCTGCAAATTTCAATTTAAATGACCAAACCGTGTCTGAGATATAACATTTTAAAGTTTGATATTTTCATTGGTCAGAGTGGCAGAATTCCGCACCTGTTTACATTTTACACACCTAATGACTGAAAAGTACATCCATGGCAGTAAGGCTAGCTACCCTATAAATTTCAAGCCACTACCACAATGCAAAACTCTGTCCACAAAATGTAAACTACGCCACACCATATCTCCACAATGAATGTATTTTCTGACTCCTAAACATCACAATTTACATCTACAGGGCATCCCATCAACACCCTCCAAATTTCAACTTAAGACGAAACCATTTCTGAGATATTTAATTTTAAAAGTTGTTAAAATTGGGCTATCTGGTCCCTCCAAATCTGGCCATCTAGTTCCTCCCTCGGGATCAAAGAATCTTTGATTGTGAGCCTGAAAATTCTTTGATTGTGAGGAGGGACCAGATGGCCAAAACCCCATTCTTCGTTAGCAAAATAATCATATAAATTTCCCCATAGACTTATAATGGGAACTTAAAACTTTAATAATGTTTGATAGGATTAATATTTTTTCACCAAACAAAAAGCAGCATGTTCCTTCACCCAAGCTCTTTCAATGTGCCAAGTTGCAGAGCAGCACACTGCACAATGGCCACGCAGTGATACGGACAAAATCTGAAAAACTGCCGACATAACTGGTGAAAAGTGCATTTTTCAGCATTTTAGTGCACAAAAAGCGTAAGTCTGACTAATACAAAATTTGGCAAGTAAAGAGTTCTACCATGCCCCACTGTGCACACCACATTTTATGAAAATCCATTGAACGGGTCCAATGTTATTAACGCACAAAACTGTGAGTTTAACATAGAAGTGGCTTCATAACACTAAATATAGGGGTGTGACTGTGCCCTTATAATAATAGCCACTTAGGTGAGAGAGGGCCCTGTGCTCACACCAACTTGCCCATTTCTGCATAACAATATGCATCTGAGGGAGCACAAACCCTCTGGCCACTGCTGCCACTTATGCATAGCTACAGAGCCATGCAGCATTCCTATTGGCCACCGAATGCTTGCAACAGTAACTTGTCCAGGAACCGTAACAACAAACAGCAAAACATGCATTTTTCAGCATTTTGGTGTGCATAAACTGTAAGTCTGACTGGAACAAAATCTGGCAAATGATGAGATTTACCATGCCCCACCGTGCATAACAAATTTCATGCAAATCCATTGAACGGGTCCAAAGTTATTAATGCACAAAATTGTGAGTGTAACATAGAAGTGGCTTTATAACCCTAAATATAGTGGTGCGAACGTACATATATATATATATATATATATATATATATATATATATATAGATATAGATATAGATATAGACATATATATATATATATGTATAGATAGATATAGATATAGATATAGTATGCTAGCACGGTAGTGCTACCATGGTTATGGTTGAGTAGCACATTTAAGGTTAAAGGTTGAAACTTTGCACCTTAATAACTTTGCTACCATTCAACAGATTTGCCTGAAATATGGCATGCATGGTTCTGTGTGATAGATCTTGGGAACTGCCAACTTTAGTACCAGTTAGATTTACGGCTACGGAGTTATTAAGCAACATCCAAATGCACATTTTCACTTTTTTGCACATCCTTTGCTCATGCCTACAGGTTGCATGGTTTGCGCGACCAGTCTGAAAACTTCAGGGAACATGCAACCAGGGTCCCCATTGTGCCTTTTGAAGATTTCATGAAAAAATATTGAATGGTTCAAAAGTTATTCAAAAAACAAGTTCCCATTATAAGTCAATGGGAAAAGTTAACAAAAATGTAAACACTTTCGCAAATACACTTTTTAGTGTCACAAATGGCCCTAGTAGTGTCGCAAATCTGCCATTTTGTATTCAGTTACTGATCAGAAAAATGCTTGGCATTTAAAATTGGGACCCTCTAGGAACACAATTATTTTTGTGTTCACCTAGTCGGACCCTCAGGATGCTAGCCATGTTTTTATTTTGGGGTTAAACACCACAGAAATATGTTTTTCAACTTTCTGGAAAAAGTAGCGTCACAAAGTACTGTGCTTTACTGTTACCCAAACTGTGGAATCTCCTTCCACAATACTTAGTGGACAGCAGCTCTAATCTAGTCTTCAAAAAAAGGCTGGATTGTTGGCTCGAGTTTAACAACTTCAAGGTACTGTATAATAATCCAACCAATGTGGTGGGGGACAATCTCAATCATCAGTAGCCTTCTTTTGTCCTTTGCAACCAAGTAAACCAAGTAAAGGATTAAACAAATTATTAAACCCTGGCACATAAATTCAACTAGAGACACAGAGGGAGATACAGTAGTTAGAGATGTGTTCAGCAGGAGATAGTGTGGGACACTTGGAAATCAGCTTCCACTGGTACCAAATCCAAATGTCAGGGATAGTACCTTGCAGTACAGAGGATTTCAGAAAAACTGTTTAGGTTCCAGCAATTGAGGGGTCCATGGCCTGGTCTAGGCATGCTGGATCCCTGAAATAATGTAGAAAAACAGGATTTTTAAGGGCTGGAAGAGTAGGCCTCTACATCAGAATAAATAAAATAATAGATGTGGGCAGGATCAGAGAGCTCAGCAGACAGTTTGGGGGTTGGATAGGGGTGAGGTTGCAGGACAGAGAGTAAAAGAAATATTTACACAGTCAAGGCTCAAAATTCACTTCTAATATCAACTCAGAACTTAAAATGACTCTAAGGATTAAACAAATTATTAAACCCTGGCACATATATTCAACTAGAGACACAGAGGGAGATACAGTAGTTAGAGATATTTTCAGCAGGAGATAGTGTGGGCCACTTGGAAATCAGCTTTCACTGGTACCAAATACAAAAGTCAGGGCTAGTACCTTGCAGTACAGAGGATTTCTGAAAAACTGTTTAGGTTCTAAAAATTGAGGGGTCTGTGGCCTTGTTTAGGCAAGCTGGAATCCTGAAATAAAGAATAAAAACAGGATTTTTAAAAGCTGGAGGAGTAGGCTTGTTACATCAGAACAAAGAGAATAATAGAAATGGGCAGGGTCAGAGAGCTCAGCAGATGGTTTGGGGGCTGGGTGTGAGACAGGTTGCAGGGCAGAGAGTTAAAGAAGGATTTTCAGAGTCAAGGCTCAAAATTCACTTCTATTATCAACTCAGACCTTAAAATGACTGTAAGGATTAAACAAATTATTAAACCCTGGCACATAAATTCAACTAGAGACAAAGATGGAGATACAGTAGTTAGAGATGTGTTGAGTAAGAGATAGTGTGTTCCACTTGGAAATCAGCTTGCACGGGTACCAAATCCTAAAGTCAGGGCTAGTACCTTGCAGTACAGAGGATTTCTGAAAAACTGTTTAGGTTCCAGAAATTGAGGGGTCCATGGCCTTGTTTAGGCAAGCTGGATCCCTGAAATAAAGTAGAAAAACAGGATTTTTAAAGCATGGAGGGGTAGGCTTCTACATCAGAATAAAGAGAATAATAGAAGTGGGCAGGATCAGAGTGCTCAGCAGACGGTTTGGGGGTTGGGTAGGGGACAGGTTGCAGGGCTAAGAGTAAAAGAATGAATAACACAGTCAAGGCTCAAAATTCACTTCTAATATCAACTCAGAACTTAAAATGACTGTAAGGATTAAAAAAATTATTGAAACCTGACACATAAATTCAACTAAAGACACAGAGGGAGATGCAGTAGTTAGAGATCTGTTCAGCAGGAGATAGTGTGGGCCGCTTGGAAAGCAGCTTCCACTGGTACCAAATCCAAAAGTCAGGGCTTGTACCTTGCAGTACAGAGGATTTCTGAAAAACTGTTTATATTCCAGAAATTGAGGGGTCTGTGGCCTTGTTTAGGCACGCTGTATCCCTGTAATAAAGTAGAAAAACAGGATTTTTAGTGGCTGGAGGAGTAGGCTTGTTACATCATTCCAAAGAGAATAATAGAAGTGGGCAGAGTCAGAGTGCTCAGCTGATGGTTTGGGGGTTGGGTAAGAGACAGGTTGCAGGGCAGAGAGTAAAAGAAGGATTTACACAGTCAAGGCTCAAAATTCACTCCTAATATGAAATCAGAACTTAAAATGACTGTAACAGCCATTAATAAACTTTTAAACTAAAACCCGGGGGTGAGATCAGTGACAAAAGATCCTGTTCTCTAAAGAAACCTACTATGGACATTTCTGAGTGTGAGGTACTCAGTCTAAATTCTAGATCTTTAAACCAGGCTAAAGTAGCTGAACTAGAAGCTATGTGTCAACTGAATAAATACGGACTCATTTTGATTACAGAAACTTGGTGGGATCCTGATACTTCTTGGATCCAGCACATCCCAGGGTATAAACTATATCATAAGGCCCACCAGGGGCAAATGGTGGGGTATGTCTCTATGTTAGAGACGACATATCTTCATTCCAAATCCCCACAACGAGTGATATTGAAACAATCTAGGTTAACATTCAGTTTAAAGGTTACCCACAATTGATGGTAGGGACATGCTACAGGCCCCCGATATCTAATAAAGAATATTCTACATGCTTAAATAATGAGATCTTAGAAATGGTCTCTAAAGGAAAAATCCTTATACTGGGTGACTTTAACCTGCCTACTATAAATTGGTATTCTTTAACTGGAAGTGTGCAGACCGAGAAAGACTTAATTACACTCATGGCTGATATGAGCCTTGAACAATTCGTTACAGAACCAACATGAGGTGACAATATACTGGACTTGGTTATTGCAAATATAGGGAATCTAATATCCAAAGTTATAATTGGTGCCCAACTAGGATCAAGTGATCACTACACCATTTCCCTTACACTGTCATTTTGTCAACATATCACCAATTGCACTGAATTGAAAAATTATAATAAAGCTAATTTTAATACTATTAATAACCAATTAAGCTCAATTTCTTGGGATACAACACTATCCTCTCTGTCCATGGAAGAATCCTGGGACTTTTTCAAATCTACCATTTACTACTCGGAAAAATTATACTTTCCTACAACAAAAAAATATAATAAAAAGGGGAAAACACCCCTGTGGTTTAACAATACTATTAAAACCTTAATTAAGAACAAGCAGAGGCTATTTACACGAGTTAAAAACAGCGAGGGAGACACCAAAAAAAGTATTGTTCACGCAATACAGAGAAACTCTAAAATCACTAAAACAAGCCATTCTGCAATCTAAAAAAAAAACTTGAATTTCGTCTGGCCCATACCAAAGACAACTATAAATCACTATTTTCCTACCTTAACAATAAAAAAATAAATAATAGACACATGGGGCCCTTATGCATATATGACACAATTATATCTACAGACAGAGATATGGCTGAAACATTTAACAAGCAATTCTGCTCAATATTTACCAAGAAAGAGGTTCCTAAATGCTTCAAGCATGCAAACAATGTTACCCCCTCTTACATCATCACCAAGGATGATACACTAAAAGCAATTTTATCCCTAAAACCTAATTCTAGTCCAGGACCTGATAACATCAGCCCCTGATTTCTAATTGAGACAGCTGATGCTATTGCAAAACCACTTTCAATTATGTTCAACAAATCCTTATATGAGGGAATTATCCCTCAGGACTGGACAATGGTTACTGTAGTCCCAATCTTTAAAGAAGGGTAATCATTCCAGACCAGAAAATTATCATCCGATAAGTCTGACTTACGTTATAAGCAAGATCATGTAGAAAGTTATTAAGAATCTACTAGAGTTTGAATCTATTGGGGGTAACTTGACTGACACTACACAACATGGCTTTAGACAGGGATATTCCTGTACAACTAACTTGGTTTCCTTCTATAATCATGTCAGTACGGCATTGGATAATGGCATCCCTATGGATGTGATACTTCTCGACTACAGTAGAGCATTCAACAAAGTTCCTCATAACATCCTACTTGACAAAATGAATGATATGAGATTTTCTTACTACATAATTAACTGGGTGTCAGATTGGTTGAATGGAAGATATCAGCAAGTCAGAATTAATGGCATACTTTCTCACTTGCTGAGTGTGACCAGTGGGGCCCTGCAGGGGTCTGTATTGGGACCACCCTGTTTAACATCTTTATTAGTGATCTGCAGGCTAGCTCCAAGAATGTTCTTTTGAAATTTGCTGATGACACCAAGCTGCATGGCTCTGTTCTTACATCGTTAAACAGAGAATCCATGAGGAATAACTTAAAATCCATCGAAGAATGGGCAGTTTTAAACAAGATGACACTCAACTCAGACAAGTGTCATGTTGTACACTTTGGTAAGAACAACCCTAGGCAGACTTATTTTCTGAACAGTGTTGCCCTTCATGTGTCACCGTTAGAATGAGATCTAGGGGAAATCATTAACAAAAAATTATTATCCAGTGATCATTGCAAGATGATAGCTAGGAAATCTAATTCCTTGCTTACTCGGCTACAATGCTCGTTTGTGTCTAGGACACAGGAATGTGTAATCCCCTTATACAGCGCTTATGTTAGGCCCCATCTGGACTATGGATCCCCCTGCTGGAGTCCCTACTTGAGGCAGGACATTGACAGAATTGAGAGGGTGCAGAGAAGAGCCACAAAAATGGTCCCTTATTTATCCAAACTTGACTACGAGGAAAGATTGAGGGTTACGGGATTGCACTCACTCTGCACAAGATGTACCAGAGGTGACCTTCTGCTATTGTACAAAATCCAGAATTCTCAGGAGTTAATGCACCACTGTGGCTTACATTTCTCTACCAGTTGGACTTCCCCACGGTATCATAACAAACAGATATT
Source organism: Neoceratodus forsteri (assembly GCA_016271365.2). Classification (NCBI taxonomy): domain Eukaryota; kingdom Metazoa; phylum Chordata; order Ceratodontiformes; family Ceratodontidae; genus Neoceratodus; species Neoceratodus forsteri. Next base: position 71,370,485 of record CM028133.1, read on the forward strand.
TGTATCTAAAGCTAAAACAACAAAAAGGTTAAACTACTTTACAGAAAAAACACCCAAACTGTGGAATCTCCTTCACAATACTTAGTGGACAGTAGCTCTGATCTAGTCTTCAAAAAAAGGCTGGATTGTTGGCTAGAGTTTAACAACTTCAGGGTATAATTATCCCACCAGTGTGGGGGGGGGACAATCTCGATGGGCAGTAGCCTTCTTCTGTACTTTTCAACCAAGTAAACCAAGTAAAGGATTAAACAAATTATTAAACCCTGGCACATACAATCAACTAGAGACACAGAGGGAGATACAGTAGTTAGAGATGTGTTCAGCAGGAGCTAGTGTGGGCCACTTGGAATTCAGCTTCCACTGGTACCAAATCCAAAAGTCAGGGCTAGTACCTTGCAGCACAGAGGATTTCTGAAAAACTGTTTATGTTTCAGAAATAGAGGGGTCTGTGGCCTTGTTTAGGCATACTGGATCCCCAATATAAAGTAGAAAAACAGGATTTTTAAAGGCTGGAGGAGTAGGCTTGTTACATCAGCACAAAGAGTATAGTAGAAGTGGGCAGGATCAGAGAGCTCAGCAGACAGATTGGGGTTTGGGCAGGTGGCAGGTGGCAGGACAGAGAGTAAAAGAAGGATTTACACAGTCAAGGCTCAAAATTCACTTCTAATATCAACTCAGAACTTAAAATGACTGTAAGGATTAAACAAATTATTAAATCTTAGCACATAAATTCAGCTAGAGACACAGAGGGAGATACAGTAGTTGGAGAGGTGTTCAGCAGAAGAGAGTGTGGGCCAATTGGAAATCAGCTTACACTGGTACCAAGTCCAAAAGCCAGGGCTAGTACCTTGCAGTACAGAGGATTTCTGAAAAAGTGTTTAGGTTCCAGAAACTGAGGGATTCGTGGCCTTATTTAGGCAAGCTGGATCCATGAAATAAAGTAGAAAAACAGGATTTTTAAAGCCTAGAGGAGTAGGCTTCTACATGAGAACAAGGAGAATAATAGAAGTGGGCAGGATCAGAGAGCTCAGCAGACGGTTTGGGTGTTGGGTAGGAGACAGTTTGCAGGGCAGAGAGTAAAAGAATGATTTACACAGTCAAGGCTCAAAATTCACTTCTAATATAAACTTAGAATTTAAAATGACTGTAAGGATTAAATAAATTGTTAAACCCTGGCACATAAATTCAAGTAGAGACACAGAGTGAGAAACAGCAGCTGGAGATGTGTTCATCAGGAAATAGAGTGGGCCACTTGGAAATCAGCTTGCACTAGCACCAAATCCAAAAGTCTGGACTAGTACGCTGCAGTGCAGAGGATTTCAGAAAAACTGTTCAGGTTCCAGAAATTGAGGGATCCGTGGCGTGGTCAAGGCACGCTGGATCCCTGAAATAAAGTAGAAAAACAGGATTTTTAGAGGCTGGAGGAGTAGGCTTCTTACATCAGAACAAAGAGAATAATAGAAGTGGGCAGGATCAGAGAACTCAGCTGATGGTTTGGGGATTGGGTAGGAGACAGGTTACAGGGCACAGAGTGAAAGAAGGATTTACACAGCCAAGGCTCAAAATTCACATTTAATATCAACTCAGAAGTTAAAATGACTGTAAGGATTAAACAAATTATTAAATCCTGGCACATAAATTTAACTAGAGACAAAGAGGCAGATACAGTAGTTAGAGATGTGTTCAGCAGGAGATAGTGTGTTCCACTTGGAAATCAGCTTCCACTGGTACCAAATCCAAAAGATAGGGCTAGTACCATGCAGTACAGAGGTTTTCTGAAAAACTGTTTAGGTTCCAGAAATTGAGGGGTCCGTGGACTCATCAAGGCGCACTGGATCCTCGTAGCAAAGTAGAAAAACAGGATTTTTATAGGCTGGAGGAGTAGGCTTGTTACATCATAACAAAGAGATTAAGTTCTGGGCAAGTCCATTCTCAAGGGAATCAACAAAGTCCAAGAGGGTAGCATCTTTAAAAAAAAGAGGTGTGCAAGAACAAAGGGGCACAATTTGAAGATAGAAGGGGGGCAGCTCAGAGGTAATTTAAGGAAGTATTTTTTCACAGAGAGGGTTGTGGAAGTATGGAACGGCCTTCCAGAGAAGGTTGTGCTGTCAAAAACAGTGGTGGAATTCAAGCATGCATGGGACAGTCATAAGGCAATTCTAGGTGGTGGGGGTAGGAAGAACTAGGCTGCTGGTTAACTAGGATCTGCAGCTTATCCATCAGGTAGGGAAATGGGCAGACTGGGTGGGCCAAGCGGCCCTTATCTGTTATAACAAATTCTATGTTTCTATGGGCAAGGCATGCTGGATCCCTGAAATAAAGTAGAAAAACAGGATTTTTAAAGGCTGGAGGAGTAGGCTTGTTACATCAGAACAAAGAGAATAATAGAAGTGGACCGGGTCAGAGAGCTCAGCAGATGGTTTGAGGGTTGGGCAGGAGGCAGGTTGCCGGGCAGAGAGTACAAGAAGGATTTACTTGACAAGGCTGAAAATTCATTTCTGATATCAACTCAGAACTAAAAATGACTGTAACGATTAAACAAATTATTAAACCTAGGGACATAAATTCAACTAGAGACACAGAGGAAGATACAGTAGTTAGAGATGTGTTCAGCTGGGGATAGTGTGGGCCACTTGGAAATCAGCTTCCAGTGGGAGCAAATCCAAAAGTCTGGGCTAGTATCTTGCAGTACAATGGATTTCTGAAAAAACTGTTTAAGTTCCTGAAATCGAGAGGTCTGTGGCCTTGTTTAGGCATGATGAATCCCTGATAAAAAGTAGAAAAATAGGATTTTTAAAGCCTGAAGGAGTAGGCTTCTACATCAGAACAAAGAGACTAATAGAAGTGGGCAGGATCAGACAGCTCAGCAGATGGTTTGGGGTTTGTATAGAGGCCAGGTTGTAGGGCAGAGAGTAAAAGAAGGATTTACACAGTCAAGGCTCAGAATTCACTTCTAATATCAACTCAGAATTTAAAATGACTGTAAGGATTAAATAATTTATTAAACCCTGGCACATATATTCAACTAGAGACACAGAGGGAGAAACAGTTATTGGAGATGTGTTCATCAGAAATTAGTGTGGACCACTTGGAAATCAGTTTGCACTAGTACCAAATCCAAAAGTCAGGGCTAGTATCCTGCAGTTCAGAGGATTTCATAAAAATTTTTCAAGTTGTTCCAGAAATTGAGGGATCCGTGGCCTGGTCAAGGCATGCTGGATCCCTGAAATAAAGTAGAAAAACAGGAATTTTAGGGGCTGGAGGAGTAGGCTTGTTACATCAGAACAGAGGGAATAATAGAAGTGGGCAGGGTCTGAGAACTCAGATGATGGTTTGGTGGTTGGGTAGGAGACAGGTTGCAAGGCAGAGAGTAAAAGAAGGATTTACACAGTCAAGTCTCATAATACACTTCTAATATCAACTCAGAACCTTAAATGACTGTAAGGATTAAACAAATTATTAAACCCTGGCACATAAATTCAGCTAGAGACACAGAGGGAGACATAGTAGTTGGAGATGTGTTCACAAGAAGATAGTTTGGTCCAATTGGAAATCAGATTCCACTGGTACCAAATCCAAAAGTCAGGTCTAGTACCTTGCAGTACTGAGGATTTCTGAAAAACAGTTTAGGTTCCAGAAATTGAGGGGTCTGTGGCCTGTTTTGGCACTCTGGATTACTGAAATAAAGTAGCAAACCAGGATTTTTAAAAGCTGGAGGAGTAGGCTTGTTACATCAGAACAAAGAGGAGAATAATAGAAGTGGGCAAGGCCAGAGACCTCAGCAGATGGGCTCGGGGTTGGGTAGGAGACAGGTTGCAGGGCAGAGAGTTAAAGAAGAATTTCACAGTCAAGGCTCTCAATTCACTTTTAATATCAACTCAGTAATTAAAATGACTGTAAGGATTAAACAAATTATTAAATCCTGGCACATAAATTTAACTAGAGACAAAGAGGGAGATACAGTAGTTAGAGATGTGTTGAGCAGGAGATAGTGTGTTCCACTTGTAAATCAGCTTCCACTGGTACCAAATACAAAAGATAGGACTAGTACCTTGCAGTACAGAGGTTTTCTAAAAAACATAATTTAGGTTCCAGAAATTGAGGGGTCCATGGCCTGGTCAAGGCACGCTGGGTCCCTGTAATAAAGTAGAAAAACAGGATTTTTAGATACTGGAGGAGTAGGCTTGTTACATCATAACAAATAGAATAATAGAAGTGGGCAGTGTCTGAGCGCTCAGCTGACGGTTTTGGGTAGGGGAGGAGACAGGTTGCAGGGCAGAGAGTAAATGAAGGATTTACAGAGTCAAGGCTCAAAATTCACTTCTAAAATCAAATCAGAACATAAAATGACAGTAAGAATTATACAAAGTATTAAACCCTGGCACATAAATTCAACTAGAGACACATAGGGAGAAACAGTAGTTAGAGATGTGTTCAGCAGAAGATAGTGTGGGCCAATTCAAAATCAGCTTCTGCTGGTACCAAATTCAAATGTCAGGGCTAGTACGTTGCAGAATAGAGGATTTCTAAGAAACTGTTTAGGTTATAGAAATTGAGGGGTATGTGGCCTGATCAAGGCATGCTGGATCCCTGAAATGAAGTAGAAAAATAGGATTTTTAAAGGCTGGAGGTGTAGCCATGTTACATCAGAACCAAGAAAATAATTGAAGTGGGCAGGGTCAGAGAACTCAGCCGATGGTTTGGGGGTTCGGTAGGAGACAGGTTGCAGGGCAGAGAGTAAAATAAGGATTTACACAGTGAAGGCTTAAAATTCACTTCTAATATCAATTCAGAACTTAAAATGACTGTAAGGATTAAACAAATTATTAAACCCTGGCACTTAAATTCAGCTAGAGACACAGAGGGAGACATAGTGGTCAGAGATATGTTCAGCAGGAGATAGAGTGGACCACTTGGAAATCAGATTTCACTGGTACCAAATGCAAAAGTCAGGGCTAGTACCTTGCAGTACAGAGGATTTCTGAAAAACTGTTTTGGTTCCAGAAAGAGAGGGGTCTGTGGCATTGTTTAGGCAGGCAGGTTCCACTATATAAAGTAGAAAAACTGGATTTTTAAAGCCTGAAGGAGTAGGCTTCTACATCAGAACAAAGATAATAATAGAAGTGGGTAGGATCAGAAAGCTCAGCAGACGGTTTGGGGATTGGATAGAGGCCAGGATGCAGGGTAGAGAGTAAAAGAAGGATTTACACAGTCAAGGCTCAAAATTCATTTCTACTATAAACTCAGAACTTAAAATGACTGTAAGCATTAAAGTACTTATTAAACCCTGGCACATAAATTCAACTAGAGAAACAGAGGGAGAAACAGTAGTTAGAGATGTGTTCAGCAGGAGATACAGTGGGCAACTTGGAAATCAGGTTCCACTGGTACCAAATCCAAAAGTCAGTGCTAGTACCTTGCAGTACAGATGATTTCTGAAAAACTGATTAGGTTCCAGAAATTGAGAAGTCCATTTCCTGGTCTAGGCATGCTGGATCCCTGAAATAAAGTAGAAAAAAAGGATTTTTATATCCTGGAGAGGTAGCCTTCTACATCAGAATAGAGAGCATAATAGAAGTGGGCAGGGTCAGAGAGCTCACCAGATGGTTTGAGGGTTGTGTAGGAGACAGGTTGCAGGGCAGAGAGTAAAAGAAGGATTTACACAGTGAAGGCTCAAATTTCACGTCTAATAAAAACATAGAACTTAGAATGACTGTAAGGATTAAACAAATTATTAAACCCTGGCACTTAAATTCAACTAGAGACACAGAGGGAGATACAAATGTTGGAGATGTGTTCAGCAGGAAATAGTGTGGGCCACTTGGAAATCCGCTTCCAATGGTACCAAATCCAAAGTCAGGGTTAGTACCTTGCTGTACAGAAAATTTCTGAAAAACTGTTTAGGTTCCAGAAACTCAGGGGTCCGTGGCCTGGACTAGGCATGCTAGATCCCTGAAATAAAGTAGAAAAACAGGATTTTTAAAGGCTGGAGGAGTAGGCTTACTACATCAGATCAAAGAGAATAGTAGAAGTGGGCAGGGTCAGAGAGCTCAGCAGACAGTTTGGGGGTTGGGCAGGAGGCAGGTTGCAAGGCAGAGAGTAAAAGAAGGATTTACACAGTCAAGGCTCAAAATTCACTTCTAATATCAACTCAGAACATTAAATGACTGTAAGGATTAAACAAATTATTAATCCCTAGCACATAAATTCAACTAGTGACACAGAGGGAGACATAGTAGTTAGTGACGTGTTCAGCAGAAGATAGTTTAGGCCACTTGGAAATCAGATTCCACTGGTACCAAATCCAAAAGTCAGGTCTAGTACCTTGCAGTATGGAGGATTTCAGAAAAACTGTTCAGGTTCCAGAAATTGAGGGGTCTGTGGCCAGGTATCGGCACTCTGGATCCCTGAAATAAAGTAGAAAAACAGGATTTTTAAAGGCTGGAGGAGTAGGCTTGTTACATCAGAACAAAGGGAATAATAGAAGTGGGCAGGGTCAGAGAACTTAGCTGACAGTTTGGGGGTTGGGTAGGAGACAGGTTGCAGGGCAGCGAGTAAAAGAAGGATTTACACAGTCAAGGCTCAAAATTCACATCTAATATCAACTCATAGCTTAACATGACTGTAAGGATTAAACAAATTAGTAACCCCTGACACTTAAATTCAAGTAGAGACTCAGAGGGAGATACAATAGTTAGAGATGTGTTTAGCAGGAGATTGTGTGGGATACTTGGAAATCAGCTTTGACTAGTACCAAATCCAAAAGTCTGTGCTAGTACCTTGCAGTATGGAGGATTTAAGAAAAACTGTTCAGGTTCCAGAAATTGAGCGGTCTGTGGCCTTGTTTAGACAAGCTGGATCCCAGAAATAAAGCAAAAAAACAGGATTTTTATAGCCTGGAGGGGTATGCTTCTACATCAGAACAGAGAGAATAATAGAAGTGGGCAGGGTCAGAGAGCTCAGCAGATGGTTTGTGGGTTGTGTAGGAGACAGGTTGCAGGGCAGAGAGTAAAAGAAGGATTTACACAGTCAAGGCTCAAAATTCACTTCTAATATCAACTCAGAACTTAAAATGACTGTAAGGATTAAAGAAATTAATAAATCATGCACATGAATCAACTAAAGAAACAGAGGGAAATACAGTAGTTAGAGATGTTTTCAACAGGAGATAGTGTCGGCCCCTTGGAAATCAGCTTCTACTGGAACCAAATTCAAAAGTCAGGGCTAGTACCTTGCAGTACATAAGATTTTTGAAATACTGTTTAGGTTCCAGAAATTGAGGGGTCCGTTGTCTGGTCATGGCACACTGGATTCCTGAAATAAAGTACAAAATTTGATTTTTAAACACTGGAGGAATAGGCTTGTTACATCAGAACAAAGAGAGTAATCGAAGTGGGCAGGGTCAGAGAGCTCAGCAAATTGTTTGAGGGTTGTGTAGGAGACAGGTTGCAGGGCGGAGATTAAAAGAAGGATTTACACAGTCAAGGCTCAAAATTCACATTTAATATAAAATCAGAACTTAAAGTAGCTGTAAAGGATTAAACAAATTATTAAATCCTAGCACATAAATTCAGCTAGAGACACAGAGAGAGATACAGTAGTTGGATTGGTGTTCAGCAGAAGATAGTGTGGGCCTATTGGAAATCAGCTTACATTGGTACCAAGTCCAAAAGTCAGGTCTAGTACCTTGCAGTACAGAGGATTTCTGAAAAAGTGTTTAAGTTCCAGAAACTGAGGGGTTCGTGGCCTTATTTAGGCATGCTGGATCCCTGAAATAAAGTAGAAAAATAGAATTTTTAAAGCCTGGAGGAGTAGGCTTCTACATGAGAACAAGGAGAGTAATAGAAGTGGGCAGTATCAGAGAGCTCAGCAGATGGTTTGGGTGTTGGGAAGGGGAACGTTTGCAGGGCAGAGAGTAAAAGAATGATTTACACAGTCAAGGCTCAAAATTCACTTCTAATATCAACCCAGAACTGAAAATGACTGTGAGGATTAAACAAATTATTAAACCCTGGCTAATTAATTCAACTAGAGACACAAAGGGAGATACAGTAGTTAGAGATGTGTTCAGCAGGAGATAGTGTGGGCCACTTCGAAATCAGCTTCCTCTAGTACCAAATCCAAATGACAGGGCTAGTACGTTGCAGAACAGAGGATTTCTAAAAAACTGTTTAGGTTATAGAAATTGAGGGGTATGTGGCCTGATCAAGGCATGCTGGATCCCTGAAATGAAGTTGAAAAACAGGATTTTTAATGGCTGGAGGTGTAGCCTTGTTAAATCAGAAAAAAGAAGATAATTGAAGTGGGCAGGGTCAGAGAACTCAGCTGATGGTTTGGGGGTTCTGTAGGAGACAGGTTGCAGGGCAGAGAGTAAAATAAGGATTTACACAGTGAAGGCTTAAAATTCACTTCTAATATCAACTCAGAACTTAAAATGACTGTAAGGATTAAACAAATTATTAAACACTGGCACTTAAATTCAACTAGAGACACAGAGGGAGATATAGTGGTTAGAGAAATGTTCAGCAGGAGATAGTGTGGGCCACTTGAAATCAGATTTACTAGTACCAAATGCAAAAAGTCAGGGCTAGTACCTTGCAGTACAGAAGATTTCTGAGAGAAACTATTTGGTTCCAGAAATAGAGGGCCTGTGGCATTGTTTAGGCAAGGTGGATCCGCTATATAAAGTAGAAAAACAGGATTTTTAAAGCCTGAAGGAGTAAGCTTCTACATCAGAACAAAGAGAATAATAGAAGTGGGCAGGATCAGAAAGCTCAGTAGACGGTTTGGGGGTTGGATAGAGGCCAGGATGCAGGGTAGAGAGTAAAAGAAGGATTTACACAGTCAAGGCTCAAAATTCACTTCTACTATAAACTCAGAACTTAAAATGACTGTAAGGATTAAAGAAATTATTAAGCCCTGGCACATAAATTCAACTAGAGAAACAGAGGGAGAAACAGTAGTAAGAGATGTGTTCAGCATGAAATAGTGTGGGCCACTTGGAAATCAGTTTGCACTGGTACCAAATCCAAAAGTCTGGGCTAGTACCTTGCAGTACAGAGGATTTCTGAAAAACTGTTCAGGTTCTAGAAACTGAGGGATCCGTTGCCTGGTAAAGGCACACTTGATCCCTGAAATAAAGTAGAAAAACAGGATTTTTAGAGGCTGGAGGAGTGGCTTGTTACATCAGAACACAGGGAATAATAGAAGTGGGCAGGGTCAGAGAAATCAGCTGACGGTTTGGGGGTTGGGTAGGAGACAGGTTGCAAGACAGTGAGTAAAAGAAGGATTTACTCAGTCAAGGCTCAAAATTCACTTCTAAAATCAAATCAGAACTTTAAATGACTTTAAGGATTAAACAAATTATTAATCCCTAGCACATAAATTCAACTAGAGACACAGAGGGAGACATAGTAGTTAGTGACATGTTCAGCAGAAGATAGTTTAGGCCACTTGGAAATCAGATTCCACTGGTACCAAATCTAAAAGTCAGTTCTAGTACCTTGCAGTACAGAGAATTTCTGAAAAACTGTTTAGGTTCCAGAAATTGAGGGGTCTGTCGCCAGGTCTCGGCACTCTGGATCCCTGAAATAAAGTAGAAAAACAGGATTTTTAAAGGCTGGAGGAGTAGGCTTGTTAGATCAGAACAAAGGGAATAATAGAAGTGTGCAAGGTCAGAGAACTCAGCTGACGGTTTGGGGGTTGGGTAGGAGACAGGTTGCAGGGCAGCGAGTAAAAGAAGGATTTACACAGTCAAGGCTTAAAATTCACGTCCAATATCAACTCATAACTCAAAATGACTGTAAGGATTAAACAAATTATTAACCCCTGACACTAAAATTCAAGTAGAGACACAGAGGGAGATACAATAGTTAGAGATGTGTTCATCAGGAGATAGTGTGGGCTACTTAGAAATCAGCTTTGACTGGTACCAAATCCAAAAGTCTGTGCTAGTACCTTGCAATATGGACGATTTCAGAAAAACTGTTCAGGTTCCAGAAATTGAGGGGTCTGTGGCCTTGTTAAGACAAGCTGGATCCCTAAAATAAAGTAGAAAAACAGGATTTTTATAGCCTGAAGGGGTAGGCTTCTACATCAAAACAGAGAGAATAATAGAAGTGGGCAGGGTCAGAAAATCAGCAGATGGTTTGAGGGTTGTGTAGGAGACAGGTTGCAGGGCAGAGAGTAAAAGAAGGATTTACACAGTGAAGGCTCAAAATTCAAGTCTAATAAAATCTCAGAACTTAAAATGACTGTAAGGATTAAACAAATTATTAAACCATGCCACTTAAAATCTGCTAGAGACACAGAGGGTAATTCAGATGTTAGAGATGTGTTCAGCAGGAGGTAGTGTGGGCCACTTGTAAATCCACTTGCACTGGTACCAAATCCAAAAGTCAGGGTTAGTACCTTGCAGTACAGAAAATTTCTGAAAACCTGTTTAGGCTCCAGAAACTGAGGGGTCCGTGGCCTGGTCTAGGCACGCTGGATCCCTGAAATAAAGTTGAAAAACTGGATTTTTAAAGGCTGGAGGAGTAGGCTTGTTACATCAGAAGAAAGAGAATAAAAGAAGTGGGCAGGGTCAGAGAGCTCAGCAGATGGTCTGGGGACTGGGTAGGAGACAGGTTGCAGGGCAGAGAGTGAAAGAAGGATTTACACAGTCAAGGCTCAAAATTCACTTCTAATATTAACCCAGATCTTAAAATGACTGTGAGGATTAAACAAATGATTAAACCCTGGCAAATTAATTCAACTAGAGACACATAGGGAGAAACAGTAGTTAGAGATGTGTTCAGCAGGAGATTGTATGGGCCAATTCAAAATCAGCTTCTGCTGTTACCAAATTCAAATGTCAGGGCTAGTACGTTGCAGAATAGAGGATTTCTAAGAAACTGTTTGGGTTATAAATCGAGGGGTATGTGGCCTGACTTCAAGGCATGCTGATCCCTAGAAATGAATTAGAAAACAGGATTTTTAAAGCTGAGGCCGCCATGTTATATCAGAACCAAGAAAATAATTGAAGTGGGCAGGGTCAGAGAACTCAGCTGTTGGTTTGGGGGTTCGGTAGGAGACAGGTTACAGGGCAGAGAGTAAAATAAGGATTTACACAGTGATGGCTTAAAATTCACTTCTAATATCAACTCAGAACTTAAAATGACTGTAAGGATTAAACAAATTATTAAACCCTGGCACTTAAATTCAGATAGAGACACAGAGGGAGACATAGTGGTTAGAGATATGTTCAGCAGGAGATAGAGTGGGCCACTTGGAAATCAGATTTCACTGGTACCAAATGCAAAAGTCAGGGCTAGTACCTTGCAGTACAGAGGATTTCTGAAAAACTGTTTTGGTTCCAGAAAGAGAGGGGTCTGTGGCATTGTTTAGGCAGGCTGGATCCACTATATGAAAGTAGAAAACTGGATTTTAAAGCCTGAAGGAGTAAAGCTACTACATCAGAACAAAGAGAATAATAGAAGTGGGCAGGATCAGAAAGCTCAGCAAACGGTTTGGGGGTTGGATAGAGGCCAGGATGCAGGGTAGAGAGTAAAAGAAGGATTTACACAGTCAAGGCTCAAAATTAACTTCTACTATAAACTCAGAACTTAAAATGACTGTAAGCATTAAAGTACTTATTAAACCCTGGCACATAAATTCAACTAGAGGAAACAGAGGGAGAAACAGTAGTTAGAGATGTGTTCAGCAGGAAATAGTGTGGGACACTTGGAAATCAGCTTGCACTGGTACCAAATCCAAAAGTCTGGCCTCGTACCTGCAGTACATAGGATTGCTGAAAAACTGTTCAGGTTTTCAGGAAACTGAGGGATCCACAACCTGGTCATGCACACTGATCCCTAAAACAAAGTAGAAAAGCAGGATTTTTAGAGGCTGGAGGAGTGGCTTGTTACATCATAACAAAGGGAATAATAGAAGTGGGCAGGGTCAGAGAACTCAGCTGACGGTTTGGGGGTTGGGTAGGAGACAGGTTGCAAGGCAGAGAGTAAAAGAAGGGCTTACACAGTCAAGGCTCAAAATTCACTTCTAGTGTCAACTCAGAACATTAAATGACTGAAAGGATTAAACAAATTATTAATCCATAGCACATAAATTCAACTAGAGACACAAAGGGAGACATAGTAGTTAGTGACGTGTTCAGCATAAGATAGTTTAGGCCACTTGGAAATCAGATTCCACTGGTACCAAATCCAAAAGTCAAGTCTAGTACCTTGCAGTACAGAGAATTTCTGAAAAACTGTTAGGTTCCAAAAATTGAGGGGTCTGTGGCCAGGTCTCGGCAATCTGGATCCCTGAAATAAAGTAGAAAAACAGGATTTTTAAAGGCTGGAGGAGTAGGCTTGTTACATCAGAACAAAGGGAATAATAGAAGTGGGCAAGGTCAGCGAACTCAGCTGACGGTTTTGGGTTTGGGTAGGAGACAGGTTTCAGGGCAATGAGTAAAAGAAGGATTTACACAGTCAAGGCTCAAAATTCACGTCTAATATCAGCTCATAACTTAAAATGACTGTAAGGATTAAACAAATTATTAACCCCTGACACTTAAATTCAAGTAGAGACACAGAGGGAGATACAATAGTTGGAGATGTGTTTAGCAGGAGATAGTGGGGGCTACTTGGAAATCAGCTTTGACTGGTACCAAATCCAAAAGTCTGGGCTAGTGCCTTGCAGTATGGAGGATTTCAGAAAAACTGATCAGGTTCCAGAAATTGAGGGGTCTGTGGCCTTGTTTAGACAAGCTGGATCCCTGAAATAAAGTAAAAAAACAGGATTTTTATAGCCTGGAGTGGTAGGCTTCTACATCAGAAGAGAGAGAATAATAGAAGTGGGCAGGGTCAGAGAGCTCAGCATATGGTTTGAGGAATGTGTAGGAGACAGGTTGCAGGGCAGAGAGTAAAAGAAGGATTTACACAGTGAAGGCTCAAAATTCACGTCTAATAAAATCTCAGAACTTTAAATGACTGAAAGGATTAAACAAATTATTAAACCCTTGCACTTAAATTCTGCTAGAGACACAGAGGGCGATACAGATGTTTGAGATGTGTTCAGCAGGAGATAGTGTGGGCCTCTTGGAAATCTGCTTCCACTGGTACCAAATGCAAAAGTCAGGGTTTGTACCTTGCAGTAAAGAAAATTTCTGAAAACCTGTTTAGGCTCCAGAAACTGAGGGGTCCGTGGCCTGGTCTAGGCATGTTGGATCCCCGAAATAAAGTAGAAAAAATGGATTTTTAAAAGCTGGAGGTCTAGGCTAGTTACATCAGCTTAAAGAGAATAGAAGAAGTGGGCATGGTCCGAGAGCTCAGCAGATAGTTTGGGGGTTTCACCTGAGGCAGGTTGTAAAGCAGAGTGCAAGAAGGATTTACACAGTCAAGGCTCAAAATTCACTTCAAAAATCAACTCAGAACTTAAAATGACTTCAAGGATTAAACAAATTATTAAACCCAGGGACATAAATTCAACTAGAAACACAGAGGGAGATACACTAGTTAGATATGTGTTCAGCAGGAGATACTGTGGGCAACTTGGAAATCAGGTTCCACTGGTACCAAATCCAAAAGTCAGTGCTAGTACCTTGCAGTACAGATGATTTCTGAAAAACTGATTAGGTTCCAGAAATTGAGAAGTCCATTTCCTGGTCTAGGCATGCTGGATCCCTGAAATAAAGTAGAAAAAAGGATTTTTTATATCCTGGAGAGTGAAGCTTCTACATGGAACAGAAACACATAATAGATGTGGGCAGGGTCAGAGACTCACCAGATGGTTTGAGGGTTGTGTAGGAGACAGGTTGCAGGGCAGAGAGTAAAAAGAAGGATTTACACAGTGAAGGCTCAAATTTCACGTCTAATAAAAACATAGAACTTAGAATGACTATAAGGATTAAACAAATTATTAAACCCTGGCACTTAAATTCAACTAGAGACACAGAGGAGATACAATGTTGGAGATGTGTTCAGCAGGAGATAGTGTAGCCACTTGGAAATCTGCTTCCAACAGTACCAAATCCAAAGCTAGGGTAAGAATCTTGCTGTACAGAAAATTTCTGAAAAACTGTTTAGGGTCCAGAAACTGAGGGGTCCGTGGCCTGGTCTAGGCACGCTAGATCCCTGAAATAAAGTAGAAAAACAGAATTTTTAAAGGCTGGAGGAGTAGGCTTACTACATCAGATCAAAGAGAATAGTAGAAGTGGGCAGGGTCAGAGAGCTCAGCAGAAAGTTTGGGGTTTGGGCAGGAGGCAGGTTGTAGGGCAGAGAGTACAACAAGGATTTACCCAGTCAAGGCTCAAAATTCACTTCAAATGTCAACTCTGAACTTAAAATGACTGTAAGGATTAAACAAATTATTAAACCCAGGGACATAAATTCAACTAGATACACAGAAGGAGATACACTAGTTAGAGATGTGTTCAGCAGGAGATACTATGGTTGACTTGGAAATCAGATTCCACAGGTAACAAATCCAAAAGTGAGGGCTAGTACCTTGCAGTACAGATGATTTCTGTAAAACTGTTTAGGTTCCAGAAATTGAGAAGTCCTTTTCCTATTCAAGGCATGCTGGATCCCTGAAATAAAGTAGAAAAACAGGATTTGTAAAGGCTGGAGGAGTAGGCTTGTTGCATAAGAACAAAGAGAATAATAGTAGTGGGCAGGGTCAGAGAGCTCAGCAGATGGTTCGGGGGTTGGGTCAGAGACAGGTTGTCAAGCAGAGAGTAAAGAAGGATTTACACAGAACAAGGATGAAAATTCATTTCTGATATCAACTCAGAACTTAAAATGACTGTAAGGATTAAACAAATTATTAATCCCTGGAACATAAATTCAACTAGAGACACAGAGGAAGACACAGGTAGTTAGAGATGTGTTCAGCTGAGGATAGTGTGCTACTTGGAAATCAACTTCCACTGGTACCAAATCCAAAAGTCATGGCTAGTACCTTGTAGTATGGAGGATTTCTGAAAAACTGTTAGGTTCCTGAAATTGAGGGGTCCGTGGCCTTGTTTAGGCAGCTGGATCCCTGAAATAAAGTAGAAAAACAGGATTTTTAAAGCCTGGAGGGGTAGGCTTCTACATCTGAACAAAGAGAACAATAGAAGTGGGCAGGATCAGAGAGCTCAGCAGACGGTTTGTGGGTTGGTTAGGGGACAGATTGCTGGGCTGAGAGTAAAAGAATGATTTACACAGTCAAGGCTCAAAATTCACTTCTAATATCAACTCAGAACTTAAAATGACTGCAAGGATTAAAGAAATTAATAAATCATGCACATGAATCAGCTAAAGAGACAGAGGGAGATACAGTAGTTAGAGATGTTTTCAGCAGGAGATAGTGTGGGCCCCTTGGAAGTCAGCTTCTACTGGAACCAAATTCAAAAGTCAGGGCTAGTACCTTGCAGTACATAAGATTTTTGAAAAATAGTTTAGGTTCCAGAATTTGAGGGGTCTGTTGCCTGGTCATGGCACGCTGGATTCCTGAAATAAACTACAAAAATGGGATTTTTAAACCCTGGAGGAGTAGGCTTGTTACATCAGAACAAAGAGAGTAATCGAAGTGGGCAGGGTCAGAGAGCTCAGCAAATTGTTTGAGGGTTGTGTAGGAGACAGGTTGCAGGGCAGAGATTAAAAGAATGATTTACACAGTTAAGGCTCAAAATTCACTTCTAATATTAACCCAGATCTTAAAATGACTGTGAGGATTAACCAAATTATTAAACCCTGGAAAATTAATTCAACTAAAGACACAGAGGGAGATACAGTAGTTAGAGATGTGTTCAGCAGGAGATAGTGTGGGCCACTTCGAAATCAGCTTCTGCTGGTACCAAATCCAAATGTCAGGGCTAGTACATTGCAGAACAGAGGATTTCTAAAAAAATGTTTAGGTTATTGAAATTGAGGGGAATGTGGCCTGATCAAGGCATGCTGGATCCCTGAAATGAAGTAGAAAAACCAGGATTTTTAAAGGCTGGAGGTGTAGCCATGTTACATCAGAACCAAGAAAATATTTGAAGTGGGCAGGGTCAGAGAACTCAGCTGATGGTTTGGGGGTTCGGTAGGAGACAGGTTGCAGGGCAGAGAGTAAAATAAGGATTTACACAGTGAAGGCTTAAAATTCACTTCTAATATCAACTCAGAACTTAAAATGACTGTAAGGATTAAACAAATTATAAAACCCTGGCACTTAAATTCAACTAGAGACACAGAGGGAGACATAGTGGTTAGAGATATGTTCAGCAGGAAATAGTGTGGGCCACTTGGAAATCAGATTTCACTGGTACCAAATGTAAAAGTCAGAGCTAGTACCTTGCAGTACAGAGGATTTCTGAAAAACTGTTTTGGTTCCAGAAAGAGAGGGGTCTGTGGCGTTGTTTAGGCAGGCTGGATCTGCTATATAAAGTAGAAAAACAGGATGTTTACAGCCTGAAGGAGTAGGCTTCTACATCAGAACAAAGAGAATAATAGAAGTGGGTAGGATCAGAAAGCTCAGCAGATGGTTTGGGGGTTGGATAGAGGCCAGGATGCAGGGTAGAGAGTAAAAGAAGGATTTACACAGTCAAAGGCTCAAAATGAACTTCTACTATGAACTCAGAACTTAAAATGACTGTAAGGATTAAAGAAATTATTAAACCCTGGCACATAAATTCATCTAGAGGAACAGAGGGAGAAACAGTAGTTAGAGATGTGTTCAGCAGGAAATAGTGTGGGCCACTTGGAAATCAGCTTGCACTGGTACCAAATCCAAAAGTCTGGCCTAGTACCTTGCAGTACAGAGGATTGCTGAAAAACTGTTCAGGTTCCAGAAACTGCGGGATCCGTTGCCAGGTCAAGGCACGCTTGATCCCTGAAATGAAGTTGAAAAACAGGATTTTTAAAGGCTGGAGGAGTGGCTTGTTACATCAGAACAAAGGGAATAATTGAAGTGGGCAGGGTCAGAGAACTCAGCTGACGGTTTGGCGAGTTGGGTAGAGACAGGTTACCAAGGCAGAGAGAGTAAAAGAAGGATTTACACAGTCAAGGCTCAAAATTCACTTTCTAATATCAACGCAGAACATTAAATGACTGTAAGGATTAAACAAATTATTAATCCTTAGCACATAACTTCAACTAGAGACACAGAGGGAAACATAGTAGTTAGTGACGTGTTCAGCAGAAGATAGTTTAGGCCACTTGGAAATCAGATTCCACTGGTACCAAATCCAAAAGTCAGGTCTAGTACCTTGCAGTACAGAGAATTTCTGAAAAACTGTTTAGGTTCCAGAAATTGAGGGGTCTGTGGCCAGGTCTCGGCACTCTGGATCCCTGAAATAAAGTAGAAAAACAGGATTTTTAAAGGCTGGAGGAGTAGGCTTGTTACATCAGAACAAAGGGAACAATAGAAGTGGGCAGGGTCAGAGAACTCAGCTGACAGTTTGGGGGTTGGGTAGGAGACAGGTTGTAGGGCAGCGAGTAAAAGAAGGATTTACACAGTCAAGGCTCAAAATTCACATCTAATATCAACTCATAGCTTAACATGACTGTAAGGATTAAACAAATTTAACCCCTGACACTAAATTCAAGTAGAGACACAGAGGAGATACAATAGTTACAGATGTGTTTAGCAGAGATGTGGGATACTTGAAATCAGCTGACTGGTACCAAACCAAAAGTCTGTGCTAGTACCTTGCAGTATGGAGGATTTCAGAAAAACTGTTCAGGTTCCAGAAATTGAGGGGTCTGTGGCCAGGTATTGGCACTCTGGATCCCTGAAATAAAGTAGAAAAACAGGATTTCTAAAGGCTGGAGGAGTAGGCTTGTTACATCAGAACAAAGAGAATAATAGAAGTGTGCAAGGTCAGAGAACTCAGCTGACGGTTTGGGGGTTGGGTAGGAGAAAGGTTGCAGGGCAGCAAGTAAAAGAAGGATTTACATAGTCAAGGCTCAAAATTCACGTCTAATATCAACTCATAACTTAAAATGACTGTAAGGATTAAACAAATTATTAACCCCTGACACTTAAATTCAAGTAGAGACTCAGAGGGAGATATAATAGTTAGAGATGTGTTTAGCAGGAGATTGTGTGGGATACTTGGAAATCAGCTTTGGCTGTTAGAAAATCCAAAAGTCTGGGCTAGTACCTTGCAGTATGGAGGATTTGAGAAAAACTGTTCAGGTTCCAGAAATTGAGGGGTCTGTGGCCTTGTTTAGACAAGCTGGATCCCAGAAATAAAGCAAAAAAAACAGGATTTTTATAGCCTGGAGGGGTAGGCTTCTATATCAGAACAGAGAGAATAATTGAAGTGGGTAGGGTCAGAGAGCTCAGCAGATGGTTTGTGGGTTGTGTAGGAGACAGGTTGCAGGTCAGAGAGAAAAAGAAGGATTTACACAGTCAAGGCTCAAAATTCACTAATATCAACTCAGAACTTAAAAAATGACTGTAGGATTAAAGAATTAATCGTCATGCAATGAATCAACTAAAGAGACAGAGGAGATACAGTAGTTAGAGATGTTTTCAACAGGAGATAGTGGGGCCCTTGAAATCAGCTTCTACTGGAACCAAATTAAAAGTCAGGGCTAGTACCTTGCAGTACATGATTTTTGAAAACTGTTTAGTTCCAGAAATTGGGGGTCCGTTGTCTGGTCATGGCACACTGATTCCTGAAATAAGTACAAAAATGGATTTTAAACACTGGAGGAGAAAGCATTACATCAGAACAAAGAGAGTATTCGAAGTGGGCAGGGTCAGAGAGCTCAAGCAAATTGTTTGAGGCAGTGTAGGTGACAGGTTGCAGGGCAGAGATTAAAGAAGGATTGCACAGTCAAGGCTCAAAAATTCACATTTAATATAAACTCAGAACTTACAGTAACTGAAAAAGGATAAACAAATTATTAAATCTAAGCACATGAATTCAGCTAGAGACACAGAGATACATAGGTTGGATTGGTGTTCAGCAGAGATAGTGTGGGCCTATTGAAATCAGCACATTGGTACCAAGTCCAAAAGTCAGGTCTAGTACCTTGCAGTACAGAGTTTCTGAAAAAGTGTTTAAGTTCCAGAAACTGAGGGTTTGTGGCCTTATTTAGGCATGCAGGATCCCTGAAATAAAGTAGAAAACTAGGATTTTTAAAGCCTGGAGGAGTAGGCTTCTACATGAGAACAAGGAGAGTAATAGAAGTGGGCAGTATCAGAGAGCTCAGCAGACGGTTTGGGTGTTGGGAAGGGGACAGTTTGCAGGGCAGAGAGTAAAAGAATGATTTACACAGTCAAGGCTCAAAGTTCACTTCTAATATCAACCCAGAACTTAAAATGACTGTGAGGATTAAACAAATTATTAAACCCTGGCTAATTAATTCAACTAGAGACACAGAGGGAGATACAGTAGTTAGAGATGTGTTCAGCAGGAGATAGTGTGGCCCACTTCGAAATCAGCGACCCCTGGTACCAAATCCAAATGTCAGGGCTAGTACATTGCAGAACAGAGGATTTCTAAAAAACTGTTTAGGTTATAGAAATTGAGGGGTATGTGGCCTGATCAAGGCATGCTGGATCCCTGAAATGAAGTTGAAAAGCAGGATTTTTAATGGCTGGAGGTGTAGCCTTGTTAAATCAGAACCAAGAAAATAATTGAAGTGGGCAGGGTCAGAGAACTCAGCTGATGGTTTGGGGGTTCGATAGGAGACAGGTTGCAGGGCAGAGAGTTAAATAAGGATTTACACAGTGAAGGCTTAAAATTCACTTCTAATATCAACTCAGAACTTAAAATGACTGTAAGAGATTAAACAGATTATTAAACATGGCACTTAAATTCCAACTAGAGACACAGGAGATATAGTGGTTAGAGATGTTCAACAGGAGATAAGTATTGGGCACTTGGAAATCAGATTTCACTGGTACCAAATGCAAAAGTCAAGGCTAGTACCTTGCAGTACAGAGGATTTCTGAGAAACTGTTTTGGTTCCAGAAATAGAGAGCCTGTGGCATTGTTTAGGCAAGGTGGATCCAAATATATAAAGTAGAAAAACAGGATTTTTAAAGCCTGAAGGAGTGAAAGCTTCTACATCGGAACAAAGAGAATAATAGAAGTGGAGGTGGGATCAAGCTCAATGAAAGCGGTTTGGGGGTTGGATAGAGGCCAGGATGTAGGGTAGAGAGTAAAAGAAGGATTTACACAGTCACGGCTCAAAATTCACTTCTAATATCAACTCAGAACTTAAAATGACTGTAAGGATTAAAGAAATTATTAAACCCTGGCACATAAATTCAACTAGAGAAACAGAGGGAGAAACAGTAGTTAGAGATGTGTTCAGCAGGAAATAGTGTGGGCCACTTGGAAATCAGTTTGCACTGGTACCAAATCCAAAAGTCTGGGCTAGTACCTTCCAGTACAGAGGATTTCTGAAAAACTGTTCAGGTTCTAGAAACTGAGGGATCTGTTGCATGGTAAAGGCACACTTGATCCCTGAAATAAAGTAGAAAAACAGGATTTTTAGAAACTGGAGGAGTGGCTTGTTACATCAGAACACAGAGAATAATAGAAGTGGGCAGGGTCAGAGAACTCAGCTGACGGTTTGGGGGTTGGGTAGCAGACAGGTTGCAAGGCAGTGAGTAAAAGAATGATTTACACAGTCAAGGCTCAAAATTCACTTCTAAAATCAAATCAGAACTTTAAATGACTGTAAGGATTAAACAAATTATTAATCCCTAGCACATAAATTCAACTAGAGACACAGAGGCAGACATAGTAGTTAGTGACATGTTCAGCAGAAGATAGTTAAGCCACTTGGAAATCAGATTCCACTGGTACCAAATCTAAAAGTCAGTTCTAGTACCTTGCAGTACAGAGAATTTCTGAAAACTGTTTAGGTTCCAGAAATTGAGGGTCAGTGCCAGGTCTCAGCAATCTGGATCCTGAAATAAAGTAGAAAACAGGATTTTTAAAGGCTGGAGGAGTAGGCTTGTTACATCAGAACAAAGGGAATAATAGAAGTGGGCAAGGTCAGCGAACTCAGCTGACGGTTTTGGGGTTGGGTAGGAGACAGGTTTCAGGGCAATGAGTAAAAGAAGGATTTACACAGTCAAGGCTCAAAATTCACGTCTAATATCAGCTCATAACTTAAAATGACTGTAAGGATTAAACAAATTATTAACCCCTGACACTTAAATTCAATTAGAGACACAGAGGGAGATACAATAGTTGGAGATGTGTTTAGCAGGAGATAATGTGGGCTACTTGGAAATCAGCTCTGACTGCTACCAAATCCAAAAGTCTGGGCTAGTGCCTTGCAGTATGGAGGATTTCAGAAAAACTGATCAGGTTCCAGAAATTGAGGGGTCTGTGGCCTTGTTTAGACAAGTTGGATCCCTGAAATAAAGTAAAAAAACAGGATTTTTATAGCCTGGAGTGGTAGGCTTCTACATCAGAACAGAGAGAATAATAGAAGTGGGCAGGGTCAGAGAGCTCAGCATATGGTTTGAGGGTTGTGTAGGAGACAGGTTGCAGAGCGAGAGAGTAAAGAGGATTTACACAGTGAAGGCTCAAAATTCACGTCTAATAAAATCTCAGAACTTTAAATGACTGAAAGGATTAAACAAATTATTAAACCCTTGCACTTAAATTCTGCTAGAGACACAGAGGGCGATACAGATGTTTGAGATGTGTTCAGCAGGAGATATTGTGGGCCTCTTGGAAATCTGCTTCCACTGGTACCAAATGCAAAAGTCAGGGTTTGTACCTTGCAGTAGAGAAAATTTCTGAAAACCTGTTTAGGCTCCAGAAACTGAGGGGTCCGTGGCCTGGTCTAGGCATGTTGGATCCCTGAAATAGAAATAGAAAAAATGGATTTTTAAAAGCTGGAGGTCTAGGCTTGTTACATCAACTTAAAAGAGAATAGAAGAAGTGGGCATGTGGTCCAAGAGGCTCAGCAGGAATAGTTTGGGGGTTTCACCTGAGGCAGGTTGTAAAGCAGAGTGCAAGAAGGATTTACACAGTCAAGGCTCAAAATTCACTTCAAAAATCAACTCAGAACTTAAAATGACTTTAAGGATTAAACAAATTATTAAACCCAGGGACATAAATTCAACTAGAAACACAGAGGGAGATACACTAGTTAGATATGTGTTCAGCAGGAGATACTGTGGGCAACTTGGAAATCAGGTTCCACTGGTACCAAATCCAAAAGTCAGTGCTAGTACCTTGCAGTACAGATGATTTCTGAAAAACTGATTAGGTTCCAGAAATTGAGAAGTCCATTTCCTGGTCTAGGCATGCTGGATCCCTGAAATAAAGTAGAAAAAAAGGATTTTTATATCCTGGAGAGATAGGCTTCTACATCAGAGCAGAGAGCATAATAGAAGTGGGCAGGGTCAGAGAGCTCACCAGATGGTTTGAGGGTTGTGTAGGAGACAGGTTGCAGGGCAGAGAGTAAAAGAAGGATTTACACAGTGAAGGCTCAAATTTCACGTCTAATAAAAACATAGAACTTAGAATGACTGTAAGGATTAAACAAATTATTAAACCCTGGCACTTAAATTCAACTAGAGACACAGAGGGAGATACAAATGTTGGAGATGTGTTCAGCAGGAGATAGTGTGGGCCACTTGGAAATCCACTTCCAACGGTACCAAATCCAAAAGCCAGGGTTAGTACCTTGCTGTACAGAAAATTTCTGAAAAACTGTTTAGGTTCCAGAAACTGAGGGGTCCGTGGCCTGGTCTAGGCACGCTAGATCCCTGAAATAAAGTAGAAAAACAGAATTTTTAAAGGCTGGAGGAGTAGGCTTACTACATCAGATCAAAGAGAATAGTAGAAGTGGGCAGGGTCAGAGAGCTCAGCAGAAAGTTTGGGGGTTGGGCAGGAGGCAGGTTGTAGGCAGAGAGTACAACAAGGATTTACCAAGTCAAGGCTCCAAAATTCACTTCAAATGTCAACTCTGAACTTAAAATGACTGTAAGGATTAAACAAATTATTAAACCCAGGGACATAAATTCAAATAGATACACAGAAGGAGATACACTAGTTAGAGATGTGTTCAGCAGAAGATACTGTGGTCGACTTGGAAATCAGATTCCACTGGTAACAAATCCAAAAGTGAGGGCTAGTACCTTGCAGCACGGATGATTTCTGTAAAACTGTTTAGGTTCCAGAAATTGAGAAGTCCTTTTCCTATTCAAGGCATGCTGGATCCCTGAAATAAAGTAGAAAAACAGGATTTTTAAAGGCTGGAGGAGAAGGCTTGTTGCATAAGAACAAAGAGAATAATAGTAGTGGGCAGGGTCAGAGAGCTCAGCAGATGATTCGGGGGTTGGGTCAGAGACAGGTTGCCGGGCAGAGAGTAAAAGAAGGATTTACACAGACAAGGATGAAAATTCATTTCTGATATCAACTCAGAACTTAAAATGACTGTAAGGATTAAACAAATTATTAATCCCTGGAACATAAATTCAACTAGAGACACAGAGGAAGATACAGTAGTTAGAGATGTGTTCAGCTGGGGATAGTGTGGGCTACTTGGAAATCAGCTTCCACTGGTACCAAATCCAAAAGTCATGGCTAGTACCTTGTAGTATGGAGGATTTCTGAAAAACTGTTAGGTTCCTGAAATTGAGGGGTCCGTGGCCTTGTTTAGGCAGCTGGATCCCTGAAATAAAGTAGAAAAACAGGATTTTTAAAGCCTGGAGGGGTAGGCTTCTACATCTGAACAAAGAGAACAATAGAAGTGGGCAGGATCAGAGAGCTCAGCAGACGGTTTAGGTTGGTTAGGGACAGATTGCTGGGCTGAGAGTAAAGAATAGTTTACAGTCAAGGCTCAAATTCACTTCAATATCAACTCGAACTTAAAATGACTGCAAGGATTAAAGAAATTAATAAATCATGCACATGAATCAGCTAAAGAGACAGAGGAGATACAGTAGTTAGAGATGTTTTCAGCAGGAGATAGTGTGGGCCTTGGAGTCAGCTTCTACTGGAACCAAATTCAAAGTCAGGGCTAGTACCTTGCAGTACATAAGATTTTTGAAAAATAGTTTAGGTTCAGAATTTGAAGATCCTTGCCTGGTCATACGCTGGATTCCGAAATAAAGTACAAAATGGGATTTTAAACACTGGAGGGTGAGCTTGACACATCAGAACAAAGTGTCAGTGAGCAGGGTCAGAGAGCTCAAGCAATTGTTTGAAGGGTTGTGTAGAGACAGGTTGCAGGGCAGAGATTAAAAGAATGATTTACACAGTTAAGGCTCAAAATTCACTTCTAATATTAACCCAGATCTTAAAATGACTGTGAGGATTAAACAAATTATTAAACCCTGGCAAATTAATTCAACTAAAGACACAGAGGGAGATACAGTAGTTAGAGATGTGTTCAGCAGGAGATAGTGTGGGCCACTTCGAAATCAGCTTCTGCTGGTACCAAATCCAAATGTCAGGGCTAGTACATTGCAGAACAGAGGATTTCTAAAAAACTGTTTAGGTTATTGAAATTGAGGGGAATGTGGCCTGATCAAGGCATGCTGGATCCCTGAAATGAAGTAGAAAAACCAGGATTTTTAAAGGCTGGAGGTGTAGCCATGTTACATCAGAACCAAGAAAATAATTGAAGTGGGCAGGGTCAGAGAACTCAGCTGATGGTTTGGGAGTTCGGAGGAGACAGGTTGAAGGCAGAGAGTAAAATAAGATTTACACAGTGAAGGCTTAAAATTCACTCTAATATCAACTCAGAACTTAAAATGACTGTAAGGATTAAACAAATTATAAAACCCTGGCACTTAAATTCAACTAGAGACACAGAGGAGACATATGGTTAGAGATATGTTCAGCAGGAAATAGTGTGGGCCACTTGAAATCAGATTTCACTAAGTACCAAATGCCAAAGAAGTCCCAGGGCTAGTACCTTGCAATTTCAGAGGATTTCTGAAAAACTGTTTTGGTTCCAGAAGAGGGGGTCTGTGGGCGTTGTTTAGGCAGGCTGGATCTGCTATATAAAGTGGAAAAACAGGATGTTTACAGCCTGAAGGAGTAGGCTTCTACATCAGAACAAAGAGAATAATAGAAGTGGGTAGGATCAGAAAGCTCAGCAGATGGTTTTGGGGTTGGATAGAGGCCAGGATGCAGGGTAGAGAGTAAAAGAAGGATTTACACAGTCAAGGCTCAAAATTCACTTCTACTATAAACTCAGAACTTAAAATGACTGTAAGGATTAAAGAAATTATTAAACCCTGGCACATAAATTCATCTAGAGGAACAGAGGGAGAAACAGTAGTTAGAGATGTGTTCAGCAGGAAATAGTGTGGGCCACATGGAAATCAGCTTGCACTGGTACCAAATCCAAAAGTCTGGCCTAGTACCACCATGCAGTACAGAGGATTGCTGAAAAACTGTTCAGGTTCCAGAAACTGCGGGATCCGTTGCCAGGTCAAGGCATGCTTGATCCCTGAAATGAAGTTGAAAAACAGGATTTTTAAAGGCTGGAGGAGTGGCTTGTTACATCAGAACAAAGGAAATAATTGAAGTGGGCAGGGTCAGAGAACTCAGCTGACGGTTTGGGGGTTGGGTAGGAGACAGGTTGCAAGGCAGAGAGTAAAAGAAGGATTTACACAGTCAAGGCTCAAAATTCACTTCTAATATCAACTCAGAACATTAAATGACTGTAAGGATTAAACAAATTATTAATCCCTAGCACATAAATTCAACTAGAGACACAGAGGGAGACATAGTAGTTAGTGACGTGTTCAGCAGAAGATAGTTTAGGCCACTTGGAAATCAGATTCCACTGGTACCAAATCCAAAAGTCAGGTCTAGTACCTTGCAGTACAGAGAATTTCTGAAAAACTGTTTAGGTTCCAGAAATTGAGGGGTCTGTGGCCAGGTCTCGGCACTCTGGATCCCTGAAATAAAGTAGAAAAACAGGATTTTTAAAGGCTGGAGGAGTAGGCTTGTTACATCAGAACAAAGGGAACAATAGAAGTGGGCAGGGTCAGAGAACTCAGCTGACAGTTTGGGGGTTGGGTAGGAGACAGGTTGCAGGGCAGCGAGTAAAAGAAGGATTTACACAGTCAAGGCTCAAAATTCACATCTAATATCAACTCATAGCTTAACATGACTGTAAGGATTAAACAAATTTTTAACCCCTGACACTTAAATTCAAGTAGAGACACAGAGGGAGATACAATAGTTACAGATGTGTTTAGCAGGAGATAGTGTGGGATACTTGGAAATCAGCTTTGACTGGTACCAAATCCAAAAGTCTGTGCTAGTACCTTGCAGTATGGAGGATTTCAGAAAAACTGTTCAGGTTCCAGAAATTGAGGGGTCTGTGGCCAGGTATCGGCACTCTGGATCCCTGAAATAAAGTAGAAAAACAGGATTTCTAAAGGCTGGAGGAGTAGGCTTGTTACATCAGAACAAAGAGAATAATAGAAGTGTGCAAGGTCAGAGAACTCAGCTGACGGTTTGGGGGTTGGGTAGGAGAAAGGTTGCAGGGCAGCAAGTAAAAGAAGGATTTACATAGTCAAGGCTCAAAATTCACGCATCTAATATCAACTCATAACTTAAAATGACTGTAAGGATTAAACAAATTATTAACCCCTGACACTTAAATTCAAGTAGAGACTCAGAGGGAGATATAATAGTTAGAGATGTGTTTAGCAGGAGATTGTGTGGGATACTTGGAAATCAGCTTTGGCTGTTAGAAAATCCAAAAGTCTGGGCTAGTACCTTGCAGTATGGAGGATTTGAGAAAAACTGTTCAGGTTCCAGAAATTGAGGGGTCTGTGGCCTTGTTTAGACAAGCTGGATCCCAGAAATAAAGCAAAAAAAACAGGATTTTTATAGCCTGGAGGGGTAGGCTTCTATATCAGAACAGAGAGAATAATTGAAGTGGGTAGGGTCAGAGAGCTCAGCAGATGGTTTGTGGGTTGTGTAGGAGACAGGTTGCAGGTCAGAGAGAAAAAGAAGGATTTACACAGTCAAGGCTCAAAATTCACTTCTAATATCAACTCAGAACTTAAAATGACTGTAAGGATTAAAGAAATTAATAAATCATGCACATGAATCAACTAAAGAGACAGAGGGGAGATACAGTAGTTAGAGATGTTTTCAACAGGAGATAGTGTGGGCCCCTTGGAAATCAGCTTCTACTGGAACCAAATTCAAAAGTCAGGGCTAGTACCTTGCAGTACATAAGATTTTTGAAAAACTGTTTAGGTTCCAGAAATTGAGGGGTCCGTTGTCTGGTCATGGCACACTGGATTCCTGAAATAAAGTACAAAAAATGGATTTTTAAACACTGGAGGAGTAGGCTTGTTACATCAGAACAAAGAGAGTATTCGAAGTGGGCAGGGTCAGAGAGCTCAGCAAATTGTTTGAGGGTAGTGTAGGTGACAGGTTGCAGGGCAGAGATTAAAAGAAGGATTTACACAGTCAAGGCTCAAAATTCACATTTAATATAAACTCAGAACTTAAAGTAACTGAAAAGGATTAAACAAATTATTAAATCCTAGCACATGAATTCAGCTAGAGACACAGAGAGAGATACAGTAGTTGGATTGGTGTTCAGCAGAAGATAGTGTGGGCCTATTGGAAATCAGCTTACATTGGTACCAAGTCCAAAAGCCAGGTCTAGTACCTTGCATTACAGAGGATTTCAGAAAAAGTGTTTAAGTTCCAGAAACTGAGGGGTTCGTGGCCTTATTTAGGCATGCAGGATCCCTGAAATAAAGTAGAAAAATAGGATTTTTAAAGCCTGGAGGAGTAGGCTTCTACATGAGAACAAGGAGAGTAATAGAAGTGGGCAGTATCAGAGAGCTCAGTAGACAGTTAGGGTGTTGGGAAGGGGACAGTTTGCAGGGCAGAGAGTAAAAGAATGATTTACACAGTCAAGGCTCAAAGTTCACTTCTAATATCAACCCAGAACTTAAAATGACTGTGAGGATTAAAGAAATTATTAAACCCTGGCTAATTAATTCAACTAGAGACACAGAGGGAGATATAGTAGTTAGAGATGTGTTCAGCAGGAGATAGTGTGGGCCACTTCGAAATCAACTACCCTAGTACCAAATCAAATGTCAGGGCTAGTACATTGCAGAACAGAGGATTTCTAAAAACTGTTTAGGTTATTGAAATTGAGGGTATGTGGCCTGATCAAGGCATGCTGGATCCCTGAAATGAAGTTGAAAAGCAGGATTTTTAATGGCTGGAGGTGTAGCCTTGTTAAATCAGAACCAAGAAAATAATTGAAGTGGGCAGGGTCAGAGAACTCAGCTGATGGTTTGGGGGTTCGGTAGGAGACAGGTTGCAGGGCAGAGAGTTAAATAAGGATTTACACAGTAAAGGCTTAAAATTCACTTCTAATATCAACTCAGAACTTAAAATGACTGTAAGGATTAAACAAATTATTAAACACTGGCACTTAAATTCAACTAGAGACACAGAGGGAGATATAGTGGTTAGAGATATGTTCAGCAGGAGATAGTGTGGGCCACTTGGAAATCAGATTTCACTGGTACCAAATGCAAAAGTCAGGGCTAGTACCTTGCAGTACAGAGGATTTCTGAGAAACTGTTTTGGTTCCAGAAATAGAGGTCTGTGGCATTGTTTAGGCAAGGTGGATCCGCTATATAAAGTAGAAAAACAGGATTTTTAAAGCCTGAAGGAGTAGGCTTCTACATCAGAACAAAGAGAATAATAGAAGTGGGCAGGATCAGAAAGCTCAGTAGACGGTTTGGGGGTTGGATAGAGGCCAGGATGTAGGGTAGAGAGTAAAAGAAGGAGTTACACAGTCACGGCTCAAAATTCACTTCTAATATCAACTCAGAACTTAAAATGACTGTAAGGATTAAAGAAATTATTAAACCCTGGCACATAAATTCAACTAGAGAAACAGAGGGAGAAACAGTAGTTAGAGATGTGTTCAGCAGGAAATAGTGTGGGCCACTTGGAAATCAGTTTGCACTGGTACCAAATCCAAAAGTCTGCCTAGTACCTTCCAGTACAGAGGATTTCTGAAAAACTGTTCAGGTTCTAGAAACTGAGGGATCTGTTGCATGGTAAAGGCACACTTGATCCCTGAAATAAAGTAAAAACAGGATTTTTAGAGTCTGGAGGAGTGGCTTGTTACATCAGAACACAGGGAATAATAGAAGTGGGCAGGGTCAGAGAACTCAGCTGACGGTTTGGGGGTTGGGTAGGAGACAGGTTGCAAGGCAGTGAGTAAAAGAAGGATTTACACAGTCAAGGCTCAAAATTCACTTCTAAAATCAAATCAGAACTTTAAATGACTGTAAGGATTAAACAAATTATTAATCCCTAGCACATAAATTCAACTAGAGACACAGAGGCAGACATAGTAGTAAGTGACATGTTCAGCAGAAGATAGTTTAGGCCACTTGGAAATCAGATTCCACTGGTACCAAATCTAAAAGTCAGTTCTAGTACCTTGCAGTACAGAGAATTTCTGAAAAACTGTTTAGGTTCCAGAAATTGAGGGGTCTGTCACCAGGTCTCGGCACTCTGGATCCCTGAAATAAAGTAGAAAAACAGGATTTTTAAAGGCTGGAGGAGTAGGCTTGTTACATCAGAACAAAGGGAATAATAGAAGTGTGCAAGGTCAGAGAACTCAGCTGACGGTTTGGGGGTTGGGTAGGAGACAGGTTGCAGGGCAGCGAGTAAAAGAAGGATTTACACAGTCAAGGCTCAAAATTCACGTCCAATATCAACTCATAACTTAAAATGACTGTAAGGATTAAACAAATTATTAACCCCTGACACTAAAATTCAAGTAGAGACACAGAGGGAGATACAATAGTTAGAGATGTGTTTTTCAGGAGATAGTGTGGGCTACTTAGAAATCAGCTTTGACTGGTACCAAATCCAAAAGTCTGTGCTAGTACCTTGCAGTATGGAGGATTTCAGAAAAACTGTTCACGTTCCAGAAATTGAGGGGTCTGTGGCCTTGTTAAGACAAGCTGGATCCCTAAAATAAAGTAGAAAAACAGGATTTTTATAGCCTGAAGGGGTAGGCTTCTACTTCAAAACAGAGAGAATAATAGAAGTGGCAGGGTCAGAAAGCTCAGCAGATGGTTTGAGGGTTGTGTAGGAGACAGGTTGCAGGGCAGAGAGTAAAAGAAGGATTTACACAGTGAAGGCTCAAAATTCAAGTCTAATAAAATCTCAGAACTTAAAATAACTGTAAGGATTAAACAAATTATTAAACCGTGGCACTTAAAATCTGCTAGAGACACAGAGGGTAATTCAGATGTTAGAGATGTGTTCAGCAGGAGGTAGTGTGGGCCACTTGGAAATCCACTTCCACTGGTACCAAATCCAAAAGTCAGGGTTAGTACCTTGCAGTACAGAAAATTTCTGTAAACCTTTTTAGGCTAAAGAAACTGAGGGGTCCGTGGCCTAGTCTAGGCATGCTGGATCCCTGAAATAAAGTAGAAAAACTGGATTTTTAAAGGCTGGAGGAGTAGGCTGGTTTCATCAGCTCAAAGAGAATAGAAGAAGTGGGCAGGGTCCGAGAGCTCGGCAGACAGTTTGGGGGTTTGGTCGGAGGCAGGTTGTAGGGCAGAGAGTTCAAGAAGGATTTACACAGTCAAAGCTCAAAATTCACTTCAAAAATCAACTCAGAACTTAAAATGACTTTAAGGATTAAACAAATTATTAAACCCTGGGACATAAATTCAACTAGAGACACAGAGGGAGATACACTAGTTAGAGATGTGTTCAGCAGGAGATGCTGTGGGTGACTTGGAAATCAGGTTCCACTGGTACCAAATCCAAAGGTCAGGGATAGCACCTTGCAGTACAGAAGAATTCTGAAAAACTGTTTAGGTTCCAGAAATTGAGAAGTCCGTTTCCTGGTCAACGCATGCTGGATCCCTGAAATAAAGTAGAAAAACTGGATTTTTAAAGGCTGGAGGAGAAGGCTTGTGGCATAGGAACATAGAGAATAATAGTAGTGGGCATGGTCAGAGAGCTCAGCAGATGGTTCGGAGGTTGGGTCAGAGACAGGTTGCCGGGCAGAGTGTAAAAGAAGTATTTACACAGACAAGGCTGAAAATTCATTTCTGATATCAACTCAGAACTTAAAATGACTGTAAGGATTAAACAAATTATTAATCCCTGGAACATAAATTCAACTAGAGACACAGAGGAAGATACAGTAGTTAGAGATGTGTTCAGCAGGGAATAGAGTGGGCTACTTGGAAATCAGCTTCCACTTGTACCAAATCCAAAATTCAGGGCTGGTACATTGCAGGACAGAGGATTTCTGAAAAACTGTTTAGGTTCCAGAAATTGAGGGGTCCGTTGCCTGGTCATGGCATGCTGGATCCCTGAAATAAAGTAGAACAATGGGATTTTTAAAGGCTGGAGGAGTAGGCTTGTTACATCAGAACATAGAGAATAAAAGAAGTGGGCAGGGTCAGACCTCAGCAGATTCTTTGAGGGTTGTGTAGGTGACAGGTTGCAGGGCAGAGAGTAAAAGAAAGATTTACACAGTCAAGGCTCAAAATTCACTTCTAATATCAACTCAGAATTTTAAATGACTGAAAGGATTAAACAAATTATTAATCCCTGGCACATAAATTCAAGTAGAGACACAGAGGTAGATACAGTAGTTAGAGATGTGTTCAGCAGAAGATAGTTTGGGCCACTTGGAAATCAGATTCCACTGGTACCAAATCCAAAAGTCAGGTCTAGTACATTGAAGTATAGAGAATTTCTGAAAAACTGTTTAGGTTCCAGAAATTGAGGGGTCTGTGGCCTGGTCTAGGTACTCTGGATCCCTGAAATAAAGTAGAAAAACAGAATTTTTAAAACCTGGAGGAGCAGGCTTGTTACATCAGAACAAAGAGAATAATAGAAGTGGGCAGGGTCAGAGAGCTCAGCAGAAGGTTTTGGGATGGGTGCGAGACAGGTTGCAGGGCAGAGAGTTAAAGAAGGATTTTCAGAGTCAAGGCTCCAAATTCACTTCTAATATCAACTCAGAACTTAAAAAGACTGTAAGGATTAAATAAATTATTAAACTCTGGCAAATAAATTCAACTAGAGACACAGAGGAGAAACAGTTGTTGGAGATGTGTTCATGAGGAAATAGTGTGGGCTACTTGGAAATCAGCTTACACTAGTACCAAATCCAAAAGTCTTGGCTAGTACCCTGCAGTACAAAGGATTTCATAAAAACAGTTCATGTTCCAGAAATTGAGAGACCTGTGGCCTGGTCAAGGCATGCTGAATCCTTGAAATAATGTAGAAAAACAGGATTTTTAGAGGCTGGAGGAGTAGGCTTGTTACATCAGAACAAAGAGAATAACAGAAGAGGGCAGGGTCAGAGAACTCAGCTGACGGTTTGGGGGTTGGGTAGGAGACAGTTTGCAGGGCAGAGAGTGAAAGAAGGATTTACACAGTCAAGGCTCAAAATTCATTTCTAATATCAATTCAGAACTTAAAATGACTATAAGGATTAAACAAATTATTAAACCCTGGCACATAAATTCAGCTAGAGACACAGAGGGGAGAGAAAGTAGTTAGAGACGTGTTTAGCAGAAAATAGTTTGGGCCACTTGGAAATCAGATTACACTGGTACCAAACCCAAAAGTCAGGGCTAGTACCTTGCAGTACAGAGGTTTTTCTGAAAAACTGTTTAGGTTCCAGAAATTGAGGGGTCCGTGGCCTGGTCAAGGCATGGTGGATCCCTGTAATAAAGTAGAGAAACAGGATTTTTAGAGGCTGGAGGAGTAGGCTTGTTACATCATAACAAAGAGATTATTAGAAGTGGGCAGAGTCAGAGCGCTCAGCTGATGGTTTGGGGGTAGGGTAGGAGACAGGTTGCAGGGCCGAGAGCAAAAGATGGATTTACCCAATCAAGGCTCAAAATTCACTTCTAATATGAAATCCAAATTTAAAATGACTGTAAGGATTAAACAAATTATTAAACCCTGGCACATAAATTCAACTAGAGAAACAGAGGGAGATACAGTAGTTAGAGATGTGTTCAGCAGGAGATAGTGCAGGCAACTTGGAAATCAGCTTCCACTGGTATCAAATCCAACTGTCAGGGCTAGTACTTTGCAGTACAGAGGATTTCTGAAAAACTGTTTAGGTTCCAGAAATTGAGGGGTGCCTGGCCTAGTCTAGGCACTCTGGATCACTTGAAATAATGTAGAAAACAGGATTTTTAAGGGCTGGAGGAGTAGCTTGTACATCAGAACAAAGAGAATAACAAAAGCGGGCAGGATCACAGAGCTCAGCAGATGGTTTGGGGCTTGGGCTGGAGGCTGGTTGTAGGGCAGAGAGTACAAGAAGGATTTACACAGTAAAGGCTCAAAATTCACTACTAATATCAACTCAGAACTTAAGATGACTGTAAGGATTAAACAAATTATTAACCCTGGCACATAAATTCATCTAGAGACACAGAGGGAGATACAGTAGTTAGAGATGTGTTCACCAGAGGATAGTGTGGGCCACTTGGAAATCAGGTTCCACTGGTACCATATCCAAAAGTCAGTGCTAGTGCCTTGCAGTACAGGGGATTTCTGACAAGCTGTACAGGTTCAGGAAATTGAGTG
Source organism: Neoceratodus forsteri (assembly GCA_016271365.2). Lineage (NCBI taxonomy): Eukaryota > Metazoa > Chordata > Ceratodontiformes > Ceratodontidae > Neoceratodus > Neoceratodus forsteri. Next base: position 71,404,029 of record CM028133.1, read on the forward strand.
GTCCGTGGCCTAGTCTAGGCATGCTGGATCCCTGAAATAAAGTAGAAAAACAGGATTTTTAAAGGCTGGAGGAGTAGGCTTTTTACATCAGAACAAAGAGAATAATAGAGGTGGGCAGGGTCAGACAGCTCAGCAGATGATTTGGGGATTGGGTAGGAGACAGTTTGAAGTGCAGAGAGTAAAAGAAGGATTTTCACTGTCAAGGCTCAAAATTCACTTCTGAAGTCAGATAGCTCAGCAGATGGTATGGAGGTTGGGTAGGAGACGGTTTGCTTGGCAGAGAGTAAAAGATGGATTTACATAGTCAAGGCTCAAAATTCACTTCTAATATCTACTCAGAACTTAAAATGACCCTAAGGATTAAACAAATTATTAATCCCTGGCACATAAATTCAAGTAGAGACACAGTGGTAGATACAGTAGTTAGAGATGTGTTCAGCAGGAGATAGTGTGGGCCACATGGAAATCAGCTTCCACTAGTATCAAATCCAAAAGTCAGGGCTAGTACCTTGCAGTACAGAGGATTTCTGATAAACTGTACAGGTTCCAGACATTGAGGTGTCCGTTGCCTTGTTTAGGAAAGCTGGATCCCTGAGATAAAGTAGAAAAACAGTATTTTTAAAGCCTGGAGGAGATGGCTTCTACATCAGAACAAAGAAAATAATAGAAGTGGGCAGGATCAGAGTGCTCAGCAGATGGTTTGGGGGTTGGGTAGGGGACGGGTTTCAGGGCAGAGAGTAAAAAAAGGATTTACACAGTCATGGCTCAAAATTCACTTCTAATATCAACTCAGAACTTAAAATGACTGTAAGGATCAAACAAATGATTAAACCAAGGCATAAAAAATTAAATTAGAGACACACAGGGAGATACAGTAGTTAGAGATCTGTTCAGCAGTAGATAGTGTGGGCCACTTGGAAATCATCTTCCACTGGTACCAAATCCAAAAGTCAGGGCTGGTACCTTGCAGTACAGAGGATTTCTGAAAAACTGTTTAGGTTCCAGAAATTGAGGGGTCTGTGGCCTTGTTTAGGCACGCTGGATGGCTGATATAAAGTAGAAAAACTGGATATTTAGAGGCTGGAGGAGTAGGCTTGTTACATCAGAACAAAGAGAATAATAGAAGTGGGCAGGGTTAGAGAACTCAGCTGACGATTTGTGGGTTGGATAGGAGATAGGTTGCAGGGCAGAGAGCAAAAGAAAGATTAACACAGTCAAGGCTCAACTTTCACTTCTAGTATCAACTCAGAACTTAAAATGACTGTAAGGATTAAACAAATTATTAAACCATGGCACATAAATTCAACCAGAGACAAAGAGGGAGATACAGTAGTTAGAGATGTGTTCAGCAGGAGATAGTGTGTTCCACTTGGAAATCAGATTCCACTGGTACCAAATCCAAAAGACAGGGCTAGTACCTTGTAGTACTGAGGATTTCTGAAAAACTGTTTAGTTTCCAGATATTGAGGGGTCCGTGGCCTGGTCAAGGCATGCTGGATCCCTGTAATAAAGTAGTAAAACAGGATTTTTAGTAGCTGGAGGGGTAGGCTTGTTACATCATACCAAAGAGAATAATATAAGTGGGCAGGTTCAGAAGGCTCAGGAGACCGTTTGGGGGTTGGGTAGGGGCGAGGTTGCAGGGCAGAGAGTAAAAGAAATATATACACAGTCAAGGCTCAAAATTCACTTCTAATATCAACTCAGAAACTAAAATGACTGTAAGGATTAAACAAATTATTAAACCCTGACACATAAATTCAACTAGAAACACAGAGGGAGATACAGTAGTTAGAGATCTGTTCAGCCGGAGATAGTGTAGGCCACTTGGAAATTAATTCCACTGGTACCAAATCCAAAAGTCAGGGCTAGTACCTTGTAGTAAAGAGGATTTCTGAAAAACTGTTTAGGTTCCAGAAATTGAGGGGTCTGTGGCCTTGTTTAGGCATGCTGGATCCCTGACATGAAGTTGAAAAACAGGATTTTTAAAGCCTGAAAGAGTAGGCTTCTACATCAGAACCAAACGAATAATAGAAATGGGCAGGATCAGAGAACTCAGCAGATGGTTTGGGGTGTGGATAGGGACCAGGTTGCCGGGCAGAGAGTAAAAGAAGGAATTACACAGTCAAGGCTCAAAATTCACTTCTAATATCAAGTCAGAATTTAAAACGACTCTAAGGATTAAATAAATTATTAAACTCTGGCAAATAAATTCAACTAGAGATACAGAGGAGAAACAGTTGTTGGAGATGTGTTCATGAGGAAATAGTGTGGGCTACTTGGAAATCAGCTTACACTAGTACCAAATCCAAAAGTCTTTGCTAGTACCCTGCAGTACAAAGGATTTCATAAAACTGTTCCTGTTCCAGAAATTGAGGGATCTGCGGCCTGGTCAAGGCATGCTGACTCCTTGAAATAATGAGAATAAACAGGATTTTTTGAGGCTGGAGAAGTAGGCTTGTTACATCAGAACAAAGAGAATAACAGAAGAGGGCAGGGTCAGAGAACTCAGCTGACGGTTTGGGGGATGGGTAGGAGACAGTTTACAGGGCGGAGAGTGAAAGAAGGATTTACACAGTCAAGGCTCAAAATTCATTTCTAATATCAACTCAGAACTTAAAATGACTGTAAGGATTAAATAAATTATTAAACCCTGGCACATAAATTCAGCTAGAGACACAGAGGGAGACAAAGTAGTTAGAGACGTGTTCAGCAGAAGATAGTTTGGGCCACTTGGAAATCAGATTACACTGGTACCAAATCCAAAAGTCAGGGCTAGTACCTTGCAGTACAGAGGATTTCAGAAAAACTGTTTAAGTTCCAGAAATTGAGGGGTCCGTGGCCTGGTTAAGGCATGGTGGATCCCTGTAATAAAGTAGAAAAACAGGATTTTTAGAGTCTGGAGGAGTGAACATTACATCATAACAAAGAGATTAATAGAAGTGGGCAGAGTCAGAGCTCAGCTGATGGTTTGGGGGTAGGGGTAGGAGACAGGTTGCAGGGCCGAGAGCAAAAGAAGGATTTACCCAGTCAAGGCTCAAAATTCACTTCTAATATGAAATCCAAACTTAAAATGACTGTAAGGATTAAACAAATTATTAAACCCTGGCACATAAATTCAACTAGAGACACAGAGGGAGATACAGCAGTTAGAGATGTGTTCAGCTGGAGATAGTGCGGGGAACTTGGAAATCAGCTTCCACTGGTATCAAATCCAACTGTCAGGGCTAGTACTTTGCAGTACAGAGGATTTCTGAAAAACTGTTTAGGTTCCAGAAATTGAGGGGTGCCTGGCCTAGTCTAGGCACTCTGGATCCTTGAAATAATGTAGAAAAACAGGATTTTTAAGGGCTGGAGGAGTAGGCTTGTACATCAGAACAAAGAGAATAATAAAAGCGGGCAGGATCACAGAGCTCAGCAGATGGTTTGGGGCTTGGGCTGGAGGCTGGTTGTAGGGCAGAGAGTACAAGAAGGATTTACACAGTCAAGGCTCAAAATTCACTACTAATATCAACTCAGAACTTAAGATGACTGTAAGGATTAAACAAATTATTAACCCTGGCACATAAATTCAACTAGAGACAAAGAGGGAGATACAGTAGTTAGAGATGTGTTCACCAGGAGATAGTGTGGGCCTCTTGGAAATCAGGTTCCACTGGTACCTTATCCAAAAGTCAGAGCTAGTGCCTTGCAGTACTAGGGATTTCTGAAAAGCTGTACAGATTCAGGAAATTGAGTTGTCCGTGGCCTGGTCTAGGCATGCTGGATCCCTGAAATAAAGTAGAAAAACAGGATTTTTAAAGGCTGGAGGAGTAGGCTTGCACATCAGAACAAAGAGAATAACAGAGGTGAGCAGGGTCAGACAGCTCAGCAGATGTTTTGTGGGTTGGGTAGGAGACAGTTTGAAGGGCAGAGAGTAAAAGAAGGATTTTCACTGTCAAGGCTCAAAATTCACTTCTGAAGTCAGAGAGCTCAGCAGTTGGTATGGGGGTTGGGTAGGAGACGGGTTTCTTGGCAGAAAGTAAAAGATGGATTTACATAGTCAAGGCTCAAAATTCACTTCTAATATCTACTCAGAATTTAAAATGACTCTAAGGATTAAACAAATTATTAATCCCTGGCACATAAATTCAAATAGAGACACAGAGGTAGATACAGTAGTTAGAGATGTGTTCAGCAGGAGATAGTGTGGGCCACATGGAAATCAGCTTCCACTGGTACCAAATCCAAAAGTCAGGGCTAGTACCTTGCAGTACAGAGGATTTCTGAAAAACTGTACGGGTTCCAGACATTGAGGTGTCCGTGGCCTTGTTTAGGAACGCTGGATCCCTGAAATAAAGTAGAAAAACAGTATTTTTAAAGCCTGGAGGAGATGGCTTCTACATCTGAACAAAGAAAATAATAGAAGTGGGCAGGATCAGAGTGCTCAGCAGACGGTTTGGGGGTTCAGTAGGGTGCGGGTTGCAGGGCAGAGAGTAAAAGAAGGATTTACAGAGTCATGGCTTAAAATTCACTTCTAATATCAACTCAGACCTTAAAATGACTGTAAGGATTAAACAAATGATTAAAACCTGGCATAAAAAATTAAACTAGAGACACACAGGGAGATACAGTAGTTAGAGATCTGTTCATTAGTAGATAGTGTGGGCCACTTGGAAACCATCTTCCACTGGTACCAAATCCAAAAGTCAGGGCTGGTACCTTGCAGTACCAAGGATTTCTGAAAAACTGCTTAGGTCCCAGAAATTGGGGGGTCTGTGGCCTTGTTTAGGCATGCTGGATGGCTGATATAAAGTAGAAAAACTGGATATTTAGAGGCTGGAGGAGTAGGCTTGTTACATCAGAACAAAGTGAATAATAGAAGTGGGCAGGGTCAGAGAACTCAGCTGACGATTTGTGAGTTGGATAGGAGATAGGTTGCAGGGCAGAGAGTAAAAGAAAGATTAACACATTCAAGGCTCAAAATTCACTTCTAATATCAACTCAGAACTTAAAATGACTGTAAGGATTAAACAAATTATTAAACCATGGCACATAAATTCAACCAGAGACAAAGAGGGCGATACAGTAGCTAGAGATGTGTTCAGCAGGAGATAGTGTGTTCCATTTGGAAATCAGATTCCACTGGTACCAAATCCAAAAGACAGGGCTAGTACCTTGTAGTACTGAGGATTTCTGAAAAACTGTTTAGTTTCCAGATATTGAGGGGTCTGTGGCCTGGTCAAGGCATGCTGGATCCCTGTAATAAAGTTGAAAAACAGGATTTTTAGTAGCTGGAGGGGTAGGCTTATTACATCATACCAAAGAGAATAACAGATGTGGGCAGAGTCAGAGTGCTCAGCCAATGATTTGGGGGTTGGGTAGGAGACAGGTTGCAGGACAGAGAGTAAAAGAAGGATTTGCACAGTCAAGGCTCAAAATTCACTCCTAATATGAATTCAGAACTTAAAATGACTGTAAGGATTAAACAAATTATTAGACCCTGGCATATAAATTCAACTAGAGACACAGAGGGAGATACAGTAGTTAGAGATGTGTTCAGCAGGAGATAGTGTGGGCCACTTGGAAGTCAGCTTCCACTAGTACCAAATCCAAACGTCAGGGCTAGTTCATTGCAGTACAGAGGATTTCTGAAAAACTGTTTCGGTTCCAGAAATTTGGGGCTCTGTGGCCTGGTCTAGGCATGCTGGATCCCTGAAATAATGTAGAAAAACAGGATTTGTAAGGGCTGGAGGAGTAGGCTTGTACATCAGAACAAAGAAAATAATAGATGTGGGCAGGATCAGAGAGCTCAGCAGATGGTTTGGGGGTTGGATAGGGGCGAGGTTGCAGGGCAGAGAGTAAAAGAAATATATACACAGTCAAGGCTCAAAATTCACTTCTAATATCAACTCAGAAACTGAAATGACTGTAAGGATTAAACAAATTATTAAACCCTGGCACATAAATTCAACTAGAGACACAGAGGGAGATACAGTAGTTAGAGATGTGTTCAGCAGGAGATAGTGTGGGTCACTTGGAAGTCAGCTTCCACTAGTACCAAATCCAAACATCAGGGCTAGTACATTGCAGTACAGAGGATTTCTGAAAAACTGTTTAGGTTCCAGAAATTGAGGGGTCTGTGGCCTAGTTTAGGCATGCTGGATCCCCGACATGAAGTAGAAAAACAGGATTTTTAAAGTCTGAAGGAGTAGGCTTCTACATCAGAACAAAGAGAATAATAGAAATGGGCAGGATCAGAGAGCTCAGCAGATGGTTTGGGGATTGGATAGGGACCAGGTTGCAGGCAGAGAGTAAAAGAAGGAATTACACAGTCAAGGCTCAAAATTCACTTCTAATATCAAGTCAGAATTTAGAATGACTCTAAGGATTAAATAAATTATTAAACTCTGGCACATTAATTCAACTAGAGACACAGAGGAGAAACAGTTGTTGGAGATGTGTTCTTGAGGAAATAGTGTGGGCCACTTTGAAAACAGCTTACACTAGTACCAAATCCAAAAGTCTTGGCTAGTACCCTGCAGTACAAAGGATTTCATAAAAACTGTTCATGTTCCAGAAATTGAGGGATCTGTGGCCTGGTCAAGGCATGCTGAATCCCTGAAATAATGTAGAAAAACAGGATTTTTAGAGGCTGGAGGAGTAGGCTTGTTACACCAGAACAAAGAGAATAACAGAAGTGGGCAGGGGCAGAGAACTCAGCTGACGGTTTGGGGGTTGGGTAGGAGACAGTTTGCAGGGCAGAGAGTGAAAGAAGGATTTACACAGTCAAGGCTCAAAATTCACTTCTAATATCAACTCAGAACTTAAAATGACTGTAAGGATTAAACAAATTATTAAACCCTGGCACATAAATACAGCTAGAGACACAGAGCGAGACATAGTAGTTAGAGATGTGTTCATCAGAAGAAAGTTTGGGCCACTTGGAAATCAGATTACACTGGTACCAAATCCAAAAGTCAGGGCATGTACCTTACAGTACAGAGGTTTTCTGAAAAACTGTTTAGGTTCCAGAAATTGAGGGGTCTGTGGCCTGGTCAAGGCACGGTGGATCCCTGTAATAAAGTAGAAAAACAGGATTTTTAGAGGCTGGAGGAGTAGGCTTGTTACATCAAAACAAAGAGATTAATAGAAGTGGGCAGAGTCAGAGCGCTCAGCTGACGGTTTGGGGGTAGGGTAGAAGACAGGTTGCTGGGCAGAGAGCAAAAGAAGGATTTACCCAGTCAAGGCTCAAAATTCACTTCTAAGATGAAATCTGAACTTAAAATGACTGTAAGGATTAAACAAATTATTAAACCCTGGCATATAAATTCAACTAGAGACACAGAGGGAGATACAGTAGTTAGAGATGTGTTCAGCAGGAGATAGTGCGGGCAAGTTGGAAATCAGCTTCCCTGGTATCAAATCCAAGTGTCAGGGCTAGTACTTTTTGCAGTACAGAGGATTTCGAAAAACTGTTTAGGTTCCAGAAATTGAGGGGTGCCTGGCCTAGTCTAGGCACTCTGGATCCTTGAAATAATGTAGAAAAACAGGATTTTTAAGGGCTGGAGGAGTAGGCTTGTACATCAGAACAAAGAGAATAATAAAAGTGGGCAGGATCACAGAACTCAGCAGATGGTTTGGGACTTGGGCTGGAGGCTGGTTGTAGGGCAGAGAGTACAAGAAGGATTTACACAGTCAAGGCTCAAAATTCACTACTAATATCAACTCAGAACTTAAGATGACTGTAAGGATTAAGCAAATTATTAATGATGGCACATAAATTCAACTAGAGACACAGATGGAGATACAGTAGTTAGAGATGTGTTCACCAGGAGATAGTGTGGGCCACTTGGAAATCAGGTTCCACTGGTACCATATCCAAAAGTCAGAGCTAGTGCATTGCAGTACTAGGGATTTCTGACAAGCTGTACAGGTTCAGGAAATTGAGTGGTCCGTGGCATGGTCTAGCATGCTGGATCCCTGAAATAAAGTAGAAAAACAGGATTTGTAAAGACTGGAGGAGTAGGCTTGTTACATCAGAACGAAGAGAATAATAGAGGTGGGCAGGGTCAGACAGCTCAACAGATGATATGGGGGTTGGGTTGGAGACAGTTTGCAGGGCAGAGAGTAAAAGAAGGATTTTCTCTGTCAAGGCTCAAAATTCACTTGTAAAGTCAGAGAGCTCAGCAGATGGTTTGGGGGTTGGGTAGGAGACGGGTTGCTTGGCAGAGAGTAAAAGATGGATTTACACAGTCAAGGCTCAAAATTCACTTCTAATATCTACTCAGATCTTAAAATGACTCTAAGGATTAAACAAATTATTAATCCCTGGCACATAAATTCAAGTAGAGACACAGAGGTAGATTCAGTAGTTATAGATGTGTTCAACAGGAGATAGTTTGGGCCACACTGAAATCTGCTTCCACTGGAACCAAATCCAAAAGTCAGGGCTAGTACTTTGCAGTACAGAGGATTTCTGAAAAACTGTACAGGTTCCAGACATTGAGGTGTCCGTGGCCTTGTTTAGGAATGCTGGATCCCTGAAATAAAGTAGAAAAACATGATTTTTAAAGCCTGGAGGAGATGGCTTCTACATCAGAACAAAGAAAATAATAGACGTGGGCAGGATCAAAGTGCTCAGCAGACAGTTTGGGGGTTGGGTAGGGGACGGGTTTCAGGGCAGAGAGTAAAAGAAGGATTTACACAGTCAGGGCTTAAATTCACTTTTAATATAAACTCAGAACTTAAAATGACTGTAAGGATTAAACAAATGATTAAACCCTGGCATGAAAAATTAAACTAGAGACACAGAGGGAGATACAGAAGTTAGAGGTCTGTTCAGCAGTAGATAGTGTGGGCTACTTGGAAATCATCTTCCACTGGTACCAAATCCAAAAGTCAGGGCAGGTACCTTGCAGTACAGAGGATTTCTGAAAACTGTTTAGGTTCCAGAAATTGAGGGGTCTGTGGCCTGCCTTGTTTAGGCATGCTGGATGGCTGATATAAAGTACAAAAACAGGATATTTAGAGGCTGGAGGAGTAGGCTTGTTACATCAGAACAAAGAGAATAATAGAAGTGGGCAGGGTCAGAGAACTCAGCTGACGATTTGTGGGTTGGATCGGAGATAGGTTGCAGGGCAGAGAGTAAAAGAAGGATTAACACAGTCAAGGCTCAAAATTCACGTCTAATATCAACTCAGAACTTAAAATGACTGTAAGGATTAAACAAATTATTAATCTCTGGCAAATAAATTCAACTAGAGAGACAGAGGGAGAAATAGTAGTTAGAGATGTGTTCAGCAGAAGATAGTTTGGGCCACTTGGAAATCAGCTTCCACTGGTATCAAATCCAAAAGTCAGGTCTAGTACCGTGCAGTACAGAGGATTTCTGAAAAACTGTTTAGGTTCCAGAAATTTAGGGGTACATGGCCTGGTCTAGGCACTTTGGATCCCTGAAATAATGTAGAAAAACAGGATTTTTAAAGTCTGGAGGAGTAGGCTTGTTACATCAGAACAAAGAGATTAATAGAAATGGCAGGGTCAAAGAGCTCAGCAGACGGTTAGGGTGTTGGGTAGGAGACAGGTTATAGGGCAGAGAGTTAAAGAAGGATTTACACAGTCAAGGCTGAAAATTGACTTCTAATATCAACTCACAACTTAAAATGACTGTAAGGATTAAATCCAGAAGCAAATGATTTTATACCTTTTAATGGACCAACATAGATGTGACAACAAGAACAAAGTACTCTAGCTTTCGGACCAACCAGTCTTTCTTCAGAAGCTCATGGCAGTTGTTTGGAAAATGCAATACTTATAACAGTTAGATAATGCAGAGAAAAGCAGAAAAAATTCCCCATTGGTTTAAAATAGTCATTTAAAAAAAAACAGAAGATAATGTCAGAGAAGTTTGACAGTACCATACTGCCTTCATCCAGAAGGAACCCTGGGTCAAACGAGCTTGGTGGATCACACATACAAAGAATCCTACTGCATATAAATTTAATTGACATAAGATAACACTGCTGAAGCAGATAACTCCTAAATCAAGCTGTGTGTCACAGTTAGTATAAGGATGTGATTACTGAAAGGCAACCCCACCCAGATTAAAGACAAACTAAGATTGTTATAGGGCTCATGAAGTTTCAATGTCTGCATTATAGACAAGAATTTACCAGTAAAGTTGTCTTGAAAACATCAGTGCACACTGTGTGATGTGTAAAACCTAGCTGGACCTGTCACCCAGCTGTACTCTCAAGCTAGATATAAGGCCCAAGAAATTTTAAAAACCTCAGGACTATTTAAATGATAATTTAAATATAAATTGATAATATTAGTGACAAACAAAAAACTCTAGTTGAGGAACCTCAAGGAATTAAGACCATGTAGCCTGATATGTACTGATCAATCAATCAATCAAAATCTTTATTTATTCAGGCGAACATCATTGAGCGTAGCTCATTTACAAGATGGACCTGAGTGGTCATACAAATAAGAGTACAAGTGTTTTTTACAAAGACATGAGAATAGCATAACATTAGTACAATCAAATAAATAAGAGAAATATACAAAATTTACAGATATACAAGGCACAGTAAAATAACTTAACCTGTAAAAATGAAGAGGATAATAGATATAGCAGGGATAATAATCAAATAATAGGGCTTTTGTAGGCTTTTTGTATGAAATGTGATAACTGACTGGGTAGAAGAAGGGAAACTAAACATAGTGGATTACAGAAGGGAGGGGTGTAGGTTGGATGGGAGACTAGGCCTTATGGAAGCAGTTGCACAACTCTGGAAATAGGGCGGTGTATAATCTTTTGAAGGATGATAAGGGTAAGATACACTGAGAATGTAACAACTTGATGTACCACAAGTGTCTAAGGAATCTGAAAAAGAGATAAAAATGTAATTTCTCTCCTCCTCTTCATACAAACAATACACCCTAACCCACCCCACATCACCATAATGTGGGTGGGGGAGATACATAGCTTTAGGGAGATGTTGTCTCTCTCTCCCTCTCACTCTCTCCCACCCCTTTTCCACCCCCTCTCTCCCACAGACACACAAACACACACACACACACACACACAGACACACACACACACACACACACACACACACACACACTCTCTATGTCTCTCTCCCAGTGAACCTATATTCACTTCAGTCACTGCAATTGTTCCCCAAAGGAATTCAACTTGTCATGAAATCCTGAGTAAAATGGCTTTTGTCTCCTAATACCTACAGAGCAAAAATGTGACACTATATAACCGTTCTACTATCTGCATAGTAACATTCCCAAGGATACTGGATAGAACTACCATGAAATAAACCTACAACCCTCCCCAGGATACAGTAACTAGAAGTAAATATAAAGTATTTGTGTAATACCAGAGGTCTAACATACCTACATATTCTCAAATTACTACAATATTAGCCTAATGTAAAAAGATCTGTGCAGGACCCCCATGCAAATGAGATCACGCACCCAATATGTACAGAGTTACAAAAATTACATGTGACAGTATATGATAACACTCCTGTATGTGCAGTAGCAGGCTAGGTAGTCTGAATATGGTGCAATGGAATCAATCCCACCCCCAGGCAAAGATAAAAAGTAAGGAGGAATTAATATTCATTATGTGTGTGAAGTAAGAATAGTAACACATTATAACTCCATATATCTAAATAGAGACTTACCTCAATGTGACAGCAAGCCCCACATCTGTTATATCACATACCTCACAGCACATACCCACACACGTACATACACACAAGCACCCACATCCCACACATGCTGAAGGCCTATAATATGTCAGTTTGAAGTAGAAAAGGTCTGTGGATGTTAGTTTCTGTAGTGTTCCATAAAACCAAGATCAACGTTCATCCCATCTGCTACCATATTGAGATGTAAAATAACTTTAATCTCAAAAGCTCATCTCTGTTGTGTGTTTTTGAGATTTCCTTTTAAGACCATTACTGACATATCTGAGATTGAGTGGTCAGGCTGGGAGAAGTGGTGCCCCATTGGTTTTTCAGTCTTCTTTGCTGTAATAGTATGTCTGTGCGAGTTCATCCCAGTGTGGAGCTGTTGGCGTGTCTCTCCAACATAACCTGTTTGTGGACATCTCCTGCACTGAATGAAATAAACAACATGTCATGACATGCATGTTTAACTCCCAGTGCACCTGGAATTGTCTGTTTTGTGATGTAACCACACAGTCTGAGGTAGAAATGAGCCCACAAGTCTTACAGGGGCGTTGATTGCAGGGTTTTGTGCAATTGTGTGTCATGGTGTTGTGTTCCGGTGAAACTTTGCTCCTAATAATTAGGCTTGATAAATTTGGTAGTTGTTTAAAAGATAGTAGTGGGAATTCCTTAAAAATACAATTAAGGGTTTCATCCTCACTAAATATTGGGTGGAGATCTTTAATAATCTTATGCAGACGTTCAAGGTCTGGATGATATGTGACTACCAAGGGTATTCTGTCTGTAGCTGTCTTTTCTTTATATTGAAGTAGATGTTGTCTTGGTACTTACGTTGCCTGTTCTGTTATCCTGTCAATTTCCCTGGAAGAGTGTCCCTGCTCAATAAAGGTGTTTTTCAACATAGCCAAATGTGCATCTCTGTCATCTTCATTTGAACAAATATGGTGACAACGGAGTGCTTGACTGTATATGACAGATTTTTTTGTATGGTTTGGGTGATTACTTTTCTTGTGCAGGTATCTCTGTCTGTCTGTTGGCTTTCTGTAAATACATGTATGTAAGGTTCCATCTTTAATGGTGACTGTGCTGTCCAGAAAGTTAACCTTAGTGGTAGAGTACTCCAGGATAAGCTTTAAGGTAGGGTGGAGATTATTAAGTTTGTAATGAAAATCTTTGAGTGCGTCTGTGCCCTCCGTCCAGATGATAAACAAATCATCAATGTAACGGAAATAAGCTGGTGGTTTGTGGGGATACCGCTTTAAAAAATCCTCCTTCAAGTCAGCCATAAAGAGGTTAGCATACTTTGGAGCAATTTTGGTGCCCATTGCTGTTCCCATAGTTTGAACATAATGTTTACCATTGAAATTGAAGTTGTTATGTGTTAAAATGAATTCCATAAGTTCCCCCACCACTCCAGGGTTGATGTTTTGTTCTGGTCCTTTCTCATGTATGTATTTAAGGCATGCTGCAATGCCATCTGTGTGTGGAATATTAGTGTAGAGGGATGTTACATCCATTGTCACCAAAATGGTATCAGGTGGTAAATCCTTATAACCAGAAAGTACACGCAAAAAGTGTGTATTGTACTGGATATAACTGTCTCTTTCCATAACCAGTGGTTTCAAAATGGTCTCTACAAACCCTGAGATTCCCTCAGTCAAGGTACCATTACCAGAGACTATGGGTCTCCCTGGATTGCCAGGTTTATGTATTTTAGGCAGCTTGTAGAATGTCCCTGGCCTGGGTTCATCAGGGATGAGGTGAGTTAGTTTCTCTCTGACAAGGTCTGGAAAAGTTTTAATTAAGCCACGTAGTTCATCTTTATATCTTGTACTGGGGTCACTCTCTAGTTCTTTGTAGTGTGTAAGATCTGTTGGCTGTCTAATAGCTTCATTAATGTAATCTTTTCGGTTTAAAATCACCACTGCAGAGCCTTTATCTGCTTTTATGATGACAATGTTGTGGTTTGATTTCAGTGTCCCTATAACTCTCCGTTCCAGTGGAGAAAGGTTATAATGGGTCTGTTTTTGCCTAGTAAGGATCTGACCACTGACTTGTCGGCGGAAACAATGTAATTGTCTACTTTTTTGTTACGCTCACTTGAGGGGGTAAATTCAGATTCCTTTTTCTTATCCATTACATTATTGCTGTTTGCACTGTCTTCACTACCAGTGATTTCTTCCCTGCCATGAAAGAATTCTTTAAGTCTCAATCTACGGAAGTACTCCTCCAGTTCACCACAAAACAGAATGTTATCCAGTGTTTTTTTGGGGCAGAAAGTGAGGCCCTTTGAAAGTACACTTAGTTCTCCAGGAGTCAGTGTGTGGTTGGACAAATTAACAACTGAAAGGTGCCCATCAGTACTGTGTTGTTGTTCAGTGACTCCATTATGTTCTTCATGGTTGTTAGGAAGTATGGTATGTTGAAGGGCATCCAATTTCCTATTTTTCATAAGCATGGCTTTTCTTAAGGTCCTTTGGTAGTTAATGTGTATCTCTAGCAAGATGTCCTGAATAGGTTCCCCAGACATCCTTTCCAGAGTGGTAACAATTTCAGCAAACTCTTTGTTAAGAATAACTTTTTTGGCATATAACATGCAAATCCTCTGATTTCTCAGTTTCTCAGAGGTCCAATGACAAAGTTGTTCTGCATATGTAGAAATATTTGTATTTCTTAATGGATTCCAAATAGTAAGACCTTTAGGGATCATGTTTCTCCTCTTGCACTGGGTTAGAAAATAGATGTCACTGTCTAGAAGTGCCAGTTTCTTCTTAAAGTTATGTAACTGCAATAAGGATTAAACAAATTATTAAACCCTGGCATATAAATTCAATTAGAGACAAAGAGGGAGATACAGTAGTTAGAGATGTGTCCAGCCGGAAATAGTGTCTTCCACTTGGAAATCAGCTTCCAATGGTACCAAATCCAAAAGACAGGGCTAGTACCTTGCAGTACAGAGGATTTCAGAAAAACTGTTTAGGTTCCAGAAATTGAGGGGTCCGTGGCCTGGTCAAGGCATGCTGGATCCCTGTAATAAAGTAGAAAAACAGGATTTTTACAGGCTGGAGGAGTAGGCTAGTTACATCAGAACAAAGACAATAATAGAAGAGGGCAGGGTCAGAGTGCTCAGCAGACGGTCTGGGGTTTGGGTAGGAGACAGATTGCAGGGCAGAGAGTAAAAGAAGGATTTACACAGTCAAGGCTCAAAATTCACTTCTAATATGAAATCAGAACTTTAAATGACTGTAAGGATTAAGCAAATAATTAAACCCTGGCACATAAATTCATCTAGAGACACAGTAATTAGAGATGTGTTCAGCTGGAGATAGAGTGGGCCACTTGGAAATCAGCTTTCACTGGTACCAAATCCAAATGTCAGGGCTAGTACCTTGCAGTACAAGTGATTTCTGAAAAACTGTTTAGGTTCCAGAAATTGAGGGCTACGTGGCCTGGTCAAGGCACACTGCATCCCTGAAATAAAGTAGAAAAACAGGATTTTTAAAGGCTGGAGGAGTAGGCTTGTTACATCAGAACAAAGAGAATAATAGAGGTGGGCAGGGTCAGAGAGCTAAGCAGATGGTTTGGGGGTTGGGCATGAGACTGGTTGCAGGGCAGAGAGTAAAAGAGGGATTTACATTGTCAAGGCTCAAAATTCACTTCTAAAGTCAGAGAGCTCAGCAGATGGTTTGGGGGTTGGGTAGGAGATGGGTTGCAGGGCAGAGAGTAAAAGAAGGATTTACACAGTCAAGGCTCAAAATTCACTTCTAATATCAACTCAGAACTTAAAATGACTGTAAGGATTAAACAAATTATTAAACCCTGGAACATAAATTGAAGTAGAGACACAGAGGGAGATACGGTAGTTAGAGATGTGTTCAGCAGGATATAGTGTGGGCCAGTTGGAAATCAGCTTCCACTGGTGCCAAATCAAAAAGTCACAGCTAGTAGTCTGCAGTACAGAGGATTTCTGAAAAACTGTTTAGGTTCCAGAAATTGAGGGGCCGTGGCCTGGTCAAGGCATGCTGGTTCCCTGAAATAAAGTACAAAGACAGGATTTTTAAAGACTGGAGGAGTAGGCTTGTTTCATCAGAACAAAGAGAATAATAGAAGTGGACAGGGTCAGAGCGCTCTGCAGATTGTTTGGTGGTTGGGAAGCAGACAGGTTGCAGGGCAGAGAGTAAAAAAAGGATTTTCACTGTCAAGGCTCAAAATTCACTTCTAAAGTCAAAGAGCTTAGCAGATGGTTTGGTGGTTGGGTAGGAGACAGGTTGCAGGGCAGAGAGTAAAAGAAGGATTTACACAGTAAAGGCTCAAAATTCACTTTAATATCAACTCAGAACTTAAAATGACTCTAAGGATTAAACAAATTATTAATCCCTGGCACATAAATTGAAGTAGAGACACAGAGGGAGATACAGTAGTTAGAGATGTGTTCAGCAGGAGATAGTGTGGACCACTTGGAAATCATCTTTCACTGTTACCAAATCCAAAAGTCAGGGCTAGTACTTTGCAGTACAGAGGATTTCTGAAAAACTGTTTAGGTTCCAGACATTGAGTGGTCTGTGGCCTTGTTTAGACACGCTGGATGCCTGAAATAAAGTAGAAAAACAGGATTTTTAAAGCCTGGAGGAGTAGGCTTCAACATCGGTACAAAGAGAATAATAGAAGTGGGCAGGATCAGAGAGCTCAGCAGACAATTTGGGGGTTGGGTAGGGGACAGGTTGCAGTGCAGAGAGTAAAAGAAGGATTTACACAGTCAAGGCTCAAAATTCACTTCTAATATCAACTTAGAACTTAAAATTATTGTAAGGATTAAACAAATGATTAAACCCTGGCACATAAATTCAACTACAGACACAGAGGGAGATACATAAGTTAGAGATCTGTTCTGCAGGAGATAGTGTGGGACACTTGGAAATCAGCTTCCACTGGTACCAAATCCAAAAGTCAGGGCTAGTACCTTGCAGTACAGAGGATTTCTGAAAAACTGTATAGGTTCCAGAAATTGGGGGGTCTGTGGCCTTGTTTAGGCACGCTGGATCCATGATATAAAGTAGAAAAACAGGATTTTTAAAGCCTGGAGGAGTAGACTTCTACATCAGAACAAAACAAATAATAGAAGTGGGCAGGATCAGAGACCTTTAGCAGACGGTTTGGGGGCTGGATGGGGTCCAGGTAGCAAGGCTGAGAGTAAAAGAAGGATTTACACAGTCAAGGCTCAAAATTCACTTCTAATATCGACTCAGAACTTAAAATGACATTATGGATTAAAGAAATTATTAAACCCTGGCACATAAATTCAACTAGAGACACAGAGGGAGAAACAGTAGTTAGAGATGTGTTCAGCAGGAAATAGTGTGGTCAACTTGGAAATCAGCATGCACTGGTACCAAATCCAATAGTCTGGGCTAGTACCTTGCAGTACAGAGCATTTCTGAAAAACTGTTCAGGTTCCAGAAATTGAGGGATCCATGGCCTGGTCAAGGCACGCTGGATCCATGAAATAAAGTAGAAAAACAGGAGTTTTACAGGCTGGAGGAGTAGACTTGTTACATCAGAACAAAGAGAATAATAGAAGTGGGCAGAGTCAGAGAACTCAGCTGATGGTTTGATGGCTTGGAACGAGACAGGTTGCAAGGCAGAGAGTAAAAGAAGGATTTACACAGTCAAGGCTCAAAATTCACTTCTAATATCAACTCAGAACTTAAAATGACTGTAAGGATTAAACAAATTATTAAGCCCTGGCACATAAATTCAACAAGAGACACAGAGGGAGACATAGTAGTTAGAGATTTGTTCAGCAGAAGATAGTTTGGGCCACTTGGAAATCAGCTTCCACTGGTACCAAATCCAAAAGTCAGGTCTAGTACCTTGCAGTACAGAGGATTTCTGAAACACTGTTTAGGTTCCAGAAATTGAGGGGTCCGTGGCCTGGTCTAGGCTCTTTGGATCCCTGAAATAAAGTAGAAAAACAGGATTTTTAAAGGCTGGAGGAGCATGCTTGTTACATCAGAACAAAGAGAATAGTAGAAGTGGGCAGGGTCAGGGAGCTCAGCAGATGGTTTTGGTGTTGGGTAGGGGACAGGTTTAAGGGCAAAGAGTTAAAGGAGGATTTACACAGTCAAGGGTCAAAATTCTCTTCTAATATCAACTCAGAACTTAAAATGACTGTAAGGATTATATCCAGAAGCAAATTATTTGATACCTTTTAATGGACCAACATAGATGTAACAACAAGAACAAAGTGCTCTAGCTTTCGGACCAACCAGTCTTTCTTCAGAATCTCAAGGCAGTTGTTTAGAAAATACAATACTTCTGACCGCTAGATAATGCAGAGAAAAAGAGAAAAAAATCCCCATTGGTTTAAAATACTCATAAAAAAAACAGAAGATGATGTCAGAGAAGTATAACAGTACCATACTGTGTTCAGACAGAAGGAACCCTGGGTCAAATGTGCTTGGTGGAACACACAAGCAAAGAATCCTACTGCAGGTAAAATTTAATTGACATAAGATAACACTTCTGAAGCAGATAACTCCTAAATCAAGCTATGAGTGTCACAGTTAGTATAAAGATGTGATTACTGAAAGGCAACCCCCACCCAGATTAAAGACAAACTAAGATTGTTATAGGGCTCAAGAAGTTTCAATGTCTGCATTATAGACAATAATTTACCAGTAAAGTTGTATAAAAAACATCAGTGCACACTGTGTGATGTGTAAAACCTAGCTGGACCTGTCACCCAGCTGTACTCTCAAGCTAGATATAAGGCCCAAGAAATTTCAAAAACTTCAGGACTATTTAAATGATAATTTAAATATAAATTAAGAATATTAGTGTCAAACAAAAAAACTCCAGTCGAGGAACCTCAAGGAATTAAGACCATATAGCCTGATATGTACCGATGTCAATATACACTGAGAATGTAACAACTTGATGTACCACAAGTGTCTAAGGAATCTGAAAAAGAGATAAAAATGTAATTTCTCTCCTCCTCTTCATACAAACAATACACCCTAACCCACCCCACATCACCATAATGTGGGTGGGGGAGATACATAGCTTTAATGTGATGTTGTCTCTCTCTCTCTCTCTCTCCACCCCCTTTTCCCCTCTCTCTCTCTCTCTCTCTCCTACACACACACACAGACACACACACACACAGACACACACACACACATTCTTTCTCTCCTAGTGAACCTATAATAACTTCAGTCGCTACAATTGTTCCCCAAAGGAATTCAACTTGTCATGAAATCCTGAGTAAAAGGGCTTATGTCTCCTAATACCTACAGAGCAAAAATGTGACACTATTTAACTGTACTACTATCTGCATAGTAACATTTCCAAGGATACTGGATAGAACTACCATAAAATAAGCCTGCCACCCTTCCCAGGTTAAGGTAACTAGAAGTAAATATAAAGTATTTGTGCAAGACCAGAGGTCTAACATACCTAGATATCCACAAATGACTACAATATTAGCCTAATGTAAAAAGATCTGTGCAGGACCCCCATGCAAATGTGATCACACACCCCAATATGTACAGAGTTACAAAAATTATATGTGACAGTATATGATACCACTCCTATATGTGCAGTGGCAGGCTAGGTAATATGAATATGGTGCAATGGAACCATTCCCACCCCCAGGCAAAGATAAAAAGTAATGTGGAATTAATATTCATTATGTGTGTGAAGTAAGAATAGTAACACATTATAACTCCATATATCTAAATAGAGACTTACCTCAATGTGACAGCAAGCCCCACATCTGTTATATCACATACCTCACAACACATACCCACACACACACATACGTACACACAAGCACCCACATCCCACACATGCTGAAGTCCTATAATATGTCAGTCTGAAGAAGAAAAGGTCTGTTTATGTTAGTTTCTGTAGTGTCCCATAAAACCAAGATCAACATTCATCCCATCTGCTACCATATTGAGATGTAAAATAAGTTTAATCTCAAAAGCTCGTCTCTGTTGTGTGTTTTTGAGATTTCCTTTTAAGACCATTACTGACATATCTGAGATTGAGTGGTCAGGCTGGGAGAAGTGGTGCCCCACTGGTTTTTCAGTCTTCTTTGCTGTAATAGTATGTCTATGCGAGTTCATCCTAGTGCGGAGCTGTTGACATGTCTCTCCAACATAACCTGTTTGTGGACATCTCTTGCACTGAATGAAATAAAAACATGTCGTGACATGCATGCATAACTCCATGCACCTGGAATTGTCTGTTTTGTGATGTAACCACACAGTCTAAGGTAGAAATGAGCCCACAAGTCTTACAGGGGCGTTGATTGCAGGGTCGTGTGCCATTCTGTGACATGGTATTCTGTTCCGGTGAAAGTTTGCTCCTAATAATTAGGCCGAATAAATTTGGTAGTTGTTTAAAAGATAGTAGTGGGAGTTCCTTAAAAATACAATTAAGGGTTTCATCCTCACTAAATATTGGGTGGAGATCTTCAATAATCTTATGCAGACGTTCAAGGTCTGGATGATATGTGACTACCAAGGGTATTCTGTCTGTAGCTGTCTTTTCTTTATATTGAAGTAGTTGTTTTCTTAGTACTTGTGTTGCCCGTTCTGTTTTTCTGTCAATTTCCCTGGAGGAGTGTCCCTGCTCAATAAAGGTGTTTTTCAACATAGCCAAATGTGTATCTCTGTCATCCTCATTTGAACAAATATGGTGACAACGGAGTGCTTGACTGTATATGACAGATTTTTTAGTATGGTTTGGGTGATTACTTTTCTTCTGCTTGTATCTCTGTCTGTCTGATGGCTTCCTGTAAATACATGTATGTAAGGTTCCATCCTTAATGGTGACTGTGGTGTCCAGAAAGTTAACCTTGGTGGTAGAGTACTCCAGGGTAAGCTTTATGGAAGGGTGGAGATTATTAAGTTTGTGATGAAAATCTTTTAGTGCATGTGTGCCCTCCATCCAGATGATAAACATATCATCAATGTAATGGAAATAAGCTAGTGGTTTGTGGGGATACTGCCTTAAAAAATAATCCTTCAAGTCAGTCTTAAAGAGGTTAGCATACTGTGGAGCCATTTTGGTGCCCATTGCTGTTCTCATAGTTTGAACATAATGTTTACCATTGAAATTAAAGTTGTTATGTGCCAAAATGAATTCTATAAGTTCCCCCACCACTCCAGGGTTGATGTTTTGTTCTGGTCCTTTCTCATGTATGTATTTAAGGCATGCTGCAATGCCATCTGTGTGTGGAATATTAGTATAGAGGGATGTTACATCCATTGTCACTAAAATGGTATCAGGTTTAAATCCTTATAACCAGAAAGTACACGCAAAAAGTGCGTAGTGTCCTGGATATAACTGTCTTTTTCCATAACCAGTGGCTTCAAAATTGTCTCCACAAACCCTGAGTTCCCCCCAGTCAAGATGCCATTTCCAGAGACTATGGGTCTCCCTGGATCGCCAGGTTTATGTATTTTAGGCAGCATGTAGAATGTTCCTAGCCTGGGTTCATCAGGGGTGAGGTGAGTTAGTTTCTCTCGGACATGGTCTGGAAAAGTTTTAGTTAAGCCAAGTAGTTCATCTTTATATCTTGTAGTGGGGTCACTCTCTAGTTCTCTGTACTATGTAAGATCTGTTGGCTGTCTATCAGCTTCATTAATATAATCTTCTCTGTTTAAAATCACCATTTCAGAGCCTTTATCAGCTTTTTTGATGACAATGTTGTGGTCTGATTTCAGTGTCCCTATAGCTCTCCATTCCAGTGGAGAAAGGTTATAATGGGTCTGTTTTTGCCTAGTAAGGATCTGACCACCGACTTGTTGGTGGAAACAATTAATGTAATTGTCTAGTTTTTTGTTACGCCCACTTGAGGGGGTAAATTCAGATTCCTTTTTCTTATGCATTACATTATTGCTGTTTGCACTGTCTTCACTACCAGTGATTTCTTCCCTGCCATGAAAGAATTTTTTAACTCTCAATCTACGGAAGTACTCCTCCAGTTCACCACAAAACAGTATGTTATCCAGTGGTTTTGTTGGGCAGAAAGTGAGACCCTTTGAAAGTACATTTAGTTCTCCAGTAGTCACTGTGTGGTTGGACAAATTAACAACTGAAAGGTGCCCATCAGTATTGTGTTGTTGTTCAGTGACTCCATTATGTTCTTCATGGTTGTTAGGAAGTATGGTATGTTGAAGGGCATCCAATTTCCTATTTTTCATAAGCATGGCTTTTCTTAAGGTCCTTTGGTAGTTAATATCTATCTTTCACAAGATGTCCTGAATAGGTTCCCCAGACATCCTTTCCAGAGTGGTAACAATTTCAGCAAACTCTTTGTTAAGAACAACTTTTTGGCATATAACATGCAAATCCTGTGATTTCTCAGTTTCTCAGAGGTCCTATCACAACATTGTTCTGCGTATGTAGAATTGTTTGTATTTCTTAATGGATTCCAATAGTAAGACCTTTAGGGATCATTTTTCTCCTCTTGCACTGGGTTAGAAAATAGGTGTCACTGTCTAGCTGTGCCAATTTCTTCTTAATGTTAAGTAACTGCGATAAGGAATAAACAAATTAATAAACCCTGGCACATAAATTCAACTAGAGACAAAGAGGGAGATACAGTAGTTAGAGATGTGTTCAGCAGGAGATAGTGTGTTCCACTTGGAAATCAGCTTCCACTGGTATTAAATCCAAAAGACAGGGCTAGTACCTTGCAGTGCAAAGGATTTCTGAGAAACTGTTTAGGTTCCAGAAATTGAGGGGTCTGTGGCCTGGTAAAGGAATGCAGTATCTCTGTAATAAAGTAGAAAAACAGGATACTTAGAGGATGGAGGAGTAGGCTTGTTACATCAGAACAAAGAGAATATTAGAAGTGGGCAGTGTCAGAGTGCTCAGCAGACAGTTTGGGGATTGGGTAGGAGACAGGTTGCAGGGTAGAGAGTAAAAGAAGGATTTACACTGTCAAGGCTCAAAATTCACTTCTAAAGTCAGAGAGCTCAGCAGATGGTTTGGGGGTTGGGTAGGAGACGGGTTGAAGGGCAGAGAGTAAAAGAATGATTTACACAGTCAAGGCTCAAAATTCACTTCTAATATCAACTCAGAACTTAAAATGACTGTAAGGATTAAACAAATTATTAAACCCTGGCACATAAATTGAAGTAGAGACAAAGAGGGAGATACAGTAGTTAGAGATGTGTTCAGCAGGATATGGTGTGGGCAACTTGGGAATCAGCTTCCACTGGTGCCAAATCAAAAAGTCACAGCTAGTAGTTTGCAGTACAGAGGATTTCTGAAAACAGTTAAGGTTCCAGAAATTGAGGGTGCCGTGGCCTGGTCAAGGCACGCTGGTTCCATGAATTAAAGTAGAAAAACAGGATTTTTAAAGACTGCAGGAGTAGGCTTGTTACATCAAAACAAAGAGAATAATAGAGGTGGGCAGGGTCAGAGAGCTCAGCAGATGGTTTGCGGGTTGGGTAGGAGGCAGGTTGCAGGCAGAGAGTAAAAGAAGGATCTATACTGTCAAGGCTCAAAATTCACTTCTAATATCAACTCAGAACATAAAATTACAGTAAGGATTAAACAAATTATTAAACTCAGGTACATAAATTCAACTAGAGACACAGAGGGAGATACAGAAGTTAGAGATGTGTTCAGCAGGAGATAGTTTGGGAGACTTGGAAATCAGCCTCCACAGGTACCAAATCCAAAAGTCAGGGCTAGTACCTTGCAGTACAGAGGATTTCTACAAAACTGTATAGGTTCCAGAAAATGAGGGTCTGTGGCCTTGTTTAGGCATGCTGGATCCCTAATATAAAGTAGAGCAACAGGATTATTAAAGACTGGAGGAGTAGGCTTGTTACATCAGAACAAAGAGAATAATAAAGGTGGGCAGAGTCAGAGAGCTCAGCAGACGGTTTGGGTGTTGAGTAGGAGACAGGTTATAGGGCAGAGAGTTAAAGAAGGATTTACACAGTCAAGGTTCAAAATTCACTACTAATATCAAGCAGAACTTAAAATGACTGTGAGGATTAAACAAATTATTAAACCCTGGCACATAAATTCAACTAGAGACACAGAGGGAGACATAGTAGTTAGAGATGTGTTCAGCAGAAGAAAGTTTGGGCCACTTACAAATCAGATTCCACTGGTACCAAATCCAAAAGTCAGGTCTTTTACCTTGCAGTGCAGAGAATTTCTGAAAAACTGTTTAGATTCCAGAAATTGAGGGGTCCGTATCCTGGTCAAGGCATGCTGGATCCCTTTAATAAGGTAGAAAACAGGATTTTTAGAGGCTGGAAGAGTAGGCTGGTTACATCATAACAAAGAGATTAATAGAAGTGGGCAGAGTCAGAGCGCTCAGCCGACGGTTTGGGGGTTGGGTAGGAGACAGGTTGCAAGGCAGAGAGTAAAAGAAGGATTTACACAGTCATGGCTCAAAATTCACTTCTCATATCAACTCAGAACTTAAAATGACTGTAAGGATTAAACAAATTATCACACCCTGGCACATAAATTCAACTAGAGACACAGAGAGAGACATAGTAGTTAGAGATGTGTTCAGCAGAAGATAGTTTAGGCCACTTGGAAATCAGATTCCACTGGTACCAAATCCAAAAGTCAGGGCTAGTACCTTGCTTTACAGAGAATTTCTGAAAAACTGTTCAGGTTCCAGAAATTGAGGGGTCCATATCCTGGTCAAGGCACACTGGATCCCTGTAATAAGGTAGAAAACAGGATTTTTAGAGGCTGGTGGAGTAGGCTGGTTACACCATAACAAAAAGATTAATAGAAGTGGGCTGATTCAGACCGCTCAGCCAAAGGTTTGGGGGTTGGGTAGGAGACAGTTTGCAGGGCAGAGAGTAAAAGAAGGATTTACACAGTCAAGACTCAAAATTCACTTCTAATATGAAATCTGAACTTAAAATGACTGTAAGGATTAAACAAATGATTAAACTCTGGCACATAAATTTAACTAGAGACACAGAGGGAGATACAGTAGTTAGAGATGTGTTCAGCAGGAGATAGTGTGGGTGACTTGGAAATCAGATTCCACTGGTACCAAATCCAAGTGTCAGGGCTAGTAATCTTGCAGTACAGAGGATTTCTGAAAAACTGATTAGGTTCCTGAAATTGAAGGGTTTCTGTCCTAGTCTCAGCACTGTGGATCCCTGAAATAATGTAGAAAAACAGGATTTTTAAAGGCTGGAGGTGTAGCCTTGTTACATCAGAACCAAGAAAATAATCAAAGTGAGCTGGGACAGAGAACTCAGCTGATGGTTTGGGGGTTTGGTAGGAGACCGGTTGCAGGGCAGAGAGTAAAAGAAGGATTTACTCAGTCAAGGCTCAAAATTCACGTCTATTATCAACTCAGAACTTAAAATGACTCTAAGGATTAAACAAATTATTAATCCCTGGCACATAAATTCAACTAGAGACACAGAAGGAGATACAGTAGTTAGATTTATGTTCAGCAGGAGATAGTGTGGGCCACTTGGAAATCAGCTTTCACTGGTACCAAATGCAAAAGTCAAGGCTAGTACCTTGCAGTACAGAGGATTTCTGAAAAACTGTTTAGGTTCCAGAAATTGAGGGGTCTGTGGCTTTGTTTAGGGAAGCTAGATCCCTGATATAAAGTAGAAAAACAGGATTTTTAAAGCCTGAAGGAGTAGGCTTCTATATCAGAACAAAGAGAATTATAGAAGTTGGCAGGATCAGAAAGCTCAGCAGATGGTTTGGGGGTTGGATAGAGGCCAGGTTGCAGGGCAGAGAGCAAAAATTGGATTTACACAGTCAAGGCTCAAAATTCACTTCTACTATCATCTCAGAACTTAAAATGACTGTAAGGATTAAACAAATTATTAAACCCTGGCACATAAATTCAACTAGAGAAACAGAGGGAGAAATAGTACTTAGAGATGTGTTCAGCAGGAAATAGTGTTGGCCTCTTGGAAATCAGCTTGCACTGGTACCAAATCCAAAAGTCTGGGCTAGTACCTTGCAGTACAGAGGATTTATGAAAAACTTTTCAGGTTCTAGAAATTGAGGGATCCGTGGCCTGGTCAAGGCACACTGGATCCCTGAAATAAAGTAGAGAAACAGGATTTTTAGAGACTGGAGGAGTAGACTTGTTACATCGGAACAAAGGGAATAATACAAGTGGGCAGGGTCAGAGAACTCAGCTGATGGTTTGGGGGTTTGGTAGTAGACAGGATGCAGGGCAGAGAGTAAAAGAAGGATTTACACAGTCAAGGCTCAAAATTCACTTCTAATATCAACTCAGAACTATAAATGACGGTAAGGATTAAACAAATTATTAAACCCTGGCACATAAATTCAACTAGAGACACGGAGGGAGATACAGTAGTTAGAGATGTGTTCAGCAGGAGATAGTATGGGCCACTTGGAAATCAGCTTCCACTGGTACCAAATCCAAAAGTCAGAGCTAGTACCTTGCAGTACAGAGGATTTCTGAAAAACTGTTTAGGTTCCAGAAATTGAGGTGTCCCTGGCCTAGCCTCAGCACTCTGGTTCCCTGAAATAATGTAGAAAAACTGGATTTTTAAGGGCTGGAGGAGTAGGCTTGTACATTAGAACAAAGAGAATAATAAAAGTGGGCAGGATCAGAGAGCTCAGCAGACAGTTTGGGGGTTGGGTAGGAGACAGGTTGCAGGGCAGAGAGTAAAAGAAGGATTTACACAGTCAAGGCTCAAAATTCACTTCTAATATCAGCTCAGAACTTTAGATGAGTGTAAGTATTAAACAAATTATTAAACCTGGCACATAAATTCAACTAGAGAGAAAGGGAGATACGGTAGTTAGAGATGTGTTCACCAGGAGACAGTGTGGGCCACTTGGAAATCAGGTTCCACTGTACCAAATCCAAAAGTCAGAGCTAGTACCTTGCAGTACAGGGGATTTCTGAAAAACTGTTCAGGTACAGGAAATTGAGGGGTCCGTGGCCTGGTCTAGGCATGCTGGATCCCTGAAATAAAGAAGAAAAACAGGATTTTTAAATGCTGGAGGAGTAGGCTTGTTACATCAGAACAAAGAGAATAATTGAAGTGGGCAGGGTCAGATAGCTCAGCAGATGGTTTGGGGGTTGAGTAGGAGACAGGTTGCAGGGCAGAGAGTAAAAGAAGGATTTACACTGTCAAGGCTCAAAATTCACTTCTAATATCAACTCAGAACTTTAAATGACTCTAAGGGTTAAACAAATTATTAATCCCAGGCACATAAATTCAAGCAAGACACAGAGGGATACAGTAGTTAGAGATGTGTTCAGCAGTAGATAGTGTGGGCCACTTGAAATAAGCTTCCACTGGTATCAAATCCAAAGTGAGGCTAGTACCTTGCAGTACAGAGGATTTCTGAAAAACAATTTAGGTTCCAGAAATTGAGGGTCCGTGGCGTGTTTAGGCATGCTGGATCCCTGAAATAAAGTGAAAAATAGGATTTTTTAAATCCTGTAGGAGTAAGCTTCATCAGAACAAAGAGAATAATAGAAGTGGGCAGGATCAGAGTGCTCAGCAGACGGTTTGGGGGTTGGGTAGGGGACGGGTTGCTGGGCAGAGAGTAAAAGAAGGATTTACACAGTCAAGGCTCAAAATTCACTTCTAATATCAGCTCAGAACTTTAGATGAGTGTAAGGATTAAACAAATTATTAAACCTGGCGCATAAATTCAACTAGAGAGAAAGGGAGATACGGTAGTTAGAGATGTGTTCACCAGGAGGCAGTGTGGGCCACTTGGAAATCAGGTTCCACTGGTACCAAATTCAAAAGTCAGAGCTAGTACCTTGCAGTACAGGGGATTTCTGAAAAATTGTTCAGGTTCAGGAAATTGAGGGGTCCGTGGCCTGGTCTAGGCATGCTGGATCCCTGAAATAAAGAAGAAAAACAGGATTTTTAAATGCTGGAGGAGTAGGCTTGTTACATCAGAACAAAGAGAATAATAGAGGTGGGCAGGGTCAGATAGCTCAGCAGATGGTTTGGGGGTTGAGTAGGAGACAGGTTGCAGGGCAGAGAGTAAAAGAAGAATTTACACTGTCAAGGCTCAAAATTCAATTCTAATATCAACTCAGAACTTTAAATGACTCTAAGGATTAAACAAATTATTAATCCCTGGCACATAAATTCAAGCAGAGACACAGAGGGGAGATACAGTAGTTAGAGATGTGTTCAGCAGTAGATAGTGTGGGCCACTTGGAAATAAGCTTCCACTGGTATCAAATCCAAAAGTCAGGGCTAGTACCCTGCAGTACAGAGGATTTCTGAAAAACAGTTTAGGTTCCAGAAATTGAGGGGTCTGTGGCCTTGTTTAGGCATGCTGGATCCCTGAAATAAAGTAGAAAAACAGGATTTTTTAAGCCTGGAGGAGTAGGCTTCTACATCAGAACAAAGAGAATAATAGAAGTGGGCAGGATCAGAGTGCTCAGCAGACGGTTTGGGGGTTGGGTAGGGGACGGGTTGCTGGGCAGAGAGTAAAAGAAGGATTTACACAGTCAAGGCTCAAAATTCACTTCTAATATCAACTCAGAACTTAAAATAACTGTAAGGATTAAACAAATGATTAAACCCTGGCATATAAATTAAACTAGAGACACAGAAGGAGATACAGTAGTTAGAGATCTGTTCGGCAGTAGATTGTGTGGGCCACTTGGAAATGAGCTTCCACTGGTACCAAATCCAAAAGTCAGGGCTAGTACCTTGCAGTACAGAGGATTTCTGAAAAAACTATTTTGGTTCCAGAAATTGAGGGGTCTGGGGCCTTTTTTAGGCACTGTGTATGCCTGATATAAAGTAGAAAAACTCAATTTTTAGAGACTGGAGGAGTAGGCTTTTTACATCAGAACAAAGAGAATAATAGAAGTGAGCTGGGTCAGAGAACTCAGCTGACGATTTGGGGGTTGGGTAGGAGACAGGTTGCAGGGCAGAGAGTAAAAGAAGGATTTACGTAGTCAAGGCTCAAAATTCACTTCTAATATCAACTCAGAACTTAAAATGACTGAAAGGATTAAACAAATTATTAATCTCTGCACATAAATTCAACTAGAGGCACAGAGGGAGACATAGCAGTTAGAGATGTGTTCAGCAGAAGATAGTTTGGGCCACTTTTAAATCAGCTTCCACTTGTACCAAATCCAAAAGTCAGGTCTAGTACCTTGCAGTAGAGAGGATTTCTGAAAAACTGTTTAAGTTCCAGAAATTTAGGGCTCCATGGCCTGGTCTAGGCACTTTGGATCCCTGAAATAAAGTAAACAAACATGATTTTCAAAGGCTGGAGGAGTAAGCTTGTTACATCAGAACAACGAGAATAATAGAAGTGGGCAGGGTCAGAGAGCTCAGCTGACGATTTGGGGGTTGGGTAGGAGACAGGTTGAAGGGCAGAGAGTAAAAGAAGGATTTACACAGTCAAGGCTCAAAATTCACTTCTAATATCAACTCAGAACTTAAAATAACTGTAAGGATTAAACAAATGATTAAACCCTGGCATATAAATTAAACTAGAGACACAGAAGGAGATACAGTAGTTAGAGATCTGTTCGGCAGTAGATTGTGTGGGCCACTTGGAAATGAGCTTCCACTGGTACCAAATCCAAAATCAGGGCTAGTACCTTGCAGTACAGAGGATTTCTGAAAAAACTATTTTGGTTCCAGAAATTGAGGGGTCTGGGGCCTTTTTTAGGCACTGTGGATGCCTGATATAAAGTAGAAAAACTCAATTTTTAGAGACTGGAGGAGTAGGCTTTTTACATCAGAACAAAGAGAATAATAGAAGTGAGCTGGGTCAGAGAACTCAGCTGACGATTTGGGGGTTGGGTAGGAGACAGGTTGCAGGGCAGAGAGTAAAAGAAGGATTTACGTAGTCAAGGCTCAAAATTCACTTCTAATATCAACTCAGAACTTAAAATGACTGAAAGGATTAAACAAATTATTAATCTCTGCACATAAATTCAACTAGAGGCACAGAGGAGACATAGCAGTTAGAGATGTGTTCAGCAGAAGATAGTTTGGGCCACTTTAAATCAGCTTCCACTTGTACCAAATCCAAAAGTCAGGTCTAGTACCTTGCAGTAGAGAGGTTTCTGAAAAACTGTTTAAGTTCCAGAAATTTAGGGCTCCATGGCCTGGTCTAGGCACTTTGGATCCCTGAAATAAAGTAAACAAACATGATTTTCAAAGGCTGGAGGAGTAAGCTTGTTACATCAGAACAACGAGAATAATAGAAGTGGGCAGGGTCAGAGAGCTCAGCTGACGATTTGGGGGTTGGGTAGGAGACAGGTTGAAGGGCAGAGAGTAAAAGAAGGATTTACACAGTCAAGGCTCAAAATTCACTTCTAATATCAACTCAGAACTTAAAATGACTGTAAGGATTAAATCCAGAAGCAAATGATTTGATACCTTTTAATGGACCAACATAGATGTAACAACAAGAACAAAGTACTCTAGATTTCAGACCAACCAGTCCTTCTTCTGAAGCTCATGGCAGTTGTTTAGAAAATACAATACTTGAACAGCTAGGTAATGCAGAGGTGTCAGCGTGGCTCAGTTGGTAGCACATCTACCTCTGGACCAGAAGGTCATGGTTTCTCGTCCCACACCGGGATTGGACTTGCACCTAAAAATTGCTGGCATCCGAGTGCAGTATTGGGGGGTGCCGTACTGCTGGGGTGTGCCGTCCTTCAGATGAGACATTAAACCGATGTCCCTTCTACCCATCCTATTGTTGTCCTGGTGGCTGTCCAGGTGGAAGTAAAAGAACCTAGGGCACTCTTCGCAAAGAGTAGGGAACATTCCCGGTGTCCTGACCAACATTCCCCTTCCCATAAACCGGTTCATGCAATTATCCAGGCCGTGTGTGGGTGATGATGTGCGATATGGCTGCCACCACACATTCAGTCACTTCACTACCAGTCTAACATTGCTTGTAAAATGCTTTGGATGTATGAAAAGCACTATGTAAATGCTGCTTCTATTTCTTCAGAGAAAAACAGAAAAAAATCCCCATTGGTTAAAAATAGTCATTTACAAAAAAACCCACAGAAGATGATGTTAGAGAAGTTTAAAAGTACCATACTGCCTTCAGCCAGAAGGAACCCTGGGTCAAACGTGCTTGGTGGAACGCACATACAAAGAAACCTACTGCATATAAATTTAATTGACATAAGATAACACTGCTGAAGCAGATAACTCCTAAATCAAGCTATGAGTGTCACAGTTAGTATAAAGATGTGATTACTGAAAGGCAACCCCCACCCAGATTAAAGACAAACTAAGATTGTTATAGGGCTCATGAAGTTTCAATGTCTGCATTATAGACAAGAATTTACCAGTAAAGTTGTATAGAAAACATCAGTGCACACTGTGTGATGTGTAAAACCTAGCTGGACCTGTCACCCAGCTGTACTCTCAAGCTAGATATAAGGACCAAGAGATTTAAAAAACCTCAGGACTATATAAATTATAATTTAAATATAAATTGATAATATTAGTGTCAAACAAAAAAACTCTAGTCGAGGAACCTCAAGGAATTAAGACCATGTAGCCTGACATGTACTGATGTCAATATACACTGAGAATGTAAGAACTTGATGTACCACAAGTGTCTAAGGAATCCGAAAAAGAGATAAAAATGTATTTTCTCTCATCCTCTTCATACAAACAATAAACCCTAACCCACCCCACATCACCATAATGTGGGTGGGGGAGATTATAGTTAAGGAGATGTTGTCTCTCTCTCCCTCTCCCCCCTTTTTCCCCTCTCTCTCACTTTCCTACAGACACACACACACACACACAGACACACACACACACACTCTCTCTCTCTCTCTCCCCTCTCGAACCTATATTCACTTAAGTCACTGCAATTGTTCCCTAAAGGAATTCAACTTGTCATGAAATCCTGAGTAAAACAGCTTATGTCTCCTAATACCTGCAGAGCAAAAATGTAACACTATTTAACCGTACTACTATCTGTATAGTAACATTTCCAAGGATAATGGATAGAACTACCATGAAATAAACCTGCCACCCTCCCCAGGATAAGGTAACTAGAAGTAAATATAAAGTATGCGTGTAAGACCAGAGGTCTAACATACCTACATATCCACAAATTACTACAATATTAGCCTAATGTAAAAAGATCTGTGCAGAACCCCCATGCAAATGAGATCACGAACCCCAATATGTACAGAGTTACAAAAATTATATGTGACAGTATATGATAGCACTCCTGTATGTACTGCAGCAGGCTAGGTAATCTGAATATGGTGCACTGGAACCAATCACACCCCCAGGCAAAGATAAAAACTAAGGAAGAATTAATATTCATTATGTGTGAAGTAAGAATAGTAACACATTATAACTCCATATATCTAAATAGAGACTTACCTCAATGTGACAGCAAGCCCCACATCTGTTATATCACATACCTCACAACACATACCCACACACATACGTACACATAAGCGCCCACATCCCACACATGCTGAAGTCCTATAATATGTCAGTTTGAAGAAGAAAAGGTCTGTGGATGTTAGTTTCTGTAGTGTCCCATAAAACCTGATCAAAGTTCATCCCATCTGCTACCATATTGAGATGTAAAATAACTTTAATCTCAAAAGCTCATCTCTGTTGTGTGTTTTTGACATTTCCTTTCAAGACCATTATTGACATGACTGAGATTGAGTGGCCAGACTGGGAGAAGTGGTGCCCCACTGGTTTTTCAGTCTTCTTTGCTGTAATAGTATGTCTGTGCGAGTTCATCCTAGTGCAGAGCTGTTGGCGTCTCTCTCCAACATAACCTGTTTGTGGACATCTCTTGCACTGAATGAAATAAACAACATGTCGTGGCATGCATGTATAACTCCCATGCACCTGGAATTGTCTGTTTTGTGATGTAACCACACAGTCTGAGGTAGAAATGAGCCCACAAGTCTTACAGGGGCATGGATTACAGGGTTGTGTGCCATTGTGTGCCATGGTATTCTGCTCCAGTGAAAGTTTGCTTCTAATAATTAGGCTGGATAAATTAGGAGGTTGTTTAAAAGATAGTAGTGGGAGTTCCTTAAAAACACAATTAAGGGTTTCATCCTCACTAAATATTGGGTGGAGATCTTTAATAATGTTATGCAGATGTTCAAGGTCTGGATGATATGTGACTACCAAGGGTATTCTGTCTGTAGCTGTCTTTTCTTTATATTGAAGTAGTTGTTGTCTTGGTACTTGTGTTGCCCATTCTGTTATCTGGTCAATTTCCCTGGAAGAGTGTCCCTGCTCAATAAAGGTGTTTTTCAACATAGCCAAATGTGTATCTCTGTCATCCTCATTTGAACAAATATGATGACAACGGAGTGCTTGACAGTATATGACAGATTTTTTTGTATGGTTTGGGTGATTACTTTTTGAGTGCAGGTATCTCTGTCTGACTTTTGGCTTCCTGTAAATACATGTATGTAAGGTTCCATACTTAATGGTGACTGTGGTGTCCAGAAAGTTAACCTTGGTGGTAGGGTACTCCAGGCTAAGCTTTATGGTAGGGTGGAGATTATTAAGTTTGTGATGAACATCTTTGAGTGCATGTGTGCCCTCCATCCAGATGATAAACAAATCATCAATTTAACAGAAATAAGCTAGTGGTTTGTGGGGATACTGTTTAAAAAATCCTCCTCCAAGTCAGCCATAAAGAAGTTAGCATACTGTGGAGTCATTTTGGTGCCAATTGCTGTTCCCATAGTTGGAACATAATGTTTACCACTTGAAACTGAAGTTGTTATGTGTCAAAATAAATTCCATAAGTTCCCCCACCACTCCAGGGTTGATGTTTTGTTCCGGTCCTTTCTCGTGTATGTATTTAAGGCATGCTGCAATGCCATCTGTGTGTGGAATATTAGTGTAGAGGGATGTTATATCCATAGTCACTAAAATGGTATCAGGTGGTAAATCCTTATAACCAGAAATTACACGCAAAAAGTGCATAGTGTCCTGGATATAACTGTCTCTTTCCATAACCAGTGGCTTCAAAATGGTCTCCACAAACCCTGAGATCCCATCAGTCAAGGTACCATTACCAGAGACTATGGGTCTCCCTGGATCACCAGGTTTATGTATTTTAGGCAGCATGTAGAATACCCCTGGCCTGGGTTCATCAGGGATGAGGTGAGTTAGTTTCTCTCAGACATGGCCTGGAAAAGTTTTAATTAAGCCAAGTAGTTCATCTTTATATCTTGTAGTGGGGTCACTCTCTAGTTCTCTGTAGTATGTAAGATCTGTTAGCTGTCTATTAGTTTCATTAATATAATCTTCTCTGTTTAAAATCACCACTGCAGAGCCTTTATCAGCTTTTTTGATGACAATGTTGTGGTTTGATTTCAGTGTCCCTATAGCTTTCCGTTCCAGTGGAGAAAGGTTATAATGGGTCTGTTTTTGCCTAGTAAGGATCTGACCACTGAGTGGTTGGCGGAAACAATTAATGTAACTGTCCAGTTTTTTGTTACACCCACCTGAGGGTATACATTCAGATTCCTTTTTCTTATCCATTACATTATTGCTGTGTGCACAGTCTTCACTATCAGTGATTTCTTCAGTGCCATGAAATAATTTTTTAACTCTCAATCTACGGAAGTACTCCTCCAGTTCACCGCAAAACAGTATGTTATCCAGTGGTTTTGTTGGGTAGAAAGTGAGGCCCTTTGAAAGTACATTTAGTTCTCCAGTAGTCACTGTGTGGTTGGACAAATTAACAACTGAAAGGTGCCCATCAGTATTGTGATGTTGTTCAGTGACTCCATTATGTTATTCATGGTTGTTAGGAAGTATGGTATGTTGAAGGGCATCCAATTTCCTATTTTTCATAAGCATGGCTTTTCTTAAGGTCCTTTGGTAGTTAATGTCTATCTTTCACAAGATGTCTTGAATAGGTTCCCCAGACATCCTTTCCAGAGTGGTACCAATTTCAGCAAACTCTTTGTTAAGAACAACTTCTTTGGCATGTAACATGTAAATCCTGTGATTTCTCAGTTTCTCAGAGGTCCTATGACAAAGTTGTTCTGCATATGTAGAATTGTTTGTATTTCTTAATGGATTCCAAATAGTAACACCTTTAGGGATTATGTTTCTCCTCTTGCACTGGGTTAGAAAATAGATGACACTGTCTAGCTGTGCCAATTTCTTCTTAATGTTATGTAACTGCCATAAGGATTAAACACATTATTAATCCCTGGCACATAAATTCAACTAGAGACAAAAAGGGAGATACAGAAGTTGGAGATGTGTTCAGCAGGAGATAGTGTGTTCCACTTGGAAATCAGCTTCCACTGGTACCATCCAAAAGACAGGGCTAGTACCTTGCAGTGCAGAGGAGTTCTGAAAAACTGTTTAGGTTCCAGAAATTGAGGGGTCCATGGCCTCATCAAGGCACACTGGATCCCTGTAATAAAGCAGAAAAACAGGATTTTTAGAGGATGGAGGAGTAGGCTTGTTACATCAGAACAAAGAGAATAATAGAAGTGGGCAGCGTCAGAGCACTCAGCAGACAGTTTGGGGGTTGGGTAGGAGACAGGTTGCAGGGCAGAGAGTAAAAAAAGGATTTACACTGTCAAGGCTCAAAATTGACTTCTAAAGTCAGAGAGCTCAGCAGATGGTTTGGGGGTTGGGTAGGAGACGGGTTGCAGGGCAGAGAGTAAAAGAAGGATTTACGCAGTCAAGGCTCAAAATTCACTTCTAATATCAACTCAGAACTTAAAATGACTGTAAGGATTAAACAAATTATTAAACCCTGGCACATAAATTGAAGTAAAGACACGGAGGGAGATAGAGTAGTTAGAGATGTGTTTAGCAGGATATAATGTGGGCCACTTGGGAATCAGCTTCCACTGGTGCCAAATAAAAAAGTCACAGATAGTAGTTTTCAGTACAGAGGATTTCTGAAAAACTGTTTAGATTCCAGAAATTGAGGGTGCCGTGGCCTGGTCAAGGCATGCTGGTTCCATGAAATAAAGTTGCAAAACAGGATTTTTAAAGACTGGAGGAGTAGGCTAGTTTCATCAGAACAAAGAGAATAATAGAAATGGGCAGGGTTAGAGAGCTCAGCTGATGGTTTGGGGGTTGGGTAGGAGGCAGGTTGCAGGGCAGAGTGTAAAAGAAGGATCTACACTGTCAAGGCTCAAAGTTCACTTCTAATATCAACTCAGAACATAAAATGACTGTAAGGATTAAACAAATTATTAAACCCTGCCACATGAATTCAACTAGAGACAAAGAGGAGATACAGTAGTTAGAGATGTGTTGGGCAGGAGATAGTTTAGGAGACTTGAAATCAGCCTCACTGGTAACAAATCAAAGTCAGGGCTAGTACCTTGTAGTACAGAGGATTTCTGAAAAACTGTTCAGGTTCCAGAAATTGAAGGGTCTCATGGCCTGCTCCAGGCACACTGGATCCCTGAAATAAAGTGAAAAACAGGATTTTAAAGGCTGGAGAGTAAGCTTGTTACATCAGAACAAAGTGAATAATAGAGGTGGGCAGTCTCAGAGCTCAGCAGATGGTTTGGGAGTTGGGAGACAGGTTGCATGCAGAGAGTAAAAGAAGGATTTACACCATCAAGGCTTAAAATTCACTTCTAAAGTCAGAGAGCTCAGCAGATGATTTGGGGGTTGGGTAGGAGACAGGTTGCAGGGCAGAGAGTAAAAGAAGGATTTACACAGTAAAGGCTCAAAATTCACTTCTAATATCAAGACAGAACTTAAAATGACTGTAAGGATTAAACTCATTATTAATCCCTGGTGCATAAATTCAAGTAGAGACACAGAGGGATAAACAGTAGCTAGAGATGTGTTCAGCAGGAGATAGTGTGGGCCACTTGGAATCAGCTTCCACTGGTACCAAATCCAAAAGTAAGAGCTAGTACCTTGCAGAACTGAGGATTTTTGAAAAACTGTTTAGGTTCCAGACATTGAGGGTTCCGTGGCCCTGATTAGGTATGCTGGATCCCTGAAATCAAGTAGAAAATCAGGATTTTTAAGGCCTGGAGGAGTAGGCTTGTTACACCGAAAAAAGAGAATGTTAAAAGTGGGCAGGGTCAGAGAGCTCAGCAGACGGTTTGGGTGTTGAGTAGGAGACAGGTTATAGGGCAGAGAGTTAAAGAAGGATTTAGACAGTCAAGACTCAAAATTCACTTCTAATATCAACTCAGAACTTAAAATGACTGTAAGGATTAAACAAATTATTAAACCCTGGCACATAAATTGAAGTAAAGACACGGAGGGAGATAGAGTAGTTAGAGATGTGTTTAGCAGGATATAATGTGGGCCACTTGGGAATCAGCTTCCACTGGTGCCAAATAAAAAAGTCACAGATAGTAGTTTTCAGTACAGAGGATTTCTGAAAAACTGTTTAGATTCCAGAAATTGAGGGTGCCGTGGCCTGGTCAAGGCATGCTGGTTCCATGAAATAAAGTTGCAAAACAGGATTTTTAAAGACTGGAGGAGTAGGCTAGTTTCATCAGAACAAAGAGAATAATAGAAATGGGCAGGGTTAGAGAGCTCAGCTGATGGTTTGGGGGTTGGGTAGGAGTCAGGTTGCAGGGCAGAGTGTAAAAGAAGGATCTACACTGTCAAGGCTCAAAGTTCACTTCTAATATCAACTCAGAACATAAAATGACTGTAAGGATTAAACAAATTATTAAACCCTGCCACATGAATTCAACTAGAGACAAAGAGGGAGATACAGTAGTTAG
Organism: Neoceratodus forsteri; assembly: GCA_016271365.2. Classification (NCBI taxonomy): domain Eukaryota; kingdom Metazoa; phylum Chordata; order Ceratodontiformes; family Ceratodontidae; genus Neoceratodus; species Neoceratodus forsteri. Next base: position 71,441,445 of record CM028133.1, read on the forward strand.
AGATGTGTTGGGCAGGAGATAGTTTAGGAGACTTGGAAATCAGCCTCCACTGGTAACAAATCCAAAGTCAGGGCTAGTACCTTGCAGTACAGAGGATTTCTGAAAAACTGTTCAGGTTCCAGAAATTGAAGGGTCCATGGCCTGCTCCAGGCACACTGGATCCCTGAAATAAAGTAGAAAAACAGGATTTTTAAAGGCTGGAGGAGTAAGCTTGTTACATCAGAACAAAGTGAATAATAGAGGTGGGCAGTCTCAGAGAGCTCAGCAGATGGTTTGGGAGTTGGGTAGGAGACAGGTTGCATGGCAGAGAGTAAAAGAAGGATTTACACCATCATGGCTTAAAATTCACTTCTAAAGTCAGAGAGCTCAGCAGATGATTTGGGAGTTGGGTAGGAGACAGGTTGCAGGGCAGAGAGTAAAAGAAGGATTTACACAGTAAAGGCTCAAAATTCACTTCTAATATCAAGTCAGAACTTAAAATGACTGTAAGGATTAAACTCATTATTAATCCCTGGTGCATAAATTCAAGTAGAGACACAGAGGGATAAACAGTAGCTAGAGATGTGTTCAGCAGGAGATAGTGTGGGCCACTTGGAAATCAGCTTCCACTGGTACCAAATCCAAAAGTAAGAGCTAGTACATTGCAGAACTGAGGATTTTTGAAAAACTGTTTAGGTTCCAGACATTGAGGGTTCCGTGGCCCTGATTAGGTATGCTGGATCCCTGAAATCAAGTAGAAAATCAGGATTTTTAAGGCCTGGAGGAGTAGGCTTGTTACACCGGAAAAAAAGAGAATGTTAAAAGTGGGCAGGGTCAGAGAGCTCAGCAGACGGTTTGGGTGTTGAGTAGGAGACAGGTTATAGGGCAGAGAGTTAAAGAAGGATTTAGACAGTCAAGACTCAAAATTCACTTCTAATAACATCTCAGAACTTAAAATGACTGTAAGTATAAAACAAATTATTAAACCCTGTCACATAAATTCAACTAGAGACAAAGAGGGAGATACAGTAGTTACAGATGTGTTCAGCAGGAGATAGTGTGTTCCACTTGGAAATCAGCTTCCACTGGTACCAAATCAAAAAGACAGTGCTAGTACCTTGCAGTACAGAGGATTTCTGAAAAACGGTTTAGGTTCCTGAAATTGAGGAGTCTGTGGCAAGGTGAAGGCATGTTGGATCCCCGTAATAAAGTAGAAATACAGGATTTTTAGAGGCTGGAGGAGTAGGCTTGTTACATCAGAACAAAGAGCATAATAGAAGTGGGTAGGGTCAGAGTGCTCAGCAGATGGTTTGGAGGTTGGGTAGGAGACATGTTGCAGGGCAGAGAATGAAAGAAGGATTTACACAGTCAAGGCTCAAAATTCACTACTAATATCAATCAGAACTTAAAATGACTGCAAGAATTAAACTAATTATAAACCTTGGCACATAAATTCAACTAAAGACGCAGAGGGAGATGCAATAGTTAGAGATGTGTTTAGCAGGAGATAATGTGGGCCACTTTGAAATCAGCTTCTACTGGTACCAAATCCCAAAGTAAGGGCTAGTACATTGCAGTAAAGAGGATTTCTGAAAAAATGTTTAGGTTTCAGAAATTGAGGGGTCAGTGGCATTGTTTAGGCATGCTGGATCCCTGAATTAAAGTAAAAAAACAGGATTTTTAAAAGTTGGAGGAGTAGGCTCGTTACATCAGAACAAAGAGACTAATAGAAGGGGCAGGATCGGTGAGCTCAGCAGATGGTTTGGGGGTTGGGTAGGAGACAGGTTGCAGGGCAGAGAGTAAAAGAAGGATTTACACTGTCAAGGCTCAAAATTCACTTCTAAATTCGGAGAGCTCAGCAAATAGTTTGGGGCTGGGTAGGAGATGGGTTGCAGGGCAGAGAGTATAAGAAGGATTTACAGAGTCAAAGCTCAAAATTCACTTCTAATATCAAGTCAGAACTTAAAATGACTGTAAGGAATAAACAAATTATTAAACCCTGGCACATAAATTGAAGTAGAGACAGAGAGGGAGATACAGTAGTTAGAGATGTGTTCAGCAGGAGGTAGTCTGGGAGACTTGGAAATCAGCCTCCACAGGTAGCAAATCCAAAGTCAGGGCTAGCACCTTGCAGTACAGAGGATTTCTGAAAAACTGTTTATGTTAAAGAAATCCATGAACTGGTCAAGGCATGATGGATCCCTTAAATAAAGTAGAGAAACTGGATTTTTAAATACTGGAGGAGTAGGCTTGTTTCATCATAGCAAAGAGAATAATAGAGGTGGACAGGGTCAGAGAGCTCAGCAGAAGGTTTGGGAGTTGCGTAAGGGACAGGTTGCAGGGCAGAGATTAAAAGAAGGATTTACACAGTCACGGCTCAAAATTCAGTACTAATAGCAACTCAGAACTTAAAATGACAGTAAGAATTAAACAAATTATTAATCCCTGGCACATAAATTCAAGTAGAGACACGGAGGGAGATACAGTAGTTAGAGATCAGTTCAGCAGGAGATAGTGTGGGCCACTTGGAAATCAGATTCCACTGGTACCAAATCCAAAAGTCCGGGTTAGTACCTTGCAGTTCAGAGGATTTCTGAAAAACTGTTTAGGTTCAAGAAATTGTGGGGTCTGTAGCCTTGCTTCAGCATGCTGGAGCCCTGAATTAAAGTAAAAAAAACAGGATTTTTAAAGGTTGGAGAAGTACGCTTGTTACATCAGAACAAAGAGAATTATAGAAGTGTGCAGGGTCAGAGCGCTCAGGAGATGGTTTGGGGGTTGGGAAGGAGACAGGTTGCAGGGCAGAGAGTAAAAGGATTTACACAGTCAAGGCTCAAAATTCACTACTAATATCAACTCAGAACTTAAAAGGACTTCAAGAATTAAACTAATTATAAACCTTGGCACATAAATTCAACTAAAGACCCAGAGGGAGATACAGTAGTTAGAGATGTGTTCAGCAGGAGATAGTGTGGGCCCCATAGAAGTCAGCTTCCACTGGTACCAAATCCAAAAGGCAGGGCTAGTACCTTAGAGTATGGAGGATTTCTGAAAAACTGCTTAGCTTCCAGAAATTGATGAGTCCGTGGCCTGGTCAAGGTACCTGGATCCCTGAAATCAAGTAGAAAACAGGATTTTAAAGGTGGAGGAGGCATGTTACATCAGAAGAAAGAGAATAATAGAGGTGGGCAGGGTCAGAGAGCTCAGCAGATGGTTGGGGGTTGGGTAGGAGACAGGTTACAGGGCAGAGTGTAAAAGAATGATTTACACTGTCAAGGTTCAAAATTCACTTCCAAAGTCAGAGAGCTCAGCAGATGGTTTGGGGGATGGGTAGGAGACGTTTTGAAGGGCAGAGAGTATAAGAAGGATTTACACAGTCAAGGCTCAAAATTCACTTCTAATATTAACTCAAATCATTAAATGACTGTAAGGATTAAAAAAATTATTAAACCCTGTCACATAAATTGAGATAGAGACACAGAGGGAGATACAGTAGTTAGAGATGTGTTAAGCAGGAGACAATCTGGGAGACTTTGAAATCAGCCTCCACTGGTACCAAATCCAAAAGTCAGGACTAGAACCTTGCAGTACAGAGGACTTCTGAAGAACGGTTTAAGTTAAAGAAATAGATGGGTCCGTGGCCTGGTCAAGGCATGCTGGATCCCTTAAATAATGTAGAAAGACAGGATTTTTAAAGGCTGGAGGAGTAGGCTTGTTTCATCGTAACAAAGAGAATAGTAGAGGTGGGCAGGGTCAGAGAGCTCAGCAGACGGTTTGGGGATTGGGTAGTGGACAGGTTGCAGGGCAGAGAGTAAAAGAAGGATTAACCCAGTCAAGGCTTAAAATTCAGTACTAATAGCAACTCAGAACTGAAAATGACAGTTAGGATAAAACAAATTATTAATTTCTGGCACATAAATTCAAGTAGAGAAACAGAGGGAGCGCCAGTAGTTAGAGATCTGTTCAGCAGGTGATAGTATGGGCCACTTGGAAATCAGATTGCACTTGTACCAAATCCAAAAGTCAGGGTTAGTACCTTGCAGTACAGAGGATTTCTTGAAAACTGTTTAGGTTCAAGAAATTGAGGGTCCTGTGGCCTTGTTTGGTGTGCTGGATCCCTGATATAAAGTAGAAAAACAGGATTTTAAAGCCTGGAGGAGTAAGCTTTGTTACATCAGAACAAAGAGATTAATAGAAGTGGGCAGGATCAGAGATCTCAGCTGATGGTTTGGGGGTCGACAGTGAGGCAGAGAGGAAAGAGGGATTTACAGCCAGGCTCAAAATCCACTTTGCTATCAACTCAGAACTTAAAATGACTGTAAGGATTAAATTCAAAGCAAATTATTTGATACCTTTTAATGACGAAGATAGATGTAACAACAGAACAGTACTTTGCCTTTCAGACGAACTAGTCCTTCTTCTGAAGTCTGTGTCAGTTGTTTAGAAAATATAATACTTGAACAGCTAGGTAATGCAGAGGCAGCGTGTTTCAGTGGTAGCATCTACCTCTGGACCAGAGTCGTGGTTTCGCCCCACACGGGATTGGCACCTAAAATTGCGCATCCGAGGTGCAGTAGGGGTGCTGTACTGTTGGGTGTGCTATTCTTCAGAGAGACATTAAACCATGTCCCTTCTACCCTTCCTGTGTTGTCCTGATGTCCATGGAAGTAAAGAACCTAGGCACTTTTCGAAAGAGTAGGGAACATCCTGTGTCCTGACCAATATTCCCTCCAACCGTTCATGCAATTATCCAGGTCGGTGTGGTGATGCGATATATGCTCCACTTCATTCACTTCACTACCAGTCTAACATTGCTTGAGTGCTTTGATGTGCAGTGCATTATGTAAATGTTGCTTTATTTTCAGAGAAAACAGAAAAATCCCCTTGGTTACAAAATAGTGCTTTAAAAAACCCTACAGAAATGATGTCAGAAGTTTATAAGGCCATACTGCCTCAGCCAGAAGGAATCCTGGTCAAACGCTTGGGGAACACATACAAAGAATCCTACTGTATAAATTTAACGACGAAGATAACACTGGAAGCAGATAACTCCTAATCAAGTTATGAGGTCACAGTTAGTATAAAGATGTGATTACTGGAAGGCAACCTCACCCAGATTAAGACAAACTAAGATTGTTATTGGGCTCGAAGTTTCAATGTCTGCATTATAGACAAGAATTTACCAGTAAAGTTGCAGAAAAACAGTGCACACTGTGTAAACCTAGCTGGACGTCACCAGCTGGTACCGTCAGATATGTGACCAAGAAATTTAAAAACTCAGGATTATATAAATTATAATTTAAATATAAATTGATATTATTAGTGTCAACAAAAAACTCTAGTCGAGGAACCCTGGAATTAAGACGTAGCCTGACATGTACTGATGTCAATATACACTGAGAATGTAAAACCTGATGTACCACAAGTGTTCATGAATCTGAAAAGAGATAAATAATTTCCATCCTTTTCATACAAACATAACCTAACCTTCCCGACATCACCATGTGGGTGGGGAGGCTTTTATGAGATGTTGTCTCTCTCCTCCCCTTTTTTCCCCTCTCTCACTCCTATAGGCACACACACACACACACACAGACTCACAGACACACACACAGACTCTCTCTCTCTCTTCTCTCCTCTGTGAACCCATATTCTTCAGTCACTGCAATTGTTCCCAAAGAATTTAACTTGTCATGAAATCCTTAGTAAAACAGCTTATGTCTCCAATACCTGCAGCAAAATGTAATACTTAACTATACTACTATCTGTATAGTAACATTTCCATGATAATGGATAGAACTACATGAAATAAACCTCCACCTCTTTCAGGATAAGGTAACTAGAAGTAAATATAAAGTATGTGTAAGACCAGAGGTCTAATATACTTACATATCCACAAATTACTGCAATATTAGCTTAAATAAAGATCTGTGCAGAACCCCCATGCAAATGAGATCATTAACCTCAATATGTACAGAGTTACAAAAATTATATGTGACGTGTATGATAGCACTTCTGTATGTACTGTATGGTTAGGTAATCTGAATATGTCATTGGAACCAACCACTCCCCAGGCAAAGATAAAATCTAAGGAGGAAGTGTCTATTAGGGTGAAGAAGAATAGAATACTTTTATAACTCCATATATCTAAATAGAGATTTTTACTCAATGTGACAGCAGTTCTACATCTGTTATATCACATACCAACACATGCCCACACATATGCGTACACATCACCTACATCCTACACATGAAGTCCTATAATATGTCAGTTTGAAGAATAGTAGCTGGGTGTTAGTTTCTGTAGTGTCCTATAAAAACCTGATCAACGTTCATCCCATTGCTACCATATTGAGATGTAAAATAACTAATCTCAAAGCTCATTCTGTTGTGTGTTTTGATATTTTTAAGACATTGTTGACATGACTGAGATTGAGTGCAGGCTGGGAGAAGGGTGCTTCACTGGTTTTCAGTCTTCTTGCTGTAATAGTGTGTCTGTGCGAGTTCATCCTAGGCAGAGCTGTTGGCCTCTCCAACATAACCTGTTTGTGACATCTTTGCACTGAATGAAATAAACATGTTGTGACATGCATATAACTGCACCTGAATTGCCTTTTTTTGTGATGTAACCCACACAGTCTGGGGTGAAATGGCCCTAAGTCTTACAGGGCGTTGATTACAGGTTTGTGCCATTGTGTGATTGTATTCTGTTCCGTGAAAGTGTCCCACATTAGGCTGGATAAATTTGATGTTGTTTAAAAGATAGTAGTGGAGTTCTCAAAATACACTATGGTTTCCTTCTCACTAAATATTGTGAGATCTTTAATAATCTTATGCAGACGTCAAGGTCTGATGATATGACTACCATGGTATTCTGTAGCTGTCTTTCTTTTATTGAAGTAGTTGTTGTTGGTACTCTTTCCAACCATCCTATTCCAAAAAATATGGGACTTCAGAGGAGCTGATTTGAGAGATGGCCAACAGGTTTAGCTAGTCCTGAAAGAAACACAGGTGAGGGGTATAAGCAAGGTGGGCAATTATGATGTACTTTTAATCAATATCCATTGTGTGACAGAAAAGGAAGTGCAAAGAAGGAAACCATTTTGGTTTCAAATAGACAGAAAAGGTCAGAGTCAAAGACTTCTTCAGGAAATATAGAACAGAGGATGAAGATAGGAGGCATACCAAACTGCCATAAGGAAGCAGGGAAGGCAGTAAGGCAGGCAGTCCCAAAGTGATGAAACACTAGTACTAACAGTAAAAGAAGGTGACAAGACTTTCTATAGATACATTAGTGAAAGGAGAAAGTCCAGAGGGGTGTTGCTATGTTTAATGGAGAAAATGGAGTTTGTAGGAGGTGGCTGCAAAGGCATCTATCCTACAGATACTGTTTGTTGTATTACTGAAGAGAAGGTAGGGCAGGGGCCACAGCTCAGCATCAAGGACACAGGGGAGGAGGTAGCATACTCCTCACAAAAGAGGGTCCTACAAGAGCTTAAGGTCTAGGGTGATAAGGCAATGGGACCTGATGGCATACATCAGGTACTTCTAGTTAAAGAGGAACTAGCAGGGGCTATTAAGAATTGTTTAGTGAGTCCTACTGGGAGAGGTCCCAGAAGACTGGAGAAGGGTTTGTGGATCCCGCCCACAAGAGTGGTAGCAGGAGGAGGCGGGGAACCAGACCGGTCAGTCTTACCTCAGTAGTGGGTCATATTATGGAGGCACTCCTTTGGGAAAGGATAGTGCAGCCCTGGAATCCATAGGGGCACAGGATCCAAGCAGCATGGGTTTACAAAAGGAAGGTCCTGCCGAACTAATCTTGTAGATTTTTCTGAACGAGTGGTGGACCAAGGGGAGCAGGATGTCACCTACCTGACTTCAGCAAGCTGGACACTGTTCCACAGAAGATTGATAAATAAGCTGGGTAGGCTCGGGTGGGTCAGGTTGGTCAACTGGCAAACCGTTGACGGCAGAAAACAGAGAGTGGGTGGTAAATGTATACAGTAGAAGAGATGCAAGTCACTAGTGGGTACCGGATGTGTCCTGGCCAGTCCTCTTCAACATCTTCATTAGTGACCTTGCAGATGGACTAGAGGGTTTGTCTGTTTGCAGATGACACCAAGATCTGCAACAGAGTAGATGATCCAGATGGGTGGGTGTGTGAGAAGAGATCTGGATAACCAGCAGAATGGGTTTTAAGAGGCAACTGATGACAAAGAAGTGAAATCACATAGGGAAGAGAAACCTTGAAGCCACCCAGGCTGGGAGGAGTTGCTGCAGTCGTGAAGTTGAAAGAGACTGGCATCATCATCACTGATGACCTGAAATCATCCAAGAGACCCTAAAGCAGAGGTTAGGGGGTGTTAGTATTAGTAGGTATCATGTTTTAAGAGGAGGTAATAATCCTCTGTATAAGATAATTGGTTAGGCTCTATCTGAGTACTGCGCAGTATTGATGCCCACCTTCACAAGGATATTAACCGGCTGAGGCAGTCCAGAGAAGGGCAACTAAAATGGTGCAGGGACCGTATCAGAAGACATATGAGGACAGATTAACGGAGCCAACATGTATACCCTTGAGCAAAGGGGGAGGGAGAGAGGGGTATGATCGGTGTATCAAAACACTTTCAGGTATAAACAAGGTGAAAGAGCTCAATATGTTTAAATATAAGAAAAATAGCAGGACAAGAGGACACAGCATAGATTAGAGGAGTCAATTATGGGGGTGGGGAAATTCTTTCACAGAAAGGGTGGATATGGAATGCTTACCAAGAAGTGGTGGTGAACAGTGCAGGCTTCAAACAGGCATGGATAGGCATATGGGAGCACAAAGACTGTTAGTAGATAGGTCAGTGATAGAGCAAAGAATATGCACATTTATATGGTAGAAAAAGAAATGGCAGACTGATGGGGTTTTGTGTCCTTATCGCCATCAACTCTATGTTTCTATGTTATGGTACTTTGTGCTGCCCATTCTGTTATCTAGTCAATTTCTGGAAGAGTGTTCCTTGCCAATAAAGGTGTTTTCAAATAGCTGTGTATCTCTGTCATCCTATTTGAACAAATATGGGACACAGAGTGCTTGACAGTATATACATTTTTGTATTTGGGGTTATTTTGAGTGTATTCTGTCTGCATTTTGGCTTCCTGTAAATATATGTATGTTAGTTCCATCTTAATTGATTGTGTGTCCGTGTAGTTAACCTGTGGTAGAGTACCAGGTAAGCTTTATGGTAGGTGGAGATCATTAAGTTTGGATGAACATCTTGAGCATGTGCCTCCATCCAGATGATATAATGAAATCATCAACGCACGAAATAGTTTGTGGTTTGTGGATACTGTTTAAAAAATCCTCCTCCAAGTCAGCTAAAGAAGTTAGAACGTGAGTCATTTTGTGCTAATTGTTGTTCCCATAGTTGGAACATAATGTTTACACTGAAACTGAGTTGTTATGTGTCAAAATAAATTTATAAGTTCCCCACCACCTAGGTTGATGTTTGTTCTGGTCCTTCATGTATGTATTTACGGCATGCTGCAATGCCATCTGTGTGTGAATTAGGTAGAGGATGTTACATCCATAGCCTAAATGTATCAGGTAAACTATAACCAAAAAAGTACACTCAAAAGTATAGTGTCCTGATATAACTGTCTCTTCCATAACTATGGCTTCAAATGGTCTCTATATACCTTGGAGATCCCATCAGCCATGTACCATTACCAGACTATGGGTCCCCTGGATCGCCAGGTTTATGTTTTAGGCATGTAGAATACCCTGGCCTGGGTCTCTGGATGAGGAGTTGTTTTCAGACAGGTCTGAAGTTTTAATTGCCAAGTAGTTCATCTTTATATTTGTAGTGGTCACCTCAGTTCTCTGTAGTATGTGTATTCGTTAGCTGTCTATTACTTCATTAATATAATCTCTGTTTAAAATCACCACTGCAGAGCCTTTATTAGCTTTTTGATGACAATGTTGTGTTTGATCATTGTGTCCCTATAGCTCCGCTCCAGTGGAGAAAGGTTATATGGGTCTGTTTTTGCCTAATGATATGACCACTGAGTGGTTACGGAACAATAATAATTGTTCAGTTTTGTTATAATCAATTTGAGGTATAAATTCAGATTCCTTTTCTTATCTATTATATTATTGTTGTGCAGTCTTTACATTGTGATTTTCCCTGCCACGAAACAATTTTTTAACTCTCAATTCATGAAGTACCTTCCAGTTCACAAAACAGTATATATCCAGTGGTTTTGTTGGGTAGAAAGTGAGGCCTTTGAAAGTACATTTAGTTCTCCAGTAGTCACTGTGGTTGGACAAATTAACAACTGAAAGGTGCGTCCACTGGTATTGTGTTGTTGTTCAGTGACCCATTATATTATTCTATGGTTGTAGAAGTATGGTATGTTGAAGGGCATCCACTTTCATTTTCATACATGGCTTTTCTAAGGTCCTTTGGTTTATGTCTATCTTTGCAAGATGTCTTGAATAGTCTCAGACATCCTTTCCAGAGTGGTACACTCAGCAAACTTGTTAAGAAGAACTTCAGATGTAACATGCAAATCCTGTGATTTCAGTTTCAGCTGTCCTAAGGACAAAGTTGTTCTGCATATGTAGAATTGTTTGTATTTTAATGGATTCCAAATAGTAAACCTTTTAGGATTATGTTTCCTCTTGCACTGGGTTGGAAAATAGATGTCACTGTCTACGTTAATTTCTTCTTAATGTTGTAATCCATAAGGATTAAACATATTATTAATCCCCAATAAATTCAACTAGAGACAAATAGGAGATGCAGGTTGGAGATGTGTTCAGGAAATGTGTGTTACTTGGAAATCAACTCCACTGGTACCAAATCCAAAGACAGGGCTTGAACCTTGTGCAGAGGATTCTGAAAACTGTTTAGGTTCCAGAAATTGAGGGTCCGGGCTTCATCGGGCATACTGATTCCTGTACAAAGCAGAAAACAGGATTTTTAGAGGATGGAGGAGTAGGTTGTTACATCAGGTTAAAGAGTATAATAGAAGTGGGCAGTGTCAGAGCACTAGCAGATGGTTTGGGGTTGGTAGGATAGTTGCAGGCAGAGAGTAAAGAAGATCATACTGTCAAGGCTCAAAATCACTAAAGTCAGAGATTTCAGTAGATGGTTTGGGGTTGGGTAGAGACGGATTGGTGACAGAGAAAGAAGGATTTACAGTTAAGGCTCAAATTACTCTAATATCAACTCAGAACTTAAAATGACTGTAAGGATTCAAGAAATTATTAAACTTGGCGATAAATTTGAAGTAAAGACGGAGGGAGATATAGTAGTTAGAGATGTGTTTAGCTGATATATGGGGCCACGGGAATCAGCTTCACTGTGCCAAATAAAAAGTCATAGCTAGTAGTTTGTACAGAGGATTGGAAACTGTTTGATTCAGCTGAGGTCCGTGTTCTGTCTGGCTTGCTGTTCCATGAAATAAAGGTAAACAGATTTTAAAGACTGGAGGAGTAGGTTAGTTTCATCAGAATGCAGAATACAGAAGTGGGCAGGGTCAGAGTTTCAGTGATGGTTTGATGTTTCAGGAGGCAGGTTGCAGGGCAGAGTAAAATAAGGATCTACTGTCAAGGTCAAAGTTCACTTAATATCACTCGGAACATAAAATGACTGTAAGGATTAACAAATTATTAAAACCCTGCCACATGAATTCAACTAGAGACCAAGATGGTTTACAGAAGAGATGTTGTGAGGGATAGGTTGGGAGACTTGAATCAGCCTCCACTGGTAACAAACTAAAGTCGAAGGTAGTTTTGTAGTACAGAGATTGAAAACTGTTCAGGTTCCAGAAATTGAAGGTTTGAGGTTTTCCAGGTATGCTGATCCCTGAAATATGTAGAAACAGGATTTTTAGGTTGGAGGAGTTTTCTTGTAGATCAGAACAAAGCGGCAATAGAGGTGGGTAGGCTGAGAGCCTGGAGATGGTTTGGGGTTGGTAGAGACAGGTTGTATGGAGAGAGTAAAGAAGGATTTATACCACAAGGCTTAAAAATTCACTTATGTCAGAGTCAGTGATGATGGGGGTTGGGACAGGTTGCAGGGCAGAGAGTAAAAGAAGGATTTGTTACTGTAAAGGCTCAAAATTTCTCATTATCAAGACAGAACTTAAATGACTGTAAGGATTAAACATTATTAATCCCTGGTGAAAATTCCAGGAGACACATAGGGAGAAACAGAGTAGAGATGTGTTCAGCAGGAGATAGGGCTATTGAATCAGCTCACTGGTACCAAATCCAAAAGTAATAGTACCTTGCAGAACTGAGGATTTTGAAAACTGTTTAGGTTCCAGACATTGAGGGTCTGTGGTTCTGATTAGGTATGCTGATCCCTGTAAAGTGAAAACAGGATTTTTAAGGCCTGGAGGAGTAGGCTTGTTACATCAGAAAAAGAGAATTAAAAGTGGGTAGGTCAGAGAGCTGTGCAACTGTTTGGGTGTTGAGTAGAGACAGGTTAGGGGCAGAGAGTAAAGAAGGATTTAGACAGTCAGTCTCAAAATTCACTTCTAACATCATCTCTGTGAACTTAAAATGACTGTAAGTATAAACATTATTAAACCCTGTCACATAATCAACAGAGACAAAGAGGGAGATACAGTAGTTACAGATGTTCACAGGAGATAGTGTTTCCACTGGAACAGCTTACTGGTACCAAATCAAAGACAGAGCTAGTACCTTGCAGTAGGAGGATTTCTGAAAACTGTTTAGTTCGAAATTGAGGAGTCTGTGGCCTGGCAAATTTATGTGTCATGGTTTAATACTTTTAATCCTTCAGTTATTTTTAGTTCTGAGTTGATATTAGAAGTGAATTTGAGTCTGACTGTGTAAATCTTTACTCTGTGCCCTGGCACCTGCCACCTGCCTCCCACCCAACCCCCAAAACTTGCTGGTCTCTTTCCCTGCCCACTTGATTATTCTCGTTCTGATGTAACAACCCTACCCTCCAGGTATTAAAATCCTTTTTTCATTTTATTTCTGGGGTCCAGCTAGTCTGATGTGCCATGATCTCAATTTCTGGAATTAAATTGTTTTTAAACTTCTGTACTGCAAGGTACTAGCCCTGACTTTTTGATTTTGTACTTGTGAAAGCTGATTTCATGGGCTCACATTATCCTGCTGAACATAACTTAACTACTGTATTCCTGTGTTTAGTGAATTTATGAGCCATGTTTAATAATTTGTTTAGTCCTAACAGTCATTTAAATTTTGAGTTGATATTAGAAGTGAATATTAGCCTTGACTGTGTAAACTTTTTACTCTTTCCTGCAGCCAGTCCCTTCCCAACCCCCGTAAACTATCTGCTGGCTTCGACCCTGCTCACTTGTTATTCTCTTGTTCTGATGTTAGGCTAGTTTCCAGCTTAAAATTACTGTTTTTCATTTCTTTACCAGGCACCCAGCATGCCTTGACAAGCCTACTTGACAACTCAATTTCTGGAACCTAAACAGTTTTTCAGCATCCTTGTACTTCAAGGTACTCTGTCTTTTTGATTTGTACCATGGTTGATTTCGCAGCCCACGCTATCCACTGCTGAACACATCTCAATCATTGTATCTCCTCTGTGTCTCTAGTTGACCTTGTGTGCCAGGGTTTACAATTGTTTAATCCTTACAATCATTTCAGTTTTGAGTTGATTTGAAGTGAATTTTAGCCTTGTGTGTAAATCCTTCTTTACATTTTGCCCTGCAACCTGTTCCTACCCATCCCAAACAGTATACGAGCTATTTGACCATGCCCATTATTATTCTCTTTGTTCTACTGTAAAGCCTACCCTCCAGCCTTTAAAATCCTGTTTTTCTTTATTTCAGGGATCGAGCGTGCTGACCAGCCATGGATCCTCTCATTCTGAACCTAGACTAATTTTCGTAATCCTCCATACTGTAAGATACTAGACCTGAATTTTGGATTTGTTGTTATAATGATTTCAAGTTGCCACACTATCTTCTGCTGAACACACTTCTAAGTACTGTATCTCCTCTGGTTTCTAGTTGAATTTTTTGTGCCCTGGTTTATCACTTTAATCTCACAGTCAATTTGTTGTGAGTTGATTATTAGTGAATTTTGGCATTGATGTGTAACCTTTTTTTTAATTTGACCTCAAACTGTCTCTGCCCAACCCCCATTATTGGCTGAGCTTGACACTGCCTACTTTATTATTCTCTTGTTGTGATGTACGTTTACCTCCAGCCTTAAAATCCTCTTTTCCTACTTTAATTCAGGGTTCTCATGCCTGACTAGGCAATGTACTCTATCAATCAATCAATCAATCAAAATATTTATTTAATCAGGCTTAACATCATTGAGCATAGCTGGTTTACAAGATGGACCTGAGTGTTGAAGTGCAAGTGTTATATATTGACAAGGGTAGTATAAACAGTGTTACAATGACAGGGTAATATAAAAGTGTAATACAATGACTATGTTAATATATAGCAATATTATATGTACAAGGCATATTAATACTTTTTTAATCTTGAGACAGCGTACTGGGCACATCAGGAGTAATATGTGATTATAGGACCTAGGTATTTTGAGGGTGAATCTTGGGACTGAAACGGAGTTTTATCAGTATATAGAACACGGGTTTAGGCCTTGTGGAAGTAGCAGAGTTCTGTGGGGTGGTGAATAATCTTTGAAGGATATTATGGGTGAGGATATTTAGCTCATGGTTTTTTGGAGTGAATTCAAACAATTGCAGTGAGTATTGATAGCAGCCTCCCAAACTGGGCAGACATTGGGACCTTAAGAATGATAATTTTGCTGATCTTAGGTTGTTGGCTAGAAGTAATTTGAGTAAAACAGTCTGAGATATAGGTAGGTGCTTGTCTGATAAGGCTTTGAATATCCAAATTGCAGCATTCTCTTTCTTCTGTGTTGTAATGATGTCCAGTTAACTGCCTTATAAAGGGAGCAATGATGGGTGCTGAAGGAAGGTCAGTAATGAATCTGATGGACCTGTGGTATAGGTGTCCAGTTTTATTTAAGAGAGTTGAGGAATGTCCATACAGAAAGTCAGCATAGTCCAATGAGGATAGGATGAAGCCTGGATTAATCTTTTTGGAGTCTCTGTTGAAGTAGTGCTTATTCTAAAAATAAACCAAGCCTTTGTCTCAGTTTCTTTAGTAGCTCCTCAATATGGACAGAATAGTCAAGCTTGTTATCAATCCAGACTCCAGGCATTTGAAGTTATCAATGAATTCCAGCTTCTCTCAAGTAAGGTGGTTAGTTGTAGGGTGGTGGATGGTGGGTAGTGGCAGAGCAACTCTTTGAGGTAAAGAACATAGCTTTTGTTTTTGGCATTTTGAAGTAGTTTTTTTAGTAGGTTGTGTTGTGGGACGTGAAAATTCAGATTGTAGCAGTTCACAGGCTTTAGATAATGAAGGATTGCTAACATATAATACAGTATCATCAGCAAACAGATGGATGTTGGATTGAGGAGGTTAGCATCAATATTATTATATGATGGCAAAGAGGATGGGGCAAGGAATAGAGCCTTGTGGTACACCTCTAACAGTGGTTTTAAGGTGTGATAGTAGATTCCATTTTTCACTGGTTGTGATCTATCTGATAGATAGCACTTGAACCAATAGGGAGTGAAGGGAATCCAACCCTAGTGAGCCAAGGAGGTGATTAATGATTCATGATCCACTGTGTCAAATGTTTGCTCAAACCAGGAACACAGCACAGGTACTGTTCTTCTTATCCATAGCAATCTGCCAGTTGTTGGTCATTTCTTGGCTAGGGCGAAATGGTGCGTGCCTTGATCTAAATCCTGATTGTGCGTATTTAGGAGGTTATTTTTATCCAGGTAGTCCCTTAATTGTGAGTTTACTAACTTTCGAGCATCTTGGATAGAACTGATAGGATGGAAATGGGCCCTAATTGTTGAGGTCCATGGGATCACCAGATTTGGTAAAGGAACTACTTGAGTTGTTTTCCAAGTGAGGGAATGGATCTAGTGGTGAGGGAAAGACTTTGAGAGATGAGTGAGGGGCAGATAAGACTTGAGATGCACTTGTGGAAGTAGGGTCCAGGGAGTCTGTACCTGCACTTTTGAAGTATCTAAATTGAGAGGAGATCTTCATTTCTTTTCAAGGATATTGGGTTGAAGGAGAAGGTTGATGTCGTTTTTGACCCACGGTGGATTGAAGGTCTGGCGATGATCTCAGGAGATTTCGGGTGAAGAGGTCAAATGCTAGTCCAGCTGTGGTGAAGTGGTCATTGAAGGTATTTAGGATTTCTTGTTTGTCCGTAATTTCTGTGTTATTTAGTAGCAGTTTGCAGGTTAAGGCAGGAGTAGAGTTTTGGCCCAAGATACCCTTTATAGTTCCCCAGAGCCTGGTTGGGTTATTATAGGAGGCATCCAATTCAGCTCTATAATAGGCAGCTTTGGCAGATCTCTATTTCAGGAACCTAAACATTTTTTCAGACATCCGCTGTACTGCAAGGTACTAGCCCTGACTTTTGGATTTGGTGCCAGTAGGCTGATTTCAAGCCGCACACATCTTCTGTAACCACATCTGTCTTCTGTATCTCCCTCTGTGTCTCTAGTTGGTGTTATGTGCCAGGGTTTACTAATTTGTTTAATCCTTTCAGTCGTTGTTTAAGTTCTGAGTTGATATAAGAAGTGAATTTTGAGCCTTGACAGTGCAAATCCTTCTTTACTCTCTGCCCTGCAACCAGTCCCCTACCTTAACTCCTAAACCATCTGCTGGGCTCTGTGCTATGCCCACTTCAATTATTCCTTTGGTCTGATGAAACATGCCTTTCTCCTTCAGCCTTTAAAACTCATGTTTTTCATTTCTATTCAGGGATCCAGCTGCCTTGAAAAGGCCATGGACCCTCAATTTTGGAATCTAAACTGTTTTCGAAATCACTCATTCTGCAAGTACTAGAGCCAGACTTTTGGTTGGTGAAAGTAAGAAGCTGATTTCAACTATTTATCTCCTGCTGAACACATCTCTAATACTGTCGTCCCTCTGTGTCTCTAGATGAATTTATGTGCCGTGGTTTAATAATTTCTTTAATCCTTAAGTTATTTTAAGTTCTGAGCTGATAAGATATGGAATTTGAGTCTTGTCTGTGTAACTTTTCTTACTCTGTGCTCTGCAACCAGCCTCCTACCCAACCCTAAACCATCTGTTGATCTCCTTACCCTGCCCACTTGATTATTCTCTTAGTTTGGATGTAACAAGCCTACTCCCTCCAACATTTAAAAATCCTGTTATTCTTCTTTATTTCTGAGGATCCAGCGTATTGACTTGACCTGGCCTCAGAAACCTCAATTTCTGGAACCTAAACTGTTTTTCAAAATCCTGTACTGCAAGAAACTACCCTTGACTTTTTGGATTTGGTACAGTAAACTGATTCCGAGTGCCCACACACTATCTTCTGCTGAACACATCTGCTACTATTATCTCCCTCTGTGTCTCTAGTTGAATATAAGTGCCATGATTTAATAATTTCTTTAATCCTTACAGTCATTTTAAGTTCTGAGTTGATATTAGGAAGTGAATTTGAGTCTTGACTGTCTAAATCTTTCTTTTTGCTCTGTGTCTGTAAATTCTCTCCTACCCACCCCCAAACCGTTGGCTGGGCTCTCTCTGACACTGACCACTTCTATTATTCTCTTTGTTGTGATGTAGCAAGCCTACTCCTCCAGCCTTAAAAATCCTCTTTTTCTACTTTAATTCTGGATCGATCATGCCTTTACCAGGCCATAGAACACTCTATTTCAGGAACCTAAACATTTTTTTCAGAAATCCGCTGTACTGCAAGGTACTAGAACTGACTTTTGGATTTGGAACCATTGGAAGCTAATTTCCAAGTTGCCCACACTATCTACTGCTGAACACATCTCTAACTACAGTATCTCCCTTTGTATCTCTAGCTAAATTTATGTGCCATGGTTTAATAATTTCTTTAATCCTTTCAGTTATTTTAAGTTCTGAGTTGATATTAGAAGTGAATTTTTAGCCTTGACTTTGTAAATTCTTCTTTTACTCTCTGCCCTGCAACCTGTCTCCTACCCAACCCCAAACTCGTCAGCTGAGCTCTCTGACCCTGCCCATTTCTATTATTCTCTTTGTTCTAATGTAACTAGCCTACTCCTCCAGCCCTTCAAAATCTGTATTTCTACTTTATTTCAGGGATCAGCGTACCCCAGCCAGGTCACAAGACTCCTCAATTTCTGGAACCCTGAACAGTTTTCCTCAAATCCTTTGGCTAGCAAAGTACTAGCCTTGACTTTTGATTCGTAACAGTGGAAGCTGATTTTCAAGGCCCACACTATCTCCTGCTTGAAAACATCTCAAACTACTGTATCTCCATCTGTGTCTCAGTTGAATTTATGTGCCAGGGTTTATTAATTTGTTTAATCCTCACAGTCATTTTTGGGTTCTGGGTTGATATTAGAAGTATTTTGAGCCTTACTATGTAAATCCTTCTTTATTCTCCTCTGCACTGCAACCAGTCCCCTACCCAACCCCCAAACCATCTGCTGAGTTCTCTGACCCTGCCCACTTCTATTATTGTCTTTGTTCTGATATAACATGCCTACACCTCCAGCCTTTAAAAATCCTCTTTTTCTACTTTATTTCAGGGACCCAGCGTGCCTTGACAAGGCCACAGAACCCTCAATTTCTTAAAACTAAACAGTTTTTCAGAAATCCTGTGTACTTAAAGGTACTAGCCCTGATTTTTGGATTTGGTACCAGTAGAAGATGATTTCCAAGTTGCCCTCACTATCTTCTGCTGAACACATTTCTAACAACTGTTTATCTCTCTGAGTTTCTAGCTGAATTTTTATGCCAGGGTTTAATAATTTCTTTAATCCTAGCAGTCATTTTAAGTTCTGAGTTGATATTAGAAATGAATATTGAGCCTTGACTGTGTAAATCCTTCTTTTACTCTCTGCCCTGCAACCAGTCCAATACCCAACCCCCAAACCATCTGCTGAACTCTCTGGCCTTGCCCACATCTATTATTCTATTTGTTGTGATGTAGCAAGCCTACTCCTCCAGCCTTTAAAAATCCTCTTTTTCTACTTTATTTCAGGGATCCAGCATGCCTTGTCCAGGCCACTGACCCCTCAATTTCTGAACATAAACAGTTTTCCATAAATCCTCTATACTGTAAGGTTACTAGCCCTGACTTTTTGATTTGGTACTAGTGAAGCTGATTTCCAAGTGGGCCCACATTATCTCATGCTGAATACATCTCTAACTACTGTATCTCCTCTGTGTGTCTCTTTGTTGAATTTATTGTTGTTTAATAATTTCTTTAATCCTTACAGTAGTTTGTTGTGAGTTGATATTAGAAGTAAATTTTGAGCATTGCCTGTGTAAACCCTTCTTTTTCTCTCTGCCCTGCAAGCTGTCTCCTACCTAATACCCAAACCGTCTGCTGAGCTCTGACCCTGCCCACTTCTATTATTCTATTTGTTCTGATGTTACAAGCCTAGTCTTCCAGCTTTTAAAAATCCAGTTTTTCTACTTTATTTCAGGCATCCAGCATGCCATGACGAGGCCACGAATAACTCAATTTCTGAAACCTAAACAGCTTTTCAGAAATCCTCTGTACTGCAATTTACTAGCCCTGAGTTTTGGATTTGGTACTATTGGATGCTGATTTCTAAGTGGTCCACACTATCTCCTGCTGAACACATCTCTAACTACTGTACCTCCCCCTTTGTCTCTAGTTGAATTTAAGTGCCATGGTTTAATAATTTCTTTAATCCTTCTAGTTATTTTAAGTTCTGATTTGATATTAGAAGTGAATTTTGAGCCTTGACTGTGTAAATCCTTATTTTACTCTCTGCCCTGCAACCGATCAACTACCCAACCCCCAAACCCTCTACTGAGCTCTCTGATCTTGCCCACTTCTATTATTCACTTTGTTATGATGTAACAAACCTTCTCCTCCAGGCTTTAAAAATCCTGTTTTTCTCCTTTATTTCAGGCATCCAGCGTGCCTTGACCAGGCCACAGGCAACTCAATTTCTGGAACCTAAACAGTTTTTAAGAAATCCTCTGTACTGCAAGGTTCTAGCCCTGACATTTGGACTTGGTACCTGTGGAAGCTCATTTCCAAGTGGCCCACACTAACATTATCTCCTGCTGGACGCCTCTCAAACAACTGTATCTCCCTCTGTGTCTCTAGTTGACCTTACGTGCCAGGGTTTAATAATTTGTTTAATCCTTACAGTCATTTTAAGTTCTGAGTTGATATTGGAAGTATATTTTGAGCCTTGACTGTGTAAATCCTTCTTTTACTCTGTGCCCTGCAACCAGTCCCCAACCCAACCCCCAAACCATCTGCTGAGCTCTCTGACCATTCCCACGTCTATTATTCTCTTTGTTCGAATGTAACATGCCTTCTCCTCCAGCCTATAAAAATCCTGTTTTTCAACTCTTTTTCAGGGATCCAGTGTGCCTTGATCAGGCCACGGAAACCTCAATTTCTGGAAGCTAAGCTGTTTGTCAGAAATCCTCGGTACAGCAACATACTAGCCCTGACTTTTGGATTTGGTGCCAGTGGAAGCTCATTTCCAAGTGGCCCACACTATCTCTTGCTGAACACATCTCTAACTACTGTATATTCCTCTGTGTCTCTAGTCGAATTTGTCTGCCAGGGCTTAATCATTTGTTTAATCCTTATAGTCATTTTAAGTTCTGAGTTGATATTAGAAGTGAATTTTGAGCCTTGACTTTGTAAATCCTTCTTTTGCGCTCTGCATTGCAACCTGTCTCCTACCCAACCCCCAAACCGTCTGCTGAGCTCTCTGACCATGCCCACTTCTATTATTCTCTTTGTTCTGATGTAACATGTCTACTCTGCCAGCATTTAAAAATCCTGTTTTTCTACTTTTTTTCAGGGATCCAGCATGCCTTGACCAGGCCACAGACCCCTCAATTTCTGGAACCTTAACAGTTTTTCAGAAATCCTCTGAACTGCAAGGTACTAGTGCTGTCTTTTGGATTTGGTACCAGTGAAAGATGATTTCCTTGTGGCCCACACTATCTCCTGCTGTACATACCGCTAACTACTGGTTCTCCCTCAGTGTCTCTTGTTGAATTTATGTGCCATGGTTTAATAATTTCTTTACTCCTTATAGTCATTTTAAGTTCTGAGTTGATATTGGAAGTGAATTTTGAGCCTTGACTGTGTAAATCCTTCTTTTACTCTCTGCCCGGCAAATTGTCTACTACAGACCCCCTCCAAACCATTGGCTGAGCTGTCGGACACTGCCCACTTCTACTATTCTCTTTGTTGTGATGTAACAAGACTTCTCCTCCAGCCTTAAAAATCCTCTTTTTCTACTTTATTTCCGGGATACATCATGCCTTGACCAGGCCACAGAACCCTCAATTTCTGGAACCTTAAGAGTTTTTCAGAAATCCTCTGTATTGCAAGGTACTAGCCCTGACTTTTTAATTTGGTACCAGTTAAAGCTGATTTCCAAGTTGCCAACACTCTCTTCTGCTGAACACATCTCTAACTACTGTATCTCCCACTGTGTCTCTAGTTGAATTTATGTGCCAGGGTTTAATAATTACTTTAATCCTTACTGTCATTTAAAGTTATGACTTCATATTAAAAGTGAATTTTGAGCCTTGACATTGTAAATTAATCTTATACTCTATGCCCTGCAACCAGTCCCCTACCCAACCCCCAAACCATCTACTGAGCTCTCTGACTCTGCCCACTTCTATTATTCTCTTTGTTCTGATGTAACACGCCTGCTCCTTCAGCCTTTAAAAATCCTTTTTCTACTTCATTTCAGGGATCCAGCGTGCCTTCAAAAGGTCATGGACCCCTCAATTTTTGGAACCTAATCTGTTTTTCAGAAATCTTCCGTACTGCAAGGTACTAGCCCAGACTTTTGGATATGGTGCCAGTAGAAGCTGATTTCCAACTGGCCCACTCTCTCTCCTGCTGAACACATTTCTACCTACTGTATCTCCCTCTGTGTCTCTAGCTGAATTTATGTTCCATGGTTAAATAATTTCTTTAATCCTGATAGTCATTTTAAGCTCTGGGTTGATATTAGAGGTGAATTTTGAGCCTTGACTGTGTAAATCCTTCCTTTACTCTATGCCCTGCAACCTGTCCCCTACCCAACCCCCAAACCATCTGCTGAGCTCTCTGACCTTACACACTTCTATTATTCTCTTTGTTGTGATGTAACCAGCCTACTCCTCCAGCCTTCAAAAATCCTCCTTTTCTACTTTATTTCAGGGATCCAGCATGCCTTGACCAGGCCACTGAACCCTCAATTTCTGGAACCCAAACAGTTTTTCAGAAATCCTCTGTACTTCAAGGTACTAGCCCTGACTTTTGTATTTGGTACCACCAGTTGAAGCTGATTTCTAGAATTCCCACACTGTCTTCTGCTGAACACATCTCTAACAATTGTATGTCCCTCTGTGTTTCTATCTGAATTTATGTGCCAGGGTTTAATAATGTCTTTAATCCTAATAGTCATTTTAAGTTCTGAGTTGATACTAGAAGTGAATATTGAGCCTTGACTGTGTAAATCCTTATTTTACTCTCTGCCCTGCAACCAGTCCCCTACCCAACCCCCAAAACTTCTTCTGAGCTCTCTGACCCAGCCCACTTCTATTATTCTCTTTGTTGTGATGTAACATGCCTTTCCTCCAGCCTTTAAAAATCCTGTTTTTCTACTTTATTTCAGGGATCAAGGGTGCCTTGACCAGGCCATGGACCCCTCGATTTTCTGAAACCTAAACTAGTCTTTCAGAAATCCTTCTGTACTGCAAGATACTAGCCCTGACTTTTGGATTTGGTGCTGTAGCTGTTGATTTCAATTAGCCCACACTATCTTCTGCTGAACACTGTCTAACTTTACTGTATCTTGCTCTGTGTCTCTAGTTGAATTTATGAGAGGGTTTAATAATTTGTTTAATCCTTACAGTCATTTTATAAGTTCTGAGTTAATATTGAGTGAATTTTGAGACTTGACTGTAAACTCCTTCTTTACTCTCTGCACTACACGCTGTCTCCTACCCGATGCCCTAACTGTCTGCTGAGTCTCTGACTCTGCCGCAATTTATTATTCTGTTTGTTTTGATGTTACAAGTTCTATTCAGCCTTTAAAAATCTTGTTTTTTCCTTTATTTCAGGCATCCTGCATGCCTTGACCAGGCCAAGGACAACTCAATTTCTGGAACCTAAACTGTTTTTCAGAACTTCTGTGCTGCGCAAGGTACTGGCCTGACTTTTGATTTGGTACCAGTGGATGCTGATTTCTAGCAGCACACACTATCCTCTGACCACATCTCTAACTACTGTTCTCCTCTGTGTCTCTAGTTGACCTTACATGACAGGGTTTAATAATTTGTTTAATCCTTTCAGTCATTTTAAGTTCTGAGTTGATATTGAAGGAATTTTGAGCCTTGACTGTGTAAATCCTTCTTTACTCTCTGCCCTGCAATCAGTCCAATACCCAACCCCAAACAATCTGATGAGCTCTCTGACCCTGCCCACTTCTATTATTCTCTTTGTTCTGATAAAACATGCCTACTTCTGCACCATTTTTAAAATTCTGTTTTTCTACTTTATTTCTGGGATCCAGCGTGACTTGACCTGGCCTCGGAAACCTCAATTTCTGGAACCTAAACTGTTTTTCAAAAATCCTCTTTACTGCAAGAAACTATCCTTGACTTTTGGATTTGGTGCCAGTAGAAGCTGATTTGGTCAGCCCACACTATCTTCTGCTGAACACAACTCTAATTACTGTATCTCCTCTGTGTCTCTAGTTGATATAAGTGCCATGATTTATAATTTCTTAATCCTTGGACAGTCATTTTAAGTTCTGAGTTGATATTAGAAGTGAATTTTGAGTCTTGACTGTGTAAATCTTTCTTTTACTCTGTGCCCCTGCAAATTCTCTCCACCACCCCCGACCATTGGCTGAGCTCTCTGACTGACCACTTCTATTATTCTCTTTTGTTGTGATGTGGCAAACCTTCTCCTCCAGCCTTAAAAATCTTCTTTTTCTACTTTAATTCTGGGATCGATCACGCGTTTACTCAGGCCAGAAGACACTCTATTTCCAGGAACCTAAACATTTTTTCAGAAATCCGCTGTACTGCAAAATTTTAGCCCTGACTTTTGGATTTGTAACCATTGGAAGCTAATTTCTAAGTTGCCCACACTATATTCTGCTGAACACATCTCTAACTACAGTATCTCCCTCTGTATCTCTAGTTAAATTTATGTGCCATGGTTTAATAATTTCTTTAATCCTTTCAGTTATTTTAAGTTCTGAGTTGATATTAGAAGTGAATTTTGAGTCTTGACTGTGTAAATCCTACTTTTACTCTGTGCCCTGCAACATGCCTCCTACCCAACCCCCAAAACTTCTGCTGATCTCTCTTACCCTTCCCACTTTGATTATTCTCTTTGTTCTGATGTAACAACCCTACTCTTCCAGGTATTAAAAATCCTGTTTTTCTACTTTATTTCTGGGATCCAGTGAGCCTTGACCGGCCACGGACCCCTCAATTTCTGGAACCTAAATTGTTTTTTAAGAAATCCTCTGTACTGCAAGGTACTAGCCCTGACTTTTGGATTTTGTACCAGTGAAAGCTGATTTCCAAGTGGCCCACACTATCTCCTACTGAACTTAACTCTAACTACTGTATCTCCCTCTGTGTCTCTTGTTGAATTAATGAGCTAGGGTTTAATAATTTCTTTAATCCTAACAGTCATTTAAAGTTCTGAGTTGATATTAGAAGTGAATATTGAGCCTTGACTGTGTAAATCCTTCTTTTACTCTCTTCCCTGCAACCAGCCCCCTTCCCAACCCCCCAAACCGTCTGCTGAGCTCTCTGACCCTACGCACTTCTATTATACTCATTGTTCTGATGTTACAAGCCTAGTCTTCCAGCCTTAAAAATTACTGTTTTTCTACTTTATTTCAGGCACCCAGCATGCCTTGACCAGCCCACGGACAACTCAATTTCTGGAACCTAAACAGTTTTTCAGAAATCCTCTGTACTTCAAGGTTCTAGCCCTGACTTTTGGATTTAGCACCAGTGGAAACTGATTTCTAAGTGGCCCACGCTATCCCTTGCTGAACACATCTCTAACTACTCTATCTCCCTCTGTGTCTCTAGTTGACCTTATGTGCCAGGGTTTAATAATTCGTTTTATCTTACAATCATTTTAAGTTTTGAGTTTATATTGGAAGTGAATTTTTAGCCTTGACTGTGTAAATTTTCTTTTACACTTTGCCCTGCAACCAGTTCCCTACCCATCCCCCAAACAGTATACTGAGCTATTTGACCATGCCCACTTCTATTATTCTCTTTGTTCTAATGTAAAAAGCCTACTCCTCCAGCCTTTAAAAATCTTGTTTTTCTTCTTTATTTCAGGGATCGAGCGTGCCTTGACCAGGCCATGGATCCCTCAATTTCTGGAACCTAAACTAATTTTCAAAAATCCTCTGTACTGCAAGATACTAGCCCTGAATTTTGGATTTGGTGCCAGTAGAAGCTGATTTCCAAGTTGCCCATACTATCTTCTGCTGAACACACCTCTAAATACTGTATCTCTCTCTGTGTCTCTAGTTGAATTTTTGTGCCATGGTTTAATAATTTCTTTAATCCTTACAGTCATTTTAAGTTGTGAGTTGATATTAGAAGTGAATTTTGAGCATTGACTGTGCAAATCCTTCTTTTACACTCTGCCCTGCAAATTGTCTCCTACCCAACCCCCACACCATTGGCTGAGCTCTCTGACACTGCCCACTTCTATTATTCTCTTTGTTGTGATGTAACATGCCTCACTCCTCCAGCCTTAAAAACCTCTTTTTCTACTTTAATTCAGGGATCTATCATGCCTTGACCAGGTCACAGAACACTCTATTTGCAGGAACCTAAACATTTTTCAGACATCTGCTGTACTGCAAGGTACTAGCCCTGACTTTTGGATTTGGTGCCAGTAGAAGCTGATTTCCAAGTTGCCCACACTATCTTCTGCTGAATCATACTTATAACTACTGTATCTCCCTCTGTGTCTCTAGTTGAATTTATGTGCCAGGTTTAATAATTGTTAATCCTTTCTAGTCGCTGTTTAACTTCTGAGTTGATATTAGAATTGAATTTTGAGCCTTGACAGTGCAAATCATTCTTTTACACTCTGCCCTGCAACCAGTCCCCTACGTAATCCCCAAACCATCTGCTGGGCTCTCTGACTATGCCCACTTCAATTATTCTCTTTGGTCTGATGAAACAATCCTGCTCCTTCAGCCTTTAAAAATCATGTTTTTCTACTTTATTTCAGGGATCCAGCGTGCCTTGAAAAGGCCATGGACCCTCAATTTTTTGAATCTAAACTGTTTTTCAGAAATTCTCTGTTCTGCAATGTACTAGGCCAGACTTTTGGATTTGGTGAAAGTAGAAGCTGATTTCCAACTGGCCCACACTATCTCCTGCTGAACACATCTCTAGCTACTGCACGTCCCCTCTGTGTCTCTAGTTGAATTTATGTGCCGTGGTTTAATAATTTCTTTAATCCTTAAAGTTATTTTAAGTTCTGAGCTGATAATAGAAGTGAATTTTGAGTCTTGTCTGTGTAAATCCTTCTTTTACTCTGTGCCCTGCAACCAGCCTCCTACCCAACCCCCAAACCATCTGCTGATCTCTCTTACCAAGCCCACTTTGATTATTCTCTTAGTTTTGATGTAACAAGCTTACTCCTCCAACATTTAAAAATTCTGTTATTCTTCTTTATTTTAGGGATCCAGCGTGACTTGACCTGGTCTCGGAAACCTCAGTTTCTGGAACCTAAACTGTTTTTCAAAAATCCTCTGTACTGCAAGAAACTACGCTTGACTTTTGGATTTGGTGCCAGTAGAAGCTGATTTCCAAGGTGCCCACACTATCTTCTGCTGAACACATCTCTAACTACTGTATCTCCCTCTCTGTGTCGCTAGTTGAATATAAGTGCCATGATTTAATAATTTCTTTAATCCTTACAGTCATTTTAAATTCTGAGTTGATATTAAAAGTGAATTTTGAGTCTTGACTGTGTAAATCTTTCTTTTACTCTGTGCCCTGCAAATTCTCTCCAACCCCACCCCCAAACCATTGGCTGAGCTCTCTGACACTGACCACTTCTATTATTCTCTTTGTTGTGATGTAGCAAGCCTACTCCTCCAGCCTTAAAAATCCTCTTTTTCTACTAAAATTCTGGGATCGATAATGCCTTTACCAGGCCATAGAACACTCTATTTCAGGAACCTAAACATTTTTTTCAGAAATCCGCTGTACTACAAGGTACTAGCCCTGAATTTTGGATTTGGAACCATTGGAAGCTAATTTCCAAGTTGCCCACACTATCTACTGCTGAACACATCTCTAACTACAGTATCTCCCTCTTTATCTCTAGTTAAATTTATGTGCTGTGGTTTAATAATTTCTTTAATTCTTTCAGTTATTTTAAGTTCTGAGTTGATATTAGAAGTGAATTTTTAGCCTTGACTTTGTAAATTCTTCTTTTTCTCTCTGCCCTGCTACCTGTCTCCTACCCAACCCCCAAACCATCAGCTGAGCTCTCTGACCCTGCCCATTTCTATTATTCTCTTTGTTCTAATGTAACTAGCCTACTCCTCCAGCCCTTCAAAATCCTGTATTTCTACTTTATTTCAGGGATCCAGCATGCCTTGACCAGGCCACAGACTCCTCAATTTCTGGAACCTGAACAGTTTTTCATAAATCCTTTGTAGAGCAAAGTACTAGCCTTGACTTTTGGATTCGGTAACAGTGGAAGCTGATTTTCAAGTGGCCCACACTATCTCCTGCTGAACACATCTCAAACTACTGTATCTCCATTTGTGTCTCTAGTTGAATTTATGTGTCAGGGTTTAATAATTTGTTTAATCCTCACAGTCATTTTTTAAGTTCTGAGTTGATATTAGAAGTGCATTTTGAGCCTTTACTATATAAATCCATCTTTTACTCTCTGCACTGCAACCAGTCCCCTACCCAACCCCAAACCATCTGCTGAGTTCTCTGACCCTGCCCACTTCTATTATTATCTTTGTTCTGATATAACATGCCTACACCTCCAGCCTTTAAAAATCATGTTTTTCTA
Organism: Neoceratodus forsteri; assembly: GCA_016271365.2. Taxonomy (NCBI): domain Eukaryota; kingdom Metazoa; phylum Chordata; order Ceratodontiformes; family Ceratodontidae; genus Neoceratodus; species Neoceratodus forsteri. The sequence goes on from CM028133.1 coordinate 71,469,574, forward strand.
CTTTATTTCAGGGACCCAGAGTGTCTTGACAAGGCCACAGAACCCTCAATTTCTTAAAACTAAACAGTTTTTCAGAAATCCTGTACTTAAAGGTACTAGCCCTGACTTTTGGATTTAGTACTAGTGGAAGCTGATTTCCAAGTTGCCCTCACTATCTTCTGCTGAACACATTTCTAACAACTGTTTATCTCTCTGAGTTTCTAGTTGAATTTGTGTGCCAGGGTTTAAGAATTTCTTTAATCCTTACAGTCATTTTAAGTTCTGAGTTGATATTAGAAATGAATATTGAGCCTTGACTGTGTAAATCCTTCTTTTACTCTCTGCCCTGCAACCAGTCCCCTACCCAACCCCCAAACCATCTGCTGAGCTCTCTGGCCTTGCCCACATCTATTATTCTATTTGTTGTGATGTAGCAAGCCTACTTCTCCAGCCTTTAAAAATCCTCTTTTTCTAATTTATTTCAGGGATCCAGCATGCCTTGTCCAGGCCACGGACCCCTCAATTTCTGGAACAAAAACAGTTTTCCATAAATCCTCTATACTGTAAGGTACTAGCCCTGACTTTTGGATTTGGTACCAGTAGAAGCTGATTTCCAAGTGGCCCACACTATCTCATGCTGAACACATCTCTAACTACTGTATCTCCCTCTGTGTCTATTGTAGAATTTATGTGCCCGGGTTTAATAATTTCTTTAATCTTTACAGTGAGTTTAAGTTCTGAGTTGATATTAGAAGTGAATTTTGAGTCTTGACTTTGTAAATCCTTCTTTTACTCTGTGTCCTGCAACCTGCCTCCTACCCATCCAAGAAATCGTCTGCTGATCTCTCTTACCCTGCCCACTTCGATTATTCTCTTTGTTCTGATGTAACAAGCCTACTCCCCCAGCATTTAAAAATCTTGTTTTTTTACTTTTTTTCAGGGTTCCAGTGTGCCTTGACCAGGCCACGGACCCAGCAATTTCTGGAACCTAAACTGTTTTTCAGAAATCTTCTGTACTGCAAGGTACTAGCCTGACTTTTGGGATTTGGTGCCAGTGGAAGATGATTTCCAAGTGGCCCAAACTATCTCCTGCTGAACACATCTCTAACTACTATATCTCCGTCAGTGTCTCTAGTTGAATTTATGTGACAGGGTTTAATAATTTCTTTAATCCTTAATGTCATTTTAAGTTCTGAGTTGATATTAGAACTGAATATTGAGCCTTGAGTGTGTAAATAATTCTTTTACTCTCTGCCCTGCAACCAGTCCCCTACCCAACCTCCAAACCATCTGCTGAGCTCTCTGACCCTTCCCACTTCTATTATTCTCTTTGTTGTGATGTAACATGCCTACTCCTCCAGCCTATAAAAATCCAATTTTTCTACTTTTTTTCAGGTTTCCAGCATGCATTGACCAGGCCACTGACCCCTCAATTTCTGGAACCTAAACTGTTTTTCAGAAATCCTCTGTACTGCAAGGTACTAGCCTTGACTTTTGGATTTGGTGCCAGTGGAAGCTGACTTCCAAGTGGCCCACACTATCTCCTGCTGAACATATCTCTAACTACTGTGTCTCCCTCTGTTTCTAGTTGAATGTATTTGCCAGGGTTTAATAATTTGTTTAATCCTTACAATCATTTTAAGTTCTGAGCTGATGTTAGAAGTGAATTTTGAGCCTTGACTTTGTAAATCCTTAATTTACACTGTGCCCTGCAACCAGACTCCTACCCAACCCCCACACTGTCTGCCGAGCTCTCTGACCCTGTCCACTTCTATTTTTCTCTTTGTTCTGATGTAACAAGCCTACTCCACCTGCCTTTAAAAATCCTGTTTTTCTACTTTATTTCAGGAATCCAGCGTGCCTTGACCACGCCACGGACCCCACAATTTCTGGAACCTTAACAGTTTTTCAGAAATCCTCTGAACTGCAAGGTACTAGCCCTGAATTTTGGGTTTGGTACCAGTGAAAGCTGATTTTCAGGTGGCCCACTCTATCTCCTGCTGAACATAACTCTAACTACTGTATCTCCCTCTGTGTCTCTAGCTGAATTTATGTGCCATGGTTTAATAATTTCTTTACTCCTTATAGTCATTTTAAGTTCTGAATTGATATTAGAAGTGAATTTTGAGCCTTGACTGTGTAAATCCTTCTTTTACTCTCTGCCCAGCAAATTGTCTACTACCGACCCCTCAAACCATCGGCTGAGCTCTCTGACACTGCCCACTTCTAATATTCCCTTTGTTGTGATGCAACAAGGCTTCTCCTCCAGCCTTTAAAAATCCACTTTTTCTACTTTATTTCAGGGATACATCATGCCTTGACCAGGCCATTGACCACTCAATTTCTGGAACCTTGACAGTCTTTCAGAAATCCTCTGTACTGTAAAGTACTAGCCCTGACTTTTGGATTTGGTACCTCTAGAAGTTGATTTCCAAGTGGTCCTCACTACCTCCTGCCGAACACATCTCTAACTACTGTAACTCCCTCTGTATCTCTTGTTGAATTTATGTGTCAGGGCTTAATAATTTCTTTAATCACTACAGAGAGTTTAAGTTCTGAGTTGTTATTAGAAGTGAATTTTGAGTGTTGACTGTGTAAATCCTTCTCTGCACTGCAAGCTGTCTCCTACTCAATGCCCAAATCGTCTGCTTAGTTCTCTGACCCTGCCAACTTCTATTATTCTCTTTGCTCTGGTGTTACATGCCTAGTCTGCCAGCCATTAAAAATCCTGTTTTTCTACTTTTTTTCAGGCATCCAGCGTGCCTTGACCAGGCCACGGACAACTCAATTTCCAGAACCTAAACAGTTTTTCAGAAATCCGCTGTACTGCAAGGTACTAAACCTGACTTTTGGATTTGAAAATAGTGGAAGCTAATTTCCAAGTTGCCCATACTATCTTCAGCTTAACACATCTCTAACTACTGTATCTCCCTCTGTGTCTCTAGTAGAATTTATGTTTCAGGATTTAATAATTTGTTTAATCCTTACAGTCATTTTTAGTTCTGAGTTGATATTAGAAGATAATTTTGAGCCTTGACTGTGTAAATCCTTATTTTGCTCTCTGCCCTGCAACCAGTCCCCAACTCAAGCCCCAAACCATCTGCTGAGCTCTCTGACTCTGCCCACTTCTATTATTCTCTTTGTTCTGATGTAACATGCCTGCTCCTTCACCCTTTAAAAATCCTGATTTTCTACTTTATTTCAAGGATCCAGCATGCCTTGAAAAGACCACGGACCCCTCAATTTTTTGGAACCTAAACTGTTTTTCAGAAATCTTCTGTACTGCAAGGTACTAGCACAGACTTTTGGATTTGGTGCCAGTAGAAGCTGATTTCCAACTGGCCCACATTATGTCCTACTGAAAACATCTCTACCAACTGTATATACCTCTGTGTCTCTAGCTGAATTTATGTGCCATGGTTTAATAATTTCTTTAATCCTTAGAGGTATTTTAAATTCTGAGTTGATATTAGAAGTGAATTTTGAGTCTTGACTGTGTAAATCCTTCTTTTACTCTGTGCCCTGCAACCTGCCTCCTACCCAACCCCCAAACCATCTGCTGATCTCTCTTACAGTGCCCACTTCAATTATTCTCTTTGTTCTGATGTAACGAGCCTACTCCGCCAGCCTTTAAAAATCCTGTTTTTTTTACTTTTTTTCAGGGATCCAGCATGCCTTGACCAGGCCACGAAACCCTCAATTTCTGGAACCTAAACAGTTTTTCACAAATCCTCTGAACTGCAAGGTACTAGCGCTGACTTTTGGATTTGGTACCAGTGAAGGTTGATTTCCAAGCGGCCCACACTATCTCCTGCTGAACATACCTCTAACTACTGTATCTCTCTCTGTGTCTCTAGTTGAATTTATATGCCATGATTTAATAATTCCTTTAATTCTTACAGTCATTTTAAGTTCTGAGTTGATATTAGAGGTAAATATTGAGACTTGACTGTGTAAATCCTTCTTTTACTCTCTGCCCTGCAACCAGTCCCCTACACAACCCCCAAACCATCTGCTGAGTTCTCTGACCCTGCCCACTTCGATTATTCTCTTTGCTGTGTTGTAACATGCCTACTCCTCCACCCTTTAAATATCCTCTTTTTCTGCTTTATTTCAGGGATCCAGCATGCCTTGACTAGGCCACGGACCCCTCAATTTCTGGAATTAAACTGTTTTTTTAAGAAATCTTCTCTACTGCAAGGTACTAGCCCTGTCTTTTAAATTTGGTGAAAGTGGAAGCTGACTTCCAAGTGGCCCACACTATCTCCTGCTGAACATATCTCTAACTTCTGTACCTCCCTCTGTGTCTCTAGTTGTATTTATGTGCCATGATTTAATAATTTCTTTAATCCTTATAGTCTTTTTTAAGTTCTTAGTTGATATTAGAAGTGAATTTTGAGCCTTGACTCTGTAAATCCTTCCTTAACTCTTTGTCCTTCAACCAGTCCCCTACCCAACCCCCAAACTGTCTGCTGAGCTGTCTGACCTTACACACTTCTATTATTCTCTTTGTTGTGATGTAACAAGCCTACTCCTCCAGCCTTAAAAATCCTCTTTTTCTACTTTAATTCAGGGATCTAGCATGCCTTGACCAGGCCACAGAACACTCTATTTCAGGAACCTAAACATTTTTTCAGAAATCCTCTGTATTGCAAGGTACTATCCCTGACTTTTGGATTTGGAACCAGTGGAAGCTAATTTCAAAAAGTTGCCCACGCTATCTTCTGCTGAACACATCTCAAACTACTGTACATCCCTCTGTGTCTCTAGTTGAATTTATGTGCCAGGGTTTAATAATTTCTTTAATCCTTACAGTTATTTTAAGTTCTGAGTTGATATTTGATGTGAATTTTGAGTTTTGACAGTGTAAATCATTCTTTTACTCAGTGCTCTGCAACCTGCCTCCTACCCAACCCCCAAACCGTCTGCTGATCTCTCTTACCCTGCCCACTTCGATTATTCTCTTTGTTCAGATGTTACAAGCCTAGTCTTCCAGCCTTTAAAATTCCTGTTTTTCTACTTTATTTCAGGCACCCAGCGTGCCTTGACCAGCCCACGGACAACTCAATTTATGGAACCTAAACAGTTTTTCAGAAATCCTTTATACTACAAGGTACTAGCCCTAACTTTTAGATTTGGTACCAGTGGAAACTGATTTCTAAGCAGCCCACGCTATCCCCTGCTGAACACATCACTAACTACTGTATCTCCCTCTGTGTCTCTAGTTGACCTTACATGCCAGAGAATAATAATTTGTTTAATCCTTACACTCATTTTACGTTCTGAGTTGATATTGGAAGTGAATGTTTAGCCTTGACTGTGTAAATCCATCTTTTACTCTCTGCCCTGCAACCTGTTTCCTACGCATCCCACAAGCAGTCTACTGAGCTATCTGACCCTGCCCACTTCTATTATTCTCTTTGTTCTGATGTAAAAAGCCTACTCCTCCAGCCTTTAAAAATCCTGTTTTTCTACTTTATTTCAGGGATCCAGCATGCCTTGACCAGGCCATGGACCCCTTAATTTCTGGAACCTAAACTGTTTTTCAAAAATCCTCTGTACTGTAAGAAACTACCCTTGACTTTTGGATTTGGTGCCAGTAGAAGCTGATTTCCAAGGTGCCCACACTATCTTCTGCTGAACACATCTCTAAGTACTGTATCTCCATCTGTGTCTCTAGTTGAATTTATGTGCCATGGTTTAATAATTTCTTTAATCCTTACTGTCACATTAAGTTCTGAGTTGATATTAGAAGTGAATTCTGAGTCTTGACTGTGCAAATCCTTTTTTTACACTCTGCCCTGCAAATTGTCTCCTACCCAACACCCAAACCATCGGCTGAGCTCTCTAACACTGCCCACTTCTGTTATTCTCTTTGTTGTGATGTAACATGCCTTTCCTCCAGCCTTTAAAAATCCTGTTTTTCTACTTTATTTCAGGGATCAAGGGTGCCTTGACCAGGCCATGGACCCCTCGATTTCTGAAACCTAAACAGTCTTTCAGAAATCCTCTGTACTGCAAGATACTAGCCCTGACTTTTGGATTTGGTGCCAGTAGAAGCTGATTTCCAATTTGCCCACACTATCTTCTGCTGAACACGTCTCTAACTACTGTATCTTGCTCTGTGTCTCTAGTTGAATTTATGTGAGAGGGTTTAATAATTTGTTTAATTCTTACAGTCATTTTATAAGTTCTGAGTTAATATTAGAAGTGAATTTTGAGACTTGACTGTGTAAATCCTTCTTTTACTCTCTGCACTGCAAGAAGTCTCCTACCTGATGCCCTAACTGTCTGCTGAGCTCTCTGACCCTGCCCACTTCTATTATTCTGTTTGTTTTGATGTTACAAGCCTAGTATTCAGCCTTTAAAAATCCTGTTTTTTTCCTTTATTTCAGGCATCCTGCATGCCTTGACCAGGCCACGGACAACTCAATTTCTGGAACCTAAACTGTTTTTCAGAAATCCTCTGTGCTGCAAGGTACTAGCCCTGACTTTTGGATTTGGTACCAGTGGATGCTGATTTCTAAGCAGCACACGCTATCCCCTGCTGACCACATCTCTAACTACTGTTCTCCCTCTGTGTCTCTAGTTGACCTTACGTGACAGGGTTTAATAATTTGTTTAATCCTTTCAGTCATTTTAAGTTCTGAGTTGATATTGGAAGTGAATTTTGAGCCTTGACTGTGTAAATCCTTCTTTCACTCTCTGCCCTGCAACCAGTCCACTACCCAACCCCCAAACAATCTGATGAGCTCTCTGACCCTGCCCACTTCTATTATTCTCTTTGTTCTGATAAAACATGCCTACTTCTGCACCATTTAAAAATTCTGTTTTTCTACTTTATTTCTGGGATCCAGCGTGACTTGACCTGGCCTCGGAAACCTCAATTTCTGGAACCTAAACTGTTTTTCAAAAATTCTCTGTACTGCAAGAAACTACCCTTGACTTTTGGATTTGGTGCCAGTAGAAGCTGATTTCCAAGGTGCCCACACTATCTTCTGCTGAACACATATCTAACTACTGTATCTCCCTCTGTGTCTCTAGTTGAATATAAGTGCCATGGTTTAATAATTTCTTTAATCCTTAGTTGTTTTAAGTTCTGAGTTGATATTAGAAGTGAATTTTGAGTCTTGACTGTGTAAATCTTTCTTTTACTCTGTGCCCTGCAAATTCTCTCCCACCCCACCCCCAAACCATTGGCTGAGCTCTCTGACACTGACCACTTCTATTATTCTCTTTGTTGTGATGTAGCAAGCCTACTCCTCCAGCCTTAAAATCCTCTTTTTCTACTTTAATTCTGGGATCGATCATGCCTTTACCAGGCCACAGAACACTCTATTTCAGGAACCTAAACATTTTTTTCAGAAATCCGCTGTACTGCAAGGTACTAGCCCTGACTTTTGGATTTGGAACCATTGGAAGCTAATTTCCAAGTTGCCCACACTATCTTCTGCTGAACACATCTCTAACTACAGTATCTCCCTCTGTATCTCTAGTTAAATTTATGTGCCATGGTTTAATAATTTCTTTAATCCTTTCAGTTATTTTAAGTTCTGAGTTGATATTAGAAGTGAATTTATAGCCTTGACTGTGTAAATCCTTCTTTTACTCTCTGCCCTGCAACCTGTTTCCTACGCATCCCACAAGCAGTCTACTGAGCTATTTGACCCTGCCCACTTCTATTATTCTCTTTGTTCTGATGTAAAAAGCCTACTCCTCCAGCCTTTAAAAATCCTGTTTTTCTACTTTATTTCAGGGATCCAGCATGCCTTAACCAGGCCATGGACCCCTCAATTTCTGGAACCTAAACTGTTTTTCAAAAATCCTCCGTACTGCAAGATACTAGCCCTGACTTTTGTATTTGTTGCCACTAGAAGCTGATTTCCAAGTTGCCCACACTATCTTCTGCTGAACACATCTCTAAGTTCTGTATCTCCATCTGTGTCTCTAGTTGAATTTATGTGCCATGGCTTAATAATTTCTTTAATCCTTACTGTCACTTTAAGTTCTGAGTTGATATTAGAAGTGAATTTTGAGTCTTGACTGTGCAAATCCTTTTTTTACACTCTGCCTGCAAAGTGTCTCCTACCCAACCCCCAAACCATCGGCTGAGCTCTCTAACACTGCCCACTTCTATTATTCTCTTTGTTGTCATGTAACAAGCCTACTCCTCCAGCCTTAAAATACCTCTTTTTCTACTTTAATTCAGGGATATATCATGCCTTGACCAGGCCACAGAACACTCTATTTCAGGAACCTAAACATTTTTTCAGAAATCCGCTGTACTGCAAAGAACTGGCCCTGACTTTTGTATTTGGAACCAGTGGATGCTAATTTCCAAGTTGCCCACACTATCTTCTGCCGAACACATCTATAACTACTGTATCTCCCTCTGTGTCTCTAGTTGAATTTATGTGCCAGGGTTTAATAATTTGTTTAATCCTTACAGTCATTGTTTAAGTTCTGAGTTGATATTAGAAGTGAATTTTGAGCCTTGACAGTGTAAATCCTTCTTTTACTCTCTGCCTTGCAACCAGTCCCCTACCCAACCCCCAAACCATCTTCTGGGCTCTCTGACTATGCCCACTTCTATTATTCTCTTTGGTCTAATGTAACATGCCCGCTCCTTCAGCCTTTAAAAATCATGTTTTTCTACTTTATTTCAGGGATCTAGCTTGCCTTGAAAAGGCCACTAACCCCTCAATTTTTGGAACCTAAACTGTTTTTCAGAAATCCTCTGTACTGCAAGGTTCTAGCCCAGACTTTTGGATTTGGTGTCAGTAGAAGCTGATTTCCAGCTGGCCCCACATTATCTCCTGCTGAACACATCTCTAGCTACTGTATGTCCCTCTGTGTCTCTAGTTGAATTTATGTGATATTGTTTAATAATTTCTTTAATTCTTACAGTTATTTTAAGTTCTGAGTTGATATTAGAAGTGAATTTTGAGTCTTGACTGTGTAAATCCTTCTTTTACTCTGTGCCCTGCAACCAGTCCCCTACCTAACCCCCAAACCGTCTGCTGAGCTCTCTGACCCTGCCCACTTCTATTATTCTCTTTGTTCTGATGTTACATTCCTAGTCTGCCAGCCTTTAAAAATCCTATTTTTCTACTTTATTTCAGGCATCCAGCATTCCTTGACCTGGCCACGGACCCCTCAATTACTGGAACTTAGGACATAGACAAGATGAAAGCTGTCCAGAGGAGGGCAACTAAAATGGTTCAGGGTCTGCACCGGGAAGACATATGAAATGAGGCTTAAGGAGCTGAATATGTATAGCCTTGAGGAAAGGAGAGAGAGGGGGGAGATGATAGAAACTTTCAAGTATCTCAAGGGAATCAACAAAGTCCAAGAGGGTTGCATCTTTCAAAACAAGAGGTGTGCAAGAACAAGGGGGCACAATTTGAAGATAGAGGCGGGGCAGCTCAGAGGTAATTTAAGGAAGAATTTTTTCACAGAGAGGGTTGTGGATGCATTGAATGGCCTTCTGGAGGAGGTTATGGAGTCAAAAACAGTGGTGGAATTCAAGCATGCACGGGGACAGTCATAAGGCAATTCTAGGGGGTGGGGGTAGGAAGAAGTAGGCTGCTGGTTAACTAGGATCTGCAGCTTATCCAATAGGTAGGGAAATGGGCAGACTGGGTGGGCCAAGCGGTCCTTATCTGCCATCAAAATCTATGTTTCTATGTTTCTATGTTTTTCAGAAATCCTCTGAACTGCACATCACTAGCCCTGACTTTTGGATTTGGTACCAGTGAAAGCTGATTTCCAAGTGTCCCACACTATCTCCTGCTGAACATAACTCTAACTACTGTATCTCCCTCTGTGTCTCTAGTTGAATTTATGTGGCAGGGTTTAATAATTTGTTTAATCCTTACAATCATTTTAAGTTCTGAGTTGATATTGCAAGTGAATTTTGAGCCTTGACTGTGTAAATCCTTATTTTACTCTCTGCCCTGCAAACTGTTTCCTACCCAACCCCAAACCATCTGCTGAGCTCTCTGACCCTGCTCACTTCTATTATTCTCTTTGTTCTGATGAAACATGCCTACTCCCCTCCACCCTTTAAAAATTCTGGTTTTCTACTTTATTTCAGGGATCCAGCGTGCCTTGATCAGGCCATGGACCCCTCAATTTCTGGAATCTAAACAGTCTTTCAGAAATCCTCTGTACTGTAAGGTACTAGCCCTAACTTTTGGAGTTGCTACCCCAAGAAGCTGATTTCCAAGTGGCCCACACTATCTTCTGCTGAACACATCTCTAAGTACTGTATCTCCCTCTGTGTCTCTAGTTGAATTTTTGTGCCACGGTTTAATAATTTCTTTAATCCTTACAGTCATTTTAAGTTGTGAGTTGATATTAGAAGTGAATTTTGAGCATTGACTGTGCAAATCCTTCTTTTACACTCTGCCCTGCAAATTGTCTCCTACCCAACCCCCACACCATCGGCTGAGCTCTCTGACACTGCCCACTTCTATTAGTTTCTTTTGTTGTGATGTAACAAGCCTACTCCTCCAGCCTTAAAAATCCTCTTTTTCTACTTTAATTCAGGGATCTATCATGCCTTGACCAGGCCACAGAACACTCTGTTTCAGGAACCTAAACATTTTTTCAGACATCCGCTGTACTGCAAGGTACTAGCCCTGACTTTTGGATTTGGTGCCAGTAGAAGCTGATTTCCAAGTTGCCCACACTATCTCCTGCTGAACACATCTATAACTACTGTATCTCCCTCTGTGTCTCTAGTTGAATTTATGTGCCAGGGTTTAATAATTTGTTTAATCCTTTCAGTCGTTGTTTAAGTTCTGAGTTGATATTAGAAGTGAATTTTGAGCCTTGACAGTGCAAATCCTTCTTTTACTCTCTGCCCTGCAACCAGTCCCCTACCTAACCCCCAAACCATCTGCTGGGCTCTCTGACTATGCCCACTTCTATTATTCTCTTTGGTCTGATGAAACATGCCTGTTTCTTCAGCCTTTAAAAATCATGTCCTACTTTATTTCAGGGATCCAGCGTGCCTTGAAAAGACCATGGACCCTCAATTTTTGAAATCTAAACTGTTTTTTAAAAATCCTCTGTTCTGCAAAGTACTAGGCCAGACTTTTGGATTTGGTGAAAGTAGAAGCTGATTTCCAACTGGCCCTCACTATCTTCTGCTGAACACATCTCTAGCTACTGTACATCCCTCTGTGTCTCTATTTGAATTTATGTGCGTTTAATAATTTCTTTAATCCTTAAAGTTATTTTAAGTTCTGAGCTGATAATAGAAGTGCATTTTGAGTCTTGTCTGTGTAAATCCTTCTTTTACTCTGTGCCCTGCAACCAGCCTCCTACAGAACCCCCAAACCATCTGCTGATCTCTCTTACCCTGCCCACTTCGATTATTCTCTTAGTTTTGATGTAACAAGCCTACTCCTCCAACATTTAAAAATCCTGTTATTCTTCTTTATTTCAGGGATCCAGCGTGCTTTGACCAAGCCACGGACCCCTCAATTTCTGGAACCTAAACTGTTTTTTAAGAAATCCTCTGTAGTGCAAGTTACTAGCCCAGACTTTTGGATTTGTTGCCAGTGGAAGTTAACTTCCAAGTCTCCCACACTGTCTCCTGCTGAACACATCTCGAACTGCTGTATCTCCCTCTGTGTCTCTTGTTGAATTTATGTGCCTGGGTTTAATAATTTGTTTAATCCTTTCAATCATTTTAAGTTCTGAGCTGATGTTAGAAGTGAATTTTGAGCCTTGACTTTGTAAGTCCTTCTTTTACTCTCTGCCTTGCAACCTGTCTCCTACCCAACTCCCAAACCGTCTGCAGAGCTCTCTGACCCTGCCCACTTCTATTATTCTCTTTGTTCTGATGTAACAAGCATACTCCGTTAGCATTTTAAAAATTCTGTTTTTCTACTTTATTTCAGGGATCCAGCATGCCTTGACCAGGCCACAGACCCCTCAATTTCTGGAACCTTAACAGTTTTTCAGAAATCCTCTGTACTGCAAGGTACTAGTCCTGACTTTTGGATTTGGTTCCAGGGAAGTTGTTGGGGGGTGAGGATATAGCATGCACCAAGCAGGAAAGGGATCTTGGGGTTGTCATCTCTGATGACCTCAAGGTAGGGAAACAGTGTGACAAGACATCAGGTAAAGCAAATAGGATGCTGGGATGTATAGGCAGGGGCATCACCAGCAGGAAAAGGGAGATCATAATTCCGCTGTACAAGACACTAGTGAGGCCATACCTGGAGTACAGTGTACAGTTCTGGAGACCATACCTATGTAAGGACATAGACAGGGTAGAGAAGGTTCAGAGGAGGGCAACAAAGATGGTGCATGGATTGCATCACAAGTCCTATGAAGACAGGTTGAAGGAACTGAACATGTACTCCCTGGAGGAGAGGAGGGAGAGGGGGATATGATAGAGACATACAAGAATCTTACAGGGAGAAACAGGGTGCAGGAAAACACTATTTTTAAGCGAAAAAAATGTTCCAGGACTAGAGGGCATGGGATGAAGTTGGAGGGAGGATAATTCAGAGGAAACATGAGAAAGAATTTCTTCACAGAACGGGTGGTGGACAAGTGGAACACCCTGCCAGAGGAAGTGGTGGGGGCCTGAAACAATCATGGGATTTAAGAATGCATGGGATAGACATAAAGGGATTCTAGAGGTCAGGGCTAAAGGGAAACAGACTTCTAGGAAAACAAACTGAACTTACAAGCTCAAATGGGCAGACTGGGTGGGCCATAGGCCCTTATCTGCCGACACTGTCTATGTATCTATGAAGTTAACTTCCAAGTGGCCCACACTGTCTCCTGCTGAATACATCTCCAACTGCAGTATCTCCCTCTGTGTCTCTAGTTGAATTTATGTGCAAGGGTTTGATAATTTGTTTAATCCTTACAATCATTTTAAGTTCTGAGCTGATGTTAGAAGTGGATTTTGAGGCTTGACTTTGTAAATCCTTCTTTTACTCTCTGCCCTGCAACCTGTCTCCTACCCAACCCCCAAACCGTCTGCAGAGCTCTCTGACCCTGACCACTTCTATTATTCTCTTTGTTCTGATGTTACAAGCCTTGTCTTCCAGCCTTTAAAATTCCTGTTTTTCTACTTTATTTCAGGCACCCAGCGGGCCTTGACCAGACCACGGACAACTCAATTTCTGGAACCTGCATAGTTTTTCAGAAATCCTCTGTACTGCAAGGTACTAGCCCTGACTTTTGGATATGGTACCAGTGGAAGCTGATTTCTAAGCGGCCCATGCTATCTCCTGCTGAACACATCTCTAACTATTGTATCTCCCTCTGTGTCTCTAGTTGACCTTACGTGCCAGGGTTTAATAATTTGTTTAATCCTTACAGTCATTTTAAGTTCTGAGTTGATATTGGAAGTGGATTTTTAGCCTTGACTGTGTAAATCCTTCTTTTACTCTTTGCCCTGCAACCTGTTTCCTACCCATCCCCCAAACAGTATACTGAGCTATCTTACCCAGCCCACTTCTATAATTCTCTTTGTTCTGATGTAAAAAGCCTACTCCTTCAGCCTTTAAAAATCCTGTTTTTCTACTTTATTTCATGGATCGAGCTTGCCTTGATCAGGCCATGTATCCCTCAATTTCTGGAACCTAAACCGTTTTTCAAAAATCCTCCATACTGCAAGATACTAGCCCTGACTTTTGGATTTGGTGCCAGCAGAAGCTGATTTCCAAGTTGCCCACACTATCTTCTGCTGAACACATTTCTAACTACTGTATCTCCCTCTGTGTCTCTAGTTGAATTTATGTGCCATGGTTTAATAATTTCTTTAATCCTTACAGTCATTTTAATTTTTGAGTTGATATTAGAAGTGAATTTTGTGCCTCGACTGTGTAAATCCTTATTTAACTCTCTGCCATGCAACGTGGCCCCTATCCAACCCCCAAACCGTCTCCTGAGCTATCTGGTCCTGCCCACTTCTATTAATCTCTTTGTTCTGATGTAGAAGCATACTCCTTCAGGCTTTAAAAATCCTATTTTTGTACTTTATATCAGGGATCCAGCGCACCTAAACAACGCCACAGACCCCTCAATTTCTTGAACCTAAACAGCTTTTCAGAAATCCTCTGTACTGCGTGGAACTAACCCTGACTTTTGGATTTGGTACCAGTGGAATCTGATTTCCAAGTGGCCCACACTATCTCCTGCTGAAGAGATCTCTGTTTCTAGTTGAATTTATGTGCCAGGGATTAATAATTTGTTTAATCCTTACTGTCATTTTAAGTTCTGAGTTGCTATTAGTACTGCTTTTGAGACTTGACTGTGTAAATCCTTCCTTTACTCTCCGCCCTGCAACCTGTCCCTAGCCAACCCCCAAACCATCTGCTGAGCTGTCTGACCTTGCCGACCTCAATTATTCTCTTTGTTACCATGAAACAAGCCTACTCCTCCAGCCTTTAAAAATCCTGTCTTTCTACTTTATTTAAGGGATCCAGCGTGCCTTGACCAGGCCACTGACCCCTCTATTTCTTTAACTTAAAGAGTTTTTCAGAAATTCTCTGTACTGTAAGGTACTAGCCCTGACTTTTGGATTTGGTACCAGTGGAGGCTGACTTCCAAGTCTCCCAGACTATCTCCTGCTGAACACATCTCTAACTACTGTCTCTCCCTCTGTGTCTCTACTCCAATTTATCTGCCAGGGTTTAATAATTTGTTTAATCCTTACAGTCATTTTAAGTTCTGAGTTGATATTAGAAGTGAATTTTGAGCCTTGACTGTGTAAATCCTTCTTATACTCTCTGCCCTGCAACCCACCTCCTACCCATCCCCCAATCCATCTGCTGAGCTCCCAGACTTTACAAGTGAATTTTGGCTCTTGACAGTGTAAATCCTTCTTTTACTCTCTGCCCTGCAGCCTGTCTCCTACCCAACAACCAAACCATCTACTGAGCTCTCTGACCTTGCCCACCTCTACTATTCTCTTTCTTCTGATGTAAAAAGCCTACTCCTTCAGCCTTTAAAAATCCTGTTTTTCTACTTTATTTCAGGGATCGAGCATGCCTTGACCAGGCCATGGATCCCTCAATTTCTGAAACCTAAACAGTTTTTCAGAATCCTCTGTACTGCAATGTACTAGCCCTGACTTTTGGATTTGGTACCAGTGGAAGATGATTTCCAAGTTGCCCACAGTGTCTCCTGCTGAGCACATCTCTAACTACTGTATCTCCCACTGTGTCTCTAGATGAATTTATGTGCCAGGGTTTAATACTTCATTTAATCCTTACTGTCATTTTAATGTTTGAGTTGATATTAGAAGTGAATTTTGAGCCTTGACTGTGTAAATCCTTCTTTTACTCTTTGCCCTGCAACCTGTCTCCTACCCAACCCCCAAACCATCTGCTGAGCTCTCAGACCCTGCCCACCTCTGTTATTCTTTTGATCTGATGTAACAGCCTACTCCTCCAGCCTTTAGAAATCCTGTTTTTCTACTTTATTTCAGGGATCCAGCGAGCCTTGACCAGGCCACAGACCCCTCAATTTGTGAAACTTAAACAGCTTTTCAAAAATGCTCTGTATTGCAAGGTACTAGGCCTGACTTTTGGATTTGGTACCAGTGGAAGCTGATTTCTGAGTGGCCAACACTACCTCCTGCTGAACACATCACTAACTACTGTATCTCCCTCTGTTTCTCTAGTTGAATTTATGTGCCAGGGTTAAATAATTTCTTTAATCCTTACAGTCATTTTAAGTTCTGAGTTGATATTAGAAGTGAATTTTGAGCCATGACTGTGTAAATCCTTATTTTACTCTCTGCCATGCAACCTAGCCCGTATCCAACCCCCAAACCGTCTGCTGGGCTATCTGATCTGCCCACTTCTATTAATCTCTTTGTTCTGATGTAGCAGCCTAATCCTCCAGGCTTTAAAAATCCTGTTTTTCTACTTTATATCAGGGATCCAATGCACCTAAGCAGCGCCACAGACCCCTCAATTTCTTGAACCTAAACAGTTTTTCAGAAATCCTCTGTACTGCAAGGTACGAACCCTGACTCCTGGATTTGGTACCAGAGGAATCTGATTTCCAAGTGGCCCACACTATCTCCTGCTGAACAGAGCTGTAACTACTCTAGCTCCCTCTGTGTCTTTCCTTGAATTTATGTGCCAGGGATTAATAATTTGTTTAATCCTTACTGTCATTTTAAGCTCTGAGTTGCTATTTGTACTGCTTTTGAGACTTGACTGTGTAAATCTTTCTTTTACTCTCCGCCCTTCAACCTGTAACCTACCCAACCCCCAAACCGTCTGCTGAGCTCTCTGACCCTGCCCACTTCTATTATTCTCTTTGTTCCTTTGAAACAAGCCTACTCCTTCAGCCTTTAAAAATCCTGTTTTTCTACTTTATTTAAGGTATGCAGCGTGCCTTGACCAGGCCACGGACCCATCTACTTCTGGAACTTAAAGAATTTTTCATAAATCCTCTGTACTGCAAGATACTAGCCCTGACTTTTGGATTTGGTACCAGTAGAGGCTGATTTCTAAGTCTCCCAAACTATCTCCTGCTGAACACATCTCTAACTACTGTATCTCCCTCTGTGTCCCTAGATGAATTTATGTGCCAGGGTTTAATTATTTGTTTAATTCTTACAGTCATTTTAAGTTCTGAGTTGATATTAGAAGTGAATTTTGAGCCTTGACAGTGTAGATCCTTCTTTTACTCTCTGCCTTGCAACCTGCCTCCTACCCAACCCCCAAACCATCTGCTGGGCTCTCTGACCATGCCCACTTCTGTTATTCTCTTTGTTCTGATGAAACAATCCTACTCCTTCAGTCTTTAAAAATCCATTTTTTCTACTTTATTTCAAGGATCCAGCATGCCTTGACTAGGCCACGGCCCCCTCAATTTCTTGAACCTAAACACTTTTTCAGAAATCCTCTGTACTGCAAGGTACTAGCCTTGACTTTTGGATTTGGTACCAGTGGAATCTGATTTCCAAGTGTGCCCACACTATCTCCTGCTGAACAGATCTCAAACTACTGTATCTCCCTCTGTGTCTCTACTTGAATTTATGTGCCAGGGATTAAGAATTTGTTTAATCCTTACTGTCATTTTAAGTTCTGTGTTGCTATTAGTACTGAATTTTGAGCCTTGACTGTGTAAATCTTTCTTTTACTCTCTGCCCTTCAACCTGTCCCCTACCCAACCCCAGAATGTCTGCTAAGCTCTCTGACCCTGCCCACCTCTATTATTCTTTTTGTTACGATGATACAAACCTACTCCTCCAGCCTTTAAAAATCCTGTTTTTCTACTTTATTTAGGTGATCCAGAATGCCTTGACCAGACCACAGACCCATGTATTTCTTTAACTTAAACAGTTTTTCAGAAATCCTCTGTACTGCAAGGTACTAGCCCTGACTTTTGGATTTGGTGCCAGTGAAGGCTGATTTCCAAGTCTCCCAGACTATCTCCTGCTGAACACATCTCTAACTACTGTGTCTCCCTCTGCATCTCTGCTTCAATTTATGTGCCGGGGCTTAATAATTTGTTTAATCCTTACAGTCATTTTAAGTTCTGAGTTGATATTAGAAGTGAATTTTGAGCCTTGACTGTGCAAATCCTTCTTATACTCTCTGCCCTGCAACCCATCTCCTACCCAACCCCCAAACCATCTGCTGAGCTCTCTGACTTTAGAAGTGAGTTTTGAGCCTTGACAGTGTAAATCCTTCTTTTACTCTCTGCCCTGCAACCTGTCTCCTAGCCAACCTCCAAACAGTCTGCTGAGCTCTCTGACCCTGCCCACCTCTATTATGTGTGGTTCATAGCTCAGTGCTTTTGTAACATATAGTTGAATGATGAATATGATTGGTGGATACAGAGGCCAGTATAAAGAACAATGATTACAGAGTAATGTATT
The DNA here is from genome assembly GCA_016271365.2 of Neoceratodus forsteri. Taxonomy (NCBI): domain Eukaryota; kingdom Metazoa; phylum Chordata; order Ceratodontiformes; family Ceratodontidae; genus Neoceratodus; species Neoceratodus forsteri. Next base: position 71,487,431 of record CM028133.1, read on the forward strand.
GTGCTTAGGTACTTGGATGCTTGAGAGAGAGTTTGATAATATTTGAGGGTTTGGGCTTTTCTCTGTATCCCACCTGCAGGAAGGAGCTTGATTAGAATTGTAGAGCCCCCGGTGGGATAAGAGTGCCGGAGAAGGAGGAGGTGTCGGGGAAGATGGTGGGTGAATGTGACTCACTCTAAGCAGAGCTGGACGCATATGCCTCATTTAAATAGGCTGTGGGGGAGGAACTCTTCCTCCACATAATCCCGGTTACACTTACAATTATGTGTGGTTCATAGCTCAGTGCTTATGTAACATAATGTTGAATGATGAATATGTTTGGTGGATACAGAGGCCAGTACAGAGAACAATGATTAATGAGTAATGTATTGTGCTTAGGTACTTGGATGCCTGAGAGAGAGTTTGATAATATTTGAGGGTTTGGGCTTTTCTCTGTATCCCACCTGCAGGAAGGAGCTTGATTAGAATTGTAGAGCCCAAAAAGAAATAAATATTAACGATTGTTCTATAACCAAATGCTGAATAAGTCGGCATAACTTAATGATAAGAATAGATGATCACCTCCTCCAACTCCGGAGAGTATGACCAGTAGCACTCAGGAGAGGAAAAAACCCCTTTGGGGGAAACCTCTGAGGACCCATGGCTACTGACCTGCCCATCCTTCTGGGCATACTAAAGGAGGGAGATCCTAATTAAACTAATGAATCAGTTAAATTCTGAATTCTAATTATAGAATTCAATCCATATGAATGCGGCTTAAGAACAAACTGAATTGTAAGTGTCCAGTAAAGTAATTCCTTCTAATAAAGTCTTAGTCCAAGAATCCATGTATAATTCAGAATGATGAAGGGTAATATATTGAAGAACCGACTTCCATACTTCAGTTGATATGCGTACATAATCCATGGAATTGAATGATGGTGGATAAAGTTGATGACTCACGAACTTAATACATGAGACCAAAGATATTTACATCCAAGCTTTGACGACAATGAGGCAAGACAATATAAGTAGTACAATTTCTATGATTCTAATAAAATAGGGCTTGTATGAGATGAGGAATGGAGAAGGCTTGAGGCCAGGCTACCGACTGATGAATCCAGTCCTGATAAGTGAAGTACAATCTTAGGAACTGATATGAAGGCAATGGCTGTAGAGTTGAACTGGAATAGTGGCAAACTGTAGAGGATAATTGGAGACTGGTATGACGTATGAAGCATCTGCATAGAGGATTTGAAGAGACCAAAGAAAACAAATCTGATGAACTGTTTATCCAAAGTGAGAGGTAGTAAGGAGGAGGGATTGCACCCACGAAGCCAGAAGAGTAGGAAGAGGATGAGGCAATCAGTCCCTTAGAAAGTGCAGCTGAAACGAGCTGGCGAGGCAGAATGCAGGCGGCTGATTCCAGTATGTGAAACGCAGCCAGACCTAGGAAAGTCTGCTGGCAGAAATCGAGCATGGAAGGTAGACTCTCGGTGAGATGGACAGCAAGCATCAGTTGTAGAAATATGAAAGGCAAGTAGCTCCAAGCAACATGAACGCAGCTACACCTATGAGGCAGCTGATAGAATAAAGGTGTCATAGATCCTCCAGGAGACACATCTTGAATCATCTTTGAGCATCGTAGTATTATAGTTGTAGGCAGACATAGAAGGAATGATGCTGAGGACTGAGACATCCAGATCAAGGAAGGTGAGGCAGATACAAGGCAACTGGATGAGGAATTCAACATCCAAAACTGAAGATAAGCAAGTTCATGGCAGGAGAACCAGACGAGACCTGAAGAATCCCAGATTGTAGAGAACTGAAGAGGTGGAATCAATGAAGTAGTAGCACCACATGTCAGAAGTTGAGCAGGAGAAAGTCCATAGGAGACGCCAACCAAGTCTTGGAAAAAGCAGCTTGAATTCCACGGCTGAGGCGACAGGGCAAAACATCGAAGACAGCAACTCCGAAGGCCACTGAATGAGCACCAAGGCAATCTGTAGGCGGACGAGAAGGATAACCAACCAACGAGTCAGAGAAGTAGGAGTCACCAGGCATGTAGAGGAAGCACAGGGAAGATGGTAACTAATGTCCTGAAAGGTGAAGCATCAGGAGTTCAGGGCTGAGGCAGCAGAAGCAGATACATACAAGTAGCATGGAAGCACCAGGTTCCGAGCAGGGTGAGGCTGAAGAAAACAAAGCAGGTGAACCACCCAGCCCGAAGGGCGAAGGCAGGTCAGAAGCAAGCAAATAGGCAGGTAGGCTGCCCAGCCCGATGGGCGAAGGCAGGTCGAAAAGCAGAATTTAGCAGGAAACCTCCTAGCTCAATGAGCGAAGGCAGGTCAGAAAAGCAAGCGGTAGTAGGAACCTCCCTGCCCGATGGGCAATGGCAGGTCATATGCTGAGAATCTCAAGGCTCCAGCAAAGTGAGCAGGCAAGTGTAAAAGTAAGGAAACCTCCCAACCCGATGGGTGAAGGCAGGTTTGTAGAAGCAGGTGAGTACGGTGTAAAATGATATAGAAATGAAGGACCTCCGAAGCTCATAGGGGCCCAGATCTGATGGAGGCAGCAAGTATCCAAAACTGGAGTCATGTGATGTGGGAGGTAGTGAGTCAATCAGGGAGACAACAAGAAAAGCACCATAGGAAATACTGGCCGAGGTAGCAGTAGTAAATCCGGAAAAGTGGAATGAACATGAAGGAGCATCCAAGGCCACAAAGGTATGCCGTAATCAATGAGCATCTCAATGGAAGCATCCAGGGATATGGAGGAGAGTCCAAATGAGGTGAGGGTGCCAGGTCCAGGATCCAGTAGGATGGCTGAAGAGAAGGAATAGCTGGCAATGCATCCTTCCAGTGACAGTATCCCTGCAGCTTATCCTGCAAGAATCCATATCCAGGTGGATTGTCAGTGCCCAGCAGCACACACATACTTAGAAACTTAGATATCGAGTCCACAGAGCATGGGAGAGCAACGAGGAGAAGCCGCTGAGCAGCAAGGAATATAATGCTGGATACAAGTGGGAAGCAATGGCAGTGTGCTAAGCAGCACAGGGAATAAATGCAAAGCCAGGCATTGGCAGTACGACCGCACTATGTGCCACCTTAACAGACAGCATGCCTCAGAGCAAGTAAAACATATGCAGCAAATGAGTAATGACAAAGGTGCCATGTCTGCTGCATATGAGCAGGGCACAGAGACGCAACGGTAGAAATGAGGTTCGAGATGTGGAACGGTGCATTGGAACAGGCTGTGTAGTGGAGAAAGTGGAGCGACTAAGGCTGGACAGTAGCATGAAATCCAGGAGCCGCCCAAGAATGCATAGTGATGAAAGCTGCAAAACCTGAGGTGAAAAGAATGGAATCACTGCAGTAGCCGGAACAGTATAATTACACCGGTGCAATGCTGGTAGAGGCAAGGCAGTCAGAGCTGTCATCCGAATAGAACAGAACAGCAGTTCAACGCAGTAGTTGCGACTCAGGGACTGCATAATGGTGCATAGGTCCAGCAGAGCAAGAGGTGAGTAGGTAGGCAGCTGACGAAGCTGCGAGGTCCAGAATGACGGCCAGAGCAGGGAACCCAGCACTTGGAATTAGCATAGCAAAGTACTGAAGGGCACCCTCAGGTGAAAGCAATACTGAAAACGGCATGGCATGGCTGGAATGTAGGGCGCCTCGGCTGGAAACAGCAGCTCGGAGGAAGGTGAGCAAGTTCCATTCAATGTCAGGTTAAAACAGAGCAGCAGCAATAAGCTATACCAGTGGGTAAGCTGAAAAAATCTAAGGTGCCAGGGTACTTTACTGACAGGAAATAATGCTATGTGGCGCTGACACTCTCCAGCCCAGGTTCCAGGGTAGCTAGCGAGTAGGGATACGAAGGGCTGAGCGAGCAGCGTTAAACATTCGAAAGGCAGCATCAGGGATACTGAGACAGTGTCAGAATGAGAATTCCGCCGAGGAGCTGAATGAGGGAAGGACGGTATGAACTGCGGAACTGCTGCTGGAGGAAAGTAAGAACCCTTCCCAAAGAGAACAAAACAAAGCGAAGAAAAACAAGAACACACGGATGGAGGGCGGGGGAGAGAAAACAAATGAGGCAAATGAAGCAAGGAAAGAGCGGAGCACAGCAGGGTAGGGGAGGGGAGGGAAAACAAGCCCCAGCATGCAGCACTGAGCAAGAGCAGAAAATGCGACTCGCTCTAAGCAGAGCTGGAGACATATGCCTCATTTAAATAGGCTGTGGGGGAGGAGCTCTTCCCCCACATAATCCCGGTTACACTTACAATTATTCTCTTTGTTCTGATGTAACAAGCCTACTCCACGAGCCTTTACAAATCCAGTTTTTCTACTTTATTTCAAGGATCCAGCGCACCTTGACCAGGCCACGGACCCATCAATTTCTGGAACCTAGACAGTTTTTCAGAAATCCTCTGTACTGCAAGGTACTAGCCCTGCCTTTTGGATTTGGTACCAGTGGAAGCTGATTTCCAAGTGGCCCACACTATCTCCTGCTGAACACATCTCTAACTACTGTATCTCCCTCTGTGTCTGTAGCTGAATTTATGTGCCAAGGTTTATAATTTGTTTAATCCTTGCAGTCATTTTAAGTTGTGAGTAGATATTAGTAGTGAATTTTGAGCCTTGACTGTGTAAATCCTTCTTTTACTCTCTGCCCTGCAACCTGTCCGCTACGCAGCCCCCAAACCGTATGATGAGCTCTCTGACCCTGCCCACTTCTATTATTCTCTTTGTTCCAATGAAACAAGCCTACTCCTCCAGCCTTTAAAAATCCTGTTTTTATACTTTATTTAAGGTATGCAGCTTGGCTTGACCAGGCCACGGACCCCTCTACTTCTGGAACTAAAACAGTTTTTCAGAAATCCTCTACTGCAAGGTACTAGCCCTGACTTTTGGATTTGGTACCAGTGGAGGCTGATTTCCAAGAGTCCCAAACTATCTAATGCTGAACACATCTCTAACTACTGTTTCTCCCTCTGTGTCTAGATGAATTTATGTGCCAGGTTTTAATAATTTGTTTAATCTTTACAGTCATTTTAAGTTCTGAGGTGATGCTAGAAGTGAATTTTGAGCCTTGACAGTGTAGATCCTTCTTTTACTCTCTGCCCTGCAACCTGGCCCCTATCCAACCCCCAAACCGTCTGCTGAGCTCTCTGACCCTGCCCACTTCTGTTATTCCCTTTGTTCTGATGAAACAAGCCTACTCCTCCAGTCTTTTAAAATCCTGTTTTTCTACTTTATTTCAAGAATCCAGCGTGCCTTGACCAGGCCACGGCCCCCTCAATTTCTGGAACCTAAACAGTTTTTCAGAAATCCTCTATACTGCAAACTACTAGCTGTGACTTTTTGATTTGGTATCAGTGGAAGCTGATTTCCAAGTGGCCCACACTATATCCTTCAGAACACATCTCTAACTACTGTACCTTCCTCTGTGTCTCTATTTCAATTTATGAGCCAGAGTTTAATAATTTGTTTAATCCTTACAGTCATTTTATGTTTGGAGTTGATATTAGAAGTGAATTTTGAGCCTTGACTGTGTAAATCTGTCTTTTACTCTCTGTCCTGCAACCAGTCTCCTACCCAACCCCCAAACCATCTGCTGAGCTCTCTGACTTTAGAATTGAATTTTGAGCTTTGACAGTGTAAATCCGTCTTTTACTCTCTGCCCTGCAACCAGTCTCCTACCCAAACCCCAAACCGTCTGCTGAGCTCTCCGATCCTGCCCACTTCTATTATTCTCTTTGTTCTGATGTAACAAGCCTACTCCTCCAACTTCTAAAAATCCTATTTTTTTACTTTAATTCAGGGATCCAGCATGCCTAAACAAGGACACAGACCCCTCAATTTCTGAAACCTAAACAGTTTTTAAGAAATCATCTGTACTGCAATGTACTAGCACGTGACGTTTGGATCTGATACCTGTGGAAGCTGACTTCCAAGTGGCCCACACTATCTCCAGCTGAACACATCTCTAACTACTGCATCTCCCATGGGGTCTTTAGTTGAATTTATGTGCCAAGGTCTAATAATGTGTTTAATCCTTACAGTCATTTTAAGTTCTGAGTTGATATTAGAAGTGAATTTTGAGCCTTGACTGTGTAAATCCTTCTTATACTCTCTGCCTTGCAACCCGCCTCCTACCCAACCCCCAAACCATCTGCTCAGCTCTCTGACTTTAGAAGTGAATTTTGAGTCTTGACAGTGTAAACCTTCTTTTACTCACTGCCCTGCAACCTGTCTCCTATCCAACCCCCAAACCATCTGCTGAGCTCTCTCACCCTGCCCACCTCTATTATTCTCTTTCTTCTGATGTAACATGCCTACTCCTCCAGCCTTTAAAAATCCTGTTTTTCTACTTTATTTCAGGGATCCAGCGTGTACCTTGACCAGGCCACGGACCCATCAATTTCTGGAACCTAAACAGTTTTACAGAAATCTTCTGTAATGCAAGGTACTAGCCCTGCCCTTTGGAGTTGGTACCAGTGGAAGCTGATTTCCAAGTGGCCCACACTATCTCCTGCTGAACACATCTCTAAATACTGTATCTCCCTCTGTGTCTCTACTTGAATTATTGTGCCAGGGATTAATAATTTAATTCTTACAGTCATTTTAAGTTCTGAGTTGATATTAGAATTGAATTTTGAGCCTTGACTGTGTAAATCCTTCATTTGCTCTCTGCCCTGCAACCCGTCTCCTACCCAACCCCCAAACCATCTGCTGAGCTCTCTGACATTAATAGTGAATTTTGAGCCTTGACAGTGTAAATCCTTCTTTTCCTCTCTGCCCTGCAACCTGTCTCCTACCTAACCCCCAAACCATCTGCTGAGCTCTCTGACCCTGCCCACCTGTAATATTCTTCTCTTTGTTCTGATGTAACAAGCCTACTCCTCCAGCCTTTAAAAATTCTGTTTTTCTACTTTATTTCATTGATTCAGCATGACTAGAGCAGGCCATGGACCCCTCAATTTCTGGAACCTAAACAGTTTTTCAGAAATCCTCTGTACTGCAAGGTTCCAGCCCTGCCTTTTGGATTTGGTACCAGTGGAAGCTGATTTCCCAGTGGGCCACACTATCTCCTGCTGAACACATCTTTAACTAATATATCTCCCTCTGTGTCTCTAGTTGAATTTGTGTGCCAGGGTTTAATAATTTGTTTAATTCTTACAGTCATTTTAAGTTCTGAGTTGATATTAGAAGTGAATGTCGAGCCTGGACTTTGTAAGTCATTCTTTTACTCTCTGCCCTGCAACCTGTCTCCTACCCAGCCCCCAAACCATCTGCTGAGCCCTGTGACCCTGCCCACTTCTATGATTCTCTTTATTCTGATGAAACAAGCCTACTCCTCAAGCCTTTAAAAGTCCTGTTTTTTTAGTTTATTTCTGAGATCCAGCATGCCTAGACCAGGCCATGGACAACTCAATTTCTGGAACCTAAACAGCTTTTCAGAAATCCTCTGTACTGCAAGGTACTAGCCCTGACTTTTGGATTTGGTACCAGTGGAAACTGATTTCCAAGTGGCCAGCACTATCTCCTGCTGAACAGATCTCTAATTACTGCATCTCCCTCTGTGTCTCTAGTTGAATTTATGTGCCAGTGTTTACTAATTTATTTAATCCTTACAGTCATTTTAAGTTCTGGGTTGATATTTGAAGTGAATTTTGAGCCTTGACGGTGTAAATCCTTATTTTACTCTCTGATCTGCAACCTGGCCCCTATTCAACCCCCAAACCGTCTCCTGAGCTTTCTGATCCTGCCCACTTCTATTATTCTCTTTGTTCTGATGTAGAAGCCTACTCCTCCAGTCCTTAAAAATCCTGCTTTAATACTTTATTTCAGGGATCCAGCATGCCTTGACCAGGCCACAGATCCCTTAATTTCTGGAACCTGAACAGGTTTTCAGAAATCCTCTGTACAGCAAGGTACTAGTCCAGACTTTTGGATTTGGTACCAGTGCAGGCTGATTTCCAAGTGGCCCACACTATTTCCTGCTGAACACACCTCTAACTACTGTTTCTCCCTCTGTGTCTCTACTTCAATTTATATGCCAGGGTTTAATAATTTGTTTAATCCTTACAGTCATTTTAAGTTCTGAGTTGATATTAGAAGTGAATTTTGAGCCTTGACTGTGTAACTCCTTCTTATACTCTCTGCCCTGCAATCCGCCTCCTACCTAACCCCCAATCCATCTGCTGAGCTCTCTGACTTTAAAGTGAATTTTGAGTCTTGACAGTGTAAATCCTTCTTTTACTCTCTGCCCTGCAACCTGTCTCCTACCCAACCCCCAAACCATCTGCTGAATTCTCTGACCCTGCCCACTTCTATTATTCTCTTTCTTCTGATGCAACATGCCTACTCCTCCACCCTTTAAAAATCCTGTTTTTCTACTTTATTTCAGGGATCCAGTGAATCTTGACCAGGCCACGGACCCATCAATTTCTGGAACCTAAACAGTTTTTCAGAAATCCTCTGTACTGCAAGGTACTAGCCCTGCCTTTTGGATTTGGTACCTGTGGAAGCTGATTTCAAAGTGGCACACACTCTCCCTGCTGAACACATCTCTAACTACTGTATCTCCCTCTGTGTCTGTAGTTAAATTTATATGCCAAGATTTATAATTTGTTTAATCCTTGCAGTCATTTTAAGTTCTGAGTAGATATTAGTAGTGAATTTCGAGCCTTGACTGAGTAAATCCTTCTTTTATTCTCTTCCCTGCAACCTGTCAGCTACCCAACCCCCAAACCATCTGATGAGCTCTCCGACCCTGCCCACTTCTATTATTCTCTTTGTTCGGATGTAACAAGCCTACTCCTCCAGCCTCCAAAAATTCTGTTTTTCTACTTTATTACAGGGCTCCAGCGTGTCTTGACCAGGCCATGGACTACTCAATTTCTGGAACCTAAACAGTTTTTCAGAAATCCTCTGTACTGCAAGGTACTATCCCTGTCTTTTGGATTTGGTTCCAGTGGAAGCTGATTTATCTCCTGCTGAACACATCTCTAATTACTTTATCTTCCTCTTTGTCTCTCGTTGAATTTATGTGTCAGGGTTTAATAATTAGTTTAATCCTCACAGTCATTTTAAGTTCTGAGTTGATATTAGTAGTGAATTTCGAGCCTTGACTGAGTAAATCCTTCTTTTATTCTCTTCCCTGCAACCTGTCAGCTACCCAACCCCCAAACCATCTGATGAGCTCTCCGACCCTGCCCACTTCTATTATTCTCTTTGTTCGGATGTAACAAGCCTACTCCTCCAGCCTCCAAAAATTCTGTTTTTCTACTTTATTACAGGGCTCCAGCGTGCCTTGACCAGGCCATGGACTACTCAATTTCTGGAACCTAAACAGTTTTTCAGAAATCCTCTGTACTGCAAGGTACTATCCCTGTCTTTTGGATTTGGTTCCAGTGGAAGCTGATTTATCTCCTGCTGAACACATCTCTAATTACTGTATCTTCCTCTTTGTCTCTCGTTGAATTTATGTGTCAGGGTTTAATAATTAGTTTAATCCTCACAGTCATTTTAAGTTCTGAGTTGATATTAGTAGTGAGTTTTGAGCCTTGACTGTGTAAATCCTTCTTTTACTCTCTGTCCTGCAACCTATCTCCTACCCAACCCCAAAACCCCAACCCTAAAACTGTCAGCAGAGTTCTCTGACCCTGCCCACTTCTCTTTGTTCGGATGTAACAAGCCTACTCCTACAGACTTTGAAAATCCTGTTTTTCTACTTGATATCAGGAAGCCAGTGAGCCTGGACCAGGCCACGGATCCCACAATTTCTGGAACCTATACAGTTTTTCAGAAATCCTCTGTCCTGCAAGGTGCTATCCCTTACTTTTTGATTTGGTACCATTGGAAGCTGATTTCCAAGTGGCCACACTATCTCCTGCTGAACAGATCTCTAACTACTGTATCTCCTTCTGTGTTTCTACTTGAATTTATGTGCCAGGCTTTAATCATTTGTTGAATCCTTACAGACATTTTAAGATCTGAGTTGATATTAAAAGTGAATTTTGAGCCTTGACTTTGTAAGTCATTCTTTTACTCTGTGCTCTGCAACCTGTCTCCTACCCAACCCCCAAACCATCTGTTGAGCTTTCTGATCCTGCCCACTTCTATTATTCTCTTTGTTCTGATTCAGAAGCCTATTCCTCCAGCCCTTAAAAATCCTGTTTTTCTACCTTATTTCAGGGATCCAGCGTGCCTTGACCAGGCCACAGATCCCTCAATTTCTGGAACCTGAACAGGGTTTCAGAAATCCTATGTACTGCAAGGTACTAGGCCAGACTTTTGGATTTGGTACCAGTGCAGGCTGATTTCCAAGTGGCCACACTATTTCCTACTGAACACATCTCTAACTACTGTTTCTCCTTCTGTGCCTCTAGTTGAATTTATGCGCCAGGTTTTAATAATTTCTTTATACTTACAGTCATTTTAAGTTCTGAGTTGATATTAAAGTGAATTTTGAGCCCTGACTGTGTAAATCCTTATTTTACTCTCTGCCATGCAACCTGGCACGTATCCAACCCCAAAACCGTCTGCTGAACTCTATGATCCTGCCCACTTCTATTAATCTCTTTGTTCTGATGTAGAAGCCTACTCCTCCAGGCTTTAAAAATCCTGTTTTTCTACCTTATATCAGGGATCCAGCACACCTAAACAAGGCCACAGACTCCTCAATTTCTTGAACCTAAACAGTTTTTCAGAAATCCTCTGTACTGCAAGTACTAACCCTGACTTTTGATTTGGTACAAGTGGAATCTGATTTCCAAGTGGCCCATACTATCTCCTGCTGAACAGATCTCTAACTACTGTATCTCCCTCTGTGTATCTACTTGAATTTATGTACCAGAAATTAATAATTTGTTTTATCCTAACAGTCATTTTCAGTTCTGAGTTGCTATTAGTACTGAATTTTAAGCCTTGACTGGGTAAATCCTTCTTTTACTCTCTGCCCTGCAACCTGTCCACTACCTAACCCCCACACTGTCTGCTGAGCTCTCTGACCCTGCCCACCTCTACTATTCTCTTGTTATGAAGAAACAAGCCTACTCCTCCATCCTTTAAAAATCCTGTCTTTTCTACATTATTTTAGGGATCTGGCATGCCTTGAGCCAGGCCACGGACCCATCTATTTCTTTAACTTAAACCATTTTTCAGAAGTCCTCTGTACTGCAAGGTTCTAGCCCTGACTTTTGGATTTGGTACCAGTGGAGGCTGATATCCAAGTCTCCCAGACTGTCTCCTGCTGAACACATCTCTAACTACTGTATATCCCTCAGTGTCTCTATCTCAATTTATGTGCCAGGGTTTAATAATTTGTTTAATCCTTATGGTCATTTTATGATCTGAGTTAATGTTAGAAGTGAATTTTGAGCCTTGACTGTGTAAATCCTTCTTATACTCTCTGCCCTTCAAAATGTCTCCTACCCAACCCCCAAACCATCTGCTGAGCTCTCTGACTTTGGAAGTGAATTTTGAACCTTGACAGTGTAAATCCTTCTTTTACTCTCTGCCCTGTGACCTGTCTCCTACCCAACCCCCAACCATCTGCTGAGCTGTCTGACCCTTCCCACCTCTATTATTCTCTTTCTTCTGATGTAACATGCCTTCTCCTCCAGCCTTTAAAAATCCTGTTTTTCTGCTTGATTTCAGGGATCCAGGGTACCTTAACCAGGCCACGGACCCATCAATTTCTGGAAGCTAAACAGTTTTTCAGAAATCCTCCATACTCTAAGGTACTAGCCCTGCCTTTTGGATTTGGTACCAGTGGAAGCTGATTACTATTTTTCCCACACTATCTCCTGCTGAACACATCTCTAACTACTGTATCTCCCTCTGGGTCTTTAGTTGAATTTATATACCAAGGTTTATAATTAGTTTAATTCTTGAAGTCCTTTTAAGTTAAGAGTTGATATTAGTAGTGAATTTTGAGCCTAGACTGTGTAAATCCTTTTACTCTCTGCCCTGCAACCTGTCTCCTACCCAACCCCCAAACCATCTCCTGAGCGCTCTGACCCTGCCCACTCCTATTATTCTCTTTTTTCTGATGTAACAAGCGTACTCCTCAAACCTATAAAAGACCTGTTTTTTTACTTTAATTCAGGGATCCAGCATGCCAAAGCAAGGCCACAGACCCCTCAATTTCTTGAACCTAAACAGTATATCAGAAAGCCTCTGTACTGCAAGGTACTATCCCTGACTTTTGGATATGGTACCAGTGGATTCTGATTTCCAAGTGGCCCACACTATCTCCTGCTGAACTGATCTCTAACTACTATATCGCCCTCTGTATCTCTACTTGAATTTATGTGCCAGGGATAAATCATTTGTTTAATCCGTACTGTCATTTTAAGTTCTGAGCTGCTATTAGTACTGAATTTTGAGCCGTGACTGTGTAAATCCTTCTTTTACTTTCTGCCCTACAACCTGTCCACTACCCAACCCCCAAACCATCTGCTGAGCTCTCTGACCCTGCCCACCTCTACTATTCTCTTGTTACGATGAAACAAGCCTACTCCTCCAGCCTTTAAAAATCCTGTTTCTCTACTTTATTTAAGGGATCCAGTGTGCCTTGACCAGGCCACAGATTTCTTCAACTTAAACAGTTTTTCACAAATCCTCTGTACTGCAAGGTACTAGCCCTGACATTGGATTTGGTACCTGTGGAGGATGATTTCCAAGTCTCCCAGACTATCTCCTGCTGAACACATCTCTAATTGCTGTAGCTCCCTCTTTGTCTCTACTTTAATTTATGTGCCAGGGTTTAATAATTTGTTTAATCCTTACAGTCATTTTAAGTTCTGACTTAAAATTAGAAGTGAATTTTGAGCCTTGACTGTGTAAATCCTTCTTATACTCTCTGCCCTTCAAAACGTCTCCTACCCAACCCCCAAACCATCTGCTGAGCTCTCTGACTTTGGAAGTGAATTTTGAACCTTGACAGTGTAAACTCTTCTTTACTCTCTGCCCTGTAACCTGTCTCCTACCTAACCCCAACCATCTGCTGAGCTCTCTGACCCTTCCCACCTCTATTATTCTCTCTTCTTCTGATGTAACATCCTTCCTCTCAGCCTTTAAAAATCCTGTTTTCTACTTGATTTCAGGGATCATGGGTACCTTGACCAGGCCACGGACCCATCAATTTCTGGAAGCCAAACAGCTTCAATCCTCCATACTCTGGGTACTAGCCCTGCCTTTTGAATTTATTTGCCAGTGAAGCTGATTTCTATTTGGCCCACACTATCTCCTGCTGAACACATCTCTAACTACTGTATCTCCCTCTGGGTCTTTAGTTGAATTTATATACTAAGGTTTATAATTAGTTTAATTCTTGAAGTCCTTTTAAGTTAAGAGTTGATATTAGTAGTGAATTTTGAGCCTTGACTGTGTAAATCTTTCTTATACTCTCTGCCCTTCAAAACGTCTCCTACCCAACCCCCAAACCATCTGCTGAGCTCTCTGACTTTGGAAGTGAATTTTGAACCTTGACAGTGTAAATCCTTCTTTTACTCTCTGCCCTGTAACCTGTCTCCTACCCAACCCCCAACCATCTACTGAGCTCTCTGACCCTTCCCACCTCTATTATTCTCTTTCTCCTGATGTAACATGCCTTCTCCTAAAGCCTTTAAAAATCCTGTTTTTCTGCTTGATTTCAGGTATCCAGGGTACCTTGACCAGGCCACGGACCCATCAATTTCTGGAAGCTAAACAGTTTTTCAGAAATCCTCCATACTCTAAGGTACTAGCCCTGCCTTTTGGATTTGATACCAGTGGAAGCTGATTTCTATTTGGCCCACACTATCTCCTGCTGAACACATCTCTAACTACTGTATCTCCCTCTGGGTCTTTAGTTGAATTTATATACCAAGGTTTATAATTAGTTTAATTCTTGAAGTCCTTTTAAGTTAAGAGTTGATATTAGTAGTGAATTTTGAGCCTAGACTGTGTAAATCCTTTTACTCTCTGCCCTGCAACCTGTCTCCTACCCAACCCCCAAACCATCTCCTAAGCGCTCTGACCCTGCCCACTCCTATTATTCTCTTTGTTCTGATGTAACAAGCGTACTCCTCAAACCTATAAAAGACCTGTTTTTTTACGTTAATTCAGGGATCCAGCATGCCAAAGCAAGGCCACAGACCCCTCAATTTCTTGAACCCTAAACAGTATATCAGAAAGCCTCTGTACTGCAGGTACTATCCTTGACTTTTTTGATATGGTACCAGTGGATTCTGATTTCAAGTGGCCCACACTATCTCCTGCTTTGAACTGATCTTCTTTACTACTATATCGCTTCTGTATCTCTACTTGAATTTATGTGCCAGGATAAATCATTTGTTTAATCCGTACTGTCATTTTAAGTTCTGAGCTACTATTAGTACTGAATTTTGGACAAGACTGTGTAAATCCTTCTTTACTTTCTGCCCACAACCCGTCCACTACCCAACCCCAAAACCATCTGGGCTGAGCTCTCTGACCCTGCCCACCTCTACTATTCTCTTGCGATGAAACAAGCCTACTCCTCCAACCTTTAAAAATCCTGTTTCTCTACTTTATTTAAAGAGGATCCATTGTGCATTGACCGGGCCACAGATTTCTTCCAACTTAAACAGTTTTCACAAATCCTCTGTACTGAAGGTACTAGCCCTGGCGTTGGTTGGTACCCGTGGAGGATGATTTCCAAGTCTCCCAGATTATCTCCTGCTGAACACATCTCTAACTGCTTTAGCTCCTCTTTGTCTCTACTTCAATTTATGTGCCAGGGTTTAATAATTTGTTTAATCCTTACAGTCATTTTAAGTTCTGACTTGAAATTAGAAGTGAATTTTGAGCCTTGACTGTGTAAATCCTTCTTATACTCTCTGCCCTTCAAAACGTCTCCTACCCAACCCCCAAACCATCTGCTGAGCTCTCTGACTTTGGAAGTGAATTTTGAACCTTGACAGTGTAAATCCTTCTTTTACTCTCTGCCCTGTAACCTGTCTCCTACCTAACCCCCAACCATCTACTGAGCTCTCTGACCCTTCCCACCTCTATTATTCTCTTTCTTCTGATGTAACATGCCTTCTCCTCCAGCCTTTAAAAATCTTGTTTTTCTACTTGATTTCAGGGATCATGGGTACCTTGACCAGGCCACGGACCCATCAATTTCTGGAAGCCAAACAGTTTTTCAGAAATCCTCCATACTCTAAGGTACTAGCCCTGCCTTTTGAATTTGGTACCAGTGGAAGCTGATTTCTATTTGGCCCACACTATCTCCTGCTGAACACATCTCTAACTACTGTATCTCCCTCTGGGTCTTTAGTTGAATTTATATACTAAGGTTTATAATTAGTTTAATTCTTGAAGTCCTTTTAAGTTAGAGTTGATATTAGTAGTGAATTTTGAGCCTAGACATGCAAATCTTTTACCTCTGCCCTGCATCCTGTCTCCTACCCAACCCCCAAACCATCTCCTGAGCGCTCTGACCCTGCCCACTCCTATTATTCTCTTTGTTCTGATGTAACAAGAGTACTCCTCCAACCTTTAAAAAACCTGTTTTTTTACTTTAATTCAGGGATCCAGCATGCCAAAGCAAGGCCACAGACCCTTCAATTTCTTGAACCTAAACAGTATATGAAATCCTCTGTACTGCAAGGTACTATCCCTGACTTTTTGGATATGGTACCAGTGGTTCTGATTTCCAGTGGCCCACACTATCTCTGCTGAACTGATCTCTAACTACTATATCGCCCTCAGTATCTCTACTTGAAATTATGAGCCAGGGATTAATCATTTGTTTAATCCTTACTGTCATTTTAAGTTCTGAGCTGCTATTAGTACTGAATTTTGAGCCGTGACTGTGTAAATCCTTCTTTTATTCTCTGCCCTACAACCTGTCCCCTACCCAACCTCCAAACCATCGGCTGAGCTCTCTGACCCTGCCCACCTCTATTATTCTCTTTGTTATGATGAAACAAGCCTATTCCTCCAGCCTTTAAAAACCCTGTTTCTCTATTTTATTTAAGGGATCCAGTGTGCCTTGACCAGGTCACAGATTTCTTCAACTTAAACAGTTTTTCACAAATCCTCTGTACTGCAAGGTACTAGCCCTGACATTGGATTTGGTACCTGTGGAGATGATTTCCAAGTCTCCCAGACTATCTCCTGCTGAACACATCTCTAACTGCTGTATCTCCCTTTTTCTCTCTACTTCAATTTATGTGCCAGGGTTTAATAATTTGTTTAATCCTTACAGTCATTTTAAGTTCTGACTTGAAATTAGAAGTGAATTTTGAGCCTTGACTGTGTAAATCCTTCTTATACTCTCTGCCCTGCAACCCGTCTCCTACCCAGCCCCCAAACTATCTGCTGAGCTCTCCGAACTGAGAAGTGAATTTTGAGCCTTGACAGTGTAAATCCTTATTTTACTCTCTGCCCTGCAACCTGTCTCCTTCCAAACCCCCATACCATCTGCTGAGCTCTCTGACCCTGCCCGCCTCTATTATTCTCTTTCTTCTGATGTAACATACCTACTCCTCCAGCCTTTAAAAATCCTGTTTTTCTACTTTGTTTCAGGGATCCAGGGTACCTTGACCAGGCCACGGACCCATCAATTTCTGGAACCTAAACAGTTTTTCAGAAATCCTCCATACTCTAATTTACTAGCCCTGCCTTTTGGATTTGGAACCAGTGGAAGCTGATTTCCAAGGGGCCCACACTATCTCCTGCTGAACACATCTGTATCTCCCTCTGAGTCTTTAGTTGAATTCATGTGCCAAGGTTTATAATTAGTTTAATTCTTGAAGTCCTTTTAAGTTAACAGTTGATATTAGTAGTGAATTTTGAGCCTTGACTGTGTAAATCCTTCTTTTACTCTCTGCCCTGCAACCTATCTCCTACCCAGCCCCAATACCCCAACCCCAAAACCGTCAGCAGAGTTCTCTGACCCTGCCCACTTCTCTTTGTTTGGATGTAACAGCCTACTCCTACAGACTTTGAAAATCCTGTTTTCTACTTAATATCAGGAATCCAGTGTGCCTGGACCAGGCCACGGATCCCTCAATTTCTGGAACCTATACAGTTTTTCAGAAATCCTCTGTCCTGCAAGGTACTATCCCTTACTTTTGGATTTGGTACCTTTGGAAGCTGATTTCAAAGTGGCCCACACTATCTCCTGCTGAACAGATCTCTAACTACTGTATCTCCTTCTGTGTTTCTACTTGAATTTATGTGCCAGGCTTTAATCATTTGTTGAATCCTTACAGTCATTTTAAGATCTGAGTTGATATTAAAAGTGAATTTTGAGCCTTGACTGTGTAAATCCTTCTTATACTCTCTGCCCTTCAAAACGTCTCCTACCCAACCCCCAAACCATCTGCTGAGCTCTCTGACTTTGGAAGTGAATTTTGAACCTTGACAGTGTAAATCCTTCTTTTACTCTCTGCCCTGTAACCTGTCTCCTACCCAACCCCCAACCATCTGCAGAGCTCTCTGACCCTTTCCACCTCTATTATTCTCTTTCTTCTGATGTAACATGCCTTCTCCTCCAGCCTTTAAAAATCCTGTTTTTCTACTTGATTTCAGGGATGCAGGGTACCTTGACCAGGCCACGGACCCATCAATTTCTGGAAGCTAAACAGTTTTTCAGAAATCCTCCATACTCTAAGGTACTAGCCCTGCCTTTTGGATTTGGTTCCAGTGGAAGCTGATTTCTATTTGGCCCACACTATCTCCTGCTGAACACATCTCTAACTACTGTATCTCCCTCTGGGTCTTTAGTTGAATTTATATACTAAGGTTTATAATTAGTTTAATTCTTGAAGTCCTTTTAAGTTAAAAGTTGATATTAGTAGTGAATTTTGAGCCTAGACTGTGTAAATCCTTTTACTCTCTGCCCTGCATCCTGTCTCCTACCCAACCCCCAAACCATCTCCTGAGCGCTCTGACCCTGCCCACTCCTATTATTCTCTTTGTTCTGATGTAACAAGAGTACTCCTCCAACCTTTAAAAGACCTGTTTTTTACTTTAATTCAGGATCCAGCATGCCAAAGCAAGGCCACAGACCCCTCAATTTCTTGAACCTAAACAGTATATCAGAAATCCTCTGTACTGCAAGGTACTATCCCTGACTTTTGGATATGGTACCAGTGGATTCTGATTTCCAAGTGGCCCACACTATCTCCTGCTGAACTGATCTCTAACTACTATATCGCCCTCTGTATCTCTACTTGAATTTATGTGCCAGGGATTAATAATTTGTTTAATCCGTACTGTCATTTTAAGTTCTGAGCTGCTATTAGTACTGAATTTTGAGCCGTGACTGTGTAAATCCTTCTTTTACTCTCTGCCCTACAACCTGTTCCCTACCCAACCCCCAAACCGTTGGCTGAGCTCTCTGACCCTGCCCACCTCTATTATTCTCTTTGTTACGATGAAACAAGCCTACTCCTCCAGCCTTTAAAAATCCTGTTTCTCTACTTTATTTAAGGGATCCAGTGTGCCTTGACCAGGCCACAGATTTCTTCAACTTAAACAGTTTTTCAAAAATCCTCTGTACTGCAAGGTACTAGCCCTGACGTTGGATTTGGTACCTGTGGAGGATGATTTCCAAGTCTCCCAGACTATCTCCTGCTGAACACATCTCTAACTGCTGTATCTCCCTCTTTCTCTCTACTACAATTTATGTGCCAGGGTTTAATAATTTGTTTAATCCTTACAGTCATTTTAAGTTCTGACTTGAAATTAGAAGTGAATTTTGAGCCTTGACTGTGTAAATAGTTCTTATACTCTCTGCCCTGCAACCCGTCTCCTACCCAGCCCCCAAACTATCTGCTGAGCTCTCCGAATTGAGAAGTGAATTTTGAGCCTTGACAGTGTAAATCCTTATTTTACTCTCTGCCCTGCAACCTGTCTCCTTCCCAACCCCCATACCATCTGCTGAGCTCTCTGACCCTGCCCGCCTTTATTATTCTCTTTCTTCTGATGTAACATACCTACTCCTCAAGCCTTTAAAAATCCTGTTTTTCTACTTTGTTTCAGGGATCCAGGGTACCTTGACCAGGCCACAGTCCCATCAATTTCTGGAAGCTAAACAGATTTTCAGAAATCCTCCATCCTCTAAGGTACTAGCCCTGCCTTTTGGCTTTGGAACCAGTGGAAGCTGATTTCCAAGGGGCCCACACTATCTCCTGCTGAACACATCTCTAACTACTGTATCTCCCTCTGGGTCTTTAGTTAAATTTATGTGCCAAGGTTTATAATTAGTTTAATTCTTGAAGTCCTTTTAAGTTAAGAGTTGATATTAGTAGCGAATTTTGAGCCTTGACTGTGTAGATCCTTCTTTTACTCTCTGCCCTGCAACCTATCTCCTACCCAACCCCAAAACCGTCAGCAGAGTTCTCTGACCCTGCCCACTTCTCTTTGTTCGGATGTGACAAGCCTACTCCTACAGACTTTGAAAATCCTGTTTTTCTACTTAATATCAGGAATCCAGTGTGCCTGGACCAGGCCACGGATCCCTCAATTTCTGGAACCTATACAGTTTTTCAGAAATCCTCTGTCCTGCAAGGTACTATCCCTTACTTTTGGATTTGGTACCATTGGAAGCTGATTTCAAGTGGCCCACACTATCTCCTGCTGAACAGATCTCTAACTACTGTATCTCCTTCTGTGTTTCTACTTGAATTTATGTGCCAGGTTTTAATCATTTGTTGAATCCTTACAGTCATTTTAAGATCTGAGTTGATATTAAAAGTGAATTTTGAGCCTTGACTTTGTAAGTCATTCTTTTACTCTGTGCCCTGCAACCTGTCTCCTACCCAACCCCCAAACCATCTGCTGAGCTCTGTGACCATGCCAGCTTCTATTATTCTCTTTGTTCTGATGAAACAAGCCTACTCCTCCAGCCTTTAAAAGTTCTGTTTTTTTTTTTATTTTATTTCTGAGATCCAGCATGCCTAGACCAGGCCACAGATCCCTCAATTTCTGGAACCTGAACAGGGTTTTGGAAATCCTATGTACTGCAAGGTACTAGGCCAGACTTTTGGATTTGGTACCAGTGCAGGCTGATTTCCAAGTGGCTACACTATTTCCTGCTGAACACATCTCTAACTACTGTTTCTCCTTCTGTGCCTCTAGTTGAATTTATGCGCCAGGTTTTAATAATTTCTTTATCCTTACAGTCATTTTAAGTTCTGAGTTGATATTAGAAGTGAATTTTGAGCCCTGACTGTAAATCCTTATTTTACTCTGCCATGCAACCTGGCAAGTATCCAACCCCGAGACCGTCTGCTGAGCTCTATGATCCTGCCCACTTCTATTAATCTCTTTGTTCTGATGTAGAAGCCTACTCCTCCAGGCTTTAAAAATCCTGTTTTTCTACTTTATATCAGGGATCCAGCACACCTAAACAAGGCCACAGACTCCTCAATTTCTTGAACCTAAACAGTTTTTCAGAAATCCTCTGTACTGCAAGGTACTAACCCTGACTTTTGGATTTGGTACAAGTGGAATCTGATTTCCAAGTGGCCCATACTATCTCCTGCTGAACAGATCTCTAACTACTGTATCTCCCGCTGTGTATCTACTTGAATTTATGTGCCAGAAGTTAATAATTTGTTTTATCCTAACAGTCATTTTCAGTTCTGAGTTGCTATTACTACTGAATTTTAAGCCTTGACTGGGTAAATCCTTCTTTTACTCTCTGCCCTGCAACCTGTCCACTACCCAACCCCCAAACTGTCTGCTGAGCTCTCTGACCCTGCCCACCTCTACTATTCTCTTGTTATGAAGAAGCAAGCCTACTCCTCCATCCTTTAAAAATCCTGTCTTTCTACATTATTTTAGGGATCCAGCATGCCTTGACCAGGCCATGGACCCATCTATTTCTTTAACTTAAACCATTTTTCAGAAGTCCTCTGTACTGCAAGGTTCTAGCCCTGACTTTTGGATTTGGTACCAGTGGAGGCTGATATCCAAGTCTCCCAGACTGTCTCCTGCTGAACACATCTCTAACTACTGTATCTCCCTCTGTGTCTCTATCTCAATTTATGTGCCAGGGTTTAATAATTTGTTTAATCCTTACAGTCATTTTATGATTTGAGTTAATATTAGAAGTGAATTTTGAGCCTTGACTGTGTAAATCCTTCTTGTGATTGGTTGGCATCTATGGCACTCCAGACATTTCCTCATGGGTTACAGCCCACCTGATAGGCTAATGATGCACATGACCCAGATCAGATTTCCAGGATATCCAGGTCCCAGGAATCCCTGCTCTCCAGTTTTGAATCGTGCATCTTAACAGGCAAGAAGCATACCAGGGACCCCTGTCTGCTCTTCTTTTCAAGGTAGGAAGGAATTCTATAACTTTTCTTATGCAACTCTTTTGTTAATGCTGTTTTATGCCTCCTACCAGAGATTCTGTGGGGTTTTCTGCTACCTTTTCTCTCAGTTATCTGGAGAAACTTGCTTTAAATTGCTACTGCCCTAGCAAACAGTACTAGGATAGGGGGTCTCTGGCATTATTTTCCTCCTAGCTGCCACTAGGATTAGCCTATAGCATTTTTCCGCTCGTATCTGAGCTTGGAGGAATGATTGGTTCAGCGTTTTTTGTCTGTGGGCCAGGGGCACCTCCCTGTAGCGTGGAGCACTTCCCGGCCATCTATCAGCTCCTCAGAGCTGTTTTCTTTATTTCTACACCATCCGGGCCCAATCGGGCCTCCCACCAGCATGGAGCCCTGGAGCTTTGTTCTTTCAGCTCCTTGGAGTATTGTCCGCTCCTGGCCGCCCCTCCCCTGGGCCTTCTCAGGAGAGGCCCCACGCCAGGCCAACACCACGCGGCTGCTCTGCGAGGGCATGCCCGCCCATTCCCCTCCCCTGGTGTGTTTTCCTCGCTGGGCCTCACTACCTCTCCGCCTCCTGAAGCAGCCAGATTTCTCCGGCTCCTTCCGCTCTCCTCGAGTATGCTGGTTCACGCCACCGGGGTTCCGTGGACTAGTCCGGGGTGGATCCTCCTCTCAAGCAATGCAGGCCTCCTGCGGTGAGCCTTTCAGTTGGGGGGGACTTGCTCACTAGCATTGTGAGCTCCAGGGCGCAGGAGGCACAGGGCTTGAGACGGGCTTCTTCCTAGCCACGCCGCGTCTTGTAGACCCCTCGGCCTCCCACCAAACGGCCCCTCTGTAGAGGGCAGTTTGCCCTATTGCCTCCCCTCTCAGGCTCACTAGCTCCCGAGGCTACCGCCTCGCCCGCCCTGTTTTACCAGGCCTCACTCAGACTGAGGCGGCGCGAGGCCGGCGCCACGACTCAGACTAAAATAAAATTAAAATAAAATAAAATTAAAATTAAATAAAAATAAAAGTAAAAAAAAAAAAGTTAAGGGGCTCGCCAGCGGTCGACAGACTCATCCACCAGCTGGCAGGGGCCATCGCATCTCGAGGAGGCGGATAGGGGGATAACTTTGGATTCCCAAGGTTCCCCCAGAGGGCAGTTAGCCTAGGGTGGCCTCGCAACCAGGGCCCTCCTCAGACGACACCCCTCCCAATATCTTGCCCCTCACTCTCCCTTCCCTCTTCGGATTTAAAAAAAAATATTATATAATAAGGGGAGAGGAAGGAAGCAAACAAGGGGAAGCCACTTGGGCTCACCTCGGTCCCTCCCACAGCGACCCCAGTAGAGCCCCCACCATGGCGGACCTAGACCCTCCCACAGCGGGCCCTGGCTCCCCATTTAGGCCAAAAGCCATGGCTTCCCCACGAGCCCTGTGATAGGGGTCCTCCCACAGCACCCCTATCCCCAGGTGCTCCTCCTGTACCTTCGGCGGAGCCAGGAATAATTAATTATATGGAAGTAAAAGCTCAGAGTGTTCTTTCTCCCTGTGATGTAGGGGATGTATCCTAAGTGACCCTCTCTCATCTCCTTCCAGATGGTCAAGGCAAAGAAGTGCTCCTCCTGCAATGCCACTCTCCTCCCCCAAACTCCAGGGCCACTGTGTGCGGCCTGTCTCCTAGACGATGACCTCTCTTCAATGGAGAGGACCCCACCAGCCCCCTCCAACCCCGGTACCAGCAAGTCGGCTTGGGTGTACCCAGGTTCCTTATTGATACAGAACCAGCAGGCGGTGGTGGCCATGATGGAGAGCCAGCAAAATTTTATGCTCAAGATTATGGAGAGACTGGAGGCCATCACTCAACACAGAACAAGACCCTCCAGCTCGGGAACACCTTCGGACGAGAGGGACACCGGAAGAACCACCCATGCCGGAGGAGGCTCGACCTGTTGCACCCTCCAACGGAGCACCCGAAGACGGGGAGAGGGACGACGCAGAAGAGGAGGAAGAGGAAGAGGAGACCGGACTCGATTCGGACACGGAGGACACAGACCTCCAGACAACTCTGTCCCTGACCGCCAAACTATGTTCTTTTGATACCATACCCGGCCTCATGAAGGTCATCAAGTCTACACTGGGCCTGGCCACCGAGGAGCCAGGGGAGGAAAAACTGGAGTCGAAACTCGATCCCATGATCCAGTTAAGATCCACAATCGCAGAGACCTTCCCGGTGTGCCCGGCCATTGAAGAAGTGGTTCTCTCAGAGTGGCAGTCCTCCGACCTGGGGAGAATGCCAAACCGCAGAAACCTAAATAAGATGTACCCCGGTACAGGACGATAAGGCTGACCTTTGGTGCAAGGCACCCATCATTGACCCTCAGGTGGCGGCCCTGAGCAAAAGGACGGTCCTACCTTGTGGCACCATAGCCCTCAAGGACCCCACGGACAAGCGAGTTGAGGACATGCTCAATAAAACCTTCGAAATCGAGGGTACCACCGCCAAAGCTATGACCACTGCCATCTACACCTCCCGGGCCCAGATCTGCTGGCTCAAGGAGCTCCAGGAACAGACTATCCCCAAGTCAAGGGAAGCAGAGTTACTAGAATGCTCCCTAGATGCAGCCAAGCACCCTCGATATGGAAGTGGACTCCTCACGTCTCCAGGCCAGGGCCGCCGCCATCATCAACCGAGCACGCAGAGCATTATGGTTTAAGCTCTGGGATGCCGATACTGAATCAAAGACATTGCTACAAAACTTACCCCTGAAGGAGAATCATGTTTTTGGGGAGGGTCTACAGAACTATCTCAAACAGAGGGAGGAAGGTAGGGACCTTCTCAAGACTAAAACAAAGTCCGCCTATCTGCCTTCCACAAGATGGAGATTTCGGCCCGGGATCAAGAGTCAGAATCGTAGGGAATCGTTACCACAGAACAATTCCTTTCAGAGTAGGGGTTTCTCTTCCAGCTCCGACGGCCACTCACCCCAGTCCTACCAGCCCTCCTTCAGACCACGGGGTCAAAGAGATGGGCTTCAGAGGAAAGCGGTGACTCCCAACCACCTACCTACGACAGGCGGGTGCTGTACCCACTGGTAGGGCAGAGGCTGGCCCTATTCGCCCACCGCTGGCTACACACCACCTCGGACAGGTGGGTGAGGGACGTGGTGTCCAACGGTTACACCATTGAGTTAACCGGGTTACCGGTACCACACCGGTTCGTCTCATACCCCCCTTCCAAAAAGACGAGTCTCTCCTCACCAGGTCCAGCAGATTCTGACGGAACTAATCCGGAACAGGGCCATCCAACCCGTTCCGAGCCGAGAGGAAGGCCTGGGTCTGTACTCCATCTTTTTCCTAGTCCCCAAGAAATCAGGGGAACTAAGACCGATTCTGGACCTAAAACTACTGAACCGTCACGTGGTGGCCCATTGATTCAAGATGGAGACCATCCGGTCCACCCTACGGAGCCTCAGGGTAGGGGACTTCATGACGTCGATCGATCTGAAAGACGCCTACCTCCACATCCCTATCATCAGGAGCCACAGGCAGTTTCTCCATTTCCACATCCTGGGACACCACTTCCAGTACAAGGTGCTCCCCTTCGGTCTGTCATCAGCACCCAGAGTGTTCGCCAAGGTATCCATCACCTTGGTGGCCAGACTCAGGGAGCAGGGGCTGGACATCATTCCTTACCTGGACGACTGGCTCATTCGCGCCCATTCCTCGGAACAGGCCCGAACACACACGGAACTTGCCTTATGAGCCCTCGACAGTCACGGTTGGGTGGTGAATCGGGAAAAGAGTCACCTCTGCCCCACCCAACAGATAGAGCACCTCGGAGCAGTCGTCAACTCCTCCCAGGGCTGGGCAAAGCCATCACCGGCCAGAATCCAAAACATCCAGAACCTGGCTCGCGACCTAAAATCGCACCCCCACACAACGATGGGGAAGGTGGCTCAACTCCTAGGGTGCATGGCCTCCTGTATGGACCTCGTGCCCTGGGCCAGGTGGCACATGCGCCCCCTACAGAATTACACCCTGTCACTCGGGGCCCCGGACGAACACAACCTTCAGTACACGGTACCTCTACCCGCGGCGGTAAGGTCATCCCTGCGCTGGTGGACCACCGTGGAAAATCTGAACAGAGGAGTTCCTCTGGAGGGCCCGTGACCAATCCTGATAGAGACGGATGCGAGCCTGTCCGGCTGGGGGGCCTGCTTAGGGGATGCCTCAGCTCAGGGAACTTGGTCCCCAGTGGAGACCCACCTCTCCATCAACGTCCTGGAGATGAGAGCGGTCTTCCACGCCCTACAGGTGTTCGGCCACCTCATCCGGGGTCTCTCCGTCCTAATCAAGTCCGACAATTGCGTGACGGTGGCGTACATCGCGAAACAAGGAGGGACCAGGAGCAGGGCCATGTCAAGAGAAACCGCGAGGGTAATGGCCTGGGCACAGATCCATCTATTACACCTGAGTGCGGTACACCTAGCAGGAAAGCTAAACGTAAGGGCGGACTGGCTCAGCAGACAACCGATTCATTCGGGGGAGTGGCGATTCCACCTGACCCTGTTCCAGTCAATTCAGGCAGCGTGGGGACCCGTCTCCCTGGACCTGATGGCGTCACAGGACAACGCCCAGGTCGGCCCTTACTACTCCTGATTCAGAGACGCCCATTCTCTGGGCATGGACGCCCTGTCTCAAACATGGACTCAGGAACACGCTTACGTGTTTCCGCCACTACCCCTACTCCCGCAGGTGTTGAACAAGATTCATGAATCACGACTCACCATCATCCTGGTGGCCCCCTACTGGCCACGGAGGTATTGGTTCGCTGCGGTCAGAGAGATGTCACTAGCCAGCTTCCGGTTACCCGTCCGACCAGACATGCTGTCACAGGGACCGGTTCTCCACCCGTCCCCTCAGACCCTAAGGCTCACGGCCTGGCTCCTGAGAGGGAACGGCTGACAGCGACACGCTATCATGAGTCGGTCATCACCACGCTGCTCCAATCCAGGTGCGGCTCCACCACATCCACATACGAGAGGCAATGGGCCATCTTCTCGCAGTGGTGCCGTCTGAGGGGGTCCGTACCGGAACAGGCCGACCTACCCACCATCCTCCTGTTCCTCCAACAGAGAGTGGACAAGGGACTAGCGCCCACCTCACTGAGAGTACAGTTGGCAGCTATTGGAGCGGCAAGAGGCCTCGTGGAGGGGCTCCCTCCTGGGGCCCACCCAGATGCCATTCGATTCCTAAGGGCGGTAGAGCTTCTACGCCCCAGGATCAGACCGACCATCACCCCATGGGACCTACCACTGGTGCTGGGTTCCCTTAGGGCCTTCCCCTATGAACCACTCCCAGAAGCGGATCTGTTCTGGGTCAGTCTAAAGACCGCCTTCCTCATGGCCATTTGCTCGGCCAGAAGAATCGGGGAGCTCGGAGCCCTATCCTGCGCCGAACCTTACACCATGTTCACTCCGAAGGGAGTCAGGCTGACCACAGTGCCGGCCTTTCAACCTAAGGTCCCGACCAAGTTCCACAGGGAACAACCGATTGACCTACCTACCCTGCCCCGAGATGGCCCTCAGGGTGAGGGCAGTGCCCCCGACTCCCTAGACGTCGGGTGGACTCTTGCAGTCTATCTGGCCCGAACCGGTCCCATCCGCAAGACGGAGAGACTTTTCATTGTCTCAAAGGGCTGGAGGAGGGGGCTCGCAGCCTCCAAGACTACTATCGCAGGGTGGCTCCGTAGGGTCATCCAGCAGGCCTACTCGGCCAACCAACTGACTCCACCGCAGGGGATCAGGGCCCATTCCACCAGGGCGGTGGCTACTTCCTGGGCAGAAAGGGCATCGGTGTCCCTTGAAGATATTTGCAGAGCGGCCACTTGGAGCTCCCTCCGTACTTTCACCAGACACTACAGGCTGGAACAGCTACGGGACTTCAGGACCACCTTCGCCACCTGGGTCCTGACAGCAGCTCATCCTTCCTGACACTCCAAGACACCCGTTTTCCCACCCGGAGTACTAACTGCTTCTTATCTCCCATGAGGTAATGTCTGGAGTGCCATGGATGCCAACCAATCACAATGGGTGTTTACTCACCTGGTAAAGGTGATTGTGTTGGTTGGCACCCATGGCACTCCAAGAGCACCCTCCGAGTGCTTGAGTATCATCATGATTTTGGAGGTCCTTTACTTCCTCTGGGTTCAGGGGGACATTGTCAATGCCACAAGTTAAGTCGAACTTCGGTTTGAGCTAGATTGTATCTACTAGAAATAAATCTTAGCCTCGCCCTCGCTTATTGTATGCTCGAGTGACCTCTTTATTCAGATGCTCTACCACCGTTGCTGTGTGTTTTGATTGTCTATTGTACTAACTAGATTCTTTCAGCTATGGAAGATTCAAACTGGAGAGCAAGGATTCCTGGGACCTGGATATCCTGGAAATCTGATCTGGGTCATGTACATCATTAGCCTATCAAGTGGGCTGTAACCCATGAGGTAATGTCTGGAGTGCCATGGATGCCAACCAACACAATCACCTTTACCAGGTGAGTAAACACTCATTATACTCTCTGCCCTTCAAAACGTCTCCTACCCAACCCCCAAACCATCTGCTGAGCTCTCTGACTTTGGAAGTGAATTTTGAACCTTGACAGTGTAAATCCTTCTTTTACTCTCTGCCCTGTAACCTGTCTCCTACCCAACCCCCAACCATCTGCTGAGCTCTCTGACCCTTCCCACCTCTATTATTCTCTTTCTTCTGATGTAACATGCCTTCTCCTCCAGCCTCTAAAAATCCTGTTTTTCTACTTGATTTCAGGGATCCAGGGTACCTTGACCAAGCCACGGACCCATCAATTTCTGGAAGCTAAACAGTTTTTCAGAAATCCTCCATACTCTAAGGTACTAGCCCTGCCTTTTGGATTCGGTACCAGTGGAAGCTGATTTCTATTTGGCCCACACTATCTCCTGCTGAACACATCTCTAACTACTGTATCTCCCTCTGGGTCTTTAGTTGAATTTATATACCAAGGTTTATAATTACTTTAATTCTTGAAGTCCTTTTAAGTTAAGAGTTGATATTAGTAGTGAATTTTGAGCCTAGACTGTGTAAATCCTTTTACTCTCTGCCCTGCAACCTGTCTCCTACCCAACCCCCAAACCATCTCCTGAGCGCTCTGACCCTGCCCACTCCTATTATTCTCTTTGTTCTGATGTAACAAGCGTACTCCTCCAACCTTTAAAAGACCTGTTTTTTTACTTTAATTCAGGGCTCCAGCATGCCAAAGCAAGGCCACAGACCCTCAATTTCTTGAACCTAAACAGTATATCAGAAATCCTCTGTACTGCAAGGTACTATCCCTGACTTTTGGATATGGTACCAGTGGATTCTGATTTCCAAGTGGCCCACACTATCTCCTGCTGAACTGATCTCTAACTACTATATCGCCCTCTGTATCTCTACTTGAATTTATGTGCCAGGGATTAATAATTTGTTTAATCCTTACTGTCATTTTAAGTTCTGAGCTGCTATTAGTACTGAATTTTGAGCCGTGACTGTGTAAATCCTTCTTTTACTCTCTGCCCTACAACCTGTCCCCTACCCAACCCCCAAACCATTGGCTGAGCTCTCTGACCCTGCCCACCTCTATTATTCTCTTTGTTACGATGAAACAAGCCAACTCCTCCAGCCTTTAAAAATCCTGTTTCTCTACTTTATTTAAGGGATCCAGTGTGCCTTGACCAGGCCACAGATTTCTTCAACTTAAACAGTTTTTCACAAATCCTCTGTACTGCAAGGTACTAGCCCTGACATTGGATTTGGTACCTGTGGAGGATGATTTCCAAGTCTCCCAGACTATCTCCTGCTGAACACATCTCTAACTGCTGTAGCTCCCTCTTTGTCTCTACTTCAATTTATGTGCCAGGGTTTAATAATTTGTTTAATCCTTACAGTCATTTTAAGTTCTGACTTGAAATTAGAAGCGAATTTTGAGCCTTGACTGTGTAAATCCTTCTTATACTCTCTGCCCTGCAACCCGTCTCCTACCCAGCCCCCAAACTATCTGCTGAGCTCTCCGAATTGAGAAGTGAATTTTGAGCCTTGACAGTGTAAATCCTTATTTTACTCTCTGCCCTGCAACCTGTCTCCTTCCCAACCCCCATACCATCTGCTGAGCTCTCTGACCCTGCCCGCCTCTATTATTCTCTTTCTTCTGATGTAACATACCTACTCCTCAAGCCTTTAAAAATCCTGTTTTTCTACTTTGTTTCAGGGATCCAGGGTACCTTGACCAGGCCACGGACCCATCAATTTCTGGAACCTAAACAGTTTTTCAGAAATCCTCCATACTCTAATTTACTAGCCCTGCCTTTTGGATTTGGAACCAGTGGAAGCTGATTTCCAAGGGGCCCACTCTATCTCCTGCTGAACACATCTCTAACTGCTGTAGCTCCCTCTGGGTCTTTAGTTGAATTTATGTGCCAAGGTTTATAATTAGTTTAATTCTTGAAGTCCTTTTAAGTTCTGAGTTGATATTAGTAGTGAATTTTGAGCCTTGACTGTGTAAATCCTTTTACTCTCTGCCCTGCAACCTGTCTTCTTCCCAAGCCCCAAACCATCTCTTGAGCGCACTGACCCTGCCCACTTCTATAATTCTCTTTGTTCTGATGTAACAAGCGTACTCCTCCAACCTTTAAAAATCCTGTTTTTTTACTTTAATTCAGGGATCCAGAATGCCGAAGCAAGGCCACAGACCCCTCAATTTCTTGAACCTAAACAGTTTTTCAGAAATCCTCTGAACTGCAAGGTACTAACCCAGACTTTAGGATTTGGTACCAGTGGAATCTGATTTCCAAGTGGCCCACACTATCTCCTGCTGAACTGATCTCTAACTACTGTGTCTCCCTCTGTGTCTCTACTTGAATTTATGTGCCAGGGATTAATAATTTGTTTAATTCTTACTGTCATTTTAAGTTCTGAGTTGCTATTAGTACTGAATTTTGAGCCGTGAATGAGTAAATCCTTCTTTTAATCTCTGTCCTGCAACCTGTCCCCTACGCAACTCCCAAACCATCTGCTCAGCTCTCTGACCCTGTCCACCTCTATTATTCTCTTTGTTATGATGAAACAAGCCTACTCCTCCAGCATTTAAAAATCCGGTTTCTCTACTTTATTTAAGGGATCCAGCGTGCCTTGACCAGGCAACGGATTTCTTTAAATTAAACAGTTTTTCAGAAATCCTCTGTACTGCAAGGTACTAGCCCTGACTTTGGATTTGCTACTTGTGGAGGCTGATTTCCAAGTCTCCCAGACTATCCCCTGCTGAACACATCTCTAACTACTGTATCTCCCTCTCTGTCTCTACTTCAATTTATGTGCCAGGGTTTAATAATTTGTTTAATCCTTACAGTCATTTTAAGTTCTGACTTGATATTAGAAGAGAATTTTGAGCCTTGACTGTGTAAATCCTTCTTATACTTTCTGCCCTCCAACCCGTCTCCTACCCAGCCCCAAACTATCTGCTGAGCTCTCCGAATTTAGAAGTGAATTTTGAGCCTTGACAGTGTAAATCCTTCTTTTACTCTCTGCCCTGCAACCTATCTCCTACCCAAACCATCTGCTGAGCTCTGTGACCCTGCCCGCTTCTATTATTCTCTTTGTTCTGATGAAACAAGCCTACTCCTCCAGCCTTTAAAAATCCTGTTTTTTTTAGTTTATTTCTGAGATCCAGCATGCCTGGACCAGGCCATGGAGAACTCAATTTCTGGAACCTAAACAGCTTTTCAGAAATCCTCTTTACTGCAAGGAACTAGCCCTGACTTTTGGATTTGGTACCAGTGGAAGCTGCTCTCCAATTGGCCCACACTATCACCTGCTGAATAGAACTCTAACTACTATATCTCCCTCTGTGTCTCTAGTTTAATTTATGTGTCAGTTTTTACTAATTTATTTAATCCTTACACTCATTTTAAGTTCTGAGTTGATATTTGTAGTGAATTTTGAGCCTTGACTGTGTAAATCCTTCTTTTACTGTCAGCCCTGCAACCTGGCCACTACCCAACCCCCAAACCATCTGCTGAGCTCACCGATCCTGCCTCTTCTATTATTCTCTTTGTTCTGATGTATCAAGCCTACTCCTCCAACTTTTAAAAATCCTGTTTTTTTACTTTAATTCAGGGATCCAGCATGCCTAAACAATGCCACTGACCCCTCTATTTCTAAAACCTAAACAGTTTTTTCAGAAATCCTCTTTACTGCAATGTACTAGCCCTTACTTTGGGATTTGGTACCAGTAGAAGCTGATTTCCAAGTGGCCCACACTATCTCCTGCTAAACACATCTCTAACTATTGTATCTCCCTCTGCGTCTTTAGTTGAATTTATGTGCCAAGGTTTATAATTAGTTTAATTCTTACAGTCATTTTAAGTTCTGATTGATATTAGTAGTGAATTTTGAGCCTTGACTGTGTAAATCCTTCTTTCACTCTCTGCCCTGCAACATGTCTCCTACCCAACCTCCAAACCATCTGCTGAACACTCTGACCCTACCCACTTCTATTATGCTCTTTGTTCTGATGTAACAAGCCTACTCCTCCAGCCTCTAAAAATCCTGTTTTTCTACTTTATTATGGGGATCCAGCATTCCTTCACCAGGCCACAGACTCCTCAATTTCAGGAACCTAAACAGTTTTTCAGAAATCCTCTGTACTGCAAGGTACTAGCTCTGTCTTTTTGATTTGGTACCAGTGGAAGCTGATTTCCAAGTGGAACACACTATCTCCTGCTGAACACATCTGTAACTACTGTATCTCCCTCTTTGTCTCTAGTTGAATTTATGTGACAGGGTTTAATAATTTGTTTTATATTTACAGTCATTTTAAGTTCTGAGATGATGTTAGAAGTGAATTTTGAGTCTGACTGTCTAAATCTTCTTTAACTCTCTGCCCCATAACTCTGTCTCGCTCCAACACCAAACAGTCTGCTGGGCTCTCTGACCCTGCCCACTTTTTAACATTCTCTTTTCTGATGTAAACTCATTCCTCCAGGCCTTAAAAATCCTGTTTTTCTACTTTATTTCAGGATCCAGCATACCTAATCAGGGCCACGGAACTCTCAATGTCTGAACTCAAACAGTTTTTCAAAATCCTCAGTTCTGCAAGGTACTAGCTCTTACTTTGGATTTGGTACCAGTGAAGCTGATTCTAAGTGGCCCACACTATCTCCTGCTGAACACATCTCAGCTACTGTTTCTCCCTATGTGTCTCTCATTTGAATTTTTGCACCAGGATTATTAATGTGTTTAATCCTTACAGTCATTTTAAGTTCTGTCTTGATATTAGAAGTGAATTTGAGCCTTTACTGTGTAAATCCTTCTTTACTCTCTGCCCTGCAACCTGTCTCTACCCAACCCCAAATCATCTGTTGAGCTCTGACTTTAGAAGTGAATTTTAGCCTTGATGTGTAAATCCTTTTTTACTCTCTGCCATGCAACCTGTCTCCTACTCCAACCCCCAAAACCATCTGCTGAGCTCTCTGACCCTGCCCACCTCTATTATTCGCTTTGTTCTGATGTAACAAGCTTACTCCTCCAGCCTTTAAAAATCCTGTTTTTCTACTTTATTTCAGGGATCCAGCATGCCTGGAGCAGGCCATGGACCCTTCAATTTCTGGAACCTGAACAGTTTTTCAGAAATCCTCTGTACTGCAAGGTACTAGCACTGACTTTGGATTTGTTACCAGTGGAGGCTGATTTCCAAGTCTCCCAAACTATCTCTCTGCAACACATCTCTAACTATTGCATTCTCCTCTTGTCTCTAGTTGAATCTATGTGCAGGTTTAATAATTTGTTAATCCTTACTAGTCATTTTATGTTCTGAGTTGATATTAGAAGTGAACTCTTGAGCCTTGACAGTGTAGATCCTTATTTTACACTCTGCCCTGCAACCTGCCTCTCACCCAACCCCCAAACCATCAGCTGAGCTCTCTGACCCTGCTCCACTTTATTATTCTCTCTTTGTTCTGATGAAACTAGCCTACTCCTCCAGTCTTTAAAATCCTGTTTTGCAACTTTATTTCATGGAACCAGCAAGCCTTGACCAGGCCATGGACCCTCAATTTCTGGAATCTAAACAGTTTTTCAAAATCCTCTGATTAAAACTACTAGCTGTGGACTTTTTTATTTGGCACCAGTGGAAGCTGATTCCCAAGTGGCTCACACTATATCCAGCTAAACACATTCTCAACTACTGTATCTCCTCCGTGTCTTACTTCCAATTTATGCCAGGGTTTATAATTTGTTTAATCCTTTACAGTCATTTTAAGTTCTGAGTTGATATTAGAAGTGAATTTCTTAGCCTTGACTGTGTCAAATCCTTCTTTGCTCTCTGTCCTGCAATCCGTCTCCCTGCCCCTTCGACCATCTGCTGAGCTCTCTAGAAGCTTTTAAGTGAATTTTGAGCCTTGACAGTAAACCTTCTTTACTCTCTGCCCTGCAACCTGTCTCCTACCCAACCCCAAACCATCTGCTGAGTGCTCTGACACTGCCCACTTCTATTATACTCTTTGTTCTGATGTAACAAGCCTACTCCTCCATCCTCTAAAAATCCTGTTTTTCTGCTTTATTACAGGAATCCAGTGTGCCTTGATGAGGCCACGGACCCCTCAATTTCTGGAACCTAAACAGTTTTTCAGAAATCCTCTGCACTGCAAGGTTCTAGCCCTGTCTTTTGGATTTGGTACCAGTGGAAGTTGATTTCCAAGTGAACACACTATTTCCCTGCTGAACACATCTCCAACTTCTGTATCTCTATTTGTCTCTAGTTGAATTTATGTGCCAGGATTAATAATGTGTTTAACTTTATGGCAGTTATATAACATTAAGAAGAAATTGGCACAGCCAGACAGTGACATCTATTTTCTAACCTGGTGCAAGAGGAGAAACATAATCCCTAAAGGTGTTACTTATTTGAATCCATTAAGAAACACAAACAATTTACATATGCAGAACAACTTTGTTAGACCGCTGGAGAAACTGAGAAATCACAGGATTTGTATGTTACATGCCAAAGAAGTTGTTCTAACAAAGAGTTTGCTTGAATTATTACCACTCTGGAAAGGATGTCTGGGAACCTATTCAAGACATCTTGGAAAGATAGACATTAACTACCAAAGGATTTAAGAAAAGCTTTTGTTATGAAAATAGGTAAATTGATGCCTTCAAATATACCATACCTTTCAAACTATTATGAATAATATAATGGAGTCACTGAACAACAACACAATACTGATGGGCAACTTTTCAGTTGTTAATTTGTCCAACCACACAGTGACTACTGAGAACTAAATGTACTTTCAAAGGTCTCATTCTTTCGCCCAACAAAACCACTGGATAAATATACTGTTTTGTGGTGAACTGGAGGAGTATTCCGTAGACTGAGAGTTGAAAAATTGTTTCGTGGCTAGGAAGAATCACTGATAGTAAGACTGTGCACACAGCAATAATGTAATGGATAAGAAAAGGAATTGATTTATACCCTCAGGTGGGTGTAAATAAAACTAGACAATTACATTATTTGTTCTCTAACCACTCAGTGGTCATATCCTTTATTAGGCAAACAGACCCATTATAACCTTCTCCACTGGAACGGAGAGCTATAGGACACTGAAATCAAACCACAACATTGTCATCAAAAGGCTGATAAAGGCTCTGCAGTGATTTTGACACAGAGAAGATTATATTGAAGCTAATAGACAGCTAACAGATCTTACTATACTATAGAGAACTAGGATGACCCCACTACAAGATATAAAGATGAACTACTTGGCTTAATTAAAACTTTTCCGACCATGTCTGAGAGAAACTAACTCACCTCATCCCCTGATGAACCCAGGCCAGGGTATTCTACATGCTGCCTAAAAAATAAACCTGGTGATCCAGTGAGACCCATAGTCTCTGGTAATGGTACCTTGACTGATGATGGGATCTCAGGGTATGGAGACCATTTGAAGCCACTAGTTATGGAAAGAGACAGTTATATCCAGGACACTATGCACTTTTGAGTGTACTTTTTGGTATAAGTGTTTACCTACCTGATACCATTTTAGTGACTATGGATGTAACATCCCCTACGCTAATATTCCACACAGATGGCATTGCGGCATGCCTTAAATACATACATGAGAAAGGACCAGAACTAAAACATCAACTCTGAGTGGTGGGGAACTTATGGAATTTATTTTGACACATAACAACTTCAGTTTCAAGTGTAAACATTATGTTCCAACTATGGGAACAGCAATTACACCAAATGGCTCCACAGTATGCTAACTTCTTTATGGCTGACTTGGAGGAGGATTTTTAACAGTATCCCACAAACCACTAGCTTATTTCTGCACGTGATGATTTGTTTATCATCTGGATGGAGGGCGTACATGCACTAAAGATGTTCATCATAAACTTAATGATTCTCACCTACCATAAGTTTATTCTGAGTACTTCTACTACCAAGGTTAACTTTCTGACACTACAGTCACCATTATGATGGAACCTTATACATGTATTTACAGGAAGCCAAAATGCAGACAGAGATACCTGCACTCAAAAAGTAATCACCCAAACCATACAAAAAATCTGTCACATACTGTCAAGCACTCTGTTGTCACCATATTTGTTCAAATGAGGATGACAGAGATACACATTTGGCTATGTTGAAAAACACCTTTATTGAGCAGGGACACTCTTCCAGGGAAATTGACTAGATAACAGAATGGGCAACGCTAGTACCATAGACATAGAAACATAGAATGATGGCAGATGGGTGACCGCAAGGCCCATCCAGTCTGCCCATTTTTTTTCATCTTTATAAAAAAGCATCGCCTTTGCCTGTCAGACCTATCATTCATAGTCATTTGTATTCTCTTTATGCCTATCCTATGCCTGTTTGAAGCTCTGCATCATTCATAGCTACCACTTTTGTGGTGTTATTCCATGCATCTACCATTTTCTGTGGAAAAGAATTTCTCATTCTTAATTGGCCTCCTCAATCTTCATGCTGTGTCCTCTTGTCCTGCTATTTTCTTATATTTAAACATGTTAGACCTTTCACCTTGTTTATGCCTCTTGTTTGAATGCCTTTATCATATCACCTCCCCTCCTTTGCTCCATGGGATACATGTTGAGTTCCGTTAATCTGTCCTCATATGTCTTCTGATGCAGTCCCTCACCATTTTGGTTGCCTTCTCTGACTGCTCAATTTGGTTAACTCCTTAAGGTGTGGCCTTAATACTGCATAGTACTCAGATGGGGTTTAACAGTTTCTTGTACAGAGATTATTACCTCTTACGCTTGTGATACCCTACTAATAATTCTAACACCCCCAGTCTTACCTACTGCTTTAGAGGTTGCTTGATGATTCTGTCATCAGTGATGATGATGCCTGTCCTTTTCCTTGTGACTGCTAGCAACTCCTCCCAGCCTATAGGTGGCTAGGTTTCTTTCCTTGTGCATGATTTGCATTTTGCATTAAATCCCAGTTGCCTCTCTTCTGACTATTCTGCTAGTTTATCCAGATCTTCATTCTGCCCACCCATCTGATCATCTATTTGTTGTAGATCTTGTGTCATCTGCAAACAGATGCCTTTTTCTTCAGTCCATCTGCAAGGTTTAATGAAGATGTTGAAGAGGATGGCCCAGATCTGATCCCTTGAGGCCTACTAGTGACTTGCATCTTCTGACTGTATACCATTTACCACCACTTGTGCTTGCCCAACTGGTTTCCACCCAGTTGACCAACTTCGACCCAATTCGAGCCTACCCAGCTTTTATCAATCTCTATGTACTGGTGTCAAAGCTTTGTCAGTCAAGTAGATATCAACTGCTCCCCTGGTCCACCACTCTGGTTACTGACAAAGAAATCTATGAGATTAGTTGAGGACCTTCCTTGTAAACCCATGTTTTGGATCCTGTGCCCTATGATTCCAGGTGTTGTACATTCTTTCCTAAGGAGGCTCCATAATATACCTACTACTGAGGTAAGACTGACTGTCTGTGTTCCCCGCCTTCCCTGCTACCACTTTTGGAGCGGGATCACATGAGCCCTTCTCCAGTCTTCTGGGCCTCTCCCCCTTGGTACTACTAAACAATTCTGCCATGGCCTGCTAGTTCCTCCTTAGCTCCTTGGTACCCTTGGATGTGTGCTATCAGGTCCCATTGCTTATCCACTTGAGCTAGCAAGCTCTTAGGATCTTTTCTTTGTGAAGGGAGTAGTGCTCACCTCCTCCCCTGTGTCCATGATGCTGAGCGTGGGCCCGCCTACCTTCTTCAGTAAATACTGAACAAAAGTATCTATTTAGGATAGATGCCTCAGGCCCTCCTCCTCACATGCTCCATTTTCTCCATGTTTAGCACACTCTCTGACTTTCTCTCCTTCACTAATGTATTTATAGAGTCTTGTCACCTTCTTTACTGTTCGTGCTAGTGTTTCCTCATTGGCTTTGCCTGCTTTACTTCCTGCTTCTCTTATGGCGGTTTGGTATGCCTCCCTATCTTTATCCCTGTGTTCCTTATATTTCCTGAAGGCTGTCTTTCGCTCTGACCTTTCTGCTACTGTATTTGAGAACCAAAGTGGTTTTCTTCTTTCATTTCCTTTCTGTCAACACAATGATGTTGCTCAATGTGCATCCTTAATACTTGCTTACTTTGCTTGTGTCCCTCACCTGTGTTTCTTTGCCAGGCTAGCTTAACTCTGTTGGCCATCTTATCAAAGTCGGTTCTCTGAAGTCCCATATTTTGCCTTGAATGTGATGATGTAGTACCAAGACAACTACTTCAATATGCAAAGACAGTTACAGACAGAATATTTGGTAGTCATATATCATCCAGACCTTGAACGCCTGCATAAGATTATTAAAGATCTCCACCTAATATTTGTGAGGATGAAACTTAATTGTATTTTTATGTCCCACTACTATCTTTAAACAACCCAAATTTATCCAGCCTATTAGGAGCAACTTCATGGAACAGGATGCCATATCACACAATGGCACAAATCGTAATCAACGCCCCTGTAAACTTGTGGTCCTTTTTACCTCAGACTGTGTGGTTACATCCAAAACAGTAATTCCAGGCATGGAGTTATATATGCATGTCACAACATGTTGTTTATTTCTATTAGTGTAAGAGATGTCCACAAACAGGTTATGTTGAGAGAGAGGCCAACAGCTCTGGTACTAGGATGAACCTCAGATAGACATATTTATTACAGAGAAGATGAAAAACTAGTGGGTACCACTCTCCCAGCCTGGCCACTAATTCAGTCATGTCATTAATGGTCTAGTGGAAATTCAAAACACACAACAGAGATGAGCTTTGAGATTAAAGTTATTTACATCTCAATATGGTAGCAGATGGGATGAACGTTGATCTTGTTTATGGACACTATAGAAACTAACACCAGGACCTTTTCTTCAAACTGATATATTATAGGACTTGCATGTGGATGTGGGTGCTTGTGTGTATGTATGTGTGTGTGTTGGGGAGGTATGTGATAACAGATGGGGTTTGTTATTGCATTGAGGTAAGTTCTATTTAGATATATGGATATAAAGGTTACTATTCTTACCACATAATGAATATTACTCCTCCTTAGATTTTATCTTTGGTGTGTGATTGTCCAGTGCACCATTCAGATTACTAGCCTGCTACAGTACATATAGGAGTGCTGTGTTACTGTCACATAATTTTGTAACCGTATTATTGTGTTTGAGATCTCATTTCAGGGTCCTGCTCAGATGTTTTTACTTTAGGCTAATATTGTAGTAATTTGTGGATATGAGTTGTTAGACTTGGTCTTGCACTGACATTTTATATTTCTTGTTACCTTATCCTGGGAGGTGGCAGGTTTATTTCATGTAGTTCTATCATTATCCTTGGAAATGTTACTATACAGATAGTAGTATGGTTAAGTTGTGTTACATTTTTTGTTTGCAGGTATTAGGAGACATAAGCTGTTTTGCTCAGGATTTTATGTCAAGAATTCTCTTTTAGGGAGAATTGCAGGACTGAAGAGAATATAGGTTCGCTAGAAGAGGGAGAGAGAGAGAGAGAGAGGAGAGGTGTGTGTGTGTGTGTGTGTGTGTGTCTGTGTGTGTGTGTGTGTGTGTGTGTGTGTGTGTGTGGTCTATGGGAGAGGAGAGAGACAAGATTGTTGAAGTTACATAGTTTCCACCCACATTATGGTGATGTGGGTAATAGTTTTTTTTATATGAAAAGGATGAGAAATTTATTTTATCTCTTTTCAGATTCTTAGATACTTGTGGTACACTGTTGTTACATTCTGGTGTATATTGACATCAGTACACAGGCCACATGGTCTTAATTCCTTGAGGTTCCTCGACTAGAGTTTTTTGTTTGACTAATATTACAATTTATATTTAAATTTAATTTATATAGTCTATGTTTTAAATTTTGGCCTTATATCTGGTTGAGAGTACATGGTGACAGGTCCAGCTTGGTTTTTACATCACAGTGTGCACTGATGTTTGCAACTTTATTGGTAAATTTTGTCATAATGCAGACATTGAAACTTTTCATGAGCCCAATAACAATCTTAGTTTGTCTTAATCTGGTGGGGTTCCCAGTAATCACATCTTATACTAACTGTGACACTTGTGCTTGATTAGAGTTATCTGCTCAGCAGTGTTATTCACGTCAGTTAAATTTATATGCAGGATTCTTTGTGTGTGTGTTCTACTAAGCATGCTTGACCCAGGGTTCCTTCTGTTGAAGGTGTATGGTACTTTTAAATTTCTGACATCATTTTCTGGGTTTTTTTTTTAAATGACTATTTTTAACTAATGGGATTTTTAGACAGTTGCAGGGCGAGGTAAAGCATGATGTACACGGGCAACTCTCAAAATTCACTTAATATCAACTCAGAACTTAAAAGACTCAAGGAATAAAGTAGTTATTAAACCCTATCATAAATTCAACTAGAGACACAGAGGGAGATACAGTAGTAGAGATGTTCTGCAGGAGGTGTGTGGGCCCTTGAAATCAGCTTCTACTAGTACCAAATCAAAAGTCAGGCTAGCACATACAGAATAGAGGTTATGAAAACTGTTTAGGTTCCAGGAATTGAGGCCGTGGCCTGGTCAAGGCACCTGGATTCTGAAATGAAGTGAAAAGAGGATTTTAAAGGCTGAAGGAGAAGGCTTGCTACATCACAACAAAGAGAATAACAGAAGTGGGCAAGGTCGGAGAGCTCAGCAGACAGTTTGGGAGTTGGAGGGACTGGTTGGTGGGCAGAGAGTAAAAGAAGGATTTACACAGTCAAGGCTCAATATTCATTTATATATCAACTCAGAACTTAAAATGATGTTAGGATTAAAGGCATTAAACCCCTGGGACACAAATTCAACTAGAAACTCAGTGACATACAGTTGTTAGAGATGGATCAGCAGATAATGAGGGACTTGAAATCAGCTCCACTGGTACCAAATCAAAGTCAGGCTAGTACCTTTGAAGGAAGAGTTTTGAAAAACTGTTTAGGTTTAGAAATTGAGGTTCTGTGTCTGGTCAAGGCACGTGGATCCATGAAATAAAGTAGAAAAACAGGATTTTGAAGTTGGAGGAGTAGGTATGTTACATCAGAACAAAAGAAATAATGGAAGTGCAGGTCAGAGAGCTCAGCAGATGGTTTGTGGTTGGTGAATTTGTTGCATTGCAGAGAGTAAAGAAGGATTTACACAGTCAAGGCTCAAAATGCACTTCATATCAACTCAGAACTTTAATAGCTGTGAGGGATTAAACAAATTATGAACCCTGGCACATAATTAACTAGAGACACATATAGAGATACAGTAGTTAGAGATGTGATTGTAGGAGATAGTGCCACTTGAAAATCCACTTCCCTGTTACCAACTCCAAAGTCAAGCTAGTACTTGCAGTACAAGGTTCTGAAAACTGTTCAGGTTCAGAAAATCAGAGCTTTGCCTGGTCAAGGCAGCTGGATCCTCAGTAAAGTGAAAAACAGATTTTAAGGGCTGAGGAGTAGCTTGTTACATTAGAACAGAGAATAATAGAAATGGGCGGGCTCAGAGCTGAGCTGATGGTTTGTGGTAGGAGACGGGTTGCTGGGCAGAGGTAAAAGAATTTACAAGTCAAGGCTAAAAATTAACTTCAATATCGCTCAGAACTTGAAAGTCTGTAAGGGTGAAATGGTTTAAACCCTGGTACATAAATTCAACTAGAGACAAAGGGAGATACAGTAGTGAGATGTGTTCAGCAGGCTTGAGCCTACAATTGAAATCAGCTCCTGGTACCAACCAAGTCAGGGTTAGTACCTTGCAGTACAGTTTCTGAAACTGTTTAGGTGCCAGGGTTGGGGTTCTGTGTCTGGTCAAGGTATGATGGTTTCCTGAAATAAAGTAGAAAAGAGATTTTAAAGGCTGGAGAAGGAGCTTGTTACATCAGAACAAAGATAATAAAGTGGGCAGGGTGGAGAGCTCAGCCTGGTTTGTGGTCTGGTAGGGGACTTGCAGTCCGAGAGTAAAGAAGGATTTACAGTCAAGGCTCAAAATTACTTAATATCAACTCAGAACTTAAAATGACTTTATGATTAAATAAATTATTAAACCATGGCACATAAATTCAACAGAGACAGATACAGTAGTTAGAGTTGTGTTCCAGGCTATAGGGCCACTTGGAAATAAGCCTTCACTGGTACTAAACCAAAGACAGGGCTAGTACCTTACAGTTAAGAGTTTTGAAAACTGTTTAGTTCAAATTTGAGCAGTCTGTGGCCAGGTCAAGGCATGCTGATCCTGGAAATAAAGTAGAAAGAGGGATTTTAAGGCTGGAGGGTAGCATTACATCTCAACAAAGAATAATGAAGTGGGCAGGTCAGAGGCTCATCAGGTGGTTTGGGATGGGTAGGGACTGGTTGGGGCCGAGAGTAAAGAAGGTTTACACAGTCAATGCTCGCATCACTTAATATCAACTCAGAGCTTAAATGACTGGATTAAACAAATCATTAAACCTGGCACATCAATTCAACTAGAACACAGAGGAGATACAGTAGTTAGATGTTCAGCAGGAAATAGTGACCACTAGAAACTGCACACAGTACTAAACTAAGTCAGGCTATACTTTGCAGAGATTTTGAAAACTGTTTAGTTCAGAAATTGAGGGTCCATGACCTGGTCAGGCAATCTGATGCCTGAAATAAGCTGAAAATAGGATTTTAAAGGCTAAGAGTAGTCATTTTACATCGAACCAGAATAATGGGCGGGGCAGGGTCAGAGCCCATAGAGGGTTTGTTGGGTAGAGACAGTTGCAGGTGAGAGTAAAAGAGGTTTGATCAATGCTCAAATTCACTTCTAAGATCAACTCAGACCTTAAATTGACTGTAAGGATATAGAAATTATTAAACCATGGCATATGCAAATTCAGCTAGTGACACAGAGGGAGATACAGTAGTTAGAGATGTGTTCAGCAGGAGATAGGTGGGCTACTTGAAATCATTTTCTGGTATTGATCAAAGTCAGGGCTAGTACCTTGTACAGAGGATTTGTGAAAACTGTTTAAGTTCAGAAATGAGAGTCCGTGGTCTGGTCAAGGTATGCTGGATTCCTGATAAATAAAGTGGAAAAACAGGATTTTTAAAAGCTGGAAGACTAGGCTTGTAACATCAGAACAAAAAGAGAATAATTGAAGTGGGCAGGGTCAGACAGCTCAGCAGACAGTTTGGTAGTTGGGTAGGAGACAGCTTGCAGGGCAGAGAGTAAAATAAGGATTTACACAGTCTAGGCTCAAAATTCTCTTCTCATATCAACTCAGAACTTAAAATGACTCTAAGTATTAAATTAATTATTAAACTCTGGCACATAAATTCAACAAGAGTCACAGAGGCAGATATAGTAGTTAGTGATGTGTTCAGCAGGAGATAGTGTGGGCCACTTGCAAATCAGCTTCCACTGGTACCAAATCCAAAGTCAGACTACGATACCTTGAGTACAGAGGATTTCTGAGAAACTGTTTTGGGTTCCAGAATTGAGGGGTTGGGGCTGGTGAAGGCAAGCTGGATTGCTGAAATAAAGTAGAAAAAGAGGATTTTTAAAGGCTGGAGGAGAAGGCTTGTTACATCACAACAAAAGGAATAGTAGAAGTGGGCAGTGTCAGAGAGCTCAGCCAATGGTTTCGGGGTTGGGTAGGGGACTGGTTGCAAGGCAGAGAGTAAAAGAAGGATTTACACAGTCAACGCTCAAAATTCACTTCTAATATCAACCCAGAACTTAAAATGACTATAAGGATTAAAGATATTGTTATTTTTTTAAACCAATCTTTATTTATTTTCCTGTTTAACAAACAAACACAAAAATATACAAACATGAACCCGGTACACCGGGATACATAGTCCCAAACTGACCGTGT
Source organism: Neoceratodus forsteri (assembly GCA_016271365.2). Classification (NCBI taxonomy): domain Eukaryota; kingdom Metazoa; phylum Chordata; order Ceratodontiformes; family Ceratodontidae; genus Neoceratodus; species Neoceratodus forsteri. The sequence continues at coordinate 71,531,167 of CM028133.1, forward strand.
AAACTATATACAGAGAACTATATACATACACAGAGGAAACATCACCCCTCCCCATCTACTCTATCTCTACCTCATCTCTTGCTAAGGTTAAAGTCTTCAGGCTGCCTGGTTCCTGGCCTCTTTACTCTTGCTCCCAGAGATTCCTTGCAGCCCCATAGGCATTCCTTCACCTCTTTGCCTACTTAATTATAATCCTGCTGGGGTGAGTTCCCTCTGCGTCCCCCGGAAAGAGTGACAGTCCCTGTTCTCTCAATTGATTTAGCAGACCCCTAGCTATTGTTGTCTTCTAAGTCCCAACCATTTCCCACTTAGTCTTCCATCAGCCCCTCTAGCCTTAACTAATATTCCTAACTCCCTTTAGATAATCCACCCCAGCTGTCTCCAGCTAATCACAGCCCAACAGACAGACCTGTGTCCAACCATCTGCTTCTTGCTGGGAGTATATCACCTCTAATACCGCCCATCTTTTAATATATAGCTCTTCCTCCATTCTGAATATAAACATCTCATGTTCCATCTAAAGTTCCAATAAGGTCTCTTGCCATTGTTTATCTCTGAGACTGGCCATCCTTCCAATGTTGGATCTGCATGACCCATTATTGCTACACTATCAGGGATAGGTGGTACTTAGGTGTAGCTCCAGCTACTTGTGACAGATCCTCTAAGACACATATCTCTGGTTTTATAAACTCTGAGTAATCCAACATTGGATCCATTTGCCTTCTGATTTCACCCCACACAGGCAATATTTTGCTACAGCTCCACAGCACGTGTAGCAAATCTCCTCTCTCCGTGCCACACCTAAAACACTGGTCTGTCTGTTTTAGTCCTCTCTCGCATAGTTTCACAGGTGTATAATATAGGTTTGAGACAATAAAATAATGTAGGCTCCTATACTTGGGTATTATAATATACCTACTGTTGTTCCATACTTTAGCCCAATCAATGATTCCCGGTGCTAACGTTCTATCCCAGTAAGGCACTGCTACAGGTGAATTCGAGCCAAAAAAGCCGAGAAGTATTTTGTAAATATGTGATAAAGTCTTAGATTTCATATCTATCTCCCTCAGCTCTTCCCAATTAAATGAACATTCTGTGAAACCCCCTATCCTTCTTAACACTCCCTCCAACATGCTTGTGAGTTGTAGCTTATGAAAGTAAGGCATTCCATTACATTGTACCGGAAGGACCCCCTTTAAATCCTGGGTTACGTCCTCTAGCTTCAAGTCTGAGATCCATCTAGCCCACCTGCCCTTGAGTACCTGGTTCCCTATAACCAGGTTGGGGTTACCCAGTAAAAGCTGTCTTTGAGCCTTCATTTGTTCTTTTTTCTGAGCCTGTGTCAGATATGAGCACAACGCTTCTGCCACCTTCACCACTGGGTTTTCCCTTTCTTGTTTAAAACATTTGGCTGTGCCAGCATACAGTGGAATCTCCAAGGAAAGGCCTGCCTCCTTCATCATTTGAGTTTCCAGCTGCAGCCATTCCAGGATATTAGCATTCCCTTGTTCCCCTCTGTTTCAACAGGACATAAGACCCCACTGCCCTGCAACATAATATAGATGGAGGTCTGGCAGCTTAACCCCTCCAAGCGAGGGGGGGGAGGCACAAGTCTTTGTATTTTTTCCTAGGAGGTTTAAGGTTCCATAAAAAGTCAGAAAGTAGCTTTTTAATCTTACTGAACCATTTCTTGGGGATAGTATATGGGGCTAGATACACCGGGTATAACAATCTTGGCAGCAGATTCATCTTAATGAGCCTGAGTCTAGCCATAAAATTCAGCGGCAGTTGTTCCATCTTATTAAATAGCCCTTAATACCTGACAATATCTCTTCCATGTTCACTTCTGCTCCAGTCTCTGGATTTCTCATAATCCAGATGCCCAGATATCTGATCTTATCATCCATTGAATTTGGAGGTGAACGAAAACTGCCTCATATACATACGGCATCAGGGGGAGAATTTGAGTTTTGGTCAAATTCATTGTGTAGTTGGAGACTTAAGTCCCCTATCAACTCTCTAATTCTCTCAAGTCTGCCTTCTGGGTCCCGCAAGTGTAAGAGCACATCGTCTGCAAAAACTGATAACTTTAGTTCCCATCCCATTATCTCCACCCCTCTAACATACCTATCATTATTGATTATCCTCAGCAAGGGTTCAAGTTAGATGTTGAATAATATCGGAGAGAGGGGATACCCTTGCCGGGTCCCATTTTTCAACTGTATTTCCTGTGATATATAGCCATTACACAGGACCCTGGCTGAGGGAGCAGCATACAAATTGTTGATACCCTTAAGAAGGCCTTGAGGGAGGCCCATTCTCTCCATTGTAGCAAACAGAAAGGCATAGGAAACCCTATCAAAGGCCTTCTCAGCATCTAAAGATGTCAGAGTTAAGAGTACTTGGGAATCTGAGGCATAATGCAAGATATGATGTAGCTTCCTCAAGGCGTCATGTGCTCCCCTCCCTGGCATAAAGCCTACTTGCTCCTGGCTTATTACACCCGCTGCTATCCGCCATATTCTACTAGCTAAAATTTTTGTAAGGATCTTAATATCCTGGTTCATTAGTGCTATAGGCCTTGTAGCTACTCAGTGGGTCCCTTGGCTTATCCGGTTTTGGGATTAACGTAATATATGCCTGATATAGAGGGGGATGCAGGACATCTTCTTACATTATGTTATTGTAGAATTCTTGAAGAATAGGCAGAAGGATATGGATATAGGTCTGGTAAAACTTTGCTGTAAGACAATCCAGACTTGGCGTTCTGCCCACCGGTAGGGTTTTAACTGCCTCCAGAATTTCTACTGCCCTGATAGGTGCCGCCAGATCAATAGCTTGAGTGGCATCAAGTACTGGTAAGGGTATTCCCTCCAAAAAGGCATTGATTTCCTTCTCCCCCACCATATTTTCAAGTTGATACAAGTCCTTAAAATACTTTTCAAAAGTATCTGCTAATTCCTGGGAGTCCGTTATATATTTTCCTCCATGTTTAATCACTGTCACCATTCTGCTAGCCTCCCACTCCCTAACTCTAGCCGCCAACAAGTGGCCTGGGACATCTCCCCTCAGGAGATATTTGGCTTTAACTTTAGCTAGCCAAAAATCTACCTTGCCATAAACAATGTTTTCTAGTTCCCATCTTAGACTCTTAAGTTCCCCATCAATTTCCTCTGATGATCCCTCCAATGGAGGCAGAGAGTTAATGGCCCCCAAAATAAATTCCTCCTTTGCCCTCCTAAGCCTGTTGTTCCGAGCTGCCAAGTCTTGGGCCTTTCCCGCAAACAATATTTTGCAAGTTGGCCAGGCCAACTTCCTGTCACACAATGTGGGTAGTTGCTGCTGAATAATTTCTATTAGAGCACTCTCGAGTCTACCTCTAGCTGTAAAGTCCGTCAGTAAAGAATCACTCAGTCTCCATCGGAAAGGTCTAGGAGGGCCTATTTTTGGTTCCCAAAGTAATACAATTGGGGAATGATCAGAGAAAGTTCTACCCTCCGTTGATACTGTCCTTACTCCCATTAGTACCTCCCTGTTAACTAGAAAAAAGTCAATCCAAGATTGAGTCCTATGTACCGCTGAGTAGAAGGTCATGGTGTTGCTCCCTGTGGCATGGGTCTGTATCAGATCCACCAAGGCTGAGACCTCTAGTAGCTTATTTAGGGCCTCCTGGGTCTTCATCAGGGGTCTATTTATAGCTGGAATCCTATCCCCTACATTATCCGCTACTATATTCCAGTCTCCCGCTAGTATCAGAGAATGCCCAAGATAGCCAACGATATCCCTCTCTATTGAGGCAAAAAATTCTGTATTAGAGGGGTCGGTCCATATATAGAGGCCACCGAGACGGCCCTGCCATGCATAAGGCCCAAGATGTAAATCCCTCTGCCATCTTCTCTTGCGGTCACCTGCTCTACATTAAAAGGGTATGCCTTTCTTATTAAAATCGCCAGTCCTCCCAAGGCCCTTTCCTTACCTATCCCAAAGACCTGCCCCACCCAGAGTCACCTCAGACTATTCAATTCTTCTGTCAGTAGATGTGTTTCCTGAAGGGTGGCAATGTGAGCACCCATTTGATCCAATTGTCTCAATATTACCATTCTTTTACGTCTACCCCGAGCTCTTTAACATTCCATGATATTACTTTGGCATTCACCATAAACCATGCCAAACACTTATTCTGGGACAATTAACCTCTAAGATCCTATCTGGGTCTGTCCGTTTTGTTCCCATCCAAGTAAACTTTCTCTCTTCCCATATCCCTAACCCTTCCCCCCCACCCTTGCCCCTGATCCATGGATTGCCCACCTCTTATACATCAGATCATCGATGAACTGCCTCTTCTAGTACTCCCCTGCCCCTCTATAGTCTATCTTACATCCAGAGAGGGTCCTGTCTTGACCTATTCATTATTCCTTTTTGTCACCCTTAGTTTAACCCCATAGTCTACCCAATTTCCACTCTAAACTAACCCTACCTATGATCTCATTGTGTCCAACAAAGTGTTCCTCTTGTTATGGCCAAAAAGCTTAAGGTAGTGCTATTCCAAGTTCCCATTTTGGGTAACAATAGAAATTGGCTCCCTCTCTTCCTCAAACCCACCCCGCTTATGATCTCACCCTATATCCATCCCCCTATCCCGAGGGTCTTGCCTCCCCCTGGACCTTTCTGAAGCCCTTCGGTAACCCCTCCATCCATTTGTCATAACCTCAGGTCCTTTCCTGACATATTATTTGGGAGTTGGGGTATTTAAACCCAAGAAAACCGATCCGGGAAGCCATGCATAAGAGGTATGCCCTTGAGACCACCCTTAAATATTCTATTGCAAAACATAAACCCATTGTCACCATCCTCTTTTCCCCTTGTTTATCACTTCTCCACTTGTTTCTTTCCTCGGTTGAGTATTATCTGACTGTTTTTGCATGGCCCCCTTCAGATTCCTACTTCACATCACCTCTCCCAAAACAATGCTCCCCCTCAATGTCTTTACCAGGCCCTCGTATTCCATCCTTCTATCTAAGCCTCTTTTGCTTGAATAGGGTTTCCATATTTCTTTTCAGATGCTTAGCCAACCCCAGTCTCCATCTTTTCCCGTGGCTCTCTCCGACAAATGAGTCTAGTAATAAACATAAAACTAGAAAATTAAATATGACAAATTCGTCAAACTTAGCAACTTTAATGTCCCTATATTTCCAAACCAGTCCATCTTGTAGCTTTCCACATTCTCTGGACCATCTCAGCTCGGTGTTCTAAATAGCTTGGGGAGTTCCACTCAGAGCCCTTCTAACACTTCTTTTGCAGTGAGAAAACACTTTCCCCTGTTTGAAGCTGCACCACTAATGTGGCAGGATACAGCAGTCGAAACCTAATTCCAGCCAGATAGAGCTTTTTTTTGATTTCCAGGTATTCCTTCTGTTTTCCTCTCACAGAAGGCATTTGATCTTGAAATAACCACAAGGTGGCACCATTCCACTGCATTAATTTATTTTGTTTTGCTGCATTTAGGACATGCACCTTTTCTTTATAATTAAGGAAGCACATAATGATTACTCTAGGTCTTGCTCCAGGTGGGGGTATTTCTCTTAGCACCCTGTGCCCCCTTTTCAAGTTGTAAGCATCCCCATATGGAGTGGGGCCAATCAGTTTGAGCAACATTTCTTGGACATAAGAGATACAGTCTGCCCTTTCAGCCCTCTTGGGCAGCCCTGCCAAAATCAGATTGTTCCTTCTGCTTCTTGATTCCTGGTCCTCTCTTCTATCCTCCATCTTTTTGACTTGCCATTTGATCACCACCAGCTCCTGCTCAACTGTGGAGAGTTTTCTCTCTTGGGATGTGAGTCAAACTTCAGCATCACCCATTCTCTGGGTGAGCGACTGCAACACAGGTTTAACCTCTGCAAAGTCCACTACCAGTCCCTGGAGGAGCTGCTTAATTTCCAGATGTCTCCACTATTCGAGCAGGCACCCCCCTCTTTTCCTGCCACTTCATCTTAGTCCCCAGGGGTAGGGGATTGAGATTTTGGCTGCTTGGAAGCTGGGGCTCTCCCAGCGAGATCCTCAGTCATCTCGGGTTCCATCTCAATCTACTAGCGCGGTCTGGCTTACTGTCAGTCACTTACCGTGTATAGTTAAACGGACCCATTAAACACCAAATTTTGGATCACCACTATACAAACCCTCATCTGGATGCTTAGCCAGACTGAGAAGGCTCTTTTGGGACTGCTCCATTCACCTTGAGGGGTTTAAAAGATTATTTAAATGGCTAGGGGCCTCGGAGCAGAGCTGAGGACTTCTTACTAGAACTAGCTCATCATGTGATCCCAGGATTAAAGATATTATTAAACCACAGCACATAAATTCAAATAGAGACACAGACAGAGATACAGTAGTTAGAGATATGTTCAGGAGGAGATAGTGTGGGCCACTTGGAAATCAACTTTCACTCATACCAAATGCAAAAGTCAGGGCTAGTACCTTACAGTACACAAGACTTCTGAAAAACTATCTAGGTTCCAGAAATTGAGGGGTCCATGGCCTGGTCAAGGCACGTTGGATCCCTGAAACAAAGTACAAAAAGAGGATTTTTAAAGGCTGGAGGAGTAGGCTTGTTACACCATAACAAATGGAATAATAGAAGTGGGCTGGCTCAGAGAGCTCAGCCAATGGTTTATGGGTTGGGTAGGGGACTGGTTGCAAGGCAGAGAGTAAAAGAAGGATTTACACAGACAAGGCTCAGCATTCACTTCTAATACCAACTCAGAACTTAAAATGACTGTAAGGATTAAAGAAATTATTAAATCATGGCACATAAATTCAACTAGAGACACAGAGGGAGGTACAGTAGTTAGAGATATGTTCAGCAGGAGATAGTGTGGGCCACTTGGAAATCAGCTTCTACTGTCACCTAATCCAAAAGTCAGGGCTAGTACCTTGCAGTACAGTGGATTTCTGAAAAACTGTTTAGGTTCCAGAAATTGAAGGGTCCATGGCCTTTTCAAGGCATGCCGGATCCCTAAAATAAAGTAGGAAAACAGGATTTTTGAAGGCTGGAGTAGTAGGCATGTTACAACACAACAAAGAGAATAATAGAAGTGGCCAGGGTCAGAGAGTTCAGCAGATGGTTTGGGGGTTGGGTAGAGGACTGGTTGCAGGGCAGAGAGTAAAAGAAGGATTTACACATTCAAGGCTCAAAATTCACTTATAATATCAACTCAGAACTTAAAAAATGACTGTAAGGATTAAACAAATTATTAAACCCTGGCACATACATTCAACTAGAGACACTGAGGGAGATACAGTAGTTAGAGGTGTGTTCAGCAGGAGATAGTGTGAGCCACTTGGAAATCAGCTTCCACTGGTACTAAATTCAAAAGTCAGGGCTAGTACTTTGCAGTACAGAGGATTTCAGAAAAAACCTGTTTAGGTTCCAGAAATTGAGGGGTCCGTGGCCTAGTCTAGGCATGGTGGATCCCAGAAATAAAGTAGAAAAACAGGATTTTTAAAGGCTGGAGGAGTAGGCTTGTTACATCAGAACAAAGAGAATATTAGAAAACGGGCAGGATCAGAGAGCTCAACAGACTGTTTTGGGGTTGGGAATGAGACAGGTTGCAGGGCAGAGAGTAAAAGTAGGATTTACACAAGGCTCAAAATTCAGTTCAAATATCAACTCAGTACTTAAAATGGCTCTAAGAATTAAACAAATGATTAAACCCTGGCACGAAAAGTCAAATACAGACACAAAGGGAGGTACAGTTGTTAGAGATGTGTTCAGCAGGAGAAACTATGGGCCACTTAGAAATCAGTTTCCACTGGTACCAAATCCATAAGTCAGGGCTAGTACCTTGCAGTACAGAGGATTTCTGAAAAACTGGCATGTTACATCAGAACAAAGAGAATAATAGAAGTGGGCAGGGTCAGAGAGCTCAGCTACCAGTTTGGGGGTAGGGTAGGAGACAGTTTGCAGGGCAGAGAGTAAAAGAATGATTTACACAGTCATTGCTCAAAATTCACTTCTAATATCAACTCAGAACTTAAAATGACTATAAGGATTAAATAAATTATTAAACAATGGCACATAAATTCAACTAGAGACACAGAGGGAGATACAGTAGTTAAAGATATGCTCAGCAGGATATAGTGTGGGCCACCTGGAAATCCACTTTCACTTGTACCAAATCAAAAACTCAGGGCTAGTATCCTTTAGTGCAGAAGATTTCTGAAAAACTGTTCAGGTTGCAGAAATTGAGGGGTCCGTGGCCTGGTCAAGGCACGTTGGATCCCTGAAATAAAGTAGAAAAACAGGATTGCTAAAGGCTGGAGAAGTAGGCTTTTTACATCAGAACAAAGAGAATAAGAGAAGTGAGCAGGGTCAGAGAGCTCAGCAAACGGTTTGGGGTTGGGTAGGAGACAGGTTGCAGGGTAGAGAGTAAAAGAAGGATTTACACAGTCAGTGCTCAAAATTCACTTCTAATATCAACTCAGTACTTAAAATGACTGTAAGGTTCAAAGAAATTATTAAACCATGGCACATAAATTCAACTAGAGACACAGAGGGAGGAACTGTAGTAGGAGATATGTTAAGCAGCAGATAGTGTGAGCCACTTGGAAATCAGCTTCCACTATCACCTAATCCAAAAGTCAGGGTTAGTACCTTGCAGTATAGAGGATTTCTGAAAAACTGTTTAGGTTCCAGAAATTGAGGAGTCCATGGCCTTTTTATGGTACTCTGGATCCCTGAAATAAAGTAGAAAAATTAGGATTTTTGAAAGCTGGAGTAGTAGGCAAGTTACATCAAAACAAAGAGAATAATAGAAGTGGGCAGGGTCAGAGAGCTCAGCAGTTGGTTTGGGGGTGGGGTAGGGGATGGGTTGCAGGGCAGAGAGTAAAAGAAGGATTTACACAGTCAAGGCTCAAAATTCACTTATAATATCAACTCAGAACTTAAGAAATGACTGTAAGGATTAAACAAATAATTAAACCCTGGCATATAAATTCAACTTGAGACACTGAGGGAGATACAGTAGTTAGAGATGTGTTCAGCAAGAGGTAGTGTGGGCCACTTGGAAATCAGCTTCCACTGGTACCAAATCCAAAATTCAGGGCTAGTACTTTGCAGTACAGAGGCTTTCTGAAAACCTGTTTAGGTTCAAGAAATTGAGAAGTCAGTGGCCTGGTTAAGGCATGGTGGATCCCTGAAATAAAGTAGAAAAACAGGATTTTTAAATGCTGGAGTAGTAGGCTTGATACATCAGAACAAAGAGAATAAGAGAAGTGGGCAGGATCGGAGAGCTCAGCAGAAGGTTTGGGGGTGGGGTAGGAGACAGGTTGCAGGGTAAAGAGTAAAAGAAGGATTTACACAGTCAGTGCTCAAAATTCACTTCTAATATCAACTCAGTACTTAAAATGACTGTAAGGTTTAAAGAAATTATTAAACTCAGGCACATAAATTCAACTAAAGACACAGAGGGATATACAGTATTAGAGATGTGTTCAGCAGGAGATATTGAAGGTCACTTGGAAATCAGCTTCCACTGGTACCAAATCCAAAAGTCAGGCCTAGTACCTTGCAGTAGAGAGGATTTTGGAAAACCTGTTTCAGTTCCAGAAATTGAGAGGTCCATGGCCTGGTAAAGGCGTGCTGCATCCCTGAAATAAAGTAGAAAAACAGGATTTTTAGAGGCTGTAGGGGTAGGCTTGTTACAATAGAACAAAGAGAATAATAGAAGTGGACAGGGTCAGAGAGATCAGCAGATGGTTTGGGGGTTGGGAACGAGAAAGGTTGCAGGGCAGAGAGTAAAAGAAGGATTTACACAATCAAGGCTCAGAATTCACTTCTAATATCAACTCAGAACTTAAATTGACAGTAAGGATTAAACAAATTATTTAACCCTGGCACATAAATTCAACTAGAGACACAGCGGGAGGTATAGTAGTTAGGGATGCGTTCAGCACAAGATAGTGTGGGCCACTTGGAAATCCATTTCCACTGGTACAAAATCCAAAAGTCAAGCTAGTACTGTGCAGTACAGAGGATTTCTAAAAACTGTTTCCGTTTTAGAAATTGAGGGGTCCGTGGCCTGGTCTGGGCACGCTGGATCCCTGAAATAAAGTAGAAAAACAGTATTTTTCAAGGCTGGAGGAGTAGACTTATTACATCAGAACAAAGTGAATAATAGAAGTGGGCAGGGTCAGAGAGCTCAGCACACCGTTTGGGGGTTGGGTAGGAGACAGATTGTATGGCAGAGAGTAAAACAAGGATTTACACAGTCAAGGCTCAAAATTCGCTTCTAATATCAACTCAGAACTTAAAATGACTGTAAGGATTAAACAAATTATTAATCCCTGGCACATAAATTCAACTAGAGACACAGAGGGAGATACAGTAGTTAGAGATGAGTTTAGCAGCAGATAGTGTGGGCCTCTTGGAAATCAGCTTCCACTGGTACCAGACCCAAAAGTCCGGGCTACTACCTTGCAGTACACAGGATTTCTGAAAATCTGTTTAGATTCCATAAATTGCGGGGTCCGTGGCCAGATCAAGGCACGCTGGATCCCTGAAAAAAGTAGAAAAACAGGATTTTTAAAGGCTGGAAGATTAGGCTTGTTACATCAGAACAAAGAGAATAATAAAAGTGGGCTGGGTCACAGAACTCAGCAGACAGTTTGGGGGTTGGGTAGGAGACAGGTTGCAGGGCACAGAGTAAAAGTAGGATTTACACAGTCAAGACTCAAAATTCACTTCTAATATCAACTCAGAACTTAAAATTACTGTAAGGATTAAACAAATTATTAAACCCTGGCATATAGATTCATCTAGAGACACAGAGGGAGATACAGTAGTTAGAGATGTGTTCAGCAGGAGATAGTGTGGGCCACTTGAAATCAGCTTCCCTGGTACAAAATCCAAAAATCAGGATAGTACCTTGCAGTACGAAGGATTTCTGAAAAACTGTTTAGCTTCCTCAAATTGAGGAGTCCATGGCCTAGTTTAGGCAAGCTGGATCTCTGAACTAAAGTAGTAAAACAGGGTTTTTAAAGACTGGAGGAGTTGGATTGTTACATTACAACAAAGAAAATAATTGAAGTGGGCAGTGTCAGAGAGCTCAGCAGACGGTTTGGGGGACAGGTAGGAGACAGGTTGCAGGGCAGAGAGTAAAAGAAGGATTTATGCAGTCAAGGTTCAAAATTCACTTCTGATATAAACTCAGATCTTAAGATGACTGTAAGGATTAAAGAAATTATTAAACCCTGGCTGTTAAATTCAACTAGAGACACAGAGGGAGATACAATAGTTAGAGATATGTTCAGTAGGAGATAGTGTGGGCCACTTGAAAATCATCTTCCACTGGTACCAAATGCAAAAGTCATGGCTGATACCTTGCAGTTCAGAGGATTTGTGAAAAACTGTTTCGGTTCCTGAAATTGAGGGGTCCATGGACTGGTGATGGCATGCTGTGATCCTGAAAACAAAGTAGAAAAAGAGGATTTTTAAAGACTGGAGAAGTAGGCTTGTTACATCAGAATAAAGAGAAAAATAGAAGTGGACAGGGTCAGAGAGAACAGCAGAAGGTTTGAAGGTTGGGTAGGAGACAGGTTGCAGCGCAGGGGTAACAGAAGAATTTACACAGTCAAGGCTCAAAATTCACTTCTAATATCAACTCAGAACTTAAAATGACTGTAAGGATTAAAAATATTATTAAACTCTGGCACATAAATTCAACAAGAGCGACAGAGGCAGAGGCAGTAGTTAGAGATGTGTTCATCAAGGGAATAGTGTGGGCCACTTGGAAATCAGCTTCCACTGGTACCAAATCCAAAAGTCAGGGCTAGTACCTTGCAGTACAGAGGATTTCTGAAAAACTGTTTAGGTTCCAGAAATTGAGGGGTCCATTGCCTGGTTAAGGTATGGTGGATCCCTGAAATAAAGTACTGAAAAAGGATTTTTAAAGTCTAGAGGAGTAGGCTTGTTACACCAGAGCAAATAAAATAATAGATGTAAGCAGGGTCAGAGAGCTCAGCAGACGGTTTAGGGACTGGGTAGGAGACAGACTGGAGGGCAGAGAGTAAAAGAAGGATTTACACAGTCAAGGCTCAAAATTCACTTCTCGTATCAACTCAGAACTTAAAATGACTGCAAGGATTAAACAAATTATTAAACACTGGCACATAAATTCAGCTAGAGACAGAGAGGGAGATACAGTAGTTAGAGATGTGTTCAGCAGGAGTTAGTGTGGGCCTCTTGGAAATCAGCTTCTTCTGGTGCCAAATCCAAAAGTCAGGGCTAGTACCTTACAGCACAGAGGATTTCTGAAAAAATGTTTAGGTTCCAGAAATTGAGGGTTCTGTGGCATGGTCAAGGCACGCTGGATCCCAGAAATAGAGTAGAAAAAGAGGATTTTTAAAAGCTGGATGAGTAGCCTTGTTACACCACAACAAATGGAATAACTGAAGTGGGCAGGGTCAGAGAGCTCAGCCAATGGTTTGCTAGTTGGGTAGGGGACTGGTTGCAAGGCAGAGAGTAAAAGAAGGATTTTCACAGACAAGGCTCAGCATTCACTTCTAATATCAACTGAGAACTTAAAATGACTGTAAGGATTAAAGAAATTATTCAACCATGGCACATAAACTCAACTAGAGACACAGAGGGAGATACAGTAGTTAGCGATATGTTCAGTAGGAGATAGTGTGGGCCACTTGGAAATCAGATTCCACTGGTACCAAATCCAAAAGTCAGGGTTAGTTCCTTGCAGTACAGAGGATTTCTGAAAACCTGTTTAGGTTCCAGAAATTGAGGGCTCCGTGGTCTGGTCTAGGCATGGTGGATCCCAGAAATAAAGTAGAAAAACAGGATTTTTAAAGGCTGGAGGAGTAGGCTTGTTACATCAAAACAAAGAGAATATTAGAAGTGGACAGGGTCACAGAGCTCAGCAGACTGTTTGTGGGTTTGGAAGGAGACAGGTTGCAGGACAGAGAGCTTCTACTATCACTTAATCCAAAAGTCAGGGCTAGTACCTTACAGTTCAGAGGATTTCTGAAAAACTGTTTGGGTTCCAGAAATTGCAGGGTCCGTGGCCTGGTCAAGGCACGCTGGATCACTGAAATAAAGTAGAAAAACAGGATTTTTAAAGGCTGGAGTAGTAGGCATGTAACATTAGAACAAAGAGAATAATAGAATTGGGCAGGGTCAGAGTGCTCAGCAGATGGTTTGGGCATTGGGTAGGGTACTGGTTGCAGGGCAGAAAGTAAAAGAAGGATTTACCCAGTCAAGGCTCATTTTCACTTATAACATCAACTGAGAACTTAAAAAATGGCTGTAAGGATTAAAAAAATTATTAAACCCTGGCACATAAATTCAATTAGAGACACTGAGGGAGATACAGCAGTTAAAGATGTGTTCAGCAGGAGATGGTGTGGGCCACTTGGAAATCAGCTTCAACTGGTACCAAATCCAAAAGTCAGGGCTAGTACCTTACAGCACAGGGGATTTCTGAAAAAATGTTTAGGCTCCAGAAATTGAGGGTTCTGTGGCATGGTCAAGGCAAGATGGATCCCAGAAATAAAGTAGAAAAACAGGATTTTTAAAGGCTGGAGGAGTAGGCTTGTTACATCAAAACAAAGAGAATATTAGAAGTGGACAGGGTCAGAGAGCTCAGCAGACCGTTTGTGGGTTAGGAAGGAGACAGGTTGCAGGACAGAGAGTAAAAGAAGGATTTACACAATCAAGGCTCAAAATTCAGTTCAAATATCAACTCAGTACTTAAAATGGCCCTAAGGATTAAACAAATGATTAAACCTTGGCACGTAAAGTCAAATACAGACACAGAAGGAGATACAGTTGTTAGAGATGTGTTCAGCAGGAGATAGTGTGGGCCACTTAGAAATCAGTTTCCACTGGTACCAAATCCAAAACTCAGGGCTAGTAACTTGCAGTGCAGAGGATTTCTGAAAAACTGTTTAGGTTCAAAAAATTGAGGAGTCCATGGCCTGGTCAAGGCACTCTAGAAGCCTAAAATACAGTAGAAAAACAGGATTTTTAAAGGCTGGAAGACTAGGCTTGTAGCTTGCAGGGCAGAGAGTAAAAGAAGGATTTACACAGTCAACACTCAAAATTCAATTCTTATGTCAACTCAGAACTTAAAATGACTATAAGGATTAAAGAAATTATTAAACCATGGCACATAAACTCAACTAGAGACACAGAGGGAGATACAGTAGTTAGAGATATGTTCAGCAGGAGATAGTGTGGGTCACCTGGAAATCAACTTTCACTCGTACCAAATCCAAAAGTAAGGGCTAGAACTTTGCAGTTCACAGGATCTCCAAAAAAATGTTTAGATTCCAGAAATAGTGGGGTCCGTGGCCTGTTCAAGGCATGCTGGATCCCTGAAATTAAGTAGAAAAACGGCATTTTTAATGGCTGGAGGAGTAGGCTCTGATATAAACAAGAACAAAGAGAATAATAGAAGTGGGCAGGGTCAGAGCGCTCAGCAGATGGTTTGGGGGATGGGTAGGAGACAGGTTGCAGGGCAGAGAGTAAAGTAAGGATTTGCCAAGTCAAGGCTGAAAATTCCCGTCTAGTATCAACTCAGATCTTAAAATGACTGTAAGGATTTAAGAAATTATTAAACCCTGGCACATAAATTCTACTAGAGACACAGAAGGTGATACAGTACTTAGAGATGTGTTCAGCTGGAGATAATATGGGTAACTTGGAAATCAGCTTCCACTATCACATAATCGAAAAGTCAGGGCTAGTACCTTGCAGTACAGAGGATTTCTGTAAAACATTTTAGGTTCCAGGAATTGTGTGGACCGTGGCCTTTTCAAGGCACGCTGGATCCCTGAAATAAAGCAGAAAAACAAGCTTTTTAAAGGCTGGAGTAGTAGGCATGTTACATTAGAACAAAGAGAGTAATAGAAGTGGGCAGGGTCAGAGAGCTCAGCAAATGGTTTGGACGTTGGGTAGGGTACTGGTTGCAGGGCAGAGAGTAAAAGAAGGGTTTACACAGTCAAGGCTCAAAATTCACTTATAATATCAACTGAGAACTTAAACAAGCATTTGTCAATGCCAAATGTTGCTTGCTTCTATGTGCTGTTTAGGTATTTGGAAGTCATTGGAGTGCAAATATTGAAAATTTAGAACTTCAGAGTGCGTGGAATCATAGCACTCCTCAGAAACAGTCATTTTAGGAATTTTTCACCAAATTTTCAACATAGCCATTTTAAGATCTCTGCTCATGAACAGTGTCACTCTGATTTTGTTAATGTGTCCCATACATTGAGTTTGCACAACGACTGTGCCATTGTGCGCCATATCATGTAAACACATTTTGGGCAGTATGTGAAAAATGACAGCTGTACTGCTCATAAGGAGGTTTTGTAAAATGGCAATGTTGAAAATCTGGAGTGAAAATATTGAAAATTTGCAAACTTACGAGCCTGCGTAGGAACTGTGCAACGCACGCTCGTAAAACAGTCATTTTTAGGAATTATTTCACCAAATTTTCAAAATAACCACTTTAACACCTCTGCTCATGAGCAGTGTCACTGTGATTTTCTTAATTTGTCCGGTACATTGATTTCACACACCAACTGCACCGTTCTGCGCTAGAGGGGCGGAAACACATTTTGGGTGAGATGTGAAAAATGACAGCTGTACTACTCATAAGAAGGTGTGGTAAAATGGCAATGTTGAAAATCTGGAGTGAAAATATTGAAATTTCGCGAACTTACGAGCCTGCGTAGGAAATGCGCAACGCACGCTCGTAAAACAGTCATTTTTTTGAATTTTGGCACCAAATTTTCAACATGGGGTTTTTACGACCCCTTCTCATAAATGATGTCACTGTCATGGTGGTATACAGGCCCAAATGGTGTTTTTGCAGTCACTGCGCGAAATCACCCTTCGGGCATGAATAACGCCATGACAGTGACCTCATTCATGAGAAGGGGCCCCAAAAACCCCATGTTGAAAATTTGGTGCAAAAATTCCCAAAAATGCCTGAGATATGCAGCAAAGTTGAAACCCCCCTATCTAGCCCATTATACAGCTTACCGCATTTCCTTTGGTTAGCGTCGGCTTTGAAGAGTGCAGCGTGTTCCCGGTCCACGAAGATCGCACTGGAGTCCAGAGGTAAGTGTGGGGTGAGGGGGCGGGAGTGCTGGGTGTGCAGTGGGTGGGTGCGGGTTGTGGGAGGGGTGGGAGACGTGCAGTGGACCGCTTTCATTTTTCAGGTAAAAAAAAGATGTTGTGGGACCATTTTGCCATGCTGGGGTGGGCTCCTGTGGCACAAGGATATTGGGGGTGTTCAGCTGATGGGGAGTTTGGGCACCCCAGTCGGCCAAAGACTGATTGTCACGCTGGGGTGGGCTCAGCGTGGCACCTCAACAGGGGAGAGGAGACAGCTGATGGGGATTGGGCACCAGTCGGCTACACAGTAGGTGTGGGGTGAGCACACCCTGCGTGTGGGGAGCTATGCTTCTTATCTCTGCTCACTGGGCGTAGCTCTTTCAACTGTATGCCACTGCATTTTGAGCAAAATGCAGACAGCTCCAAATACATTGGCTTACAGGGGCCATGCCTGCCAGCTCACTGACTGAATTGGAGGAGGAGGTGACACACCTCTGAAATCTCCGATGATGACACTATGTTTCTGGCACATGCGTGCAAGCAACATAAAAATGACTGTAAGGATTAAAAAAATTATTAAACCATGGGACATAAATTCAACTAGAGACACTGAGGGAGATACAGCAGTTAGAGATGTGTTCAGCAGGAGATAGTGTGGGCCACTTGGAAATCAGCTTCCACTGGTACCAAATCCAAAATTCAGGGCTAGTACTTTGCAGTACAGAGGATTTCTGAAAACCTGTTTAGGTTCCAGAAATTGAGGGCTCCATGGCCTGGTCTAGGCATGGTGGATCCCAGAAATAAAGTAGAAAAACAGGATTTTTAAAGGCTGGAGGAGTAGGCTTGTTACATTAGAACAAAGAGAATATTAGAAGTGGGCAGGGTCAGAGAGTTCAGCAGACCGTTTGGGGGTTTGGAAGGAGACAGGTTGCAGGGCAGAGAGTAAAAGAAGGATTTTCACAATCAAGGCTCAAAATTCAGTTCAAATATCAACTCAGTACTTAAAATGGCCCTAAGGATTAAACAAATGATTAAACCTTGGCACGTAAAGTCAAATACAGACACAGAAGGAGATACAGTTGTTAGAGATGTGTTCAGCAGGAGATAGTGTGGGCCACTTAGAAATCAGCTTCCACTGGTACCAAATCCAAAACTCAGGGCTAGTAACTTGCAGTGCAGAGGATTTCTGAAAAACTGTTTAGGTTCAAAAAATTGAGGGGTCCATGACCTTGTCAAGGCACTCTAGATGCCTAAAATACAGTAGAAAAACGGGATTTTTAAGACTGGAAGACTAGGCTTGTAGCTTGCAGGGCAGAGAGTAAAAGAAGGATTTACACAGTCAACGGTCAAAATTCACTTCTAATGTCAACTGAGAACTTAAAATGACTATAACAATTAAAGAAATTAATAAACCATGGCACATAAACTCAACTAGAGACACAGAGGGAGATACAGTAGTTAGAGATATGTTCAGCAGGAGATAGTGTGGGTCACCTGGAAATCAACTTTCACTCGTACCAAATCCAAAAGTTAGGGCTAGAACTTTGCAGTTCCCAGGATTTCCAAAAAATTGTTTAGGTTCCAGAAATAGAGGGGTCCGTGGCCTGTTCAATGAACGCTGGATCCCTGAAGTAAAGTAGAAAAACTGCATTTTTAATGGCTGGAGGAGTAGGCTCTGATATAAACAAGAACAAAGAGAATAATAGAAGTGGGCAGGGTCAGAGCGCTCAGCAGATGGTTTGGGGGATGGGAAGGAGACAGGTTGCAGGGCAGAGAGTAAAAGAAGGATTTGCAAAGTCAAGGCTGAAAATTCCCGTCTAGTATCAACTCAGATCTTAAAATGACTGTAAGGATTTAAGAAATTATTAAACCCTGGCACATAAATTCAACTAGAGATACAGAAGGTGATACAGTACTTAGAGATGTGTTCAGCAGGAGATAATGTGGGCAACTTGGAAATCAGCTTCCACTATTACCTAAACCAAAAGTCAGGGCTAGTACCGTGCAGTACAGAGAATATCTGAAAAACAGTTTAGGTTCCAGGAATTGTGTGGACTGTGGCCTTTTCAAGGCATGCTGGAACCCTGAAATAAAGGAGAAAAATAGGATTTCTAAGGGCTGGAGTAGTAGGCATGTTACATTAGAACAAAGAGAATAATAGAAGTGGGCATGGTCAGAGAGCTCAGCAGATGGTTTGGGCGTTGGGTTGGGTACTGGCTGCAGGGCAGAGAGTAAAAGAAGGATTTACACAGTCAAGGCTTAAAATTCACTTATAGTATCAACTGAGAACTTAAAAAATGACTGTAAGGATTAAAAAAAATTATTAAACCCTGGCACATAAATTCAACTAGAGACACTGAGGGAGATACAGCAGTTTGAGATGCGTTCAGCAGGAGATGGTGTGGGCCACTTGGAAATCAGCTTCCACTGGTACCAAATCCAAAATTCAGGGCTAGTACTTTGCAGTACAGAGGATTTCTGAAAACCTGTTTAGGTTCCAGAAATTGAGGGCTCCGAGGCCTGGTCTAGGCATGGTGGATAACAGAAATAAAGTAGAAAAACAGGATTTTTAAAGGCTGGAGGAGTAGGCTTGTTACAACAGAACAAAGAGAATATTAGAAGTGGACAGGGTCAGAGAGCTCAGCAGACCGTTTGGGGGTTTGGAAGGAGGCAGGTTGCAGAACAGAGAGTAAAAGAAGGATTTACATAATCAAGGCTCAAAATTCAGCTCAAATATCAACTCAGTACTTAAAATGGCCCTAAGGATTAAACAAATGATTAAACCTTGGCAAGTAAAGTCAAATACAGACACAGAAGGAGATACAGTTGTTAGAGATGTGTTCAGCAGGAGATAGTGTGGGCCACTTAGAAATCAGCTTTCACTGGTACCAAATCCAAAACTCAGGGCTAGTAACTTGCAGTGCAGAGGATTTCTGAAAAAAACTGTTTAGGTTCAAAAAATTGAGGGGTCCATGGCCTGGTCAAGGCACTCTAGATGCCTAAAATACAGTAGAAAAACTGGAATTTTAAAGGTTGGAAGACTAGGCTTGTAGCTTGCAGGGCAGAGAGTAAAAGACGGATTTACACAGTCAACGGTCAAAATTCACTTCTAATGTCAACTCAGAACTTAAAATGACTATAAGGATTAAAGAAATTATTAAACCATGGCACATAAACTCAACTAGAGACACAGAGGGAGATACAGTAGTTAGAGATATGTTCAGCAGGAGATAGTGTGGGTCACCTGGAAATCAACTTTCACTCGTACCAAATCCAAAAGTCAGAGCTAGAACTTTGCAGTTAACAGGATTTCAAAAAAAATGTTTAGGTTCCAGAAATAGAGGGTCCGTGGCTTGTTCAAGCCATGCTGGATCCCTGAAATAAAGTAGAAAAACTGCATTTTTAATGGCTGGAGGAGTAGGCTCTGATATAAACAAGAACAAAGAGAATAATAGAAGTGGGCAGGGTCAGAGCACTCAGCAGATGGTTAGGGGGATGGGTAGGAGACAGGTTGCAGGGCAGAGAGTAAAAGAAGGATTTGCAAAGTCAAGGCTGAAAATTCCTGTCTAGTATCAACTCAGATCTTAAAATGACTGTAAGGATATAAGAAATTATTAAACCCTGCCACATAAATTCAACTAGAGGCACAAAAGGTGATACAGTACTTAGAGATGTGTTCAGCAGGAGATAATGTGGGCAACTTAGAAATCAGCTTCCACTATCACCAAATCCAAAAGTCAGGGCTAGTACTGTGCAGTACAGAGGATTTCTGAAAAACAGTTTAGGTTCCAGGAATTGTGTGGACCATGGCCTTTTCAAGGCATGCTGGATCCCTGAAATAAAGTAGAAGAACAGGATTTTTAAAGGCTGGAGTAGTAGGCATGTTACATCAGAACAAAGAGAATAATAGAGGTGGGCATGGTCAGAGAATTCAGCAGATGGTTTGGGGGTTTGGTAGGGGACTGGTTGCAGGGCAGAGAGTAAAAGATGGATTTACACAGTCAAGGCTCAAAATTCACTTCTAATATCAACTCAGAACTTAAAAAATGACTGTAAGGATTAAACAAATTATTAAACCCTGGCACATAGAGTCAACTAGAGACACAGAGGGAGATATAGTAGTTAGAGATGAGTTCAGCAGGAGATAGTGTGTGTCACTGGGAAATCAGCTTCCACTGGTGCCAAATCCAAAAGTCAGGGCTAGTACTTTGCAGTACAGAGGATTTCTGAAAACCTGTTTAGGTTCCAGAAATTGAGGGGTCCGTTGCCTGGTTAAGGCATGGTGGATCCCTGAAATAAACTACAGAAAAAGGATTTTTAAAGCATGGAGGAGTAGGCTTGTTACATCAGAACAAAGAAAATAATAGAAGCGGGTAGGGTCAGAGAGAACAGCAGATGGTCTATGGATTGGGTAGGAGACAGTTTTCAGGGTATAGAATAAAAGAAGGATTTACACAGTCAAGGCTCTAAATTCACTTCTAATATCATCTCAGAGTTTAAAATGACTGTAAGGATTAAACAAATTATTAAGCCCTGGCACATCAATTCATCTAGAGGCACAGAGGGAGATACAGTAATAAGAGACGTGTTCAGCAGGAGATAGTGTGGGCACATGGAAATCAGCTTCCACTGGTACCCAATCCAAAAGTCAGGGCTAGTACCTTGCAGTACAAAGGATTTCTGAAAGACTGTTTAGGTTCCAGAAATTGAGGGGTCCGTAGCCTGGTCAAGGCACTCTGGGTCCCTGAAATAAAGTAGAAAAACAGAATTTTAAGAGGCTGGAGGAGTGGGCTTGTTACATCAGAACAAAGAGAATAATAGAAGGGTACAGGGCAGAGAACTCAGCAGACAATTTGGGGGTTGGGCATGAGACAGGTGGCAGGGATGTGAGTCAAAGTAGGATTTACACAGTCAAGGCTCAAAATTCACTTCTCATATCAACTCAGAACACAAAATGACTGTAAGGATTAAACAAATCATTAAACCCTGGTATAAAAATTCAACTAGAGACACAGAGGGAGATATAGTAGTTAGAGATGTGTTCAGCAGGAGATAGAGTGGGCCACTTGGAAATCAGCTTCCACTGGTACCAAATCCAAAAGTCAGGGCTAGTACCTTGCAGTACAGAGGATTTCAGAAAAACTGTTTAGGTTCCAGAAATTGAGGGGTCCGTTGCCTGGTTAAGGCAGGGTGGATCCCAGAAATAAATTACAGAAATAGGATTTGTAAAGTATGGAGGAGTAGGTTTGTTACATCAGAAAAAAGAAAATAATAGAAGTGGGTAGGGTCAGAGAGCAGAGCAGACAGTTAAGGGATTGGGTAGTAGACAGTTTTCAGGGTACAGAATAAAAGAAGGACTTACACAGTCAAGGCTCAAAATTCACTTCTAATATCAACTCAGAGCTTAAATTGTCTGTAAGGATTAAACAAATTATTAAGCCCTGACACATCAATTCATCTAGAGGCACAGAGGGAGATACAGCAGTTAGAGATGTGTTTGGCAGGGGATAGTATGGGCCACTTTGAAATCAGCTTCCACTGGTACCCAATCCAAAAGTCAGGGCTAGTACCTTGCAGTATGTAGGATTTCTGAAAAACTGTTTAGGGTCCAGAAATTGAGGGGTCCGTAGCCTGGTCAAGGCACTCTGGGTCCCTGAAATAAAGTGGAAAAACAGGATTTTTAGAGGCTGGAGGAGTGGGCTTGTCACATCAGAACAAAGAGAATAACAGAAGGGTACAGGGTCAGAGAGCTCAGCAGACAGTTTGGGGGTTGGGTACGAGACAGGTGGGAGGGCTGTGAGTAAAAGTATAATTTACACAGTCAAGGCTCACAATTCTCTTCTCATATCAACTCAGAACATAAAATGACTGTGAGGATTAAACAAATTATTAAACCCTCTCATATAAATTCAACTAGAGACACAGAGGGAGATACAGTAGTTATAGATGTGTTCCGCATGAGATAGTGTGGGCCACTTGTAAATCAGCTTCCCCTGGTACAAAATCCAAAAGTCAGGGCTAGTACCTTGCAGTACAGAAGATTTCTGAAAAACTGTTTAGGTTGCAGAAATTGAGGGGTCCGTGGCCTGGTCAAGGCATGCTGGATCCCAGAAATAAAGAAGAAAAACAGGATTTTTAAAGACTGGAGTAGTAGGCTAGTACATCAGAACAAAGAGAATAAGAGAAGTGGGCAGAGTCGGAGAGATCAGCAGACGGCTAGGGTTTGGGTAGGAGACAGGTTGCAGGGCAGAGAGTAAAAGAAGGATTTACACAGTCAGTGTTCAAAATTCACTTCTATTATCAACTCAGTGCTTAAAATGACTGTAAGGTTTAAAGAAATTATTAAACCCAGGCACATTAATTCAACTAAAGACACAGAGGGAGATACACTATTAGAGATTTGTTCAGCAGGAGATATTGTGGGTCACTTGGAAATCAGCTTCTATTGGTACCAAATCCAAAAGTCAGGGCTAGTACCTTGCAGTACAAAGGATTTTGGAAAACCTGTTTTGGTTCCAGAAATTGAGAGGTCCATGGCCTGGTAAAGGCACGCTGCATCCCTGAAATAAAGTAGAAAAACAGGATTTTTAAAGGCTGTATGAGTAGGCTTGTTACAGCAGAACAAAGAGAATAATAGAGGTGGACAGGGTCAGAGAGCTCAGCAGTTGGTTTGGGGACTGGGTAGGAGACAGGTTGCAGGGCAGAGAATGAAAGAAGGAATTACACAGTCAAGGCTCAAAATTCTCTTCTAATATCGACTCAGAACTTAAATTGACAGTAAGGATTAAACAAATTATTAAACCCTGGCACACAAATTCAACTAGAGACACAGAGGGAGATATTGTAGTTAGAGATGTGTTCAGCACAAGATAATGAGGGCCACTTGGAAATCTGCTTCCACTGGTACCAAATCCAAAATTCAGGATGGTACCGTGCAGTACAGAGGATTTCTGAAAAACTGTTTAGGTTTCAGAAATGGAGTGGTCCACGGACTGGTCTGGGCACACTGGATCCATGAAATAAAGTAGAAAAACAAGATTTTTAATGGCTGGAGGAGTATGCTTGTTTCATCAGAACAAAGAGAATAATAGAAGTGGGCAGGGTCAGAGAGCTCAGGAGACGGTTTGGGGGCTGGTTAGGATATAGGTTGGTGGGCAGAGAGTAAAAGAAGGATTTACTCAGTCAAGGCTCAAAATTCACTTCTAATATCGACTCAGAAGTTAAAATGACTGTAAGGATTACAGAAATTATTAAACCCTGGCACATAAATTCAACTAGAGACACAGATTGAGATACAGTAGTTAGATATGTGTTCTGCAGGAGATAGTGTGGGCAACTTGGAAATCATATTCCACTGGTTCCAAATCCAAAAGTCAGGGCTAGTACCTTGCAGTACAGAGGATTTCGGAAAACCTGCTTTGGTTCCAGAAATTGAGAGGTCCATGGCCTGGTAAAGGCACGCTGCATCCCTGTAATAAAGTAGAAAAACAGGATTTTTTTAAAGGCTGGAGGAGTAGGCTTATTATATCAGAACATAGTTAATAATAGATGTGGGCGGGGTCAGAGAGCTCAGCACACCGTTTTGGGGGTTGGGTAGTAGACAGTTTGTAGGGCAGAGAGTAAAAGAAGGATTTACACAGTTAAGGCTTAAAATTCACTTTTAATATCAACTCAGAACTTAAAATGACTCTAAGGATTAAACAAATTAATAAACTCTGGCACATAAATTCAACAAGAGCCACAGAGGCAGATACAGAAGTTAGTGATGTGTTCAGCAGGAGATAGTGTGGGCCTCTTGGAAATCAGCTTCCACTGTTACCATATCCAAAAGTCAGGGCTAGAACGCGTACAGAGGATTTCAGAAAACTGTTTAGGTTCCAGAAATTGAGGGGTCCGTTGCCTGTTTTAGGCATGGTGGATCTCTGAAAAAGTACAGAAACAGTATTTTTAAAGTCTGGAGGAGTAGGCTGTTTACATCAGAACAAAGAAAATAATAGAAGTGGGTAGGTCAGAGAGCACGCAGACGGTTTAGGGATGGGGTAGGAGACAGTTTTCAGGGTATAGAATAAAAGAAGGATTTACACAGTCAAGGCTCTAAATTCATTTCTAATATAAACTCAGAGCTTAAAATGACTGTAAGGATTAAACAAATTATTAAACCCTGGCACTTAAATTCATCTGGAGACACAGAGGGTGATACAGTATTGAGAGATGTGTTCAGCTTGAGAAAGTGTGGGCCACTTGGAAATCAGCTTCCACTTGTTCCAAATCCAAAAGTCAGGGGTAGTACCTTGCAGTACATAGGATTTCTGAAAAACTGTTTAGGATCCAGAAATTGAGGGGTCCGTAGCCTGGTCAAGACACTCTGGGTCCCTGAAATAAAGTAGAAAAACAGGATTTTTAGAGGCTGTAGGAGTGGGCTTGTTACATAAGAACAAAGAGGAGAATAATAGAAGGGTACAGGATCAGAGAGCTCAGCAGACAGTTTGAGGGTTGGGTATGAGACAGGCGGCAGGGCTGTGAGTAAAAGTAGGATTTACACAGTCAAGTCTCAAAATTCACTTCTCATATGAACTCAGAACCTAAAATGACTGTAAGGATTAAACAAATCATTAAACCCTGGTATAAAAATTCAACTAGAAACACTGAGGGAAATACAGTAGTTAGAGATTTGTTCCGCATGAGATAGTGTGGGCCACTTGGAAATCAGCTTTCCCTGGTACAAAATCCATAAGTCAGGGCTAGTATATTTTAGTACAGAAGATTTCTGAAAAACTGTTTAGGTTGCAGAAATTGACGGGTCTGTGTCCTGGTCAAGGCATGCTGGATCCCTGAAATAAAGTAGAAAAACAGGATTTTTAAAGGCTGGAGTAGTAGGCATGTTACATCAGAACAAAGAGAATAAGAGAAATAGGCAGGGTCAGAGAGCTCAGCGGACGGTTTGGAGGTTGGGTAGCAGACAGGTTGCAGGGCAGAGAGTAAAAGAAGGATTTACACAGTCAGTGCTCATAATTCACTTCTATTATCAACTCAGTACTTAAAATGAGTGTAAGGTTTAAAGAAATTATTAAACCCTGGCACATAAATTCAACTAAAGACACAGCGGGAGATACAGTTTTAGAGATGTGTTCAGCAGGAGATATTGTGGGTCTCTTGGAAATCAGCTTCCACTGTTACCAAATCCAAAAGTCAGGGCTAGTACCTTGCAGTACAGAGGATTTCGGAAAATCTGTTTAGGTTCCAGAAATTGGGTGGTTCATGGTCTGGTAAAAGCACGCTGCATCCCTGAAATAAAGTAGAAAAACAGGATTTTTAAAGGCTGTTCTAGTAGGCTTGTTACATCAGAACAAAGAGAATAATAGAAACGGACAGGGTCAGAGAGCTCAGCAGACGGTTTAGGGGTTGGGTAGAAGACAGGTTGCAGGGCAGAGAGTAAAAGAAGGATTTACACAGTCAAGGCTCAAAATTCTCTTCTAATATCAACTCAGAACTTAAAATGACAGTAAGGATAAAACAAATTATTAAACCCTGGCACACTAATTCAATTAGAGACACGGAGGGAGATATAGTAGTTAGAAATGTGTTCAGCACAAGATAGTGTGAGCCACTTGGAAATCCGCTTCCACTGGTAACAAATCCAAAAGTCAGGCTAGTACCTTGCAGTACAGAGGATTTCTGAAAAACTGTTTAGGTTTTAGAAATTGAGGGGTCTGTTGCCTGCTCTGGGCACGCTGGATCCCCAAAATAAAGTAGAAAAACAGAATTTTTAATGGCTGTAGGAGTATGCGTGTTACATCAGAACAAAGAGAATAATAGTAGTGGGCAGGGTCAGAGAGCTCAGCAGACAGTTTGGGAGCTGGGTAGGAGACAGGTTGGAGGGCAGAGAGTAAAAGAAGGATTTACACAGTCAAGGCTCAAAATTCACTTCTAAAATCAACTTCGAAGTTAAAATGACTGTAAGGATTAAAGAAATTAATAAACCCTGGCACATAAATTCAACTAGAGACACAGATTTAGATACAGTAGTTAGATATGTGTTTTGCAGCAGATAGTGTGGGCAACTTTGAAATCAGCTTCCACTGGTACCAAATCCAAAAGTCAGGGTTAGTAAATTGCAGTACAGAGGATTTCTGAAAAAACTGTTTGGGTTCCAGAAATAATGGGTTCTGTTTTCTGGTCAAGGCACGCTGGATCCCTGAAATAAAGTAGAAAAAGAGGATTTTTAAGGGCTGGAGGAGTAGGCTTATTACATCACAACAAAGTGAGTAATAGAAGTGGGTAGGGTCAGAGAGCTCAGCACATGGTGAAGGGGTTGGGTAGGAGACAGATTGTAGGGCAGAGAGTAAAAGAAGGATTTACACAGTCAAGGCTCAAAATTCACTTCTAATATCAACTCAGAACTTTAAATGACTGTAAGGATTAAACAAATTATTAAACCCTGGCATATAAATTTAAACTAGGGAGACAGAGGGAGATACAGGGATTAGAGATGTGTTCAGCAGGAGATAGTGTGGGCCACTTTGAAATCAGTTTCCACTGGTACCCAATCGAAAAGTCAGGGCTAGTACTTTGCAGTACAGAGGATTTCTGAAAAAGAGTTCAGGTTCCAGAAATTGTGGTGTCCGTATCCTGGTCAAGGCACACTGTATCAATGAAATAAAGTAGGAAAAACTGGATTTTTAGAGGCTGGAGGAGTAGACTTGTTACATCAGAACAAAGAAAATGATAGAAGTGGGCAGGGGCAGAGAGCTTTGCAGGCGGTTTGAGGGTTGGGTACGAGACAGGTGACAGGGCTGTGAGTAAAAGAAGGATTTAGACAGTCAAGGCTCAAAATTCACTTCTAATATCTACTCAGAACTTAAAATAACTGTAAGGATTAAGCAAATTATTAAACCTTTGCACTTAAATTCAACTAGAGACACAGAGGGAGATACAGTATTTAGAGATGTGTTCAGCATGATATAGTGTGGGCCACTTGGAAATCATCTTCCACTGGTTCCAAATCCAAAAGTCATGGCAGGTACCTTGCAGATCAGAGGATTTCTGAAAAACTCTTTACGTTAAAGAAATTGAGGTGTCCGTGGCCTGGTCATGGCACACTGGATCCCTAAAATAAAGTAGAAAAACAGGATTTTTAAAGGCTAGAGAAGTAGGCTTGTTACATCAGAATAAAGAGAATAATAGATGTGGACAGGGTCATAGAGCTCAACAGAGGGTTTGGGGGTTGGGTAGGAAACAGGTTGCAGTGCAGAGAGTTAAAGAAGGATTTACACAGTCAAGACTCTGAATTTACTTCTAATATCAACTCAGAGCTTAAAGTGACTGTAATGATTAAACAAATTATTAAGCCCTGGCACATCAATTCATCTAGAGGCACAGCAGGAGATACAGTAGTTAGAGATGTGTTTCGCAGGAGATAGTGTGGGCCACTTTGAAATCAGCTTCCACTGGTACCCATAGATACATAGATACATAGACAGTGTCAGCAGATAAGGGCCTATGGCCCACCCAGTCTGTCCATTTGAGCTTGTAAGTTCAGTTTGTTTTCCTAGAAGTCCGTTTCCCCTTACCCTTGACCTCGAGAATTCCTTTATGTCTATCCCATGCATTCTTAAATCCATGATTGTTTCAACCCCACCACTTCCTCTGGCAGGGTGTTCCACTTGTCCACCACCGTTCTGTGAAAAATTCTTTCTCATGTTTCCTCTGAATCGTCCTCCCTCCAACTTCATCCCATGCCCTCTAGTCCTGGAACACCTTTTTCACTTAAAAATAGTGTTTTCCTGCACCCTGTTTCTCCCTGTAAGATACTTGTATGTCTCTATCATATCCCTCTCTCCTCCCTCTCCTCCAGGAGTACATGTTCAGTTCCTTCAACCTGTCTTCATAGGACTTGTGATGCAATCCATGCACCATCTTTGTTGCCCTCCTCTGAACCTTCTCTACCCTGTCTATGTCCTTACGTAGGTATGGTCTCCAGAACTGTACACTGTACTCCAGGTGGGGCCTCACTAGTGTCTTGTATAGTGGAATTATGACCTCCCTTTTCCTGCTGGTGATGCCCCTGCCTATACATCCCAGCATCCTATTTGCTTTACCTGATGCCTTGTCACACTGTTTCCCTACCTTGAGGTCATCAGAGATGATAACCCAAGATCCCTTTCCTGCTTGGTGCATGCTGTATCCACCTCCCAACTGATATATTGTGCCAGGGTTTTGTGCCCCATATGCATTATCTTGCACTTCTTTGCATTGAATTTCAACTGCCAAACCCTTGACCATTCTTCAAGTTTCTGCAGGTCCCTTCTCATTCTGTCTACACCCTCTGGTGTGTACTCTATTACAGAGCTTTGTGTCATCAGCGAACAGTGAAATTCTGCCTTCTAGATCCTGCGCAATGTCACTGTTGAAGATGTTGAATAGGACCGGTCCCAGCACTGATCCCTGTGGTACCCCACTGGCCACTCTTTGCTCTGTGGAGTGACAGCCATTTACCACCACCCTCTGGGTCCTGCCACCCAGCCAGTTACCTACCCACCACACTACTGTCCTGCCCACACCCATATTCCCCAGTTTGTGCAATAGTCTTCTATGTGGCACAGTGTCAAAGGCCTTGCTGAAGTCCAGATAGGCCATGTCCACTGCCCTCCCTTGATCCACCTCCCTAGTCACCCAGTCAAAAAATTCTTTAAGGTTGGTCTGACATGACCTCCCCCTAGTGAAACCATGCTGCCTTGGGTCCTGCAGTCCATTGACAACCAGATGTTCCACCAATCTCTCCTTCAGTAGTGCTTCCATGATCTTTCTCACTACCGAGGTGAGGCTGACTGGTCTGTAGTTCCCTGCTTCCTCTTTGTTCCCACTTTTGTATAAGGGACTACATCTGCTGTCCTCCAGTCTTTGGGTACCTCCGCTGTTTCCAGTGATTGGCTAAACAGGATAGCCAGAGGTTCAGCCACCACCTCTCTTAGTTCTTTAAGGACCCTGGGGTGCACCCCATCTGGCCCCATTGCTTTGTCAACTCTTATTACTTCCAGTTCCTTCAGGACCCTTTCTCGTGTAAAGGGACTTGTGTCCATTTCTGCACCATTCTCACCCCTTGTACTCCCTTCAGACCCATTACCCCACTCTTCCTCAGTAAAGACTGAGCAGAAATACCTGTTCAATATGTCAGCTTTACTGTTGTCATCCTCCACGTGACTCCCATCCTCCCCCTTCAGTCTCACTATCCCTCCCTTTGTCTTTCTTTTTTCATTTATGTACCTGTAAAGGTTTTGTCCCTTTAACCACTGATTTTGCAATGTGTTCTTCTGTCTGAGCTTTGGCTTCCTTACTGACTTCCCTGCCTCCTTTGTTTCTCCTGGTACTTCTCCCTATCCCCTTCTGCCTGTGTCTTTTTGTATTGCCTGAGATGCAATCTTTTTGGCTTTCACTTTCTTTGCTACCTCTTTGGAAAACCATAATGGTCTCCTCTTCCTTTTCCTCTTGCTAACCTGCTTAATGCATAATTCTGTTGTTCTTATAATCCCCATTTTAAATACTGCCCACTGTTCCTCAACCCCTGATTCTGTCCCATTCCCTTAATGCCTCTTTTAAGTATCTCCCCATTTTCCCAAAGTCTGCCCCCCTAAAATCCAGGATACGTGTTTTTGTGTGGTTTGGTTCTGCTCTTTCTGTGATTTCAAACCACAATGACTGGTGGTCACTGTTACCCAGGTGCTCCCCCACTGTTACCCCCATCACACTGTCCCTGTTTGTGAGCAGAAGGTCCAGTATTGTCTAATGCCGAGTTGGTTCCATGACCAGTTGCTTGAGGAAGGCACCCTGAAGGGAGTCCAGGATAAATCTGCTCCTAGTTGATGCTGCTGCTGGGATGCTCCAGTCCATGTCTGAAATATTGAAGTCTCCAACCAGTACTACCTCACCCTTGTCTGCCATCCTTTGGATGGCTAGCATCAGCTCCCTATCTGTTTCTTCCTCCTGGGCTGGTGGTCTATAGACCACACCTGTGCCGATGGCTGGCCCCTCCTACTTCACACCTCTTGCTATACCCTGTGTTTAGCTCCTGTCAATCAGATTTATCAGGGCATATAATTAAGAGTTGGGGGAAGGGGGCTGTGAAAATTTGCAGCAATTAAAGACAGCACAGAATTACACCACCACTATGTTTTAAATTTTCAACAGCCCAAAAACAATTATAAGTAAAGACAGCAAAGAAAGTATAGTGTCACTACAAGATTACAATCTAAGTTTAAAAGAAAAATACCAATTACCAGTTACTCTAAAGCACTGAATTGAATATGTTTCCTTCCTTCTTCTTCTGGCTTCTTCTAAGAAAATCAACCTCTGCTTGCTACTTTATCTCTGACTAAGCCCCACCTCCAGTTATCACGTAGCTGAGGTCAGAGGCCAGATAATTAATACCCTTCACCCAGCTACAGGACAGTCAGACAAGCCAAGATAAAATTTGCAGCAATTAAAGACAGCACAGAATTACACCACCACTATGTTTTAAATTTTCAACAGCCCAAAAACAATTATAAGTAAAGACAACAAAGAAAGTATAGTGTCACTACAAGCCTACAATCTAAGTTTAAAAGAAAAATACCAATTACCAGTTACTCTAAAGCACTGAATTGAATATGTTTCCTTCCTTCTCCTTCTGGCTTCTTCTAAGAAAATCAACCTCTGCTTGCTACTTTATCTCTGACTAAGCCCCACCTCCAGTTATCACGTAGCTGAGGTCAGAGGCCAGACAATTAACACCCTTCACCCAGCTACAGGACAGTCAGACAAGCCAAGATAAAATTTGCAGCAATTAAAGACAGCACAGAATTACACCACCACTATGTTTTAAATTTTCAACAGCCCAAAAACAATTATAAGTAAAGACAACAAAGAAAGTATAGTGTCACTACAAGCCTACAATCTAAGTTTAAAAGAAAAATACCAATTACCAGTTACTCTAAAGCACTGAATTGAATATGTTTCCTTCCTTCTCCTTCTGGCTTCTTCTCAATCCAAAAGTCAGGGCTAGTAGCTTGCAGTATGTAGGATTTCTGAAAAACTGTTTAGGTTCCAGAAATTGAGGGGTCTGTAGCCTGGTAAAGGCACTCTGGGTCCCTGAAATAAAGTAGAGAAACAGGATTTTTAGAGGCTAGAAAAGTTTGCTTATTACATCAGAACAAAGAGAATAATAGAGGGGTACAGGGTCAGAGAGCTCAGCAGACAGTTTGGGGGATGGGTACGAAACAGGTGGCAGGGCTGTGAGTAAAAGTAGGATTTACACAGTTCAGGCTCAAAATTCACTTCTCATATCAACTCAGAACATAAAATGACTGTAAGGATTAAACAAATCATTAAACCCTGGTATAAAAATTCAGCTAGTGACAGAGAGAGAGATACAGTAGTTAGAGATGTGTTCAGCAGGAGATAGGGTGGGCCACTTGGAAATCAGTTTCCCCTGGTTCAAAATCCAAAAGTCAGGGCTAGTGTCTTGTAGTACAGAAGATTTCTGAAAAACTGTTTAGGTTGCAGAAATTGAGGGATCTGTGGCCTGGTCAAGGCACGCTGGTTCCCTGAAATAAAGAAGAAAAACAGGATTTTTAAAGGCTGGAGTAGTAGGCTAGTACATCAGAACAAAGAGAATAAGATAAGTGGGTAGGGTCGGAGAGATCAGCAGATGGCTCGGGGTTGGGTAGGAGACAAGTTGCAGGGCAGAGAGTAAAAGAAAGATTTACACAGTCAGTGCTCAAAGTTCACTTCTAATATCAACTCAGTACTTAAAATGACTGTAAGGTTTAAAGAAATTATTAAACCCAGGCACATAAATTCAAATAAAGACACAGAGGGAGATACACTATTAGAGATTTGTTCAGCAGGAGATATTGTGGGTCACTTGGAAATCAGCTTCCACTGGTACCAAATTCTAAAATCAGGGCTAGTACCTTGCAGTATAGAGGATTTTGGAATACCTGTTTTGGTTCCAGAAATTGAGAGGTCCATGGCCTGGTAAAGGCACACTGCATCCCTGAAATAAAGTAGAAAAACAGGATTTTTAAAGGCTGTAGGAGTAGGCTTGTTACAGCAGAGAATAATAGAGGTGGACAGGGTCAGAGAGCTCAGCAGATGGTTTGGGGTTGGGTAGGAGACAGGTTGCAGGGCAGAGAATGAAGGAAGGATTTACACAGTCAAGGCTCAAAATTCTCTTCTAATATCAACTCAGACCTTAAATTGACAGTAAGGATTAAACAAATTATTAAACCCTGGCACACAAATTCAACTAGAGGCACAGAGGGAGATATAGTAGTTAGAGATGTGCTCAGCACAAGATAATGTGGGCCACTTGGAAATCTGCTTCCACTGGTACCAAACCCAAAATTCAGGCTAGTACCGTGCAGTACAGAGGATTTCTGAAAAACTGTTTAGGTTTTAGAAATGGAGGGGTCCGTGGCCTGGTCTGGGCACGCTGGAACCCTAAAATAAAGTAGAAAAACAAGATTTTTAATGGCTGGAGGAGTATGCTTGTTACTTCAGAACAAAGAGAATAATAGAAGTGGGCAGGGTCAGAGAGCTCAGCAGACGGTATGGGGGCTGGGTAGGAGACAGGTTGGAGGGCAGAGAGTAAAAGAAGGATTTACACAGTCAAGGCTCAAGATTCACTTTTAATATCAACTCAGAAGTTAAAATGACTGTAAGGATTAAAGAAATTATTAAACCCTGGCACATAGATTCTACTAGAGACACATATTGAGATACAGTAGTTAGATATGTGTTCTGCAGGAGATAGTGTGTTCAACTTGGAAATCAGCTTCCACTGGTTCCAAATCCAAAAGTCAGGGCTAGTACCTTGCAGTACAGAAGATTTCGGAAAACCTGATTTGGTTCCAGAAATTGAGAGGTCCATGGCCTGGTAAAGGCACGCTGAATCCCTGAAATAAAGTAGAAAAACAGGATTTTTAAAGGCTGTAGGAGTAGGCTTGTTACAGCAGAACAAAGAGAATAGTAGAAGTGGACAGGGTCAGAGAGCTCAGCAGATGGTTTGGGGGTTGGGTAGGAGACAGGTGGCAGGGCAGAGAATGAAGAAGGATTTACACAGTCAAGGCTCAAAATTCTCTTCTAATATCAACTCAGAACTTAAATTGACAGTAAGGATTAAACAAATTATTAAACCCTGGAACATAAATACAACTAGAGACACAGAGGGAGAAATAGTAGTTAGAGATGTGTTCAGCACATGATAATGAGGGCCGCTTGGAAATCTGCTTCCACTGGTACCAAATCCAAAATTCAGGATGGTACCGTGCAGTACAGAGGATTTCTGAAAAACTGTTTAGGTTTTAGAAATGGAGGGGTCCATGGAATGGTCTGGGCACACTGGATGCATGAAATAAAGTAGAAAAACAAGATTTTTAATGGCTGGAGGAGTATGCTTGTTTCATCAGAACAAAAAGAACAGTAGAAGTGGGCATTGTCAGAGAGCTCAGGAGACGGTTTGGGGGCTGGTTAGGAGATAGGTTGGTGGGCAGAGAGTAAAAGAAGGATTTACTCAGTCAAGGCTCAAAATTCACTTCTGATATCGACTCAGAAGTTAAAATGACTGTAAGGATTAAAGAAATTATTAAACCCTGGCACATAAATTCAACTAGAGACACAGACTGAGATACAGTAGTTAGATATGTGTTCTGCAGGAGATAGTATGGGCAACTTGGAAATCATATTCCACTGGTTCCAAATCCAAAAGTCAGGGCTACTACCTTGCAGTACAGAGGATTTTGGAAAACCTGTTTTGGTTCCAGAAATTGAGAGGTCCATGGCCTGGTAAAGGAACGCTGCATCCCTGAAAT
Source organism: Neoceratodus forsteri (assembly GCA_016271365.2). Taxonomy (NCBI): domain Eukaryota; kingdom Metazoa; phylum Chordata; order Ceratodontiformes; family Ceratodontidae; genus Neoceratodus; species Neoceratodus forsteri. Next base: position 71,565,142 of record CM028133.1, read on the forward strand.
AAAGTAGAAAAACAGGATTTTTAAAGGCTGGAGGAGTAGGCTTATTATATCAGAACATAGTTAATAATATAGATGTGGGCGGGGTCAAAGAGCTCAGCACACGTTTTGAGGTTGGGTAGTAGACAGATTGAAGGGCAGAGAGTAAAAGAAGTATTTACACAGTTAAGGCTCAAAATTCACTTTTAATATCAACTCAGAACTTAAAATGACTCTAAGGATTAAACAAATTAATAAACTCTGTCACATAAATTCAACAAGAGCCACAGAGGCAGATACAGAAGTTAGTGATGTGTTCAGCAGGAGATAGTGTGGGCCTCTTGGAAATCAGCTTCCACTGTTACCATATCCAAAAGTCAGGGCTAGTACCTTGCAGTACAGAGGATTTCAGAAAAACTGTTTAGGTTCCAGAAATTGAGGGGTCCGTTGCCTGTTTTAGGCATGGTGGATCTCTGAAATAAAGTACAGAAACAGTATTTTTAAAGTCTGGAGGAGTAGGCTTTTACATCAGAACAAAGAAAATAATAGAAGTGGGTAGGGTCAGAGAGCACAGCAGACGGTTTAGGGATTGGGTAGGAGACAGTTTTCAGGGTATAGAATAAAAGAAGGATTTACACAGTCAAGGCTCTAAATTCATTTCTAATATAAACTCAGAGCTTAAAATGACTGTAAGGATTAAACAAATTATTAAACCCTGGCACTTAAATTCAACTGAAGACACAGAGGGAGATACAGTATTGAGAGATGTGTTCAGCATGAGAAAGTGTGGGCCACTTGGAATTCAGCTTCCACTTGTTCCAAATCCAAAAGTCAGGGGTAGTACCTTGCAGTACATAGGATTTCAGAAAAACTGTTTAGGATCCAGAAATTGAGGGGTCCGTAGCCTGGTCAAGGCACTCTGGGTCCCTGAAATAAAGTAGAAAAACAGGATTTTTAGTGGCTGGAGGAGTGGGCTTGTTACATAAGAACAAAGAGAAAAATAGAAGGGTACAGGGTCAGAGAGCTCAGCAGACAGTTTGAGGGTTGGGTACGAGTCAGGTGGCAGGGCTGTGAGTAAAAGTAGGATTTACACAGTCAAGTCTCAAAATTCACTTCTCATATAAACTCAGAACCTAAAATGACTGTAAGGATTAAACAAATCATTAAACCCTGGTATAAAAATTCAACTAGAAACACTGAGGGAGATACAGTAGTTAGAGATTTGTTCAGCATGAGATAGTGTGGGCCACTTGGAAATCAGCATTCCCTGGTACAAAATCCATAAGTCAGGGCTAGTATCTTTTAGTACAGAAGATTTCTGAAAAACTGTTTAGGTTGCAGAAATTGATGGGTCTGTGGCCTGGTCAAGGCATGCTGGATCCCTGAAATAAAGTAGAAAAACAGGATTTTTAAAGGCTGGAATAGTATGCATGTTACATCAGAACAAAGAGAATAAGAGAAGTGGGCAGGGTCAGAGAGCTCAGCAGATGGTTTAGAGGTTGGGTAGGAGACAGGTTGTAGGGCAGAGAGTAAAAGAAGGATTTACACAGACAATGCTCATAATTCACTTCTATTATCAACTCAGTACTTAAAATGAGTGTAAGGTTTAAAGAAATTATTAAACCCAGGCACATAAATTCAACTAAAGACACAGCGGGAGATACAGTTTTAGAGATGTGTTCAGCAGGAGATATTGTGGGTCTCTTGGAAATCAGCTTCCACTGGTACCAAATCCAAAAGTCAGGGCTAGTACCTTGCAGTACAGAGGATTTTGGAAAATCTGTTTCGGTTCCAGAAATAGGGAGGTTCATGGCCTGGTAAGGGCACGCTGCATCCCTGAAATAAAGTAGAAAAACAGGATTTTTAAAGGCTGTTCTAGTAGGCTTGTTACATCAGAATAAAGAGAATAATAGAAACGGACAGGGCCAGAGAGCTCAGCAGATGGTTTAGGGGTTGGGTAGGAGACAGGTTGCAGGGCAGAGAGTAAAAGAAGGATTTACACAGTCAAGGCTCAAAAATTCTCTTCTAATATCAACTCAGAACTTAAAATGACAGTAAGGATAAAACAAATTATTAAACCCTGGCACACTAATTCAATTAGAGACACGGAGGGAGATATAGTAGTTAGAAATGTGTTCAGCACAAGATAGTGTGGGCCACTTGAAATCCGCTCCCACTGGTAACAAATCCAAAAGTCAGGCTAGTACAGCAGTACAGAGGAGTTCTGAAAACTGTTTAGGTTTTAGAAATTGAGGGTCTGTTGCCTGCTCTGGGCATGCTGGATTCCTGAAATAAAGTAGAAAACAGGATTTTAATGGCTGTAGGAGTATGCGTGTTACATCAGAACAAACAGAATAATAGTAGTGGGCAGGGTCAGAGAGCTCAGCAGACAGTTTGGGAGCTGGGTAGGAGACAGGTTGAAGGGCAGAGTGTAAAAGAAGGATTTACGCAGTCAAGGCTCAAAATTCACTTCTAAAATCAACTTAGAAGTTAAAATGACTGTAAGGATTAAAGAAATTAATAAACCCTGGCACATAAATTCAACTAGAGACACAGATTGAGATACAGTAGTTAGATATGTGTTTAGCAGCAGATAGTGTGGGCAACTTTGAAATCGGCTTCCACTGGTATGAAATCCAAAAGTCAGGGCTAGTAAGTAGCAGTACAGAGGATTTCTGAAAAAATTGTTTAGGTTCCAGAAATTGAGAGTTCTGTGTTCTGGTCAAGGCACGCTGGATCCCTGAAATAAAGTAGAAAAAGAGGATTTTTAAGGGCTGGAGGAGTAGGCTTATTACATCACAACAAAGTGAGTAATAGAAGTGGGTAGTGTCAGAGAGCTCAGCACATGGTGTAGGGGTTGGGTAGGAGACAGATTGTAGGGCAGAGAGTAAAAGAAGGATTTACACAGTCAAGGCTCAAAATTCTCTTCTAATATCAACTCAGAACTTTAAATGACTGTAAGGATTAAACAAATTATTAAACCCTGGCATATAAATTTAAACTAGGGAGACAGAGGGAGATACAGGGATTAGAGATGTGTTCAGCAGGAGATAGTGTGGGCCACTTTGAAATCAGTTTCCACTGGTACCCAATCGAAAAGTCAGGGCTAGTACTTTGCAGTACAGAGGATTTCTGAAAATGAGTTTAGGTTCCAGAAATTGTGGTGTCCGTATACTGGTCAAGGCACACTGTATCAATGAAATAAAGTAGAAAAACTGGATTTTTAGAGGCTGGAGGAGTAGACTTGTTACATCAGTACAAAGAAAATGATAGAAGTGGGCAGGGGCAGAGAGCTCAGCAGGCGGTTTGAGGGTTGGGTACGAGACAGGTGGCAGGGCTGCGATTAAAAGAAGGATTTAGACAGTCAAGGCTCAAAATTCACTTCTAATATCTACTCAGAACTTAAAATAACTGTAAGGATTAAACAAATTATTAAACCCTGGCACTTAAATTCAACTAGAGACACAGAGGAAGATACAGTATGTAGAGATGTGTTCAGCATGATATAGTGTGGGCCACTTGGAAATCATCTTCCACTGGTTCCAAATCCAAAAGTCATGGCAGGTACCTTGCAGATCAGAGGATTTCTGAAAAACTCTTTACGTTAAAGAAATTGAGGTGTCCGTGGCCTGGTCATGGCACACTGGATCCCTAAAATAAAGCAGAAAAACAGGATTTTTAAAGGCTAGAGAAGTAGGCTTGTTACATCAGAATAAAGAGAATAATAGATGTGGACAGGGTCATAGAGCGCAACAGAGGGTTTGGGGGTTGGGTAGGAAACAGGTTGCAGTGCAGAGAGTTAAAGAAGGATTTACACAGTCAAGGCTCTGAATTTACTTCTGATATCAACTCAGAGCTTAAAGTGACTGTAATGATTATACAAATTATTAAGCCCTGGCACATCAATTCATCTAGAGGCACAGCGGGAGATACAGTAGTTAGAGATGTGTTTGGCAGGAGATAGTGTGGGCCACTTTGAAATCAGCTTCCACTGGTACCCAATCCAAAAGTCAGGGCTAGTACCTTGCAGTACATAGGATTTCTGAAAAACTGTTTAGGTTCCAGAAATTGAGGGGTCTGTAGCCTGGTGTAGGCACTCTAGGTCCCTGAAATAAAGTAGAGAAACAGGATTTTTAGAGGCTAGAAGAGTTTGCTTATTACATCAGAACAAAGAGAATAATAGATGGGTACAGGGTCCGAGAGCTCAGCAGACAGTTTGGGGGTTGGGTACGAGACAGGTGGCAGGGCTGTGAGTAAAAGTAGGATTTACACAGTTCAGGCTCAAAATTCACTTCTCATATCAACTCAGAACATAAAATGACTGTAAGGATTAAACAAATCATTAAACCCTGGTATAAAAATTCAGCTAGTGACAGAGAGGGAGATACAGTAGTTAGAGATGTTTTCAGAGGAGATAGTGTGGGCCACTTGGAAATCAGTTTCCCCCGGTTAAAAATCCAAAAGTCAGGGTTAGTGTCTTGTAGTACAGAAGATTTCTGAAAAACTGTTTAGGATTCAGAAATTGAGGGATCTGTGGCCTGGTCAAGGCACGCTGGATCCCTGAAATAAAGTAGAAAAACAGGATTTTTAAAGGCTGGAGTAGTAGGCTAGCACATCAGAACAAAGAGAATAAGACAAGTGGGCAGGGTCAGAGAGATCAGCAGATGGCTCGGGGTTGGGTAGGAGACAGGTTGCAGGGCAGTGAGTAAAAGAAAGATTTACACAGTCAGTGCTCAAAATTCACTTCTAATATCAACTCAGTACTTAAAATGACTGTAAGGTTTAAAGAAATTATTAAACCCAGGCACATAAATTCAAATAAAGACACAGAGGGAGATACACTATTAGAGATTTGTTCAGCAGGAGAATTGTGGGTCACTTGGAAATCAGCTTCCACTGGTACCAAATTCAAAAATCAGGGCTAGTACTTCGGTATAGAGAGTTTGGAACACCTGCTTTAGTTCCAGAAATTGAGAGGTCCATGGCCTGGTAAGGCACACTGCATCCCTGAAATAAAGTAGAAAAACAGGATTTTAAAGGCTGTAGGAGTAGGCTTGTTACAGCAGAGAATAATAGAGGTGGACAGGGTCAGAGACTCAGCAGATGGTTTGGGGGTTGGGTAGGAGACAGGTTGCAGGGCAGAGAATGAAGGAAGATTTACACAGTCAAGGCTCAAAATTCTCTTCTAATATCAACTCAGACCTTAAATTGACAGTAAGGATTAAACAAATTATTAAACCTGGCACACAAATTCAACTTAGAGGCACAGAGGGAGATATAGTAGTTAGAGATGTGTTCAGCACAAGATAATGTGAGACCACTTGAAATCTGCTTCCACTGGTACCAAATCCAAAATTCTGGCTAGTACCGTTGCAGTAAAGAGTATTCCTGAAAACTGTTTAGGTTTTAGAAATGGAGGGTCCGTGGCCTGGTCTGGGCATGCTGGAACCCTAAAATAAAAGTAGAAAACAAGATTTTTAATTGCTGGAGGAGTATGCGTTGTTACTAGAACAAAGAGAATAATAGAAGTGGGCAAGGTCAGAGAGCTCCAGCAGAGGTATGGGGCTGGGTAGGAGACAGGTTGGAGGGCACAGAGTAAAAGAAGGTTTACACAGTCAAGGCTCAAAATTCACTTTTAATATCAACTCGAAGTTAAAATGACCTGTAAGGATTAAAGAAATTATTAAACCCTGCAGGTAAAGTCTACTAGAGACACAGATTGAAATACAGTAGTTAGATATGTGTTCTGCAGGAGATAGTGTGTTCAACTTGGAAATCAGCTTCCACTGGTTCCAAGTCCAAAAGTCAGGACTAGTACATTGCAGTACAGAGGATTTCAGAAAACCTGATTTAGTTCCAGAAATTGAGAGGTCCATGGCCTGGTAAAGGCATGCTGCATCCCTGAAATAAAGTAGAAAAACAGGATTTTTAAAGGCTGTAGGAGTAGGCTTGTTACAGCAGAACAAAGAGAATAGTAGAAGTGGACAGGGTCAGAGAGCTCAGCAGATGGTTTGGGGGTTGGGTAGTAGCCAGGTTGCAGGACAGAGAATGAAGGAAGGATTTACACAGTCAAGGCTCAAAATTCTTTTCTAATATCAACTCAGAACTTAAATTGACAGTAAGGATTAAACAAATTATTAAACCCTGGAACATAAATACAACTAGAGACACAGAGGGAGATATAGTAGTTAGAGATGTGTTCAGCACAAGATAATGTGGATGACTTGGAAATCCGCTTCCACTGGTACCAAATTCAAAATTCAGGATGGTACCTTGCAGTACAGAAGTACAGAGGATTTCTGAAAAACTGTTTAGGTTTTAGAAATGGAGGGGTCCGTGGCCTGGTCTGGACACGCTGGATCCCTGAAATAAAGTAGAAAAACAAGATTTTTAATAGCTGGAGGAGTTTACGTGTTACATCGAAAAAAGAGAATAATAGAAGGGGCAGGGTCAGAGAGCTCGGCAGACGGTTTGGAGGCTGGGTAGAAGACAGGTTGGGGGCACAGAGTAAAAGAAGGATTTACACAGTCAAGGCTAGTACACTTCTAATATCAACTCAGAAGTTAAAATGACTGTAAGGATTAAAGAAATTATTATACCCTGGCACATAAATTCGACTAGAGACACAGATTGAGATACAGTAGTTAGATATGTGTTCTGCAGGAGATAGTGTTGGCAACTTGGAAATCAGCTTCCACTGGTTCCAAATCCAAAAGTCAGGGCTAGTACCTTCAAGTACAGAGGATTTCAGAAAACCTGTTTTGGTTTCAGAAATTGAGAGGTCCTTGGCTTGGTAAAGGCACGCTGCATCCCTGAAATAAAGTAAAAAAACAGGATTTCTAATGGCTGGAGAAGTAAGCTTGTTACATCAGAATGAAGAAAATAATAGAAGTGAAAAGGGTCAAAGAGCTCAGCAGATGGTTTGGGGGTTGGGTAGGAGACAGGTTGCAGCGCTGGGTGTAAAAGAAGGATTTACACAGTCAAGGCTCAAAATTCACTTCTAATATCAAGTCAGAACTTAAAATGACTGTAAGGATTAAAGAAATTATTAAACCCTGGCATATAAATTCAACTAGAGACACAGAGGGAGATACAGTAGTTAGAGATGTGTTCAGCAGGAGATAGTGTGGGCCACTTGGAAATCAGCTTCCCCTGGTACAAAATCCAAAAGTCAGGGCTAGTACCTTGCAGTACATAGGATTTCTGAAAAACTGTTTAGCTCTCAGAAATTCAGGAGTCCGTGGCCTAGTTTAGGCAAGCTGGATCCCTGAAATAAAGTAGTAAAACAGGGTTTTTAAAGACTGGAGGAGTAGGATTGTTTCTTTACAACAAAGAAAATAATTGAAGTGGGCAGTGTCAGAGAGCTCAGCAGGCGGTTTGGGGCTTGGATAGGAGACAGGTTGCAGTGCAGAGAGTAAAATAAGGGTTTATACAGTTAAGGCTCAAAATTCACTTCTAATATCAACTCAGAATTTAAAATGACTGTAAGGATTAATCAAATTATTAAACCCTGACACTTAAATTCAACTAGAGACACAGCGGGAGATACAGTAGTTAGAGATATATTCAGCAGGAGATAGTGTGGGCCACTTGGCAATCATCTTCCACTGGTACCAAATCCAAAAGTCATTGCTGGAACCTTGCAGTTCAGAGGATTTCTGAAAAACTGTTTAGGTCCCAGAAATTGAGGTGTCCGAGGCCTGGTCATGGCACACTGGATCCCTGAAATAAAGTAGTAAAGCAGGGTTTTTAAAGACTGGAGGAGTAGGATTGTTATGTTACAACAAAGAAAATAATTGAAGCGGGCAGTGTCAGAGAGCTCAGCAGGCAGTTTGGGGCTTGGATAGGAGATAGGTTGCAGTAAAAGAAGAGTTTACACAGTCAAGTCTCGAAATTCACTTCTAATATCAACTCAGAACTTAAAATGACTCTAAGGATTAAAAAAATTAATAAACTCTGGCAAATAAATTCTACAAGAGCCACAGAGGCAGACACAGTAGTTAGTGATGTGTTCAGCAGGAGATAGTGTGGGCCACTTGGACATCAGCTTCCACTGGTACCAAATCAAAAAGTCAGGGCTAGTACCTTACAGTACAGAGGATTTCAGAAAAACTATTTAGGTTCGAGAAATTGAGTGGTCAGTTGCCTGTTTTAGGCACGGTGGAGCTCTAAAATAAAGTACAGAAACAGTATTTTTAAAGTCTGGAGGAGTAGGCTGTTTACATCAGAACAAAGAAAATAATAGAAGTGAGTAGTGTCAGAGATCACAGCAGACGGTTTAGGGATTGGGTAGGAGACAGTTTTCAGGGCATAGAATAAAAGAAGGATTTACACAGTCAAGGCTCTAAATTCACTTCTAATATCAACTCAGAGCTTAAAATGACTGCAAGGATTAAACAAATTATTAAGCCCTGGCACATCAATTCAACTAGAAGCACAGAGGGAGATACAGTAGTTAGAGATGTGTTCGGCAGGAGATAGAGTGGGCCACTTTGAAATCAGCTTCCACTGGTACCCAATCCAAAAGTCAGGGGTACTACCTTGCAGTATGTAGGATTTCTGAAAAACTGTTTAGGTTCCAGAAATTGAGGGGTCCACAGCCTGGTCAAGGCACTCTTGGTCCCTGAAATAAAGTAGAAAAACAGGATTTTTAGAGGCTGGAGGAGTGGGCTTGTTACATCAGAACAAAGAGAATAATACAAGGGTACAGGGTCAGAGAGGTCAGCAGACAGTTTGGGGCAGGGCTGTGAGTAAAAGTAGGATTTACAGAGTCAAGGCTCAAAATTCACTTCTCATATCAACTCAGAACGTAAAATGACTGTAAGGATTAAACAAATCATTAAACTCTGGTATAAAAATTCATCTAGAGACACTGAGGGAGATACAGTAGTTAGAGATGTGTTTAGCTTGAGATAGTGTTGGCCACATGGAAATCAGCTTCCCTGGTTACAAAATCCATAAGTCAGGGCTAGTATCTTGTAGAACAGAAGATTTCTGAAAAACAGTTTAGGTTGCATAAATTGAGGGGTCTGTGGCCAGATCAAGGCACGCTGGAACCCTGAAAAAAAAGTAGGAAAACAGGATTTTTAAAGGCTGGAAGATTAGGCTTGTTACATCAGAACAAAAAGAATAATAAAAGTGGGCAGGGTCAGAGAGCTCAGCAGACGGTTTGGGGGTTGGGTAGGAGACGGGTTACAGGGCAGAGAGTAAAAGAAGGATTTACACAATCAAGGCTCAAAATTCACTTCTAATATCAACTCAGAACTTAAAATGACTGTAAGGATTAAACAAATTATTAAACCCTGGCACTTAAATTCAACTAGAGACACAGCGGGAGATACAGTAGTTAGATATATGTACAGCAGGAGATAGTTTGGGCCACTTGGCAATCATCTTCCACTGGTACCAAATCCAAAAGTCATGGCTGGTACCTTGCAGTTCAGAGGATTTCTGAAAAATTGTTTAGGTTCCAGAAATTGAGGGGTCCATGGCCTGGTCATGGCACGCTGGATCCCTAAAATAAAGTAGAAAAACAGGATTTTTAAAGGCTGGAGAAGTAGGCTTGTTACATCAGAATGAAGAGAATAATAGAAGTGGACAGGGTCAGAGAGCTCTGCAGATGGTTTGGGGGTTGGGTAGGAGACAGGTTGCAGGGCAGAGAGTAAAAGAAGGATTTACACAATCAGTGCTCATAATTCACTTCTAATATCGACTCAGTACTTAAAATGAGTGTAAGGTTTAAAGAAATTATTAAACCCAGGCACATAAATTCAACTAAAGACACAGAGGGAGAAACAGTGTTAGAGATGTGTTCAGCAGGAGATATTGTGGGTCTCTTGGAAATCAGCTTCCACTGGTACCAAATCCAAAAGTTAGGGCTAGTAACTTGCAGTACAGAGGATTTCAGAAAATCTGTTTCGGTTCCAGAAATTGAGTGGTCTGTGACCTGCTCATGGCACGCTGGATCCCTAAAATAAAGTAGAAAAGCAGGATTTTTAAAGGCTGGAGAAGTAGGCTTGTTACATCAGAATAAAGAGAATAATAGACGTGGACAGGGTCAGAGAGCTCAACAGAAGGTTTGGGGGTTGTGTAGGAGACAGGTTGCAGTGCAGAGTGTAAAAGAAGGATTTACACAGTCAAGGCTCAAAATTCACTTCTAATATCAACTCAGAAGTTAAAATGACTCTAAGGATTTAACAAATTATTAAACTCTGGCACATTAATTCAACAAGAGCCACAGAGGCAGGTACAGTAGTTAGTGATGTGTTCAGCAGGAGATAGTGTGGGCCAATTGGAAATAAGCATCCACTGGTACCAAATCGAAAAGTCAGGGCTAGTACCTTGCAGTACAGAGGATTTCTGAAAAACTATTTAGGTACCAGAAATTGAGTAGTCCGTTGCCAGGTTTAGGCACGTTGGATCTCTGAAATAAAGTACAGAAGCAGTATTTTTAAAGTCTGGAGGAGTAGGCTGTTTGCATCAGAACAAAGAAAATAATAGAACTGGGCAGGGTCAGAGAGCTCAGCAGACAGTTTAGGGATTGGGTAGGAGACAGTTTTCAGGGCAGAGAGTAAAAGAAAGATTTACACAGTCATGGTTCTAAATTCACTTCTAATATCAACTCAGAGCTTAAAGTAGCTGTAAACATTAAACAAATTATTAAACCCCGACACATTAATTCAACTAGAGGCTCAGAGGGAGATTCATTAGTTAGAGATGCATTCAGCAGGAGATAGTGTGGGCCACTTTGAAATCAGCTTCCACTGGTACCCATTCCATATCTCAGGGCTAGTACTTTGCTGTACAGAAGATTTCTGAAAAACTGTTTAGGTGCCAGAAATTGAGGGATTCATAGCCTGGTCAAGGCACACTGGATTCCTGAAATAAAGTAGAAAAACTGGATTTTAGAGGCCGGAGGAGTAGGCTAGTTACATCAGAAGAAAGAGAATAATAGAAGTGGACAGGGTCAGAAAGCTCATCAGACGGTTTGGGGGTTGGGTGCGAGACAGGTGGCTGGGCTCTGAAAAAAAAGGATTTACACAGTCAAGGCTCAAAATTCACTTCTAATATCAACTCAGAACATAAAATGACTGCAAGGTTTAAAGAAATTATTAAACCCAGGCTCCTAAATTCAACTAGAGACACAGTGGGAGATAAAGTATTAGAGATGTTTTCAGCAGGAGATATTGTGGGTCACCTGGAAATCAGCTTCCACTGGAACCAAATCTAAAAGTCAGGGCTAGTACCTTGCAGTACAAAGGATTTCAGAAAACCTGTTTCGGTTCCAGAAATTGAGAGGTTCATGGCCTGGTAAAGGCATGCTGCATCCCTGAAATAAAGTAGAAAAACAGGATTTTTAAAGGCTGTACTAGTAGGCTTGTTACATCAGAACAAAGAGAATAATAGAAGTGGACAGGGTCAGAGAGCTCAGCAGATGGTTTGGGGGTTGGGTAGGAGACAGGTTGCAGGGCAGAAAGTAAAACAAGGATTTACAAAGTCAAGGCTCAAAATTCTCTTCTAATATCAACTCAGAACTTAAATTGACAGTAAGGATTAAACAAATTATTAAACCCTGGCACACAAATTCAACTAGAGACACAGAGGGAGATATAGTAGTTAGAGATGTGTTCAGCACAAGACAGTGTGGGCCACTTGAAATCCCGCTTACACTGGTAACAAATCCAAAAGTCAGGCTAGTGCCGTGCAGAACACAGGATTTCTGAAAAACTGTTTAGGTTTTAGAAATTGAGAGGTCAGTGTCCTGGTCTAGGCATGCTGGATCCCTGAAATGAAGTAGAAAAACAGGATTTTTAATTGCTGGAGGAGGATGCGTGTTACATCAGAAAAGAGAGAATAATAGAAGTGGGCAGGGTCATAGAGCTCAGCAGACAGTTTGTGGGCTGGGTAGGAGACAGGTTGGAGGTCAGAGAGTAAAAGAAGGGTTTACCCAGTCAAGACTCAAATTTCACTTCTAATATCAACTTAGAAGTTAAAATGACTGTAAGGATTAAAGAAATTATTAAACCCTGGCACATGAATTCAACTAGAGACACAGACTCAGATACAGTAGTTAGATATGTGTTTAGCAGGAGATAGAGTGGGCAACTTTGAAATCAGCTTCCACTGGTACCAAATCCAAAAGATAGGGCTAGTAAATTGCAGTAGAAAGGATTTCTGAAAAAAACTGTTTAGGTTCCAGAAATTGGGGTTCTGAGTCTAATCAATTCTACTGGATCCCTGAAATAAAGAAGAAAAGAGGATTTTAAAGGCTGGCAAGTGAAACTATTACATCAGAACAAAGTGAATAATAGATGTGGATAGGGTCCAGAGCCCAGCACACCATTTAGGGGTTGGGTAGGAGACAGATTGTAGGGCAGAGAGTAAAAGAAGGATTTACACAGTCAAGGCTCAAAATTCACTTCTAATATCAACTCAGAACTTAAAATGACTGTAAGGATTAAACAAATTATTAAACCTTGGCATATAAATTCAACTAGAGAGACATAGGGAGATACAGGGATTAGAGATGTGTTCAGCAGGAGATAGTGTGTGCCAATTTTAAATCATTTTCCACTGGTATCCAATCAAAAGTCAGGGCTAATACTTTTGCAGTACAGAGAAGATTTATGAGAAATATTTTAGGTTAAAAGGGGGGGGTCGTATCCCGTCAGAGCACTACTGTATCAATGAAATAAAGTAGAAAAACTGGATTTTTAGAGGCTGGAGGAGTAAACATGTACATCAGAACAAAGAGAATAAGCAAGTGGGCAGGGTCAGAGAGCTCAGCAACAGATGGTTTAGAGAGTTGGGTATAGAGGACAGATGCTTGGGAGCTGCATGTAAAAGAAAGGATTTATCGCAGTCAAGGCTCAAAATTCACTTCTAATATGTACTCAGAACTTAAAATGACTGTAAGGATTAAACAAATTATTAAACCCTGGCACTTAAATTCAACTAGAGACACAGAGGGAGATACAGTATTTAGAGATGTGTTCAGCATGAGATAGTGTGGGCCACTTGGAAATCAGCTTCCACGTTCCAGATCCAAAAGTCAGGACTAGTACCTTGCAGTACAGAGGATTTCAGAAAACCTGTTTTGGTTCCAGAAATTGAGAGGTCCATGGTCTGGTAAAATCACGCTGCATCCCTGAATTAAAGTAGAAAAACAGGATTTTTAAAGGCTGGAGGAGTAGGCTTATTATATCAGAACAAAGTTAATAATAGATGTGGGCAGGGTCATGAGCTCCAGCACACACCGTTTTGAAAGTTGGGTAATAGAGATTGTAGGGCAGAGAGTAAAGAAGGACTTACACAGTTAAGGCTCAAATTCATTTCTGTATCAACTCAGAACTTAAAATGACTGTAAGGATTAAACAAATTAGTAAACCCTGGTCATAAATTCAGCTAGAGACACAGAGGGAATGCAGTGAGTTAGAGACTGAACCAGCAGGAGATAATTCTTGAGCCACTTGGAAATCAAGCTTCCACGGTGCCAAACCAAAGACAGGGCCTGCCTTGCAGTACAGTTTGCAAAATACTGTTTAGATTCCATAAATTGAGAGTCTGTGGCCAGATCAAGGCACGCTAGATCCCTAAAAAAAAAAAAAAAATAGGAGAAACAAGTTTATAAAGGCTGGAAGATTGAACTTGTTACATCAGAACAAAGAGAATAATAAAAGTGGGTGTCAGTGAGAGCTCAGCAGACGGTTTTGGGGGTTGGGTAGGAGGCAGATTCTATAGGCAGAGAGTAAAAGAAGGATTTACCAGTCAAGACTCAAAATTCACTTCTAATATCAACTCAGAACTTAAATGACTGTAAGGATTAAACAAATTATTAAACTCTCACTTAAATTCAACTAGAGACACAGCCGGAGATACAGTAGTTAGAAATATGTACAGCAGGAGGCCTGAGCAACTATCCCGTCGTCAGGGGCAAAACCACCATGGGTTTTGTCTTAGCGTCGCTTTATTTGATCAAACACACATGCATGTGGACTTTGCAATGGAGTAGTTCCCGATTACAATTACAGCGCTTTATTCCGTTTTACTTCTTATCTTGAAAAATACCAATATTTCGGTATGAGCCAATCATAAACAGCATAACAAGCCAATGTAACAGAAAAAACATGTTGATTTGTATGAGTACTTTCACTGTAATTCATTTCTTTCCATTACTGCTTGATACATATGCCGGTCAAGCTGACCTGGGAGACAATTATTTCCCACCATACCATATGTCGCTTGTCTTCAATGCTACTCGTGCTCTTATCTTTATATTTTGTCCAAGCCTGTATTCAGTTGGTACAACCAGTTCTGCTCAGTTTATCTAGCTTGTTCTTTGCAAATGTACCTCAAGTAACCTTTATTACAAATTCTATAACCTTAGAAACATGAACTCAGAAATTTCAACCATTCGTATGACTGTTACAGCATGACTTTTAAAGCAAGCATACTTCAAGGTATATTATAGCAAATATGGCTTTTGGATATAGAAAAACATATATAAATTCCTCAGACCACTTGAAATCAGCCCACTTGTACCAAATCAAAGTCGGGGCTTGTACCTTGCAGTATAAGTTTTTGGAAAACTATTTAGGTTCCAGAAATTGAGGTGTCTTCTGGCTGGTCAAGGCAGCTGATCCCTGAAATAAAGTAGAAAAACAGGATTTTTATGGGTGAAGGAGTAGGCTTGTTACATCAGAAGAAAGAGAATAATAGAAGTGGGAAGGGTCAGAGAGATCAACAGATGGTTTATGTGTTGGGTAAGAGACATGTTGCAGGGCAGAGAGTAAAAGAAGGATTTACACAGTCAAGGCTCAAATTTTCCTTCTGATTTCAACTCAGAACTTAAAATGACTATAAATATGAAACAAATAATTAAAGTCTGGCACATAAATTCAACTAGAGACACAGAGGGAGATGCAGTAGTATGAGATGTGTTCAGCAAGAGATAGTGTGGGCTACTTTGAAATCAGCTTCCACTGGTACCAAATCCAAAAGTCAGGCCTATTACCTTGCTGTACAGAGGCTTTCTGGAAAACTGTTTAGGTTCCAGAAATTGAGGGGTCCGTGGCCTGGTCTAGGCAAGCAGGATCCCTGAAATAAAGTAGAAAACAGGTTTTTAAATATGGAGGAGTGGGCTTGTTACATCAGAACAAGAGAATGACAGTGGGCAGGGTCAGAGACTCTACAGACAGTTAGGGGTTGGTGGGAGACAGGTTGTGTTAGAGAGTAAAGAAGGAATTTACATTCAAGGCTCAAAACCGCTTAATATCAACTCAGAACTTAAAATGACTGTTATAATTGAGCATATTTAAACCTGGCTATGAATTTATCCAGACACAGAAAGATACAGTAGTTAGAGGTGGGTTCAGCAGGAGATAGTCGCGGGGCCTTGGACATCAGCTCATTGGTAGCAAATCCAAATTTCAGGGCTACATTTTATTATGGAGTCTGAAAAATGTTTGGGTTTCTTGAAATTCAGGAGTCTATGGCCGGGTCAAGGAATGCTGCATCCCCTGGAATAAAGGAAAACAGGATTTTTAAGGCTGGAAGAGCTTGTTACATGACAACAAAGATAATAAAGAAGTGGCAGGTTCAGAGTACTCAGTGTATGGGGAGAGGTTGCAGGGCAGAGTAAAAGAAGGATTTACACATCTGGGCTCAAATTTCTTCTAATAACTCTTAACTTAAATGATTAAGGATTAAATATATTATTAAATCCTGGCACATAAATTCACTAGAGACACAGTGGGAGATAGCAGTATAGAGATGGGTTCATCAGGAGAGAGTGTGTGATACTTGGAAATCAGCTTCCCCTCGTTTCAAATCCAAATGTCAGGCTAGCACCCAGCATGGATTTCTGAAAACTGTTTAGGTAAAAATTGAGGTCTGTATTCGGTCTAGGCATGTTGATCCGAATAAAGTAGAAAAAGATTTTAAGGCTGAGGTAGTTTTTATATCAGAACAAAGAGAATAATAGAGTGGGGGTCAAGAGTTTAATGAATGGTTTGGGGGTTGGGAGGAACAGGTTGCAGGGCAGAGAGTGTAGTTGATTATACAGTCAAGGCTCAACGTTCTCTTCTAATATCAACTCTAACTTAAATGACTAGGGATTAAAAGATATTATTAAACCCTGGTACACAAATTCTGCTAGAGACAGAGGGAGATACAATAGTTAGAGATGCTCAGGAGATAGTGTGGGCCACCTGGAAATTAGTTCACTGGTACCACATCAAAATCAGGGCTAGTTCCTTGCAGTGCAATTTCTGAAAAACTGTTTAGGTTCCAGGAATTGATTTGTCCATGGCCTGGTCAAGGCACACTGGATCCCTGAAATAAAGTAGAAAAACAGGATTTTTAAAGGCTTTAGGAGTAGTCTTGTTACATCAAATCAAAGAGAATAATAGAAGTGGGCAGGTTCAGAGAGCTCAGTAGACGGTTTGTGGGCTGGGAAAGAGGTTGCAGGGCAGAGAGTAAAAAAAGTATTTACACAGTCAAGGCTAAAAATTCACTTCTAATATCAACTCAGAACTTAAAATGACTTTAAAGATTAAGCAAATTATTAAACTCTGTACATAATTAACTAGAGGACAGAGGAATACAGTAGTTAGAGATGTGTCAGCCGGAGATAGTTTGGGATACTTGGAAATCCTTTCACTGTATCAAATACAAAGTCAGGCTAGTCGTTGCAGTAGAAAGGATTTCTGAAAACTGTTTGGGCTGAAATTGAGGGGTCCGTGCCTGGTCTGGGCATGCTGGATCTCTGAAATAAAGTAGAAAATAGGATTTTAGAGGCTGGAGGAGGTTTCTACGTAGAACAAAGAGAATAATAGAAGTGGCAGGGTCAGAGAGCTCAACAGACTGTTTAGGATTGGGAAGAACAGTTACAGACGAAGTAAAAGAATTTACCTGTCAAGGCTCAAAATTCTTCTATATCAACTAGAATTAAAATGACTGCAAATGGAAACATTATTAAACCCTGGCACATAAAATCAACTAGAACACAGGGAGATACTGCAGTTTGAGATGTGTTCAGCAGGAGATAGTGTGGGCTGCTTGGAAATCAGCATCCACTGTTACCAAATCCAAAAGTCAGGGCTAGTACCGTGCAGTACAGAGGCTTTCTGAAAAACTGTTTCTGTTCCAGAAATTGAGGGTCCGTGGCCTGGTCAAGGCACCCTGGATCCCTGAAATAAAGTAGAAAAATAGGATTTTTGGAGGCTGGAGGAGTAGGCTTGTTACATCAGAACAAAGAGAATAACTGAAGTGGGCAGTGTCAGAAAGCTCAGCAGACGGTTTTGGGGGTTGGGTAGTAGACAGGTCGCAGTGCAGATAGTAAAATAATTATTTATACAGTCAAGGCTCAAAATTCACTTCTAATATCAACTCAGAACTTAAAATGATGGTAAGGATGAAACAAATTATTAAACCCTGGCACAGAAATTCAACTAGAGACACAGAGGGAGATACAGTAGTTAGAGATGTGTCTAGCAGGAGATAGTGTGGGCCACTTGGAAATCATACTGCACCGGTAGCAAATCCAAAAGTCAGGGCTAGTACCTTGCAGTACAGTGGATTTCTGAAAAACTGTTTATTTTCCAGAAATTGAGGGGCCCGTGGCCTGGTCAAGGCATGCTGCATCCCTTAAATAAAGTAGAAAAACAGGATTTCGAAAGGCTGGAGGTGTAGGCTTGTTACATCAGAACAAAGAGAATAAGAGAAGTGGGCAGGGTCAGAGAGCTCAGGAGACGGTTTTCGGGGTTGGGTAGGAGACAGTTTGCAGGACAGAGAGTAAAAGAAGGATTTACACAGTGAAGGCTCAAAATTCACTTCTAATATCAACTCAGAACTTAAAATGACTGTAAGGATTAAACAAATTATTAAACCCTGGCACATAAATTCAACTAGAGACACAAAGGGAGATACAGTAGTTAGAGATGTGTTCAGCAGGAGATAGTGTGGGCCACTTGGAAATCAGATTCCACTGGTTGCAAATCCAAAAGTCAGGGCCAGTTCCATGCAGTACAGAGGATTTCAGAAAACCTGTTTACGTTCCAGAAATTGAGAGGTCCGTGGCCTTGTTAGGGCAGGCTGAATCCCTGAAATAAAGTAGAAGAACAGGATTTTTAAAGGCTGGAGGAGTAGGCTTGTTACATCAGAACAAAGAGAATAATAGAAGTGGGCAGGTTCAGAGAGCTCAGCAGACCATTTGGGGGTTGGGTAGGAGACTGGTTGCAGGGCAAAGAGTAAAAGAAGGATTTACACAGTCTAGGCTCAAAATTCACATCTAATATCATCTCAGAACTTTAAATGACTCTAAGGATTAAATAAATTATTAAACCCTGGAACATAGATTCAGCTAAGAACACAGAGTGAAATACAATAGCTAGAGATGTGTTCAGCAGGAGACAGTGTGTGCCACTGGGAAATCAGCTTCCACTGCAACCAAATGCAAAAGTCAGTACTAGTACCTTGCAGTACAGAGGATTTCTGAAAAATGATTTAGGTTCCAGAAAGTGAGGGGTCCGTGGCCTGGTCAGGGCCCACTAGATCCCTGAAATAAAGTTGGAAGACAGGATTTTTAAAGGCTTTTTAAAGCAGTCACAGAAACATGGTACTCAGAGAACCATGACTGGGATGTTAACATACCAGGGTACATAACCTACAGGAGAGAGAGGTAGGGGAGAAGGGGAGGAGCTAGCTCTCTGTGTAAAGGAAGGATAAAGCAACTGAACAAAGAGTAAACAGGGAGAGAGGAGGCACTGTGGATCAACTTGGATGCTGGAAATGGCACCACAATCCGCACAGGGTTGTGTACAGACCCCATGTCAGGGGAGGGAATGGACATGATATGATAGCTTGATCTTAGAATGGCAGAGTAAGGAGATACTGTTGATGGGAGACCTGACTATACCACATGTTAATGGAGCACCTTTGCTGCAGCCACATCAAGAGCAGGGCCATTCTTGATGCCCTACAGGTAACAGGCCTCAGGCAGCTGGTTCAGGTTTCCACTTGTGAGGGAACAATCTTAGACCTCGTGCTCTCAAGCGGGGGCAGTGAGAGGATCTCAGATCTAGAAATGGGTTGCCATCTGGGACAAGTGACCATCAAACAGTGTGCGTTCATGTTAAACTCAGCTACAGAGTCAAACCATACAAAAGTGAGGGTATTGGACTTTAGGAGGCTGACTTTTGGCAAGATGGTAGAGTGCCTCAGAAAGCACTAGCAAACAGGCTAGGAAGGAGGTGTGGAGCAACAAGGGGAATCATCAAAACTGCCATCTGGGGGCAACAAGCCTTTATTGTGAAACAAATAAACAAATCAAAATGAAAGAAAAAGCCACTATGGTTCTGCTCAAAAGAATTGGCTGTGAAAGTCAGAAAGAAAAATATAGCATTCTGGAGGTATGATGGGATGGGAGAAGGAGCAGGACAGAGCTGTACCAGTTAAGGCAGAAGGAAGCAGGAGGAAGTCAGAATAGCAAAGGGCCAAACTGAGGAAAAGATAGCCAACTCAGTTAGAAGGAGATAAAACCTTTTTATAGGTACATCAGCGAGTGTAGAAAGACAAAGGGAGGGATAGTGAGGCTGAATAGAATGAACGGTGGGTGAGGCAGAGGGGAGAGTGAAAGCATGGATACTGGATGAATCATTTGCTCAGTATTCACAAAGAGGAGGAGGAAGTGCCTAATCCATTAACAGAAGCACTCTTGATAGGGGATCGATCCCAGTCCTTTCACAGAAGAAAGGGTTCTGCAAGAACTCCTAAAACTTACAGGTGGACAAGTAATGGGTCCTGATGGAATTCCCAGAATTCTAAAATTAAAGGGAGGAACTAGGTGAAACCACTGGCTACTCTTTTAATAAATCATTGGGAGGATGGTGAAGTAGTACCCGGAAGGACTGGAGGAGGGGATCATTCATTTAGCAAAAGTGGGACCAAGACAGAGGCAGGGAAACTACAGACCTGTAAGTCCTGACCTCTGTGGTAGGAAAGTTGATGGAGTCACTTCTGAAGGAAAGAATAGTTGAGTACCTAGAGGCCAGTGTGGGGCAGGACCCAAGGCAGCATGGGTTCACAGCTGGGAAGGTCATGTCAGATGAATCTAATAGATTTCTTTGACTGGGTGACCAAAGTAGTAGGCCAGGGAGGGCTGAGGACATGGCTATCTGGACTTTATCAGGGCATTTGTTACAGTCCCACACAAAAGATTAATAGTCAAATTAACCAGCCTGGGGTGGGTCCCAGAGTGATAGCCTGGGTAAAACATTGACTGCACAACAGGTTACAGAAGGTAATTGTAAATGGAGTCCACTATGAAGAAAGAGGGGTTACTAGTGGGGTACATCGTAGAGTTCATTATTGGGTCCAGTCCTTTTTAATGTCTTCATCAGTGACATTGCAGAGGACTGGAAGGAATATGCCTTTTGCAGATGACACAAAGATCTGCAACAGGATTGATCACAAGGAAGCATGGAAAGGATGAAAAGTGACTTGGCAAGGTTGGAGGAAAGGTCATAAGTATGGCAGCTAGGATTCAATGCAAAGTAGTGAAAAATAATTAACCTGGGAAACAAGAACCCAGGGGATGAATACACAATGGGTGGGGAGGTAGTAACAACAACAAAAAGGAAAGTACCTGGGGTAATCATATCAGATGACCTTAAGGTTAGCAAGCAATGTGTGAGGAGGCAGTAGGAGGGCTGGGGTATACTAGGATGTATAGGGAGAGGCATCAGCAGCAGAAAGAGAGGTTGTTATCCTCTGTACAGACAGTTGGTGAGACCCCATCTGGAGTACTATGTCCAGTTCTTGAGACCCATCTCCTAGGGACATAGACAGGATAGAGGCAGTCCAGAGGAGGGTAACTAAAATGGTGCAGGGTCTGCAGAGTAGTTATAATGAGGAGCTTAATATGTATACCCTTGAGGAAAGAAGGGAAAGGGGGACATGATGAAACTTTTAAGCACCTCAGTAGAATCAACAAAGTCCAGGAGGGTAGCATCTATCAGAAAAGAGACGTGCAAGAACAAGGGACACAATTTAAGATAGGGGAGGCGGTTCCAGGGGCAATGTGAGGAAGTGATGACATTTCACTGGGAGAGGGTAGTGGATGCATGTAACAGCCTTCCCTGGGGAGGATTGTGAGTCTAAACTGTGGGAGGAATTCAAGAATGCATGGGACAGATATAAGGCATTTCTTGTGGGCGGTAGGAAGAAATAGGCTGTTGGTTAACTAGGATCTGTGGCCTATCCTGTAGGTAGGGAAATGGGCAGACTAGATGGTCCGAGCATTACTTATCTGCCGTCAAAGTCTATGTTTCTATGTCTTGATGTTTCTATGGAGGAGTAGGCTTATTACATCAGAACAATGAGAATAATAGAAGATGGCAAGGTCAGAGAGCTCAGCAGATAGTTTGGGTGTTGGGTAGGAGACAGGTTACAGATCAGAGAGTAAAAGAAGGATTTACACAGTTAAGGCTCAAAATTCACATCTAATATCAACTCATAACTTAAAATGACTGTATGGATTAACAAATTATTAAACCCTGGCACATAAATTCAATTAGAGACACAGAAGGAGATACAGTAGTTAGAGATGTGTTCAGCAGGATATAGTGTGGGCCACTTGTAAATCAGCTTCCACTGGTAGCAAATCTAAAAGTCAGGGCTAGTACCTTGCAGTACAGACGATTTCTGAAAACTGTTTAGGCTGCAGAAAATGAGGGGTCCACGACCTGGTCTAGGCATGCTGGATCCCTGAAATAAAGTAGAAAAACAGGATTTTTAAAGGCTGGAGGAGTAGGCTTGTTACATCAGAACAAAGAAAATAATAGAAGTGGGCAGGGTCAGAAAGCTCAACAGATGGTTTAGGGGTTGGGTAGGAGACAGGTTGCAGGGCAGAGAGTAAAAGAAGGATTTACACAGCAAGGCTCAAAATTCACTTCTAATATCAACTCAGAACTTAAAATGACTGTAAGGATTAAACAAATTATTAAACCTTGGCACAGAAATTCAACAAGAGGCACAGGGAGATACAGTAGTTAGAGATGTGTTTAGCAGGAGATAGTGTGGGCCTCTTGGAAATCAGCTTCCACTGGTAACAAATCCAAAAGTCAGGGCTAGTAACTTGCAGTACAGAGGATTTCTGAAAAACTGTTTAGGTTCCAGAAATTGAGGGGTCCGTGGCCTGGTCAAGGCGCCATGGATCCCTTAAATAAAGTAGAAAAATAGGATTTTTAAAGGTTGGAGGAGTAGGCTTGTTACATCAGAACAAAGAGAATAGCTGAAGTGGGCAGGGTCAGAGAGCTCAGCAGATGATTTGGGGGTTGGGTAGGAGATAGGTTGCAGTGCAGAGAGTAAAATAATTATTTACACAGTCAAGGCTCAAAATTCACTTCTAATATCAACTCAGAACTTAAAATGATGGTAAGGATTAAACAAATTATTAAACCCTGGCACATAGATTCAACTAGAGACACAGAGGGAGATATGGTAGTTACAGACGTGTTCAGCAGGAGATAGTGAGGGCCACTGGGAAATCAGCTTCCACTGGAACCAAATCCAAAAGTCAGGACTAGTACCTTGCAGTTCAGAGGATTTCTGAAAAATTCTTTAGGTTCCTGAAATTGAGGGGTCCGTGGCCTGGTCAAGGAACGATGGATCCCTGGAATAAAGTAGAAAAACAGGATTTTTAAAGGCTGGAAGAGTAGGCTTGTTACATCAGAACAATGAGAATAATAGAAGTGAGCAGGTTCAGAGAACTCAGCAGACGGTTTGTGGGTTGGTAGGAGACAGGTTGCATGGCAGAGAGTAAAAGAAGGATTTACACAGACAAGGCTTAAAATTCACTTCTAATATCAACTCAGAACTTAAAATGACTGTAAGGATTAAAGAAGTTATTAAACCCTGGCACATAAATTCAACTGGAGACACAGTGGGAGATACAGTAGTTAGAGATGTGCTCATCAGGAGATAGTGTGAGCCACTTGGAAATCAGCTTCCACTAGTAGCAAATCCAAAAGAAGGGGCTTGTTACTTGCAATACAGAGGATTTCTGAAAAACTGTTTAGGTTCCAGAAATTGAGGGGTCCGTGGCCTGGTCAAGGCACGCTGGATCCCTTAAATAAAGTAGAAAAACAGGATTTTCAAAGGTTGGAGGAGTAGGCTTGTTACATCAGAACAAAGAGAATAACAGAAGTGGGCAGCCCGCCCTTTAAATTAGCCCGGGACACAAGACAAGGATGTACCTTGTCTCCCCTACTCTTCAATTTATACTTAGAGCTACTGCTGTGCAGATTGGCAGGGAATGCTGCTATAAAGGGGATTCAAATCAGAAATGCCAGGTATGCCTATTCAGTGTATGTGGACAACATCCTATTGCATGTTGAGGAACCAGGTTTCTCAATTCCAGCTATCCTGGCTGAGATTGAGGTTTTCTCTAAAATCTCCTTTTATAAATTAAACCGGGCCAAAACTAAGATCCTTCCTTTAAATGGTAGAGTTAATAAGGCCGAACTTCTCCCGCTTGGTCTCTCCTGGGAAGCAAAGTCTCTCACATTTCTGGGAATCAAAGTTTGCAAAGATTCGAACTCCACAATAGAAGATAACCTTGGTAATTTATATAAAACGATAATTGGGGACATGGAGAAGTGGCACTTGCTCCCCTTTTCTCTTTGGGGCAGGCTAAGCATAAGTAAAATGAACGTATTACCAAGGATACTATATCCTCTTGGGATGCTGGGAGTTTACCTACCGAAAGGGTGGTTCTCCAAACTACAAAGTGCAGTGAACCTTTATGTGTGGAACAAGAAAAGTATCCATAGATTTTATCTTAAATTGACAGCCCCAAAATTAAGAGGAGGCTTGGCTGCCCCTTCTTTTTTTCTCTATTATGCTGCACAGCACCTAAGCAAATTGGCCTGCTGGCATAAGGAGATTGGGCACTCGGAATATCTCCCGCTGTGGTTAGATATAGAACAGCACTTGGCTGCACGGGTTCAATGCTTGCTATGGGCTCTTCTATATGTCTCCCCATCGTGTATCCCTAAGCCCCTTAGAAGCAATCCCATGGAATGGTCACCAAAAGCCTCCCATCAGATCCAAAAATACCTTGCAATGAGATGGTGTCATTCGACTGATCAGCCCATTGTTGGCAATCCACATTTTAAGGTTGGGGGTACACCAATGTCCCTTGCATTTTGGCCTCAACTAAATTACTCCAGAGTTTCAGACTTTTGGTTGAATGGGAAGCCGCTCCCCTTAGATCAACTGCAAGAATCCATTGGAGCTTCGTGTAAGGAAGTATTTAAGTATTTTCAAGTTAGCAAAGCCCTAACTTCCTTTTTCTCCCGGGCCCCACTGGCAGACCCTGGTGAAAGAAATTTAGCTACGTTTTTACATGTAGACTCCCAGTCACACTCAGTCTCAGACTTGTATAAAAGTTTTCTGGAGTGGGACTTTAGATTACCATCTGGGATTTGTTATTACTGGGAAGGGAGCTCAGCATCCTGGAGGACCTTAATCTTTGGAAGAAACTTAGGCTGTCAATGTACAAATTCATAAAGCAAGATAGACTGAGATTGGTGCATTTTAATATTATGCACAATAGTTATCTAACGCCTGCTCATCTATGTAAGTATGGGACATTGACTACACCACTCTGTGGCAAATGCAAGAGGGACAATGGTACTGTTCCACATGATATGGCTATGTCATGTGTGCGGAGCCTTTGGCAGTCTATTAATAATATCCTAGGACCCTATCCTTGGCTTAGAAACCCTGCTTACCCTGAAGTATGCCTAATAAATCATGTTCCAGCTGGTGCTACCAAAGTATATAGGGCACATATGTTGCTTATTTCTGCAACAGCCAAATTGACAATCATGAGGCACTGGGCCGGTGATAAGCCTCCCATTTTGATGGAGTGGTACAGGGAGAGCACTCTGGCTATGCAACTGGAAAGGCACATAGCTTACATGCACGGCAGAGCTAAGGCATATTCACCTCTCTGGGGAACTCTTGAGGTGCTTCTGATAGACTGGAAGCCTTGATGTCCGAGTCTATCTCAGGAGTGGTGAACCAAGGGCTAATTATGGATGTAGTCATGGAGGGAGGGGGGATTGACTTGGTTGGTTGATTCCTGGAGTTCATCGAATTGATCTGAAACTTGATATTTGTATGACTGTTGGGTATTGTGTTGTTTATTGTCAAACTAATAAAACTGGTTTAATAAAAAAAACAGAAGTGGGCAGGGTCAGAGAGCTCAGCAGATGGTTTTCGGGGATGGGAGGGAGACTGGTTGCAGGGCAGAGAGTAAAAGAAGGATTTAAACAGTGAAGGCTCAAAATGCACTTCTAATATCAACTCAGAACTTAAAATGACTGTAAGGATTAAACAAATTGTTAAACCCTGGCACATAAATTCAACTAGAGACATAGAGGGAGATAAAGTAGTTAGAGATGTGTTCAGCAGGAGATAGTGTGGGCCACTTGGAAATCAGCTTACACTGCTACCAAATCCAAAAGTCAGGGCTAGTACCTCGCAATACTGAGAATTTCTGAAAAACTGTTTATGTTCCAGAAATTGAGAGGTCCGTGGCCTGGTCAAGACACACTGGATCCCTGAAAAAAAGTAGAAGAACAGGATTTTTAAAGCCTGGAGAAGTAGGCTTGTTACATCAGAACACAGAGAATAATAGAAGTTTGCAGGGTCAGAGAGCTCAGCAGACAGTTTGGAGGGGTTGGGTAGGAGCCAGATTGCAGGGTAGAGATTAAAAGAAGGATTTACAGTCAAGGCTCAAAATTCACTTCTAATATCAATTCAGAACTTAAAATGAATGCAAGGATTAAACAAATTATTAAACCCTGGCACATAAATTCAACTTGAGACACAGAGGGAGTTAGAGTAGTTAGAGATATGTTCAGCAGGAGGTAGTGTGGCCCACTCAGAAATCAGCTTCCACTGGTACCAAATCCAAAAGTCAGGGCTAGTACCTTGTAGAAGACAGGATTTCTGAAAAACTGTTTAGGTTCCAGAAATTGAAGGGTCTATGGCTTGGTGTTAGGCACACTGATTCACTGAAATAATGAAAAAAAAAACAGAATTATTAAAGGCTGTAGTAGTGGGCCTGTTATATCAGAACAAAGGGAATAATAGAAGTGTGCAGGGTCAGAGAGCTCAGCAGACGGTTTGACAGTTAGGTAGGAGACAGGTTGCAGGGCAGTGAGAAAAAGAAGGATTTACACAGTCAAGGCACAAAATTCACTTCTAATACCAACTCAGAACTTAAAATGACTGCAAGGATTTATCAAATTATTAAACCCAGGCACATAAATTCAATGAGAGACACGGACTGAGATACAGTTGTTATAGATGTTTTCAGCAGAGGATAGTGTGGGCCTCTTGGAACTCAGCTTCCACTGGTACCAAATCCAAAAGTCAGGGCTAGTACCTTGCAGTACAGATGATTTCTGAAAAAACTGTTTAGGTTCCAGAAATTGAGGGGCCCGTGGCCAGGTGAAGGCACGCTGGACCCCTGAAATAAAGTTGAAAAACAGGATTTTTAAAGACTGCAGGAGTAGGCTTGTTACTTCAGAACAAAGAGAATAATAGAAGTGGGCAGGGTCAGAGATCTCAGCAGACAGTTTGGAGGGGTTGGGTAGGAGACAGATTGCAGGGTAGAGATCAAAAGAAGGATTTACAGTCAAGGCTCAAAATTCACTTCTAATATCAATTCAGAACTTAAAATGAATGCAAGGATTAAACAAATTTTTAAACCCTGGCACATAAATTCAACTTGAGACACAGAGGGAGTTAGAGTAGTTAGAGATATGTTCAGCAGGAGGTAGTGTGGCCCACTCAGAAATCAGCTTCCACTGGTACCAAATCCAAAAGTCAGGGCTAGTACCTTGTAGAAGACAGGATTTCTGAAAAACTGTTTAGGTTCCAGAAATTGAAGGGTCCCTGGCCTGGTGTAGGCACACTGGTTCACTGAAATAATGAAAAAAAAACAAATTATTAAGGCTGTATTGATGTGCCTGTTATATCAGAACAAAGGGAATAATAGAAGTGTGCGGGGTCAGAGAGCTCAGCAGACGGTTTGATGGTTGGGTAGGAGACAGGTTGCGGGGCAGTGAAAAAAAGAAGGATTTACACAGTCAAGGCACAAAATTCACTTCTAATACCAACTCAGAACTTAAAATGACTGCAAGGATTTATCAAATTATTAAACCCAGGCACATAAATTCAATGAGAGACACGGACTGAGATACAGTTGTTATAGATGTTTTCAGCAGAGGATAGTGTGGGCCTCTTGGAACTCAACTTCCACTGGTACCAAATCCAAAAGTCAGGGCTAGTACCTTGCAGTACAGACGATTTCTGAAAAAACTGTTTAGGTTCCAGAAATTGAGGGGCCCGTGGCCAGGTCAAGGCATGCTGGACCCCTGAAATAAAGTTGAAAAACAGGATTTTTAAAGACTGCAGGAGTAGGCTTGTTACTTCAGAAGAAAGAGAATAATAGAAGTGGGCAGGGTCAGAGAGCTCAGCAGATGGTTTGGGGGTTGGGTATTAGACAGGTTTCGGGGCAGAGAGTAAAAGAAGGATTTAAACAGTCAAGGCTCAAAATTCACTTCTAATATCAACTCAGAACTTAAAATGACTGTAAGGATTAAACAAATTATTAAACCTTGGCACATAAATTCAACCAGAGACACAGAGGGAGATACAGCAGTTAGAGATGTTTTCAGCAGGAGATAGTGTTGGCCAATTGGAAATCAGCTTCCACTGCTACCAAATCCAAAAGTCAGGGCTAGTACCTTGCAATACAGAGAATTTCTGAAAAACTGTATAGGTTCCAGAAATTGAGAGGTCTGTGGCCTGGTCTGGGCACACTGGATCCCTGAAAAAAAGTAGAAAAACAGGATTTTTAAAGGCTGGAGAAGTAGGCTTGTTACATCAGAACAAAGAGAATAATGGAAGTGGTCAGGGTCAGAGAGCTCAGCTGACAGTTTGGGGGTTGGGTCGGAGACAGAATGCAGGGCAGAGAGTAAAATAAGGATTCACACAGTCAAGGCTCAAAATTAATTTCTAATATCAACTCAGAACATAAAATGACTGTAAGGATTAAACAAATTTTTAAACCCTGGCACATAAATTTAACTAGAGACACAGAGGGAAATACAGTAGTTAGAGATTTGTTCAGTAGGAGGTACTGTGGGGCACTATGAAATCTGCTTCCACTTGTACCAAATCCAAAATCGGGGCTGGTACCTTGCAGTAGAGAAGATTTCTGAAAAACTGTTTAGGTTCTAGAATTTTAAGGGGGTCCGTGGCCTGGTCTAGGCACGCTGGATCCCTGAAATAATGTAGAAAAACAGGATTTTTAAAGGCTGGAGAAGTTGGCTTGTTACATCTGATCAAAGAGAATAATAGAAGTGGGCAGGGTCAGAGAGCTCAGCAGACAGTTTGTGGGGTTGGGTAGGAGACTGCAGCGCAGAGAGTAAAACAAGGATTTACACAGTCTAGGCTCAAAATTCATTTCTAATATCAACTCAGAACTTAAAATGACTGTAGGGATTAAATAAATTATTAAACTTTGGCACAAAAATTCAACTAGAGACACAGAGGGAGTAACAGTAGTTAGTGGTGTCTTCAGCAGGAGATAGTGTGGGCCACATGGAAATCAGTTTCCACTGGCACCAAATACAAAAGTCAGGGCTAGTAGCTTGCACCACAAATAATTTCTGAAAACTGTTTAGGTTCCACAAATTGAGGGGTCCGTGGCATGGTCAAGGAACACTGGATTCATGAAATAAACTAGAAAAACAGGATTTTTAAAGGCTGGAGTAGTAGGCTTGTTACATCAGAACAAAGAGAATAATAGAAGTGGGCAGGGGCAGAGAGCTCGGCAGATGGTTTAGGGGGTTGGGTAGGAGACAGATTGGAGGGCATGGAGTAAAAGAAGTAGTTACACAGTCAATGCACAAAATTCACTTCTAATATGAACTCAGAACTTAAAATTAAGCACATCATTAAACCCTGGCACATAAATTCAACTAGAGACACAGAAGGAGATATGGTAGTTAGAGATGTGTGCAGCAGGAGCTAGTGTGGAACACACAGAAATCAGCTTCCACTGGCACCTAATACAAAATTCAGGGCTAGTACCTTGCAGTAGAGAGGATTTCTGAAAAACTGTATAGGTTCCAGAAATTGAGAGGTCCATTGCCTGGTGAAGGCACCCTGGATCCCTGAAATAATGTAGAAAAGCAGGATTTTTAAAGGCTGTAATAGTAGGCCTGTTACATCAGAACAAAGCGAATAAATGAAGTGGGCAGGGTCAGAAAGCTCAGCAGATGGTTTGGGGGTTGGGTAGGAGACAGGTTGCAGGGCAGAGAATAAAAGGAAGATTTACACAGTCAAGGCTCAAAATTCACTTCTAATTTCAACTCAGAACTTATAATGACTGTAATCATTAAACAAATTATTAAACCCTGGCATGTAAATTCAACTAGAGGCACAGAGGGAGATATAGTATTTAGAGATGTGTTCAGCAGGAAATAGTGTGAGCCTCGTGGAAATCAGCTTCCAATGGTACCAAATCCTAAAGTCAGGGCTAGTACCTTGCAGTACAGAGGATTTCTGAAGAACTGTTTAGGTTCCAGAAATTGAGGGGTCCGTTGCCTGGCCTAGGCATGATGGATCCCTGAAAAAAAGTAGAAAAGCAGGATTTTTAAAGGCTGGAGGAGTAGTCTTGTAACATCAGAACAAAGAGAATCATAGAATTGGGCAGGGTCAGGGAGCTCAGCTGACTGTTTCGGGGTTGGAAGGAGACAGGTTGCAGTGCAGAGACTAAAAGAAGGATTTACACAGTCAAGGCTCAAAATTCACTTCTAATATCAACTCTGAACTTAGAATGACTGTAAGGATTAAATAAATTAATAAACTCTATCACTTAAATTCCTCTAGAGACACTGTGGGAGATACTGTAGGTAGCAATGTGTTCAGCTGGAGATAGAGTGGGCCACTTAGAAATCAGCTTCTTCTGGTACCAAATCCAAAACTCAGGGCTAGAACCTTGCAGTACAGAGGATTTCTGAAGAATCGTTTAGGTTCCAGAAATTGAGGGGTCCGTGGCCTGGTCTAGGCATGCTGGAACCCTGAAATAAAGTAGAAAAACTGGATTTTTAAAGGCTGTAGGAGTATGCTTGATTCATCAGAACAAAGATAATAATAGAAGTGGGCAGGGTCATTGAGCTCAGCAGACGGTTTGGGGTTGGCCATGAGACACCTTGCATGGCAGAGAATAAAAGAAAGATTTACCCAGTCAAGGCTCAAAATTCACTACTAATATCAAATCAGAACTTAAGATGACTGTAAGGATTAAACAAATTATTAAACCCTGGCACATAAATTCAACTAGAGACACAGAGGGAGAAACAGTAGTTAGAGATGTCTTCAGCAGGAGATAGTGTGGGCCACTTGGAAATCAGCTTCCACTAGTACCAAATCCAAAAGTCAGGGCTAGTACCTTGCAATACAGAGAATTTCTGAAAAACTGTTTAGGTTCCAGAAATTGAGGGGTCCATGGCCTGGTCAAGGCATGCTGGATCCCCAAAAATAAAGTAGAAAAACGGGATTTTTAAAGGCTGGAGGAGTAGGCTTCTTACATCAGAACAAAGAGAATAATAGAGGTGGGCAGGGTCAGAGAGCTCAGCAGACAGTTTGGGGGGTTGGGTAGGAAATAGATTGCAGGGCAGAGAGTAAAAGAAGGATATACACAGTCAAGGCTCAAAATTCAATTCTAATATCAACTCAGAACTTAAAATGATGATAAGGATTAAACAAATTATTAAACCCTGGCACATAAATTCAACAAGAGATACAGAGGGAGACACAGTAGTTAGATACGTGTTCAGTAGGAGGTAGTGTGGGCCACTCAGAAATCAGCTTCCACTGGTACCAAATCTGAAAGTCAGGGCTAGTACCTTGCAGTAGAGAGGATTTCTGAAAAA
The DNA here is from genome assembly GCA_016271365.2 of Neoceratodus forsteri. NCBI lineage: Eukaryota > Metazoa > Chordata > Ceratodontiformes > Ceratodontidae > Neoceratodus > Neoceratodus forsteri. Next base: position 71,596,140 of record CM028133.1, read on the forward strand.
CTCTTTAAGATCCAGAAGGGTGGGGGTCCCGTGGCCTGAGGGTCTGAGCCCGTTGGATACAGAAATAATGTAAGAAACAGAGCTTTAAAGGCGTGGGGAGGCAGGCCTGTTAGCATCGGAACAAAGGAATAATAGTAGTAGGGCATGGTCAGAGAGCTCAGCAGGCAGGTGTCGGGGTTGGAGAGGAGACAGATGGCGGGGCAGAGAACAAAAGAATGATTTACACAGTCAAGGCTCAAAATTCCCTTCTAATATCAACTCAGAACTTAAAATGACTTTAAGGATTAAACAAATTATTAAACCCAGGAACATAAATTTAACTAGGTACACAAAGGAAGATACAATAGTTAGAGATGTGAACTGCAGGAGTTAGTGTGGGCCTCTTGGAAATCAGCTTCCACTAGTATCAAATAGAAAAGTCAGGGCTAGAACCTTGCAGTACCGAGAATTTCTGAAAAACTGTTTAGGTTCCAGAAATTGAGGAGTCCGTGGCCTGGGCATGGCACGCTGGATCCCTGAAATAAAGTAGAAAAACAGGATTGTTAAAGGCTGGAGGAGTAGGCTTGTTACACCTGAATAAAGAGAATAATAGAAATGGGCAGGGTCAGAGAGTTCAGCAGATGTTTTTTGGGTTTGGTAGGAGACAGGTTGCAGAGCAGAGAATAAAAGAAGGATTTACACAGTCAATGCTCAAAATTCACTTCTAATATCAACTCAGAACATAAAATGGCTGTAAGGATTGAACAAATTATTAAACCCTGGCACATAAATTAAACTAGAGACAAAGAGGGATATACAGTAGTTAGAGATGTGTTCAGCAGGAGATAGTGTGGGCCACTTGGAAATCATCTTCCACTGGTACCAAATCCAAAAGTCATGGCTAGTACCCTGCAGTAGAGAGAATTTCAGAAAAACTGTTTGGGTTCCAGAAATTGAGGGGTCCTTGTCCTAGTCAAGGCACGCTGGATCCCTGAAATAAAGTAGAAAAACAAGATTTGTAGAGGCTGTAGGAGTAGGCTTGTTACATCACCACAAAGAGAATAAAAGAATTGAGAAGGGTCAGAGAGCTCAGCAGACGGTTTGGCGGGTTGGGTAGGGGTCTGATTGCAGGACAGAGAGTAAAAGAAGGATTTACACAGTCAAGACTCAAAATTCACTTCTAATATCAACTCAGAACTTAAAATGTGTGAAAGGATTAAACAAATTATTAAACCTTGGCACATAAATTCAACTAGAGACACAGGGAGAGATTAAATAGTGTGAGATGTGTTCAGCAGGACATAGTGTGGACCAGTTGAAAATCAGCTTCCAGTGGCACCTAATCCAAAATTGAGGGCTAGTACCTAGCAGTAGAAGATTTCCTGAAAAACAAGTGGGATTCAAGAAAAGAGGGTCTGCAATAGCTGGTGAAGGCATATGGATCCCTGAAATAATGTAGAAAACAGAATTTTAAAGGCTGTAGTAGTAGGCCTGTTACATCAGAACAAAGTGAATAAAAGAAGTAGGCAGGGTCAGAGAGCTCAGCAGATGGTTTGTGAATTGGGTAGGAGACAGGTTGCAGGGCATAGAATAAAAGAGGGATTTACACTGTCAAGGCTCAAAATTCACTTCTAATTTCAACTCAGAATTTAAAATGACTGTAAGCATTAAACAAATTATTAAACCCTGGCACGTAAATTCAGCTAGAGGCACAGAGGGAGATACAGTAGTTAGATATGTGTTTAGCAGGAAATATTGTGGGCCACTTGGAAATCAGCTTCCAATGGTACCAAATCCAAAAGTCAGGGCTAGTACCTTGCAGTAAAGAGGATTTCTGAAGAACTGTTTAGGTTCCAGAAATTGAGGGGTCCGTAGCCTGGCCTAGGCACGATGGATCCCTGAAACAAAGTAGAAAAGCAGGATTTTTAAAGGCTGGAGGAGTAGTCTTGTTACATCAGAACAAAGAGAATCATAGAAGTGGGCAGGGTCAGTGAGCTCAGCTGACTGTTTCGGGTTTGGGTAGGAGATAGGTTGTAGGGCAGAGAGTAAAAGAAGGATTTACAGAGTCAATGCTCAAAATTCACTTCTAATTTCAACTCTGAACTTAGAATGACTGTAAGGATTAAATAAATTATTAACCTCTGGCACATAAATTCCCCTAGAGACACAGTGGGAGATACTGTAGGTAGAAATGTGTTCAGCTGGAGATAGAGGGAGCCACTTAGAAATCAGCTTCTACTGGCACCAAATCCAAAACTTTGGGCTAGTACCTTGCAGTACAGAGGATTTCTGAAGAATCATTTAGGTTCCAGAAATTGAGGGGTCCGTGGCCTGGTCTAGGCATGCTGGAACCCTAAAATAAAGTAGAAAAATAGGATTTTTAAATGCTGTAGGAGTATGCATGATTCATCAGAACAAAGAGAATAATAGAAGTTGGCAGGGTCATTGAGCTCAGCAGACGGTTTGGGGGTTGGGCATGAGACAGGTTGCAGGGTAGAGAATAAAAGAAGGATTTACACAGTTAAGGCTCAAAATGCACTTTTAATATCAACTCAGAACTTGAAATGACTGTAAGGATTAAACAAAGTATTAAACCCAGGCACATAAATTTAACTAGAGACACAGTGGGAGACACAGTAGTTTAAAACGTGTTCAGTAGGAGGTAGTGTTGGCCACTCAGAAATCAGCTTCCACTGGTACCAAATCCAAAAGTCAAGGCTAGTACCTTGCAGTAGAGAGGATTTCTGAAAAACTGTTTAAGTTCCAGAAATTGAGGGGTTTGTGGCCTGGTCTAGGCACGCTGGATCACAGAAATAATGTAGAAAAACTGGCTTTTTAAAGGCAGTAGGAGTAGGCCTGTTACATGGGAACAAAGGGAATAATAGTAGTGGGCTGGGTCAGAGAGCTTAACAGACGGTTTGGGCGATGGGTAGGAGACAGGTGGCGGGGCAGAGAAAAAATGAAGGACTTACACAGTCAAGGCTCAAAATTTCCTTCTAATATCAACTCAGAACTTAAAATGACTGTAAGGATTTAACAAATTATTAAACCCAGGAACATAAATTCAACTAGGTACACAAAGGAAGATACAATAGTTAGAGATGTCTTCAGCAGGAGTTAGTGTGGGCCTCTTGGAAATCAGCTTCCATTGGTATCAAATAGAAAAGTCAGGGCTAGTACCTTGCACTACCGAGGATTTCTGAAGAACTGTTTAGGTTCCAGAAATTGAGGGGTCCGTGGCCTGGCCTAGGCATGATGGATCCCTGAAATAAAGTAGAAAAGCAGGATTTTTAAAGGCTGCAGGAGTAGTCTTGTTAGATCAGAACAAAGAGAATCATAGAAGTGGGCAGGGTCAGAGAGCTCATCAGACTGTCTTGGGATTGGGTAGGAGACAGGTTGCAGGGCAGAGAGTAAAAGAAGGATTTAAACAGTCAAGGCTCAAAATTCACTTCTACTATCAACTCAGAACTTAGAATGACTGTAAGGATTAAATAAATTATTAAACTCTGGAACATAAATTCCCCTAGAGACACAGTGGGAGATACTGTACTTAGAATTGTGTTCAGCTTAAGATAGAGTGGGCCACTCAGAATTCAGCTTCCACTGGTAAAAATCCAAAAACTCAGGGCTAGAACCTTGCAGTACAGAGGATTTCTAAAGAATTGTTTAGGTTCCAGAAATTGAGGAGTCCGTGGCCTGGTCTAGGCATGCTGGAACCCTGAAATAAAGTAGAAAAACAGGATTTTTAAAAGCTGTAGGAGTATGCTTGATTCAACAGAATAAAGAGAATAATAGAAGTGGGCAGGGTCATTGAGCTCAGCAGACGGTTTGGGGGTTGGGAATGAGACAGGTTGCAGGGCAGAGAATAAAAGAAGGATTTACACAGTCATGGCTCAAAATTCACTTCTAATATCAACTCAGAACTAAAAATGACTGTAAGGGCTAAACAAATTATTAAGCCCTGGCACATCAATTCAACTAGAGACCCAGAGGCATACACAGTAGTTAGAGATGTGTTCAGCATAAGATAGTGTGAGACACTTGGAAATTTGCTTCCACTGTTAGCAAATCCAAAAGAAAGGTCTAGTACCTTGCAGTACCAAGAATTTCTGAAAAACTGTTTAGGTTCCTGAAATTGAGTAGTTCGTGGCCTGGTCATGGCACGTGTATCCCTGAAATAAAGTAGAAAAACAGGATTGTTAAAGGCTGGAGGAGAAGGCTTGTTACATCTAATTAAAGAGAATAATAGAAATGGGCAGAGTCAGAGAGCTCAGTAGATGGTTTTTGGGTATGGTAGGAGACAGGTTGCAGAGCAGAGAATAAAAGAAGGATTTACACAGTCAAGGCTCAAAATTCACTTCTAATATTAACTCAGAACTTAAAATGACTGTAAGGATTAAACAAATTATTAAACCCTGCCACATAAATTCAACTAGAGACAAAGAGGGATATACAGTAGTTAGAGATGTGTTCAGCAGGAGATAGTGTGGGCCACTTGGAAATCAACTTCCACTGGTACCAGATCCAAAAGTCATGGCTAGTACCTTGCAGCACATAGAATTTCTGAAAAACTGTTTAGGTTCCTGAAATTGAGGGGTCCGTGGCCTAGTTAAGGCACGCTGGATCCCTGAAATAAAGTAGAAAAACAGGATTTGTAAAGGCAGAAGTAGGAGGCTGGTTGCTTCAGAACAAAGAGAATAATAGAAGTGAGCTGGGTCAGAGAGCTCAGCAGACGGTTTGGCGGGTTAGGTAGGGGTCTGATTGCAGGGCAGAGAGTAAAAGAAGTATTTACACAGTCAAGGCTCAAAATTCACTTCTAATATCAACTCAGAACTTAAAATGACTGAAAGGATTAAACAAATTATTAAACCTTGGCACATAAATTCAACTAGAGACATTGAGGGAGATTAAATAGTGTGAGATGAGTTCAGCAGGAGATGGTGTGGGCCACTTGGAAATCAGCTTCCACTGGCACCTAATCCAAAATTCAGGGCTAGTACCTTGCAGTAGAGAGGATTTCTGAAAAACTGGTAAGGTTTCAGAAATTAAGGGGTCCGTGGCCTGGTGAAGGCACCCTGAATCCTGAAATAATGTTTAAAAACAGGATTTTTAAAGGCTGTAGAAGTAGGCCTGTTACATCAGAACAAAGTGAATAAAAGAAGTGGGCAGGGTCAGAGAGCTCAGCAGATGGTCTGGGGGTTGGGTAGGAGACAGGTTGCAGGGCAGAGAATTAAAGAAGGATTTACACCGTTAAGGCTAGAAATTCACTTCTAATTTCACCTCAGAACTTAAAATGACTGTAAGCATTAAACAAATTATTAAACCCTGGCACATAAATTCAACCAGAGGCACAGAGGAAGATACAGTAGTTAGAGATGTGTTCAGCAGGAAACAGTGTGAGCCACTTGGAAATCAGCTTCCAATGGTACCAAATCCAAAAGTCAGGGCTAGTACCTTGCAGTACATTGGATTTCTGAAGAACTGTTTAGGTTTCAGAAATTGAGGGATCCGTGGCCTGGCCTAGGCACGATGGATCTCTGAAATGAAGTAGAAAAGCAGGATTTTTAAAGGCTGGAGGAGTAGTCTTGTTTCATCAGAACAAAGAGAATCATAGAAGTGGGCAGGGTCAGAGAGCTCAGCAGACTGTTTCAGGGTTGGGTCAACTCAGAACTTAGAATGACTGTGAGGATTAAATAAATTATTAATCTCTGGCACATAAAATCAGTTCTCCTGGTACCATATCCAAAACTCAGGGCTAGAACCTTGCAGTACAGAGGATTTCTGAAGAATTGCTTAGGTTCCAGAAATTGAGGGGTCCGTGGCCTTGTCTAGGCATGCTGGAACCCTGAAATAAAGTAGAAAAATTGGATTTTTAAAAGCTGTAGGAGTATGCTTGATTCATCAGAACAAAGAGAAATAGAAGTGGGCAGGGTCATTGAGCTCAGCAGACGGTTTGGGGCTTGGGCATGAGACAGGTTGCAGGGCAGAGAATAAAAGAAGGATTTACACAGTCAAGGCTCAAAATTCACTTCTAATATCAACTCAGAACTTAAAATGACTGTAAGGATTAAACAGATTATTAAACCCTGCCACATAAATAAAACTAGAGATACATAAAAAGATACAGCAGTTAGAGATGTTTTCAGAAGGAGATAGTGTGGGCCACTTGGAAATCAGATTCCATTGGTATCAAATCCAAAAGAAGGGGCTAGTACCATGCAATACTGAGAATTTCTGGAAAACTGTTTAGGTTCCAGAAATTGAGAGGTCCATGGCCTGGTCGTGGCATGCTGGATCCCTGAAATAAAGTAGAAAAACAGGTTTTTAAAGGAGCTGGAGGAGTGAGCTTATTACATCAGAACAAAGAATAATAGAAGGTTGCAGGGTCAAGAGCTCAGCAGACAGTTTCTTGAGGGTTGGGTAGGAGACAGATTGCAGGGCAGAGAGTAATAGATGGATTTACACAGTCAAGGCTCAAAATTCATTTCTAATATCAACTCAGAACTTAAAATGACTGTAAGGATTAAACAAATTATTAAACCTTGGCACATAAATTCAACTAGAGACACAGAGGGAGATACAGTAGTTAGAGACATGTTCAGTAAGAGGTAGAGTGGGCCACTCGGAAACCAGCTTCCACTGGTACGAAATCCAAAAGTCAGGGATAGTACCTTGCAGTACTGAGAATTTCTCAAAAACTGTTTAGGTTCCAGAAATTGAGGGGTCCGTGGCCTCATAAAGGCATGCTGGATCCCTGAAAATAAAGCTGAAAAACAGGATTGTTAAAGGCTGGAATAGTAGGCTTGTTACATCAGAACAAAGAGAATAATAGTAGTGGGCAGGATCAGAGATCTCAGCAGAGGGTTTGGGGGCCTGGGTAGATACAAATTGCAGGGCAGAGAGTATAAGAAGGATTTACACAGTCAGGGCTCAAAATCCACTTCTAATATCAACTCAGAACTAAATTGACTGTAAAGGTTAAACGAATTATTAAGCCCTGGCACATAAATTCAACTAGAGACCCAGAGGCATACACAGTAGTTAAAGATGTGTTCGGCATGAGATAGTGTGGGACACTTGGAAAACAGCTTCCATTGTTACCAAATCCAAAAGTCAGGGCTAGTACCTTGCAGTACTGAGAATTTCTGAAAAAGTGTTTAGGTTCCAGAAATTGAGGGGTACGTGGCCTGTTCAAGGCACACTGGATCTCTGAAATAAAGTAGGAAAAAAGGATTGTTAAAGGCTGGAGTAGTAGGCTTGTTACTTCAGAACAAAGAGAATAATAGAAGTGAGCAGGGTCAGAGAGCTCAGCAGACAGTTTGGGGGATTGGGTAGGAAATAGATTGCAGGGCAGAGAGTAAAAGAAGGATATACACAGTCAAGGCTCAAAAGTAAATTCTAATATCAACTCAGAACTTAAAATGACTTTAAGGATTAAACAAATTATTAAACCCTGGCACATAAATTCAACTGGAGACACAGACGGAGACACAGTAGTTAGAGACGAACTCAGGAGGAGGTAGTGTGGGCCACTCAAAAATCAGCTTCCTCTGGTACCAAATCCAAAAGTCAGGGCTAGTACCCTGCAGTACAGAGGATTTCAGAAAAACTGTTTACGTTCAGGAAATTGGGGGGTCCGTGGCCTGGTCAAGGCTTGCTGGACACCTGAAGTAAAATAGAAAAACAGGATTTTCAATGGCTGGAGGAGTAGACTTGTTACATCAGAACAAAGAGAATAACAGAAGTGGGCAGGGTCAGAGAGGTCAGCAGACAGTTTTGGAGGTTGGGTCAGAGACAGGTTGCAGGGCAGAGAATAAAAGAAGGATTTACACAGTCAAGGCTCAAAATTCACTTTCCAATATCAACTCAGATCTTAAAATCACTGTAAAGAGCAAATTAAATCCTGGCACATAAATTCAACTAGAGACACAGTGGGAGATACAGTTGTTAGAGATGTGTTCAGCAGGAGATAGTGTGGGCCACTTGGAAATCAGCTTCCACTGGAACCATATGCAAAAGTCAGGGCTAGTACCTTGCAATACAGAGAATTTCTGAAAAACTGTTTAGGTTCCAGAAATTGAGGGGTCCATAGCCTGGTCAAGGCATGCTGGATCTCTGAAATAAAGTAGAAAAACAGGAATTTTAAAGGCTGGAGTAGTAGGCTTGTTACCTTCAGAACAAAGAGAATAATAGAAGTTGGCAAGGTCAGAGATCTCAGCAGACAGTTTGAGGGTTTGGGTAGGAAATAGATTGCAGGGCAGAGAGTAAAAGAAGGATATACACAGTCAAGGCTCAAAAGGAAATTCTAATATCAACTCAGAACTTAAAATGACTGTAAGGATTAAACAAATTATTAAACCCTGGCACATAAATTCAACTAGAGACACAGAGGAGACAGTACTTGAGACGTGCTCAGTAGGAGGTAGTGTGGGCCACCAGAAATCAGCTTCCTCTGGTACCAAATCTAAAAGTCATGGCTAGTACCTTGCAGTAGAGAGGATTTCTGAAAAACTGTTTAAGTTCCAGAAATTGAGTGGTCCGTGTCCTGGTCTAGGCACGCTGGATCACAGAAATAATGTGGAAAAACAGGATTTTTTAAAGGCAGTAGGAGTAGGCCTGTTACATCGGAACAAAAGGAATAATAGTAGTGGGCAGGGTCAGAGTGCTCAGCAGATGGTTTGGGGTTAGGTAGGAGACAGGTGGTGGGGCAGAGAACAAAAGAAGGATTTACACAGTCAAGGCTCAAAATTCCCCTCTAATATGATCTCAGAACTTAAAATGACTGTAAGTATTTAACAAATTATTAAAAGCAGGAACATCAATTCAACTAGGTACACATAGGAAGATTCAATAGTTAGAGATGTGTTCAGCAGGAGTTAGTGTGGGCATCTTGGAAATCAAGCTTCCACTGGAATCAAATAGAAAAGTCAGGGCTAGTACCTTGCAGTACCGAGAATTTCTGAAAAACTTTTTAGGTTCCTGAAATTAAGTAGTGTGTGGCCTGATCATGGCACCCTGGATCACCGAAATAAAGTTGAAAAACAGGATTGTTAAAGGCTGGAGGAGTAGGCTTCTTACATCTGAATAAAGAGAATAATAGAAATGGGCAGGGTCACAGAGCTCAGCAGATGGTTTTGGGGTTTGGTAGGAGACAGGTTGCAGAGCAGAGAATAAAAGTAGGATCTACACAGTCAAGGCTCAAAATTCACATCTAGTATCAACTCAGAACTTAAAATGACAGTAAGGATTAAACAAATTATTAAACCCTGGCACATAAATTCAACTAGAGACCCAGAGGGGAGATATAGTAGTGAGAGATGTGTTCAGCAGGAGATAGTGTGGGCCACTCGGAAATCAGCTTCCACTGATACCAAATCCAAAAGTCAGGCTAGTACCATGCAGTACAGAGGATTTCTGGAAAACTGTTTAGGTTCCAGAAATTGTGGGTCCACTTGCCTAGTCAAGGCATGCTGGATCCCTCAAATAAAGTAGAAAAACAAGATTTCTAAAGTCTGTAGGAGTAGGCTTCTTACATCACAACAAAGAGAATAATAGAAGTGAGCAGGGTCAGAGAGCTCAGCAGACGGTTTGGGGGGTTCAGTAGCAGACTGATTGCAGGGCAGAGAGTAAAAGAAGGATTTACACAGTCAAGGATCAAAATTCACTTCTAATATCAACTCAGAACTTAAAATGACTGAAAGGACTAAACAAATTATTAAACCTTGGCACATAAATTCAACAAGAGACACAGAGGGAGATTCAATAGTGTGAGATGTGTTCAGCAGAAGATAGTGTGGGCCACTTGGAAATCAGCTTCCACTGTCACCTAATCCAAAATTCAGGGCTAGTACCTTGCAGTAGAGAGGATTTCTGAAAAACTGGTTAGGTTCCAGAAATTATGGGGTCCGTGGCCTGGAGTAGTCAACCTGGATCCCTGAAATAATGTAGGAAAACAGGATTTTTAAAGGCTGTAGAAGTAGGCCTGTTACATCAGAAAAAAGTGAATAAAAGAAGTGGGCAGGGTCAGAGAGCTCAGCAGATGGTTTGGGGGTTGGGTAGGAGACAGGTTGTAGGGCAGAGAATAAAAGAAGGATTTACTCAGTCAAGGCTCAAAATTCACTTCTAATATCAACTCAGAACTTCAAATGACTGCAAGGATTTAACAAATTATTAAACCCTGGAAAATAAATTCAATTACAGACACAGAGGGAGATACAGTAGTTAGAGATGTTTTCAGCAGGGGATAGTGTGGGCCACTTGGAAATCAGCTTCCACTGGTACCAAATACAAAAGTCAAGGCTAGTACCTTGCAGTACAGAGGATTTCAGAAAAACTGTTTAAGTTCATGAAATTGTGGGGTCCGTGGCCTGGTCAAGGCAGTGCTGTACCCCTGAAGTAAAACAGAAAAACAGGATTTTTAATGGCTGGAGGAGTAGACTTGTTACATCACAACAAAGAGAATAATAGAAGTGAGCAGGGTCAGAGAGCTAAGCAGACAGTTTGGGGGGTTGGGTAGCAGACTGATTGCAGGGCAGAGAGTAAAAGAAGGAATTACACAGTCAAGGCTCAAAATTCACTTCCAATATCAACTCAGAACTTAAAATGACTGTAAGGAGCAAATTAAACCCTGGCACATAAATTCCACTAGAGACATAGATGGAGATACAGTTGTTAGAGATGTGTTCAGCAGGAGATAGTGTGGGCCACTTGGAAATCAGTTTCCACTGGAGCCTTATCCAAAAGTCAAGGCTAGTACCTTGCAATACAGAGAATTTCTGAAAAACTGTTTAGGTTCCAGTAATTGAGGGGTCCATAGCCTGGTCAAGGCATGCTGGATCCCTGAAATAAAGTAGAAAAACAGGAATTTTAAAGGCTGGAGTAGTAGGCTTGTTACTTCAGAACAAAGAGAATAATAGAAGTGGGCAGGGTCAGAGAGCTCAGCAGACAGTTTGGGGAGTTGGGTAGGAAATAGATTGCAGGGCAGAGAGTAAAAGAAGGATATACATAGTCAGAGCTCAAAAGTAAATTCTAATATCAACTCAGAACTTAAAATGACTTTAAGGATTAAACAAATTATTAAACCCTGGCACATAAATTCAACTAGAGACACAGAGGGAGACACAGTAGTTAGAGACGTGCTCAGTAGGAGGTAGTGTGGGCCACACAGAAATCAGCTTCCTCTGGTACCATATCCAAATGCCAGGGCTAGTACCTTGCAGATCAGAGGATTTCAGAAAAACTGTTTAAGTTCAGGAAATTGTGGGGTCTGTGGCCTGGTCAAGGCATGCTGGACACCAGAAGTAAAATAGAAAAACAGGATTTTTAATGGCTGGAGGAGTAGACTTGTTACATCAGAACAAAGAGAATAACAGAAGTTGGCAGGGTCAGAGAGGTCAGCAGACAGTTTTGGGGGTTAGGACAGAGACAGGTTGCAGGGCAGAGAATAAAAGTAGGATGTACACAGTCAAGGCTCAAAATTCACTTCCAATATCAACTCAGAACTTAAAATGACTGTAAGGAGCAAATTAAACCCTGGCACATAAATTCAACTAGAGACATAGATGGAGATACAGTTGTTAGAGATGTGTTCAGCAGGAGATAGTGTGGGCCACTTGGAAATCAGTTTCCACTGGAGCCTTATCCAAAAGTCAAGGCTAGTACCTTGCAATACAGAGAATTTCTGAAAAACTGTTTAGGTTCCAGTAATTGAGGGGTCCATAGCCTGGTCAAGGCGTGCTGGATCCCTGAAATAAAGTAGAAAAACAGGAATTTTAAAGGCTGGAGTAGTAGGCTTGTTACTTCAGAACAAAGAGAATAATAGAAGTGGGCAGGGTCAGAGAGCTCAGCAGACAGTTTGGGGAGTTGGGTAGGAAATAGATTGCAGGGCAGAGAGTAAAAGAAGGATATACATAGTCAGAGCTCAAAAGTAAATTCTAATATCAACTCAGAACTTAAAATGACTTTAAGGATTAAACAAATTATTAAACCCTGGCACATAAATTCAACTAGAGACACAGAGGGAGATACAGTAGTTAGAGACGTGCTCAGTAGGAGGTAGTGTGGGCCACACAGAAATCAGCTTCCTCTGGTACCAAATCCAAATGCCAGGGCTAGTACCTTGCAGATCAGAGGATTTCAGAAAAACTGTTTAAGTTCAGGAAATTGTGGGGTCTGTGGCCTGGTCAAGGCATGCTGGACACCAGAAGTGAAACAAAAAAGAAAAAACAGGATTTTTAATGGCTGGAGAGTAGACTTGTTACACAGAACAAAGAGAATAACAGAAGTTGGCAGGGTCAGAGAGGTCAGCAAACAGTTTTGGGGGTTAGGTCAGAGACAGGTTGCAGGGCAGAGAATAAAAGAAGGATGTACACAGTCAAGGCTCAAAATTCACTTCCAATATCAACTCAGAACTTAAAATCACTGTAAGGAGCAAATTAAACCCTGGCACATAAATTCAACTAGAGACACAGAGCTAGATACAGTTGTTAGAGATGTGTTCAGCAGGAGATAGTGTGGGCCACTTGGAAATCAGCTTCCACTGGAACCACATCCAAAAGTCAGGGCTAGTACCTTGCGATACAGAGAATTTCTGAAAAACTGTTTAGGTTCCAGAAATTGAGGTGTCCGTAGCCTGGTCAAGGCATGCTGGATCCCTGAAATAAAGTAGAAAAACAGGAATTTTAAAGGCTGGAGTAGTAGGCTTGTTACTTCAGAACAAAGAGAATAATAGAAGTGGGTAGGGTCAGTCAGCTCAGCAGACAGTTTGGGGGGTTGGGTAGGAAATAGATTGCAGGGCAGAGAGTAAAAGAAGGATATACACAGTAAAGGCTCAAAAGTAAATTCTAATATCAACTCAGAACTTAAAATGACTGTAAGGATTAAACAAATTATTAAACCCTGGCTCATAAATTCAACTAGAGACACAGAGGGGAGACACAGTAGTTAGAGACGTGCTCAGTAGGAGGTAATGTGGGCCACCCAGAAATCAGCTTCCTCTGGTACCAAATCTAAAAGTCATAGCTAGTACCTTGCAGTAGAGAGGATTTCTGAAAAACTGTTTAAGTTCCAGAAATTGAGGGGTCCTTGGCCTGGTCTAGGCACACTGGATCACAGAAATAATGTAGTAAAACAGGATTTTTTAAAGGCAGTAGGAGTAGGCCTGTTACATCGGAACAAAAGGAATAATAGTAGTGGGCAGGGTCAGAGAGCTCAGCAGATGGTTTGGGGGTTGGGTTCGAGACAGGTGGTGGGGCAGAGAACAAAAGAAGGATTTACACAGTCAATGCTCAAAATTCCCCTTCTAATATCAACTCAGAAATTAAAATGACTGTAAGGATTTAACAAATTATTAAATGCAGGAACATAAATTCAACTAGGTATACAAAGGAAGATACAATAGTTAGAGATGTGTTCAGCAGGAGATAGTGTGGGCCTCTTGGAAATCAGCTTCCACTGGTATCAAATAGAAAAGTCAGGGCTAGTACCTTGCAATAGAGAGAATTTCTGAAAAACTGTTTAGGTTCCAGAAATTGAGTAGTTCGTGGCCTGATCAAGGCACTCTAGATCCCTGAAATAAAGTAGAAAAACAGGATTGTTAAAGGCTGGAGGAGTAGGTTTGTTACATCAGAATAGAGAGAATAATAGAAGTGGGCAGGGTCAGAGAGCTCAGCAGACAGTTTGGGGGGTTGGGTCGGAGACAGATTGCAGGGCAGAGAGTAAAACAAGGATTTACACAGTCAAGGCTCAAAATTCATTTCTAATATCAACTCAGAACTTTAAATGACTGTAAGGATTAATCAAATTATTAATCCCTGGCACATAAATTCAACTAGAGACACAGAGGGAGATACAGTAGTTAGAGATGTGTTCAGCAGGAGGTAGTGTTGGCCACTCAGAAATCAGCTTCCACTGGTGCCAAATCCATAAGTCAGGGCTAGTACCTTGCAATACAGAGCATTTCAGAAAAGCTGTTCAAGTTCCACAAATTGAGGGGTCTGTGGCCTGGTCAAGGCTCACTGGATCCCTGAAATAAAGTTAGAAAAACATGATTTTTAAATGTTGGAGGAGTAGGCTTGTTACATCAGAACAAAGAGAATAATTGAAGTGGGCAGGGTCAGAGAGATCAGCAGACAGTTTAGGGGTTGGGTAGGAGACAGATTGCACGGCAGAGAGTAAAAGAAGGATTTACACAGTCTAGGCTCAAAGTTCACTTCTAATATCAACTCAGAACTTAAAATGACTGTAAGGATTAAACAAATTATTAAACCCTGGTACAGAAATTCAACTAGAGACACAGAGGGAGATACAGTAGTTAGTGATGTGTTCAGTAGGAGGTAGTGTGGGCCTCTCGGAAATCAGCTTCCACTGGAACCAAATCCAAAAGTCAGTTCTAGTTCCTTGCAGTAGAGAGGATTTCTGAAAAACTGTTTAGGTTTCAGAAATTGAAGGGTCCGTGGCCTGGTCTAGGCATGCTGGATCCCTGAAATAAAGTAGAAAAACTGGATTTTTAAAGGCTGTAGGAGTAGGCCTGTTACATCGGAACAAAGGGAATTATAGAAGTGGGCAGGGTAAGAGAGCTCAGCAGATGGTTTCGGGGTTGGGTAGGAGACAGGTGGCAGGGCAGAGAACAAAAGAAGGATTTACACAGTCAAGGCTCAATATTCATTTCTAATATCAACTCAGAACTTAAAACAAGCATTTGTCAATGCTGATCATTTGCTTGCAGGTATTTGCAGTGGTGTTTGGCATGTATGGTGCTTTACCATAATGCTCTGTGTGATTGCTGGTATTTGCACAATAAATTATCAACAAGATCTTTTTGTTACCCCCATTGTGTGCTACATAGGCGGAAACACGTTTTGGGCTGGATGTGAAAAATGACAGCTGTACTGCTCATAAGGAAGTGTGGTAAAATGCCAATGTTGAAAATCTGGAGTGGAAAGATTGAAAATTCACAAACCTACGAGCGTGCGTGGGAACTGTGCAATGCACGCTCGTAAAACAGTCATTTTTAAGAATTTTTTCACCAAATTTTCAACATTGCCATTTTTAAACCTCTGCTAATGAACAGTGTCTCTATGATTTTCTTACTGTGTCCCATACATTGATTTTGCACATCGACTGTGCCATTGTGCACTACATGGGCAGAAAGACGTTTTGGGCAGGATGTGAAAAATGACAGCTGTACTGCTCATAAGGAGGTGTGGTAAAATGGCAATGTTGAAAATCTGGAGTGAAAATATTGGAAATTCGCAAACTTACAAGCGTGCGTAGCAACTGCACAATGCACGCTTGTAAAACAGTTATTTGTAGGAATTTTTTTGCCAAATTTTCAACACAGCCATTTTAAGATATCTGCTCATGAACAGTGTCACTGTGATTTTCTTAATGTGTCCCCACACTGAGTTCGCACACCGACTGTGCCATTGTGAGCTACATGGGTGGAAACACGTTTTAGGCAAGATGTGAAAAATGACAGCTGCAGTGCTCATAAGCAGGTGTGGTAAAATGGCAATGTTGAAAATCTGGAGTGAAAATATTGAAAATTCACAAACTTACGAGCATGCGTAGGAACTGCGCAACGCAGACTCATAAAACAGTCATTTTTAGGAATTTTTTCACCAAATTTTCAGCACAGCCATTTTAAGACCTCTGCTCATGATCAGTGTCACTGTGATTTTCTTAATGTGTCCCATACATTGATTTCGCACACCAACTGCGCCATTGTGCGCTACTTGGGTGGAAACACATTTTGGGTGAGATGTGAAAAACGACACCTGCACAACTCATAAGAAAGGTGTGATAAAATGGCAATGTTGAAAATCTGGAGTGAAAATATTGAAAATTCGTGAACTTACGAGCCTCGTAGGAACTGATATATACGCTAAAAAAACAGTCTTTTGGCATTTTAACCAAATTGTCAACATGGGGTTTTGGGACCACTTCTCATGAATGATGTCACTGTCATGGCATTATTTGAGGCCAAAGGGTGATTTTGTGCAGTGACTGCGCAGTGCCTGCGAAATTACCCTTCAGACTGAATAACACCATGACAGTGACATTATTCATGAGAAGGGGTCCCAAAAACCGCATGTTGAAAATTTGGTGCAAAAATTCCAAAAAATGACTGAGATATGCAATAAAGTTGAAACAACTCTATCTAGCCCATTATACAGCTTACCGGCATTTCCTCAGTTCGCGGACGCCTTTGAAGAGTGCAAACGTGTTCCCGGTCCACCGAAGATTTTCGCGCCCGGTCAGAGGTAAGTATGGTAGTGGGGGTGTGTGGGAGGCTGGGTGACAGTGGGTGGGTGGGTGGGTTGTGGGAGGGGGCTGGGAGACGTGTGTAGGACTGTTTTTGTTTTTACAGGTTTAACAAAAAAAGACAACGTGGGACATTTGCCATGCTGGGGTGGGCTCCCAGCATGGCAGAAGATGGCTGGGGTGAGGAGCTGATGGGGATTGGGCACCCCATCTGCAAAACTACAGCCAGGGGAGCTGAGGAGCCGATGGGATGGGCACCCCGTCGACAAACAACATTGCCACACTGAATGGGCTCCCAGCATTTCACCAAAGCTTTGGGGGCAGCGTGATGCACGGGGGGCAGCGTGACACGAGGGGGATGGCATGATGGCAGCACTCAGTATGGCATCGGAGCTTTCCTTTGAAGCAGAGGAACACCGCTGTCATACTGAACTCCTGCACCCATTGGTGCAGGACCACCACGCCTGCTCAAAGGAGCAGTGCATTGTATGGGAGAGGCACACCTCCAAGTGTGCTACTCTCCCAAAATGTTCCTTGTGCATGCACACAAGTGAACGCAAGGACTCTTAGGATTAAAGAAATTATTAAACCCTGGCACATGAATTCAACTAGAAACTCAGAGGGACATACAGTTGTTAGAGATGTGTTCAGCAGAAGATAGTGAGGGCCTCTTGGGAAATCAGCTTCCACTGGTATCAAATACAAAAGACAGGGCTAGTACCTTGCAGTACAGAGAATTTCTGAAAAACTGTTCAGGTTCCTGAACTTGAGGGGTCCGTGGCCTGATCCAGGCATGCTGGATCCCTGAAATAAAGTAGAAAAACAGGATTTTTAAATGCTGGAGGAGAAGGCTTGTTACATCAGAACAAAGAAAATAATAGAAGTGGGCATGGACAGAGAGACGAGCAGATGGTTTGGGGGGAGTTGGATAGGAGACAGATTGCAGGGCAGAGAGTAAAAGAAGGATTTACACAGTTATGGCTCAAAATTCACTTCTAATATCAACTCAGGACTTAAAATGACTGTAAGGATTAAACAAATTATTAAACCCTGGCACATAAGTTCAACTAGAGACACAGAGGGAGATACAGTTGTTACAGATTTGTTCAGCAGGAGGTAGTGTGGGCCACTCAGAAATCTGCTTCCACTGGTACCAAATCCAAAAGTCAGGGCCAGTACCTTGCAGAACAGAGTATTTCTGAAGAACTGCTTAGGTTCCAGAAAATGAGGGGTCCGAGGCCTGGTCTAGGCATGCTGGATCCCTGAAATATAGAAGAGAAACAGGATTTTTAAAGGCTGGAGGAGTAGGCTTGTTACATCAGAATAAATAGAATAATAGAAGTGGGCAGGGCCAGAGAGCTCAGCAGATGGTTTGGGGGTTTGGTAGGAGACATTTTGCAGGGCAGAGAACAAAAAAGGATTTACACAGTCAAGGCTCAAAATTCACTTCTAATATCAACTCAGAACTTAAAATGACTGTAAGGATTAAACAAATTATTAAAACCCTGGCACATAAATTCAACTAGAGACACAGTGGGAGATGCAGTAGTTAGAGATGGGTTCAGCAGGAGGCAGTGTGGGCCACGTAGAAATCTGCTTCCACTGTTACCAAATCCAAAAGTCAGGGCTAGTACCTTGCAGAAAAGAGGATTTCTGAAAAACTGCTTAGGTTCCAGAAATTGAGGGGTCCGAGGCCTGGTCTAGGCATGCTGGATCCCTGAAATATAGTTGAGAAACAGGATTTTTAAAGGCTGGAGGAGTAGGCTTGTTACATCAGAATAAAGAGAATAATAGAAGTGGGCAGGGTCAGAGAGCTCAGCAGATGGTTTGCAGGATGGGTAGGGGACAAGTTGCAGGGCAAAGAATAAAAGAAAGATTTACACAGTCCAGGATCAAAATTCACTTTTATTATCAACTCAGAACTTAAAATGACTGTAAGGATTAAACAAATTATATAACCCTGGCACATAAATTCAACTAGAGACAAAGAGGGATATACAGTGGTTAGAGATGTGTTCAGCAGGAGATAGTGTGGGCCACTTGGAAATCAGCTTCCACTGGTACCAAATCCAAAAGTCAGGGCTAGTACCTTACAGTACAGAGAATTTCTGAAAAACTGTTTAGGTTCCAGAAATTGAGGGGTCCGTGGCCTAGTCAAGGCACACTGGATCACTGAAATAAAGTAGAAAAACAGGATTTTTTAAAGACTGTAAGAGTAGGCTTGTTACATCAGAACAAAGAGAATAATAGAAGTGGGCAGGGTCAGAGATCTCAGCAGATGGTTTATGGGTTGGGTAGGAGACAGGTTGCAGGGCAGAGAGTAAAATAAGGATTTACACAGTCAAGGCTCAAAATTCACTTCGAATATAATCACAGAACTTAAAATGACTGTAAGTATTAAACAAAATATTAAACCATGGCACATAAATTCAACTAGAGGCACACATGAATATACAGTAGTTAGAGATGTATTCAGCATGAGATAGTGTGGGCCACTTGGAAATAAGGTTCCACTGTTACCAAATCCAAAAGTCAAGACTACTATCTTGTAGTACAGTGGTTTTCTGAAAAACTGTTTAGGTTCCAGAAATTGAGAGGTCCGTGGCCTGGTCAAGGCATGCTGGACCCCTGAAATAAAGAAGAAAAACAGGATTTTTAAATACAGGAGGAGTAGGTTTGTTACATCAGAACAAAGAGAATAAAACAAGTGGACAGGGTCAGAGAGCTCAGCAGACGGTTTGGGGGTTGGGTAGGAGACAAGTTGCTGGGCAGAGTGTAAAATAGGGATTTACACAGTCAAGGCTCAAATTTCACTTCTAATATCAACTCAGTACTTAAAATGACTTTAAGGATTAAAGTAATCATTAAACCCTGGCACATATTTTCAACTAGAGGCAAAGGGGGATATACAGTAGTTAGCAATGTGTTCAGCTTGACATATTGTGGGCCACTTGGAAATCAGCTTCCACTGGTACCACATCCAAAAGACAGGGCTAGTTCTTTGCAGTGCAGATTATTTCATAAAAACGGCTTAGCTTCTAGAAATTGAGGGGTCCGTGTCCTGGTCAAGGCATGCTGGATCCCTTAAATAAAGTAGAAAAACAGGATTGTTAAAGGCTAGAGGAGTAGGCTTGTTACATTGGAACAAGGAGAATAATAAAGCTGGGGAGGGTCAGAGAGCTCAGCAGACAGTTTGGGGGTTGGGTAGGATACAGGTTGTAGGGCAGAGAACAAAAGAATGATTAACACAGTCAAGGCTCAAAATTCACTTCTAATATCAACTCAGAACTTAAAATGACTGTAAGGATTAAACAAATTATTTAACCCTGGCACATAAATTCAACTAGAGACATAGAGGGAGATGCAGCAGTTAGAGATGTTTTCAGCAGGAGACAGTGTGGTCCACTTGGAAATCAGCTTCAACTGGTACCAAATCCAAAAGTCAGGGCTAGTACCTTGCAGTACTGAGAATTTCTGGAAAACAGTTTAGGTTCCAGAAATTGAGAGGTCAGTGGCCTGGTCAAGGCACGCTGGATCCCTGAAATAAAGTAGGAAAACAGAATTTTTAAAGGCTGGAGGAGTAGGCTTGTTACATCAGAACAAAGAGAATAACAGAAGCTTGCAGTGTCACAGAGCTCAGCAGACAGTTTGAGGGGTTGGATAGGAGACAGATTGCAGGGCAGAGAGTAAAAGAAGGATTTACACAGTCAAGACTCAAAATATATTTCTAATATCAACTCAGAACTTAAAATGACTGTAGGGATTAAACAAATTATTAAACCCTGGCACACTAATTCAACTAGAGACACAGAGGGAGATACAGTAGTTAGAGATGTGTTCAGTAGGAGGTACTGTGGGCCACTTGGAAACCAGCTTCCACTGGTACCAAATCCAAAAGGCAGGGCTAGTACATTGCACTACTGAGAATTTCTGAAAATCTGTTTAGGTTCCAGAAACTGAGGTGTCCATGGCCTGGTCAAGGAAAGCTGGATTCCTGAAATAAAGTAAGAAAACAGGATTGATAAAGGCTGGAGAAGTAGTTTTATTACATCAAAACAAAGACAGTAATAAAAGTGGGCAGGTTCAGAGAGCTCAGCGGACGATTTCTGCTTGTTTTGTAGGACACAGATTGCAGGGCAGAGAGTAAAAGAAGGATTTACACAGTCATGGCCCAAAATTCACTTCTAATATCAACTCAGAACTTAAAATGACTGTAAGGATTAAACAGATTATTAAACCCTGACACATAAATTCAACTAGAGACATAGAGGGAGATACAGTAGTTAGAGATGTGTTCAGCAGGAGGTAGTGTGGGCCACTCAGAAATCAACTTCCACTTGTACCTAATCCAAAAGTCAGGGCTAGTACCTTGCAGTAGAGAGGATTTCTGAAAAACTGTTTTGGTTCCAGAAATTGAGGGGGCCGTGGCCTGGTCTAGGCACACTGGATCCCTGAAATAATGTGGAAAAACAGGATTTTTAAAGGGTGTAGGAGAAGGCCTTTTAGATCGGAACAAATGGAATAGTAGAAGTGGGCAGGGTCAGATATCT
This sequence comes from Neoceratodus forsteri, assembly GCA_016271365.2. NCBI lineage: Eukaryota > Metazoa > Chordata > Ceratodontiformes > Ceratodontidae > Neoceratodus > Neoceratodus forsteri. Next base: position 71,616,932 of record CM028133.1, read on the forward strand.
GAGCAGACGGTTTGGGGTTTGGGTAGGAGACAGGTTGCTGGGCAGAGAATAAAAGAAGGATTTACACAGTCAAGGCTCAAACTTCACTTCTAATATCAACTCAGAACTAAAAATGACTGTAAGGATTAAATAAATTATTAAATGCTGGCACATAAATTCAACTAGAGACACAGAGGGAGATACAGTAGTTAGAGATGTGTTCAGCAGGAGGTAGTGAGGGCCTCTCAGAAATCAGCTTCCACTGGTGCCAAATCCAAAAGTCAAGGCTAGTACCTTGCAGTACAGAGGATTTCTGAAAAACTGCTTAGGTTCCTGAAATTGTGGGGTCCGTGGCCTGTTCTAGGCACAATGTATCCCTGAAATAAAGTAGAAAAAAAGGATTTTAAAGCCTGGAGGAGTAGGATTGTTACATCTGAATAAAGAAAATAATAGATGTGGGCAGGGTAAGAGAGTTCAGCAGACGGTTTGTGGGTTGGGTAGGAGACAGGTTGCAGAGTGGAGAATAAAAGAAGGATTTACACAGTCAAGGCTCAAAATTCACTTCTAATATCAACTCAGAGCTTAAAATGACTGTAAGCATTAAACAAATTATTAAACTCTGTCACATAAATTCAACTAGAGAGACGAAGGGAGATACAGTAGTTAGAGATGTGTTCAGCAGGAGGTAGTGTGGGCCTCTCAGAAATCAGCTTCCACTGGTATGAAATCCAAAATTCAAGGCTAGTACCTTGCAGTAGAGAGGATTTCTGAAAAATTGTATAGGTTCCAGACATTGAGTGGTCCATGGCCTCCTGTACACATGCTGATCCCTGAAACAATGTAGAAAAACAGGATTTTTATAGGCTAGAGTAGTAGGCCTGTTACATCAGAACAAAGAGAATTATAGAATTTGGCAGGTTCAGAGAGCTCAGCAGATGGTTTGGGGGTTGGGTATGAGACAAGTTGCTGGGCAGAGTGCAAAATAGGGATTTACACAGTCAAGGCTCAAATTTCACTTCTAATATCAACTCAGTACTTAAAATGACTTTAAGGATTAAAGTAATCATTAAACCCTGGCACATATTTTCAACTAGAGGCAAGGGGGATATACAGTAGTTAGCAATGTGTTCAGCTTGAGATATTGTGGGCCACTTGAAATCAGCTTCCACTGGTACCACATCAAAAGACAGGGCTAGTACTTTGCAGTGCAGATTATTTCATAAAACGGCTTAGCTTCTAGAAATTGAGGGGTCCGTGGTCCTGGTCAAGGCATGCTGGATCCCTTAAATAAAGTAGAAAAACAGGATTGTTAAAGGCTGGAGGAGTAGGCTTGTTACATTGGAACAAGGAGAATAATAAAGCTGGGGAGGGTCAGAGAGGTCAGCAGACAGTTTGGGGGTTGGGTAGGATACAGGTTGCAGGGCAGAGAACAAAAGAATGATTAACACAGTCAAGGCTCAAAATTCACTTCTAATCTCAACTCAGAACTTAAAATGACTGTAAGGATTAAACAAATTATTAAACCCGGGCACATAAATTCAACTAGAGACATAGAGGGAGATACAGCAGTTAGAGATGTCTTCAGCAGGAGACAGTGTGGTCCACTTGGAAATCAGCTTCAACTGGTACCAAATCCAAAAGTCAGGGCTAGTACCTTGCAGTACTGAGAATTTCTGGAAAACAGTTTAGGTTCCAGAAATTGAGAGGTCAGTGGCCTGGTCAAGGCACACTGGATCCCTGAAATAAAGTAGGAAAACAGGATTTTTAAAGGCTGGAGGAGTAGGCTTTTTACATCAGAACAAAGTGAATAACAGAAGCTTGCAGTGTCACAGAGCTCAGCAGACAGTTTGAGGGGTTGGATAGGAGACAGATTGCAGGGCAGAGAGTAAAAGAAGGATTTACACAGTCAAGACTCAAAATATATTTCTAATATCAACTCAGAACTTAAAATGACTGTAGGGATTAAACAAATTATTAAACCCTGGCACATTAATTCAACTAGAGACACAGAGGGAGATACAGTAGTTAGAGATCTGTTCAGTAGGAGGTACTGTGGGCCACTTGGAAACCAGCTTCCACTGGTACCAAATCCAAAAGGCAGGGCTAGTACATTGCACTACTGAGAATTTCTGAAAATCTGTTTAGGTTCCAGAAACTGAGGTGTCCGTGGCCTGGTCAAGGCAAGCTGGATTCCTGAAATAAAGTAAGAAAACAGGATTGATAAAGGCTGGAGAAGTAGTTGTATTACATCAAAACAAAGACAGTAATAAAAGTGGGCAGGTTCAGAGAGCTCAGCGGACGATTTCTGCTTGTTTTGTAGGACACAGATTGCAGGGCAGAGAGTAAAATGAGGATTTACACAGTCATGGCTCAAAATTCACTTCTAATATCAACTCAGAACTTAAAATGACTGTAAGGATTAAACAGATTATTAAACCCTGACACATAAATTCAACTAGAGACATAGAGGGAGAAACAGTAGTTAGAGATGTGTTCAGTAGGAGGTAGTGTGGGCCACTCAGAAATCAACTTCCACTTGTACCTAATCCAAAAGTCAGGGCTAGTACCTTGCAGTAGAGAGGATTTCTGAAAAACTGTTTTGGTTCCAGAAATTGAGGGGGCCGTGGCCTGGTCTAGGCACACTGGATCCCTGAAATAATGTGGAAAAACAGGATTTTTAAAGGGTGTAGGAGAAGGCCTTTTAGATCGGAACAAATGGAATAGTAGAAGTGGGCAGGGTCAGATATCTGAGCAGACGGTTTGGGGTTTGGGTAGGAGACAGGTTGCTGGGCAGAGAACAAAAGAAGGATTTACACAGTCAAGGCTCAAACTTCACTTCTAATATCAACTCAGAACTTAAAATGACTGTAAGGATTAAATAAATTATTAAATGCTGGCACATAAATTCAACTAGAGATACAGAGGGAGATACAGTAGTTAGAGATGTGTTCAGCAGGAGGTAGTGTGGGCCTCTCAGAAATCAGCTTCCACTGGTGCCAAATCCAAAAGTAAAGGCTAGTACCTTGCAGTACAGAGGATTTCTGAAAAACTGCTTAGGTTCCTGAAATGTAGGGGTCCGTGGCCTGTTCTAGGCACAATGTATCCCTGAAATAAAAGCAGAAAAAAGATTTTAAAGCCTGGAGGAGTAGGATTGTTACATCTGAATAAAGAAAATAATAGATGTGGGCAGGGTAAGAGAGTTCAGCAGACGGTTTATGGGTTGGGTAGAGAGACAGTTATGGGGAGGGAGTAGAAAAAAGAAGGATTTACACAGACAAGGCTCAAAATTCACTTCTAATATCAACTCAGAGCTTAAAATGACTGTAAGGATTAAGCAAATTATTAAACTCTGTCACATAAATTCAACTAGAGACAAAAGGGAGATACAGTAGTTAGAGATGTGTTCAGCAGGAGGTAGTGGGCCTCTCAGAAATCAGCTTCCACTGATACGAAATCAAAAATTCAGGGCTAGCACCTTGCAGTAGAAGAGTTTCTGAAAAATTGCATAGGTTCCAGACATTGAGGGGTCCATGGCCTCCTGTACACATGCTGATCCCTGAAATAATGTAAAAAACAGGTTTTTATAGGCTAGAGTAGTGAGGCCTGTTACATCAGAACAAAGAGAATTATAGAATTTGGCAGGTTCAGAGAGCTCAGCAGATGGTTTGGGGGTTGGGTATGAGACAGGTTGCAGGGCAGAGAATAAAAAAAGGATTTACACAGTCAAGGCTCAAAATTCACTTCTAATATCATCTCAGAACTGCAAATGACTGCAAGCATTTAACAAATTTTTAAACCCAGGCACATAAATTCAATGAGGGAGACAAAGGAAGACAAAGTAGTTAGAGATGTGTCCAGCAGGAGATAGTGTGGGCCTCTTGGAAATCACCTTCCACAGGTATCAAAAATGAAAGTCAGGGCTAGTTACTTCCAATACAGAGAATTTCTGAAAAACTGTTTAGGTTCCAGAAAATGAGGGGTCTGTGGCCTGGTCAAGGCACACTGGATCCCTGAAATAAAGCAGAAAAACAGGATTGTAAAAGACTGGAGGAGTAGGCTTGTTACATCAGAACAAAGATAATAATAGAAGTGGGCAGGGTCAGAGAGCTCAGCAGACGGTTTGCGGGTTGGGTAAGAGGCAGGTTGCAGGGCAGAGAATAAAAAAAAGATTTACTCAGTCAGGGCTCAAAATTTAATTCTAATATCAACTCAGAAGTTAAAATGACTGTAAGGATTAAACAAATTATTAAACCCTGCCATGTAAATTCAACTCGACACTCAGGGAGAGACAGAGTAGTTAGAGATGTGTTCAGCAGGAGATAGTGTGAGCTACTTGGAAATCAGCTTCCAATGGAACCAAATCGGAAAGTCAGGGCTAGTACCTTGCAGTATAGAGGATTTCTGAAGAAATGTTTAGGTTCCAGAAATTGAGGGGTCTGTGGCCTGGCCTAGGCATGATGGATCCCTGAAATAAAGTAGAAAAGCAGGACTTTTAAAGGCTGGAGGAGTAGGCTTGTTACATCAGAACAAAGAGAATAATAGAAGTGGGCAGGGTCAGAGAGCTCAGCAGACTGTTTTGGGGTTGGGTAGGAGACAGGTTGCAGGGCAGTGAGTAAAAGAAGGATTTACACAGTCAAGGCTCTACATTCACTTCTAATATTAACTCAGAAATAAGAATGACTGTAAGGATTAAATAAATTATTAAACTCTGGCACATAAATTCCCCTAGAGACACAATGGGAGACACTGTAGTTAGAAATGTGTTCAGTTGGAGATAGAGTGGGCCACTTGGAAATCAGCTTCTACTGGTACCAAATCCAAAACTCAGGGCTAATACCTTGCAGTACAGATGATTTCTAAAGAATTGTTTAGGTTCCAGAAATTGAGGGGTCTGTGGCCTGGTCTAGGCATGCTGGAACCCTGAAATAAAGTAGAAAAACAGGATTTTGAAAGGCTGTTGGAGTATGCTTGATTCATCAGAACAAAGAGAATAATATAAGTGGGCAGGGTCATTGAGCTCAGCAGACGGTTTGGGGGTTGGGCATGAGACAGGTTGCAAGGCAGACAATATAAGAAGGATTTACACAGTCAAGGCTCAAAATTCACTTCTAATATCTACTCAGAACTTAAAATGACTGTCAGGATTAAACAAATTATTAAACCCTGGAACATAAATTCAACTATAGACACAGAGGTTGAAACAGTAGTTTGAGATGTGTTCAGCAGGAGATAGTGTGGGCCACTCAGAAATCAACTTCCACTGGTACCAAATCCAAAAGTCAGGGCTAGTACCTTGCAGTAGAGAGGATTTCTGAAAAACTGTTTAGGTTCCAGAAATTAAGGGGTCCGTCGCCTCGTGTAGGCACCCTGGATCCCTAAAATAATGCGGAAAAACAGGATTTTTTAAGGCTGTAGTAGTAGGCCTGTTACATCAGAACAAAGTGAATAATAGAAGTGGGCATGGTCAGAGACCTTAGCAGATGGTTTTGGGGTTGGGTAGGAGACAGATTACCGGGCGGAGAATAAAAGAAGGATTTACACAGTCAAGGCTCAAAATTTACTTCTAATTTCAACTCAGAACTTAAAATGACCCGGAGCATTAAACAAATTATTAAACCCTGGCACATAAATTCAACAAGAGGCACAGAGGGAGATACAGTAGTTAGAGATGTGTTCAGCAGGAAATTGTGAGGTCACTTGGAAATCAGCATCCAATGGTACCAAATCCAAAAGTAAGGGCTAGTGCCTTGCAGTACAGAGGATTTTTGAAGAAATGTTTGGTTTCAGAAATTGAGAGGTCTGTGGCCTGGTCAAGGCATGCTGGATCATTGAAATAAAGTAGAAAAACAGGATTTTTAAAGGCTGGAGGAGTAGGCTTGTTACATCAGAACAAAGAGAATAACAGAAGTTTGCAGGGTCAGAGAGCTCAGCAGACAGTCTGAGGGGTTGGGTAGGAGACGGATTGCAGGGCAGAGAGAAAAAGATTGAATTACACAGTCAAGGCTCAAAATTCAGTTCAAATATCAACTTAGAACTTAAAATGACTGTAAGGATTAAATAAATTATTAAACTATGGCACATAAATTCACCTTGAGACACAGAGGGAGATACAGTATTTAGAAATGTGTATAGCAGGAGATAGTGTGGGCCACTTTCAGATCAGCTTCTACTGGTATGAAATCCAAAACTCAGGGCTAGTACCTTGCAATACAGAGGATTTCTGAAGAATGGTTTAGGTTCCAGAAAATGAGGGGTCCGTGGCCTGTTCTAAGCATGCTGGAACCCTGAAATAAAGTAGAAAAACAGGATTTTTTAGTGCTCTAGGGAGAATTCTTGATTCATCAGAACAAAGAGAATACTAGAAGTGGGTAGGGTCATTGAGCTCAGCAGACTGTGTGGGGCTGGGCATGAGAAAGGTTGCAGGGCAGAGAATAAAAGAAGGATTTACACTGTCAAGGCTCAAAATTAACTTCTAATATCAACTCAGAATTTAAAATGACTATAAGGATGAAACAAATTATTAAACCCTGGAACATAAATTCAACTAGGGACACAGAGGGCGATACTGTAGTTAGAGATGTGTTCAGCAGGAAATTGTGAGGCCACTTGGAACCAGCGTCCACTGGTACGAATTCCAAAAGTCAGTGGTGGTACCTTGCAGTACAGAGAATTTCAGAGAAAATGTTTAGTTCCCAGAAATTGAGGGGTCCACGGACTGGTCAAGGCATGCTGGATCCCTGAAATAATATAGAAAAAACAGGATTTTTAAAGGCTGGAGGAGTAGGCTTGTTACATCAGAACAAAAAGAATAATAGAAGTGGGCAGGGTCTGAGAACTCAGCAGACATTTTGAGGGTTGGGTAGGAGACAGGCTGCAGGGCATAGAGAAAATGAAGGATTTACACAGTCAAGGCTCAAAATTCACTTCTAAAATCAAATGAGAACTTAAAATGACTGTAAGGATTAAACAATTTATTTAACCCCGGCACTTAAATTCAAATAGAGGCAGAGAGGAAGATACAGTAGTTAGAGATGTGTTCAGCAGGAGATAGTGTGGGCCATTTGGAAATCAGCTTCCACTGGTACCAAATCAAAACGTTAAGGCTAGTACCTTGCATTAGAGAGGATTTCTGAAAAACTGTTTAGGTTCCAAAATTGAGAGGTCTTGGCCTGGTCAAACCATGCTGGATCCCAGAAATAAAGTAGAAAAACAGGATTTTTAAAGGCTGTAGGAGTAGGCTTATTTCATCAGAACAAAGAGAATAATAGAAGTGGGCAGGGTCAGAGAGCTTAGCAGAGAGTTTTGGGGTTGGGTAGGAGACAGGTTGCAGGGCAAAGAGTAAAAGAAGGATTTACACAGTTAAGGCTCAAAATTCACTTCTTATATCAACTCAGAATTTAAAATGACTGTAAGGATTAAACAAAATATTAAACCCTGGCACAGAAATTCAACTAGAGACACACAGGCATATACAGTAGTTAGAGATGGGTTCAGCATGAGATAGTGTGGGCCACTTAGAAATCAGGTTCCACTGGTACCAAATCCAAAAGTCAGGACTACTACCTTGCAGTAGAGAGGATTTCGGAAAAAATTTTTAGGTTCCAGAAATTGAGTTGGTCTTGGCCTGGTCAAACCACGTTGGATCCCTGAAATAAAGTAGAAAAACAGGATTTTTAATGGCTGGAGGAGTAGGCTTGTGTCAACAGAAAAAAGAGAATAAAACAAGTGTGCAGGTCAGACAGCTCAGCTGACTGTTTGGGGGTTGGGAAGGAGACAAGTTGCAGGGCACTGAGTGAAATAGGGATTTACACAGCCAAGGCTCAAATTTCACTTCTAATATCAACTCAGAACTTAAAATGACTGTAGGGATTAAACAAATTATTATACCCTGGCACATAAATTCAACTAGAGACACAGGGGGATATCCAGTAGTTAGCATTGTGTTCAGCAGGAGATAGTGTGGGCCACTTGTGAATCAGCTTCCACTGGTACCAAATCCAAAAGTCAAGGCTAGTACTTTGCAGTAGAGAGGATTTCTGAAAAACTGCTTAGCTTCCAGAAATTGAGAGTTCCGTGGCCTGGTCAAGGCACGCTGGATCCCGAAAAAAAGTTGAAAAACAGGATTTTTAAAGGCGGGAGGAATAGTCTTGTTGCATCAGAACAAAGAGAATAATAGAAGTGGGCAGCATCAGAGAGCTCAGCAGACGGTTTGGGGGTTGTGAAGGAGGCAGATTGCTGGGCAGAGAATAAAAGAAGGATTTACTCAGTCAAGGCTCAAAATTCAACTCTAATATCAACTCAGAAGTTAAAATGACTGTAAGGATTAAACAAATTATTAAACTCTGGCACATAAATTCAACTAGACACACAGAGGGAGATAGAGTAGATAGAGATGTGTTCAGCAGGGGATAGTGTGGGCTACTTGGAAATCAGCTTCCACTGGAACCAAATCGAAAAGTCCGGGCTAGTACCTTGCAGTACTGAGAAGTTCTGAAAAACAGTTTAGGTTCCAGAAATTGAGGGGTCCATGGCCTGGTCAAGGCATGCTGGATGAATGAAATAAAGAGGAAAAACAGGATTTGTAAAGGCTGGAGGAGTAGGCTGGTTACTTCAGAACAAAGAGAATAATAGAAGTGAGCAGGGTCAGAGAGTTCTGCAGATGGTTTCGGGGGTTGGGAAGGGGACAGATTGCATGGCAGAGAGTAAAAGATGGATATACAAAGTCAAGGCTCAAAATTCAGTTCTAATATCAACTCAGAACATAAAATGACTGAAAGGATTAAACAAATTATTAAACCTTGGCACATAAATTCAACTAGAGACACAGAGAGAGATTCAATAGTGTGAGATATGTTCAGCAGGATATAGTGTGGGCATCTTGGAAATCAGCTTCCACTGGCACCAAATCCAAAATTCAGGGCTAGTACCTTGCAGTAGAGAGGATTTCAGAAAAACTGGTTAGGTTCCAGAAATTAAGGGGTCCGTGGCCTGGTGTAGGCACCCTGGATTCCTGAAATAATGTAGAAAAACAGGATTATTAAAGCCTTTAGTAGTAGGCCTGTTACATCAGAACAAAGTGAATAAAAGAAGTGGGCAGGGTCAGAGAGCTCAGCAGATGGTTTGGGGGTTGGGTAGGAGACAGGTTGCAGGGCAGAGAATAAAAGAAAGATGTCCACAGTCAAGGCTCAAAATTCACTTCTAATTTCAACTCAGAACTTAAAATGACTGTAAGCATGATAAAAATTATTAAACCCTGGCACATAAATTCAACTAGAGGCACAGAGGGAGATACAGTAGTTAGAGATGTGTTCAGCAGGAGAAAGTGTGGGCCACTTGAAAATCAGCTTCCAATGGTACCAAATCCAAAAGTCAGGGCTACTACCTAGCAGTACACAGGATTTCTGAAGAACTGTTCAGGTTCTAGAAATTGAGGGGTCTGTGGCCTCGTCTAGGCATGATGGATCCCTGAAATAAAGAAAAAAAGCAGGATTTTTAAAGGCTGGAGGAGTAGGCTTGTTACATCAGAACAAAGAGAATAATAGAAGTGGGCAGGGTCAGAGAGCGCAGCAGACTGTTTTGGGATTGGGTAGGAGTGAGGTTGCAGGGCAGAGAGTTAAAGAAGGATTTATACAGTCAAGGCTCAAAATTCACTTCTAATATCAACTCAGAACTTAGAATGACTGTAAGGATTAAATAAATTATTAAACTCTTGCACATAAATTCCCCTAGAGACACAGTGGGAGACACTGTGGTTAGAAATGTGTTCAGCTGGAGATAGAGTGGGCCACATGAAAATCAGCTTCTCCTGGTACCAAATCCAAAACTCAGGGCTAGTACCTTGCAGTGCAGAGGATTTCTAAAGATTGTTTTAGGTTCCTGAAATTGAGGGTCCGTGGCCTGGTCTAGGCATGTTGAAAACCCTGAAATAAAGTAGAAAAACAGGATTTTTAAATGCTGTAGGAGTATGCTTGATTCATCAGAAAAAAGAGAATAGTAGAAGTGGGCAGGGTCATTGAGCTCAGCAGATGGTTTGGGGGCTGGGCATTAGACCGGTTGCTGGGCAGAGAATCAAAGAAGGATTTACACAGTCAAGGCTAAAAATTCACTTCCAATATCAACTCAGAACTTAAAATGACTGTAAGGATTAAACAAATTATTAAACCCTGGCACATAAATTCAACTAGAGATGCAGAGGCAGATACAGCAGTTAGAGATGTTTTCAGCAGGAGATAGAGAGGGCCAGTTGTAAATCAGCTTCCATTGGTATCTAATCCAAAAGAAGGGCTAGTACCTTGAAATACAGAGATTTTCTGGAAAACTGTTTAGGTTCCAGAAATTGAGAGGTCCGTGGCCTGGTCAAGGCACACTGGATCCCTGAATTAATGTAGAAAAACAGAATTTTTAAAGGCTGGAGGAGTAGGCTTGTTACATCAGAACAAAGAGAATAATAGAAGTTTGCAGGGTCAGAGAGCTCAGCAGACAGTTTGGGGGTTGGGTAGGAGACAGAATGCAGAGCAGAGAGTAAAAGAAGGTTTTACACAGTCAAGGCTCAAAATTCATTTCTAATATCAACTCAGAACTTACAATGACTGTAAGGATTAAACAAATTTTTAAACCGTGGCACATAAATTCAACTAGAGACACAGAGAGAGATTCAATAGTGTGAGATATGTTCAGCAGGATTTAGTGTGGGCCTCTTGGAAATCAGCTTCCACTGGCACCAAATCCAAAATTCAGGGCTAGTACCTTGAAGTACTGAGAATTTCTGAAAAACTGTTTAGGTTCCAGAAATTGAGGAGTCCGTGGTCTGGTGAAGGCACGCTGGTTCCCTGAAAATAAAGTAGAAAAACAGGATTTGTTAAAGGCTGCAGGAGTTGGCTTGAAACATCAGAACAAAGATAATTGTAGAAGTGGGCAGGATCAGAGATCTCAGCAGACGGTTTGGGGGCTTGGGTAGAGACACATTGCAGGGCAGAGAGTAAAAAAGGATTTACATAGTCAAGGCTCAAAATTCACTTCTAATATCAACTCAGAACTAAATATGACTGTAAGGATTAAACGAATTATTAAGCCCTGGATCATAAATTCAACTAGAGACCCAGAGGCATACACAGTATTTACATATGTGTTCAGCATGAGATAGTGTAGGACACTTGGAAATCAGATTCCACTGTTACCGAATCTAAAAGTGAGGGCTAGTACCTTGCAGTACTGAGAATTTCTGAAAAACTGTTTAGGTTCCAGAAATTGAGGGGTCCGTGGCCTGGTCAAGGCACACTGGATCTCTGAAATAAAGTAGAAAAACAGGATTGTTAAAGGCTGGAGGAGTAGGCTTGTTACATCAGAACAAGGAGAAAAATAAAAGTGGTCAGGGTAAGAGAGCTCAACTGATGGTTTGAGGGGTGGGTAGGAGACAGGTTGCAGGGCAGAGAGTAAAAGAAGGATTTACACAGTCAAGGCTCAAAATTTACTTCTAATAACAACTCAGAATTTAAAATGACTGTAAGGATTAAACAAAATATTAAATCCTGGCATGTAAATTCAACACAGGCATATACAGTAGTTAGAGATGTGTTCAGCAAGCGATAGTGTGGGCCACTTGGAAATCAGGTTCCACTGGTACCGAATCCAAAAGTCAGGACTACCACCTTGCAGTAGAGAGGATTTCTGTAAAACTGTTTAGGTTCCAGAAATTGAAGGGTCTTGGTCTGGTCAAACCACGCTGGAGCCCTGAAATAAAATAGAAAAACAATATTTTTACTGGCTGGAGGAGTAGGCTTGTGTCAACAGAAAAAAGAGAATAAAAGAAGTGGGCAGGGTCAGACAGCTTAGCTGACAGTTTGGGGGTTGGGTAGGAGACAAGTTGCAGGGCAGAGAGTAAAATAGGGATTTACTCAGTGAAGGCACAAATTTTACTTCTAATATCAACTCAGAACTTAAAATGACTGTAAGGATTAAACAAATTATTAAACCCATCACATAAATTTAACTAGAGACACAGGAGGACATACCGTAGTTAGCAATGTGTTCGGCAGGAGATAGTGTGAGCCACTTGTGAATCAGCTTCCTCTGGTACCAAATCCAGAAGTCAGGGCTAGTGCCTTGCAGTACAGAGGATTTCTGAAAAACTGTTTAGGTTCCAGAAATTGAGTGGTCCGTGGCCTCGTCAAGGCATGCTGGATCAATGAAATAAAGTAGAAAAACAGGATTTGTAAAGGCTGGAGGAGTAGGCAGATTACTTCAGAACAAAGAGAATATTAGAAGTGGGCAGGGTCAGAGAGCTCTGCAGACGGTTTCCAGGATTGGGTAGGAGACAGATTGTAGGGCAGAGTAAAGCATAGGATTTCTACACAGTCAAGGACCCCAAAATTCACTTCTAAATATCAACTCAGAACTTAAAATGACTGAAAGGATTAAACAAATTATTAAACCTTGGCACATAAATTCAACTAGAGACACTGAGGGAGATTCAATAGTGTGAGATGTGTTCAGCAGGAAATAGTGTGGGCCACTTAGAAATCAGCATTTACTGGCACCAAATGCAAAATTCAGGGCTAGTACCTTGCAGTAGAGAGGATTTCTGGAAAATTGGTTAGATTCCAGAAATTAAGGGGTCCGTGGACTGGTGTAGGCACCCTGGTTCCCTGAAATAATGTAGAAAAACTGGATTTTTAAACGCTTTAGTATTAGGCCTGTTACATCAGAACAAAGAGAATATAAGAAGTGGGCAGGTCGAAAGCTCAGCAGATGGTTTGGGGTTGGAGGGAGACGGGTTGCAGGGCAGGGAATAAAAGAAAGATTAACACAGTCAAGGCTCAAAATTCACTTCTAATTTCAACACAGAACTTAAAATGACTGTAAGCATTAAATAAATTATTAAACACTGGCACAAAAATTCACCTAGAGGCACAGAGGGAGATACAGTAGTTAGAGATGTGTTCAGCAGGAAATAGAGTGGGCCACTTGGAAATCAGCTTCCAATGGTAGGAAATCCAAAAGTCAGGACTAGTACCTTGCAGTACAGAGAATTTCTAAAGAATTGTTTAGGTTCCATTAATTGAGGGGTCCGTGGCCTGGTCTAGGCTTGCTGGAACCCTGAAATAAAGTAGAAAAGCAGGATTTTTAAAGACCGTAGGAGTAGGCTTGTTATATCAGAATAAAGAGAATAATAGAAGCGGGCAGGGTCAGAGAGCTCAGCAGACCATTTGCAGGTTGGGTAGGAGACAGGTTGCAGGGCAGAGAATAAAAAAAGGATTTACACTGTCAAGGCTCAAAATTCACTTCTAATATCAACTCAGAAGTTAAAATGACCAAAAGGATTAAACAAATTATTAAACCCTGGCACATAAATTCAACTAGAGACACAGAGGGAGATACAGTAGTTAGAGATGTGTTCAGCAGAAAATAGTGGGGGCCACTTGGAAATCAGCTTCCACTGGTACCAAATCCAAAAGTCAGTGCTGCTATCCTGCAGTACAGAGAATTTCTGAAAACCTGTTTAGGTTCCAGAAATTGAGGGGTCCGTGGTCTGGTCAAGGCATGCTGGATCCCTGAAATAATGTAGAAAAACAGAATTTTCAAAGGCTGGAGGAGTAGGCTTGTCACATCAGAACAAAGAGAATAATAGAAGTGGGCAGGGTCAGAGAACTCATCAGACATTTTGAGGGTTGAGTAGGAGACAGGCTGCAGGGCAGAGAGTAAAAGAAGGATTTACACAGTCGAGGCTCAAAATTCACTTCTAATATCAACTGAGAACTGAAAATGACTATAAGGATTAAACAAATTATTAAACCCCGACACATTAATTCAACTAGAGGTAGAGAGGAAGATACAGTAGTTAGAGAAGAGTTCAGCAGGAAATAATTTGGGCCTCTTGGAAATCAGCTTCCACAGGTAGCAAATCAAAAAGTTGGGGCTAGTACCTTGCATTAGAGAGTATTTCTGAAAAACTGATCAGGTTCCAGAAATTGATGGGTCTTGGCCTGGTCTAGGCACACTGGATCACTGAAATAAAGTAGAAAAACAGGATTTTTAAAGGCTGTAGGAGTAGGCCTGTTTCATCCAGAAAAAAAGAGAATAATAGAAGTGGGCAAGGGGTCCAGAGGCTCAGCAGACAGTTTGGGGTTGGGTGGGAAGACAGGTTGGAGGACAGAGACTAAAAGAAGGATTTACACAGTCAAGGCTCAAAATTCACTTCTAATGTCATCTCAGAACTTAAAATGACTGCTAGTATTAAACAAAATATTAAACCCAGGCACATGAATTCAGCTAGAGACACACAGGCATATACAGTAGTTAGAGATGTGTTCAGCAGGAGATAATTTGGGCCGCTTCCAAATCAGCTTCTACTGGAACCAAATTGAAAAGTCAGGGCTAGTACCTTGCAGTACAGAGATTTTCTGAAAAACTGTTTAAGTTCGAGAAATTGAGGGGTCTGTGGCCTGGTCAAGGCATGCTGGATCAATGAAATAAAGTAGAAAAACAGGATTTGTAAAGGCTGGAGGAGTAGGCTGGTTACTTCAGAAAAAAGAGAATAACAAGTGAGCAGGGTCAGAGAGCTCTGCAGACGGTTTCGGGGGTTGGGAAGGAGACAGATTGTAGGGCAGAGAGTAAAAGAAGGATTAACACAGTCAAGGAGCACAAAATTCAGTTCTAATATCAACTCAGAACTTAAAATGACTGAAAGGATTAAATAAATTTTTAAACCTTGGCACATAAATTCAACTAGAGACACAGAGGGAGATTCAATAGTATGAGATGTGTAATGCAGGAGATAGTGTGGGACACTTGGAAATCAGCTTTCACTGGCACCAAATGCAAAATTCAGGGCTAGTACCTTGCAGGAGAGAGGATTTCTGAAAAACTGGTTAGGTACCAGAAATTAAGGGGTCCGTGGCCAGGTGTAGGCACCCTGGATCCCTGAAATATTGTTGAAAAACAGGATTTTTAAAGGCTTTAGTAGTAGACCTGTTACATTAGAACAAAGTGAATATAAGAAGTGGGCAGGGTCAGAGAGCTCAGCAGATGATTTGGGGGTTGGGTAGGAGACAGGTTGCAGGGAGGAGAATAAAAGAAAGATTTACACAGTCAAGGCTCAAAATTCACTTCTAATTTCAACTCAGAACTTAAAATGACCATAAGCATTAAACAAATTATTAAACCACGGCACATAAATTCGACTAGAGGCACAGAGGGAGATATAGTAGTTAGAGATGTGTTCAGCAGGAAAGAGTGTGGGCCACATGGATATTCGGCATCCAATGGTACCAAATCCAAAAGTCAGGGCTAGTTCCTTGCAGTACAGAGGATTTCTGAAGAACTGTTTACGTTCCAGAAATTGAAGGGTCCGTGGCCTGGCCTAGGCATGATGGATCCCTGAAATAAAGTAGAAAAGCAGGATTTTTGAAGACTGAAGGAGTAGGCTTGCTACATCAGAACAAAAAGAATACTAGAAGTGGGCAGGGTCAGAGAGCTCAGCAGACTGTTTCGGGGTTGGGTAGGAGACAGGTTGCAGTGCAGAGAGTAAAATAAGGATTTACACAGTTAAGGCTCAAAATTCACTTCTAATATCAACTTAGAACTTAGAATGACTGTAAGGATTAAATAAATTATTAAACTCTGGCACAGAAATTCCCCTAGGGACACAGTGGGAGATACTGTAGTTTGAAATGTGTTCAGCTGGAGATAGAGTGGGCCACTTGGAAATCAGCTTCTCCTGGTACCAAATCCAAAACTCAGGCCTAGTACCTTGCAGTACAGAGGATTTCTGAAGAATTGTTTAGGTTCCAGAGATTGAGGGGTCTGTGGCCTGGTCCAGGCATGCTGGAACCCTGAAATAAAGTAGAAAAACAGGATTTTTAAAGGCTGTAGTATGCTTGATTCATCAGAACAAAGAGAACAATTGAAGTGGGCAGGGTCATTGAGCTCAGCAGATGGTTTGGGGGTTGGGCATTAGACAGGTTGCAGGGCAGAGAATAAAAAAAAGGATTTACACAGTCAAGGCTCAAAATTCACTTCTAATATCAACTCAGAAGTTAAAATGACCGAAATGATTAAACAAAATGTAACAAACCCCAGCACACAAATTCAACCAGAGACACAGAGGGAGAAATAGTAGTTTGAGATATTTCCAGCGAAAATAGTGTGGACACGCGAAATCAGCTTCCACTGGTACCAAACCAAAAAGTCAGTGCTGCTATCTTGCAGTACGAAATTCTGAGAACCTGTTAGGGTTCCAGAAATCGAGGGGTTCATGATCTGGTCAAAGCTGCTGGATCCTTGAAATAATGTAGAAAAACAGAATTTTCAAAGGCTGGAGGAGTAGGCTTGTCAAATCAGAACAAACAGAATAGTAGAAGTGGGCAGGGTCAGAGAGCTCATCAGATGTTTTGAGGGTTGGGTAGGAGACAGGCTGCAGGGCAGAGAGTAAAAGAAGGATTTACACAGTAAAGGCTCAAAATTCACTTCTAATATCAACTGAGAACTTAAAATGACTGTAAGGATTAAACAAATTATTTAACCCCAGCACATTAATTCAACTAGAGCAGAGAGAAAGATACAGTAGTTAGAGATGTGTTCAGCAGGAGATAATGTGGGCCTCTTGGAAATCAGCTTCCACTGGTAACAAATCAAAATGTTAGGGCTAGTACCTTGCATTAGAGAGGATTTCTAAAAAACTGATTAGGTTCCAGAAATTGAGGGGTCTTGGCCTGGTCTTGGCACACTGGATCACTGAAATAAAGTAGAAAAACAGGGTTTTTAAAGGCAGTAGGAGTAGGCTTCTTACATCAGAACAAAAAGAGAATAATAAAAGGGGGCAGGGTCAGAGAGCTCATCAGACGGTTTGGGGGTTGGGTAGGAGACAGGTTGGAGGGCAGAGACTAAAAGAAGGATTTACACAGTCAAGGCTCAAAATTCACTTCTAATATTATCTCAGAACTTAAAATGACTGCGAGGATTATACAAAATAATAAACCCTGGCACATGAATTCAACTAGAGACACACAGGCATATACAGTAGTTAGAGATGTGTTCAGCAGGAGATAATTTGGGCCTCTTCGAAATCAGCTTCCACTGGAACCAAATTGAAAAGTCAGGGCTAGTACCTTGCAGTACAGAGATTTTCTGAAAAACTGTTTAAGTTCAAGAAATTTTGGGGTCCGTGGCCTGGTCAAGGCATGCTGGATCAATGAAATAAAGTAGAAAAACTGGATTTGTAAAGGCTGGAGGAGTAGGCTGGTTACTTCAGAACAAAGAGAATAACAGAAGTGAGCAGGGTCAGAGAGCTCTGCAGACGGTTTCGGGGGTTGGGAAGGAGACAGATTGTGGGGCAGAGAGTGAAAGAAGGTTTAACACAGTCAAGGCTCAAAATTCAGTTCTAATATCAACTCAGAACTTAAAATGACTGAAAGGATTAAACAAATTATTAAACCGTGGCACATAAATTCAACTAGAGACATAGAGGGAGATTCAATAGTGTGAGATGTGTTCAGCAGGAGATAGTGTGGGACACTTGGAAATCAGCTTTCACTGGCACCAAATGCAAAATTCAGGGCTAGTACCTTGCAGTAGAGAGGATTTCTGAAAAACTGGTTGGGTTCAGAAGTGCAAGGGGTCCAAGTGGCCTGGTGATAGCACCCTGGATCCCTGAAATAATGTAGAAAAACAGGATTTTTAAAGGCTTTAGTAGTAGGCCTGTTACATCAGAACAAAGTGAATATAAATAGTGGGCAGGGTCAGAGAGCTCAGCAGATGATTTAGGGGTTAGGTAGGAAACAGGTTGCAGGGAGGAGAATAAAAGAAAGATTTACACAGTCAAGGCTCAAAATTCACTTCTAATTTCAACTCAGAACTTAAAATGACCGTAAGCATTAAACAAATTATTAAACCCTGGCACATAAATTCGACTAGAGGCACAGAGGGAGATATAGTAGTTAGAGAAGTGTTCAGCTGGAGAGAGTGTGGACCACTTGGATATTCAGCATCCGATGGTGCAAATCCAAAAAGTCAGGCTAGTTCCTTGAGAGCAGTATTTCTGAAGAACTGTTTGGGTTCCAGAAATTGAGGGTCCTGGCCTGGCCTGGGCATGATGGATCCCTGAAAGAAAGAAGTAAAAGCAGGACTTTTGAAGACTGGAGGAGTAGGCTTGCTACATCAGAACAAAGAGAATACTAGAAGTGGGCAGGGTCAGAGAGCTCAGCAGACTGTTTCGGGGTTGGGTAGGAGACAGGTTTCAGGGCAGAGATTAAAATAAGGATTTACACAGTTAAGGCTCAAAATTCACTTCTAATATCAACTCAGAACTTAGCATGCCTGTAAGGATTAAATAAACTATTAAACTCTGGCACATAAATTCCCCTAGAGACACAGTGGGAGATACTGTACTTAGAAAGGAGTTCAGCTGGAGATAGAGTGGGCCACTTGGAAATCAGCTTCTCCTGGTACCAAATCCAAAACTCAGGGCTAGTACCATGCAGTACAGAGGATTTCTGAAGAACTGTATAGGTTCCAGAAATTGAGGGGTCCGTTGCCTGGTCCAGGCATGCTGGAACCCTGAAATAAAGTAGAAAAACAGGATTTTCAAAGGCTGTAGGAGTATGCTTGATTCATCAGAACAAAGAGAACAACTGAAGTGGGCAGGGTCATTGAGCTCAGCAGATTGTTTGGGGGTTGGGCATTAGACTGGTTGCAGGGCAGAAAATAAAAGAAGGATTTACGCAGTCAAGGCTCAAAATTCACTTCTAATATCAATTCAGAACTTAAAATGACTGTAAGGATTAAACAAATTATTAAACCCTGGCACATAAATTCATCTAGAGATACAGAGGGAGATACAGCAGTTAGAGATGTTTTCAGCAGGAGGTAGTGTGGGCCACTTGGAAATCAGCTTCCATTCAAATCAAATCCAAAAGAAGGGGCTAGTACCTTGCAATACAGAGAATTTCTGAAAGTCTATTTAGGTTCCATAAATTGAGAGGTCCTTGGTCTGGTGAAGGCATGATGGTTCCTTGAAAATAAAGTAGAAAAACAGGATTGTTAAATGCTGGAGGAGTAGGCTTGTAACATCAGAACAAAGAGAATAATAGAAGTGGCAAGATCAGAGATGTCAGCAGACGGTTTGGGGGCTTGGGTAGAGACACAGTGCAGGGCAATGAGTAAAAAAAGGATTTACACAGTCAAAGCTCAAAATTCACTTTTAATATCAACTCAGAACTAAAAATGACTGCAAGGGTTAGATGAATTATTTAGCCCTGGCACATAAATTCAACTAGAGGCCCAGAGGCACACACAGTAGATAGAGATGTGTTCAGCATGAGATAGTGTGGGACACTTGGAAATCAGCTTCCACTGTTACCAATCCAAATGTCAGGGCTACTATCTTGCAGTACAGAGAATTTCTGAAAAAACTGTTTAGGTTCCAGAAATTGAGAGTCCGTGGCCATGTAGAAGCACACTAGATCTCTGAAATAAAGTAGAAAAGCAGGATTGTTAATGGCTGGAGGAGTAGGCTTGTTACATCAGAACAAAGAGAAAAAAAAAGTGGGCAGGGTAAGAGAGTTCAGCAGATGGTTTGGAGGTGGATAGGAGACAGGTTGCAGGGCAGAGAGTAAAAGAATGATTTACACAGCCAAGTCTCAAAATTCTCTTCTAATATCAACTCAGAACCTAAAATGACTTTAAGGATTAAACAAATTACTAAACCGAGGCACATGAATTCAACAAAAGACACAGAGGAAGATCCAGCAGTTAGAGATGTTTTCAGCAGGAGATAGTCTGGGCCACGTGGAAATCAGCTTCCACTGGTACCAAATACAAAAGTCATAGCTAGTACCTTGAAGTACAGAGAATTTCTGAGAACCTGTTAAGGTTCAAGAAATTGAGGGGTCCATGGTCTTGTCAAGGCATGCTGGATCCCTGAAATAATGTAGAAAAACAGAATTTTCAAAGGCTGGAGGAGTAGGCTTGTCACATCATAACAAACAGAATAACAGAAGTGGGCAGAGTCAGAGAGCTCAGCAGATGTTTTGAGGGTTGGGTAGGAGACAGGCTGCAGGCCAGAGAGTAAAAGAAGGATTTACACAGTCAAGGCTCAAAATTCACTTCTAATATCAACTGAAAACTGAAAATGACTGCAAGGATTAAACAAATTATTAAATCCCGGCACAATAATTCAACTAGAGGCAGAGAGAAAGATACAGTAGTTAGAGATGTGTTCAGCAGGAGATAGTGTGGGCCTCTTGGAAATCAGCTTCCACTGGTAACAAATCAAAATGTTAGGGCTAGTACCTTGAATTAGAGAGGATTTCTAAAAAACTGATTAGGTTCCAGAAATTGGGGGGTCTTGGCCTGGTCTAGGCACACTGGATCACTGAAATAAAGTAGAAAAACAGGATTTTTAAAGGCTGTAGGAGTAGGCTTGTTACATCAGAACAAAGAGAATAATAGAAGTGGGCAGGGTCAGAGAGCTCAGCAGATGGTTTGGGGGTTGGGTAGGAGACAGGTTGCAGGTCAGGTAGTAAAAGAAGGATTTACACAGTCAAGGCTCAAAATTAACTTCTAATATCATCACAGAACTTAAAATAACTGTAAGGATTAAATAAAATATTAAACCTTGACACAGGAATTCAACTAGAGACACACAGGCATACAGCAGTTAGAGATGTGTTCAGCATGAGATAGTGTGGGCCACTTGGAAATAAGGTTCAACTGGTACCAGATCCAAAAGTCAAGGCTACTACCTTGCTGTAAGAGTATTTCTGAAAAACTGTTTAGGTTACAGAAATTGAGAGGTCCATGGCCTGGTCAAGGCATGCTCGACCCCTGAAATAAAGTAGAAAAACAGGATTTTTAATAGCATTAAGGAGCATGTATACATCAGAACAAAGAGAATAATACAAGTGGTCAGGGACAGAGCTCCACAAGAGCGGTTTGGGGTTGGGTGGGAGACAAGAAGCAGGGCAGAGAGTAAAATAGGGATTTACACAGACAAGGCTCACATTTCACTTCTAATATCAACTCAGAACTTAAAATGACTTTAAGGATTAAACAAAACGTTAAACCCTGGCACATAAATTCAACTAGAGGAACAGGGGGATATACAGTAGTTAGCACTGTGTTCGGCTGGAGATAGTGTGGGCCACTTGGAAATCAGCTTCCACTGGTACCAAATCCAAACGACAGGGATAATACTTTACAGTGCAGAGGATTTCTGAAAAACTGCTTGGCTTCCAGAAATTGAGGGGTCCGTGGCCTGGTGAAGGCACGCTGGATCCCAGAAATAAAGTTGAAAAACAGGATTGTTAAAGGCTGGAGGAGTAGGCTTGTTACATTGGAACAAGGAGAATAATAAAAGTGGGAAGGGTCAGAGAGCTCAGCAGATTGTTTGGCGGTTGGGTAGGAGGCAGGTTGCAGGGAAGAGAACAAAAGAATGATTAACACAGTCAAGGCTCAAAATTCACTTCTAATATCAACTTGGAACTTAAAATGACAGCTGCAAGTTAAACAAATTAATAAACCCTGGCACATAAATACAACTAGAGACACAGAGAATACAGTAATTAGAGATGTTTCAGAAGAAAATGAGTTGGTCACTTGGACAGCTACAACTGGTCGAAATAAAAAAGTCAGGGCTAGTACCTTGCAGTACAGAGAATTTCTGGAAAACTGCTAGGTTCCAGAAATTGAGAGGTCTGTGGCCTTGTCAAGGCTTGCTGGATCCCTGAAATAAAGTAGAAAAACTGGATTTTTAAAGGCTGGAGGAGTAGGCTTGTTACATCAGAACAAAGTGATAAATAGAAGTTTGCAGGGTCAGAGAGCTCAGCAGACAGTTTGAGGGGTTGGGTAGGAGACAGATTGCAGGGCAGAGAGCAAAATAAGGATTTACACAGTCAGGGCCCAAAATTTATTTCTAATATCAACTCAGAACTTAAAATGACTGTAGGGATTAAACAAATTATTAAACCCTGGCACATAAATTCAACTACAGACACAGAGGGAGATACAGCAGTTAGAGATGTGTTCAGTAGGAGGTAGCATGGGCCACTCAGAAACCAGCTTCCACTGGTACCAAATCCAAAAGTCAGGGCTAGTACCTTGCAGTACTGTGAATTTCTTAAAAACTGTTTACGTTCCAGAAATTGAGGTGTCCGAGGCCTTCTCAAGGCATGCTGGATTCCTGAAATAAAGTACAAAATCAGGATTGATAAAGGCTGGAGGAGTAGGCTTATCACATTAGAACAAAGAGAATAATAAAAGAGGTCAGGGTCAGAGAGCTCAGCAGATGGTTTGGGGTTGGGTACGAGACAGGTTGCTGGGCAGAGAACAAAAGAAGGATTTACACAGTCAAGGCTCAAAATTCACTTCTAATTTCATCTCAGAACTTAAAATGACTGTAAGGAAGAAACAGATTATTAAACTCTGGCACATAAATTCAACTAGAGATGCAGAGGGAGATACTGTAGTTAGAGATGTGTTCAGCAGGAGGTAATGTGGGCCTCTCAGAAATCTGTTTCCAATGGTGCCAAATCCAAAAGTCAGGGCTAGTATCTTGCAGTAGAGATGATTTTCTGAAAAACGACTTAGGTTCCAGAAATTGAGAGTCCGTGGCCTGTTCTAGGCATGCTGGATACCTGAAATAAAGGCTGGAGGAGTAGAATTGATACATCTGAATAAAGACAATATTAGATGTGGGCATGGTACGAGAGCTCAGCCGAAGGTTTGGGGGTTGGGTAAGAGACAGGTTGCAGGACAGAGAATAAAAGAAGGATTTACACAGTCAAGGCTCAAAATTCACTTCAAATATAAACTCAGAACTTAAAATGACTGTAAGGATTAAACAAATTATTAAACCTTGGCTCATAAATTCAACTAGAGACACAGAGGAAGTTACAGTAGTTATAGATGTGTACAGCAGGAGCTAGTGTGGGCCACTCAGAAATCAACTTCCACTGGTATGAAATCCAAAAATCAGGGATAGTACCTTGCAGTAGAGAGGATTTCTGAAAAACTGTATAGGTTCCAGACATTGAGGGGTCCATGGCCTGGTATACACACGCTGGTCCCTGAAATAATGTAGAAAAACAGGATTTTTAAAGGCTATAGTAGTAGGCCTGTTACATCAGAACAAAGAGAATAATAGAATTGGGCAGGTTCAGAGAGCTCAGCAGACGGTTTGGGGGTTGGATATGAGACAGGTTGCAGTGCAGAGAATAAAAGAAGGATCTACACAGTCAAGGCTCAAAATTCACTTCTAATATCAACTCTGAACTTCAAATGATTGAAAGGATTTAACAAATTATTAAACCCAGGCACATAAATCCAACTAGGGAGACAAAGGAACACAAACTATTGAGATATGTTGAAGAGATAGTGGGCTTTGGAAATCAGACCACGGTATCAAATACAAAATCAGGGTAGTAACTTACAATACAGATAATTTGAAAACGTTTAGGTTCAGAAATGAGGGGTCCGTTACCTGATCAAGGCATGCGGATCTCTAAATAAGAGAAATACAGGATTGTTAAAGGCTGAGGAGAGCTTGTTACATCAAACAAAGACAATAATAAGTGGGCAGGGTCAGTGAGCCATACAGATGTTTTGAGGGTTTGGTGAGAACAGGTTGCAGGGCGAGAAAAAAAAGGATTTGCTGAACAAGGCTGAAATTCTAAACCAGCACATAATTCAACTTGAGGCACAGGGAATACAGTAGTGTGAGATGTGTCAGGAGGAGATAGTGGGACACGCAAACCAGCAACGGTGGTACAAAATACAAAATAGTGTAGTACACAGGTACAGAGAATTCCAGAATCTGTTAGCCCAGAAATGAGTGGATCAGGACGGTCAAGGCACACTGGATCCCGGAAATAATATAAAAACAGGATTTTAAAGACGGAGGAGGAAACTGTTACATCAGAACAAAAGAATAACAAAGTGGGCAGGGTCTGAAACAACAGATGTTTTCAGGGTTGAGGAGAGACAGGCTGCAGGGAAAAGAGTAAGAGGAATTACACATAAGGCTCAACATTCACTTCTAATATCAACAGAGAACAAAATGACTGTAAGGATTAAACACATTATTAAACAACAGCTCATAAATCCAACTAGAGTCAGAGGGTTACAGTAGTTAGAGATGTGCACAGCAGGAGCGTGGTCACCAGAAATCAACTTCCACCGACAGAAAATCCAAAAGTCAGGGCTAGAACTCAGTACAGAGGATTTCTGAAAACATTACAGTCCAGAAATTGAGGGTCAGGTGGCCTGGTCAGGCATGGTCCCCTGAATCAGTGAAAACAGGATTTTTAATGGCTGCAGGGCACGCTAGTCAACAGAAAAAAAGAGAAAATACAAGGGCAGGGTCAGAACAGCTCAGCTGACGCCAGGGTTGGGTAGGAAACAAGTTGTAGAGCAAAGTAAAAAAAGGATTTACAGTCAAGGCTCAAATTCAATTTAAATTAACCAGAGAGACAGTTGAATACAGTAGTTAGCAATGTGTTCGCAGAAAATATGTGGCCTCCGGAAATCAGCTTCCACTGGTAGCAACCAAAGTCAGGGAAAGCTTCGCAGCACAGAGGATTTCTGAAAAACTGCTGACTCCAAATTGAGGGTCCGTGGCCTGTCTAGGACCTGATCCCGAAATAAATAGAAACAGGATTTTGAAGGCTGAGGAGAAGCCTTGTTACATCAGAAAAAGAAATAAAAGTGGGCAGGGTCAGAGAACTCAGCAGACGGTTTGGGGCGAGAAGGAGACAGACACAGGCTGAGAGTAAAAACGGAGCCACAGTCAGGCTCAAATTCACCCTATAATCAACTCAGAAGTTAAATGACTGTAAGATTAAACAATTATTAAACCTGGCACATAAATTCAACCAACAACACAAAGGGACAGGCAGAAAGAGATGTGTTCAGCAGGAGATAGTGTGGGCTACTTGAAATCAACCCCCTGGAACCAAATCAAAAACCCAGGGCTAGTACCTGTGGCACAGAGAATTTCTGAAAAACTGTTTAGTTCAGAAAGGGAGCGGCTAAGTAAGGCATGCTGGATCAATTAAAGTGAAAACACCATTAGCAAAGGCTGGAGGAGAGCTGGGTTACTTCAGAACAAAGAGAATAATAGAAGTGAGCAGGGTCGAGCACTACAGACGCCTAAATGGTAGAGACAGATTGCAGGGCAGAGTAAAGAAGGATTTACACAGTCAAGACCAAAATTCAGTTCTAATATCAACTCGAACTTAAAATGACTGTGGATTAAAAAATTATTAAACCCTGGCACGTAACATAGAAATAGAAGTTGACGACAGATAGGACAGAAGACCCATCCGGGTCGCCATTTCTTTTCTACCTTATAAATGTGCCATCGCCTTTTTGTCGGTGGCCCATCTATTCATTGTCATTTGTATTGCCCCCTATACTATCCCATGCCTGTTAAGCCCTGCACTGTATTCACAGCCACCATCTTGTGGTAAGCCATTCCATAAATCCACCACCCTTTATTGAAAAGAATTTCCTCACATCCCTTAATCGGCCTCCCCAATCTCATGCTGTGTCCTCTGTCCTGCTATTTTTCTTATATTTAAACATGTTAACTCTTCACCTTGTTTATGCCCTTAAGGTGTTTGAATGCCTCAATCATATCACCTCTCTCCACCTTTGATCAAAGGTACATATAGAGCCCATTATCTGTCCTCATGTTTCTGATGCAGTCCCTGCCATTTTAAGGCTCTCTGACTGCCTCACTTGGTTAATGTCCTTGTGAAGGTGCGGCCCAATACGCATGCAGTACTCAGATGGGACCTAACCAGTGTCTTGTACAGAGAGTTATTACTCCCTCTTACGACTGTGATACCTACTAATACACCTAACACCCCCTAGCCTTACCTACTGCTGGGGTCTGTTGGATTTTAGGTCATCAGGACACATGCCCAAGTCTCTTTCTTCCCTAGATCTAGCAACCCTCCAGCCTAGACAGCTTCGGGTTTCTCTTCTATGTGCATGATTTTGCACCTTGCATTAAATCGTGCCACTCTTCTGACCATTCTGCTAGTTTATCCAATCTTTCTCAGTCACCCACCCATCTGGATCATCTACTTGTTGCAGATCTTGGTGTCATCTGCAAACAGACAAGCCACCCCCCAGTCCATCTGCAAGGTCACTAATGAAGATGTTGAAGAGGACTATCCAGGACACAATCCCTGAGGTACCCCACTTGACTTGCATCTCTTCTGACTGTATACCATTTACCACCACTCTCTTGTTCGCCCGTCAACCAGTTGCCACCAGTTGACCAACTGACCCACCGAGCCTACCCAGCTTATTTATCAACTATGTAGAACAGTGTCAAAAGCGTTGTAGAAGTCAAGGTGGCGACATCAACTTCCCATGGTCCACCACTTGCTACCCAGTCAAAGAAACGACGAGATTATTTGACAGGACCTTCCTGACAAACCCATGCTGTCTTGGACCCAGCCCCTATGGTTCAGGCATCATCCTTTCATAAGGAGTGCCCATAATCTGCCACTACTAAGGTAAGACTGACCGTCTGTAGTTCCCCACGCCTCCTGCTACCACTCAGGAGAATCACATGAGCCCTTCTCCGTCTTCTGGGACCTCCTGTGCTCGAGACCACTAAACAATTCTGCTAATGGCTCAGCTAATTCCTCCTTAGCTCCTTAAGTACCCTGGGACAGACACCATCAGGTCCCATTGCCTCCACCCTGAGTTTAGCAAACATCGGACCCTTTCTTTTCTGAAGGAGTAGTGCTCACCTCCCCCCTGTGTCCATGATGCTGAGCTGTGGGCCCGCCACCTTCTCTTCAGAAATACTGAACAAAAGTATCTATTAGGATAGATGCTTACAGGGTCCTCCTCTCACATGCTCCCTTTTCTCCACTGCTTAGCAATACCTCTGGACTTTTCCTTCACTAATGTATCTATAGAAAGTCTTGCCACCTTCTACACTGTTAGTACAGTGTTTCACAGTTGGACTTGCTGCCTGATGCCTTACCCGCTCCTTAGGGCAGTTTAGTGCCTCATCTTCATCCCGCTGTTCCCTTATATTTCCGAAGGCCAACCTTGGCTCTGACCTTTCACATCATTTGAGAACCAAAGTTTCTTCTTCTTTGCCTTTTCTGTGAACACAATGGGATGTTGCTTCAAGATTGCACTTTAACAAATGACGGTACGTACCCCTCACCTGTGTTTCTTTGCCAGGGCAACATACTCTGTTGGCCATCTATCAAAGTCAGCTCTCTCAAGTCCCATATTTTTGCCTTGGAATGGGATGACGATGTGTAGCAAAATTGAACCATACCTGGAGAGGGTCACTGGACCCAGAGGACCTCACCTGGGATCTGTGATCCTCTTTGTTAGTCAGTACTAGATCTAGGATAGTCCTGTCTCTTGTGGGTTGCTGTACCAGTTGTTTGAGGCCCTCCCCAGGGGAACCTATGAGTCTGTTCTGGAATGTTCCTGCTGGTGACCAATCCGGCATCCGGCATGTTGAAGCCTCCCATTATCAGAACCTCCCTTTAGCTGTCATGTTTTGTATATCTTCAACAGTGTATGTCCTCCTCCGATCGGGGAGAGCCAACAACCCCGACTTATGGCTGTCACATTTCCTGTTCCATGGTGACCCACAGTTCTTCTGGCTCCTTATGTGTATTCTGAATTTGTGCTTTGATATTTTTACAACACACAGGGCCACTCCTCCCCATACACCGGTCCTTTAACAAACATATCCAGTACTGAAGTCTCCCAAGTGTGGTTACTGGCAAACACATCTCACTAATACTACGTCCAGTTTAGCCTGACATTATGCCTGCAGGTCTGGGATCTTATTTCCCAAACTTGACATTGTACATGATTTTCCATTAGCCAGATTTTGGTGTGTTAGTTGTTGGGCCAAGTCGGCATTACCCTGTGTGTCGAGGAGACAAACCTTTTTTTCTTACTAGTGATGCAAAGAAACGGACATGCTGAATTCTGTTTGACCATAGCTGAGGGGAGGGTGTTCGCCCATGCGACGAGGGGGTGCTGCCTCTCCCATTGCTAGTTTAAATATTCTGCAAAGACGCCAAACTTCTGCCCATGCACTCACTCTTTAGTCAGATGCAGTCCATCAAATTTAAAGAACTTTCACTCACAGAACTGTTGCAAGTTCCTACAAATCTGTGTCCTTTTCCCGGCACCAGCCCATGAGCCACATGTTTAGCCCCTATCTCCTTCTCTGACCTTCAGTCCATCTGCTCCCACCCAGACTGGCAGGATCTCAGAGAAGGAGATGCAGATGAAATAGATGGTTTGTCACCAGCCTAGTCAGGTGTTCATGGTCTCCACACGACCAGCTGGTGAGATCATTGTCCCATGTGTACTAGACATCAATGTTTGCTCCTGCTTTGTGTACAATTTTAGCAATGCGCCAGTGTCTCCATGCTGATGTACCTGGGAGCATCTGACCATCACCCTGGGGACACATAACTCCCGAATCATGAACTCTCCCAGACAGAAGTTGTTTGATTTTGTGCTGTTTCTCGACTGGTTCTGGTTTAGTGAGTTTTCTAGACACAGAGGGAACAGGAAGTTAGAGTGTTCAGCAGGAGATAGTGTGGGCTACCCAAATAGGCTACATGGAACCAACCAAAGTCAGAACTAGTACTCGCAGTAGAGGAATTTGAAAACTGTTTGGTTCCAGAAACTGAGGGGACTGTGGCATCTAGGCACGCTGGATCCCTAGAAAAAAAGTAGAAAAGGGATTTAAAGGTTGGAGGGGCAGCATTTACATCAGAAAAGAGAATAAGTGGGCAGGGTCAGAGAGCTCAGCAGATGGTTTGGGGTTGGGTCAGAGACAGGTTGAGGGCAGAGAATAAAAGAAAAGATTTACACAGTCAAGGCTCAAAATTACTTCTAATATCAACCAGAACTTAAATGAAGGATTAAACAAATTATTAAACTCGGCATAAAATTCAGGCACAACATAGAGAGAGAGGCATGGTGAGATGTGTTCAGAGGCGAGAAAAGGCCACTGAAAATCAACTTCCATCACAACCAAAGTCAGGACAGTACCTTACAGTAGAAGGATTTCTAAAAACTGCTTGGGTTCAGAATTAAGGGTCAGGGCCTGGAGTAGCACCCTGGATCACTAAATAATATAGAAAACAGGATAAGGAAAGGCTGTGTGAGGCCAGTTACATCAGAACAAGTGAATAATAGAGTAGGCTGGGCCAGAGGCACAGAGATGGTTTGGGAGTTGGGTAGAGACGGGTTGCAAGAGAGAATAAACAAGGATTACATGGTCAAGGCTCAAAATTCACTTCTAATTTCAACTGAGAACTTAAAAAGACTTTAAACAATAAACAAACTATTAAACCCTGGCACATAAATTCAACTAGAGACACAGAGGGAGTTACAGTAGTTAGAGATGTGTACAGCAGGAGCTAGTGTGGGCCACTCAGAAATCAACTTCTACTGGTACGAAATCCAAAAGTCAGGGCTAGAACCTTGCTGTACAGAGGATTTCTGAAAAACATTTTAGGTTCCAGAAATTGAGAGGTCCATGGCCTGGCCGGCATGCTGACCCTGAACTAGAAAAACAGGATTTTTAATGGCTGCAGGAGTACACTTGTGTCAACAGAAAAAAAAGAAAAAAAAAGTGGGCAGGATCAGACAGCTCAGCTGATGGTTTCTGGGTTGGGTAGGAGCAAGTTGCACAGCAGAGAGGCAAAATAGGATTACACAGTCAAGGCTCAATTTCAATTCTAAATTCAACCAGAGAGACAGTTGGATACAGTAGTTAACAATGTAACCAACAGGAAATAGTAGACTCTTGAAATCAGTTTCACCAGTAAACCAAAAGTCAGGGCTTGTACTTTGTAGGACAGAGGATTGAAAACTGCTTAGCCCAGAATTGAGTGGTCCGCGGCCTTGTCTAGGCACGCTCACTGAAATAAAGTGAAAACAGAATTTTAAAGGCTGAGGAGTAGTCTGTTACATCAGAACAAAGAGAATAATAGAAGTGGGCAGGGTCAGAGAGCTCAGCAGACGGTTTGAAGGTAGAGAAAGATTGGAAGGAGAGAAAAACGGACACAGTCGAGGCTCAAAATTAAATTCAATATCAACCGGAAGTTAAATGACAAAGGATTAAACAAATTAAACCCTGGCAGTAAATTCAACTAGACACAAAGGAGACAGAGTAGACAAAGTGTCTACAGGAGATAGTGGGCTACGGGAAATCAGCTCACTACAACAAACGAAAAAGTCAAGAGCTAGTACCCAAAGGACTACAGAAATTTCTGAAAAACTGTTTAGGTTCCAGAAATTGAGGGGTCCATGACAGGGTCAAGGAAGCACTGGATCAATTAAATAAGTGAAAAAACACAATTGTAAACCAGAGGAGTAGGCTGGTTACTTCAGAACAAAGAGATAATAAGTAAGCAGGTCAGTCAACACTACAGACGCTTTAGTTGGGAGGAGACAGTGCAGGGCGAGGTAAAGAAGGATTTACAAAGTCAAAGCTCAAAATCCAGTTCTAATATCAACTCAGAACTTAAAATGACTGTGATTACAAAAGCATAAACCCTGGCACATAAATTCAACTAGAGACACAGAGGGAGACACAGCAGTTAGAGATTTCTCAGAAGGAGATAGTGTGGTCCACTTGGAAATCAGCTACCACTGGTTCCAAATCCAAAAGTCAGGGCTAGTACCTTGCAGTACAGAGAATTTCTGGAAAACTGTTTAGGTTCCAGAAATTGAGAGGTCTGTGGCCTTGTCAAGGCTTGCTGGATCCCTGAAATAAAGTAGAAAAACTGGATTTTTAAAGGCTGGAGGAGTAGGCTTGTTACATCAGAACAAAGTGATAAATAGAAGTTTGCAGGGTCAGAGAGCTCAGCAGACAGTTTGAGGGGTTGGGTAGGAGACAGATTGCAGGGCAGAGAGCAAAATAAGGATTTACACTGTCAGGGCCCAAAAATTTATTCTAATATCAATCAAGAACTTAAATGACTGTAGGATTAAACAAAGTAGTAAACCCTGGCACATAAATTCAAATCACAGACACAGAGGAAGCAGTGAGATGTTTTTAGTGGGGGTAGCATGGACCACTCAGAAACCAGCTCACTGGTACCAAATCCAAAAGTCAGGGCTAGTACCTTGCGTACTGCAATTTTAAAAACTGTTTACGCTCCAGAAATTGAGGGTCGAGGCCTTCTCAAGGCATGCTGGATTCCTGAAAAAGCACAAAATCGGACGATAAAGGCTGGAGGAGAGCTCATCACATTAAACAAAGAGAATAATAAAGGGTCGGGTCAGAGAGCTCAGCAGATGGTTTGGGGTTGTGTTAGTATGCCAGAGAGAAGGTCGTTGAATATTAATGGAGATAGAAAATAGCTTATTCAATTTTGTGAAATAGGTCCATGTGGTTGCGCAAACTGTAGTCAATCTTTCGGCATTGAGACACGCTGAGGTTCCATCAACCATTCGGCCAGCAAAGTCAGCTGGTCCATCAATGCCTGGACCAATCTCTTGACCATCCGGTAATCAGCGTAGTGATCGCGATGTTCTGCACTGTCGCTTTGGCATAATCCTCCAGATGCAGACCTCGGGGTAAAAACAGAGACCCAATAACGGATCTATGTTATCCGAATAGAGGACCACAGAGGCTACTGCGGCTCCAGAAAATATGCAGGAATCTCCTTCACCTGCATGCACCTGAACAGGTCAGAAGAGAAGCTTTTAAGAAGGAAGCTTCTAGGATTGTAATACATGTTGCTCAGTATAGTATTGGGTAAGCTTAATCTATCCTAGTATGATGCCAAGTCCTTCAGGGTGGACAGTTAGTGAATTTGGAAAGGGAATCAAATTGGAACCATCAGGGTTTGAACTTGTAATTTAACAGAAAGGAGTAGATTGTCGATAGCATGTGGCAGCAATGTCAGGTTAGCACCTGGGAGAGGAAGGGAGACTATGAATCCTGTATTGGTGCCAAATTTACTGCACAAGGTGTCTCTAATTATCTTTAAAAAATTTTATTTCTGGGATAGTATATTTATAGAATGTCCATGGATGAGAAGGGACCACACATGAAATGCTCTAGACAAGTCTTTGTCTGTGGGAGCAATCGAGTAACATTGAATTCCCACTTCATATTGGGATTACACTTCGGTTAACTCAGATCTTCCTTGATATTTTAAGCATACACTGATAGGGACCTAGGGATAAAGGCATCTGTCTGGTCTGTTGTGAGGAGTATGAATGGGGAGTGTAGAAAATGGCTGATGGTCACCCCGAGTCAGGCCGGATTGATTTTGATTTGAAGCCAGATGGGGTGGAAGGATTAGGTTAACGGCAACCACCTCCCATTTAGAATCCTGGCCAGTAGTAAAGCTGTAATTAGAAGCCTTAGACCACCTTTATCCTTAGAAAACTTAAAAAGGATTCTGAACCTTACTGCAGATAAAGTTAGAAACATCTATGAAACTGTTGAAGGTGCGAAATGGGCGGCAAAGATTTAGTAAATTAGGGTAAAATATACGGGAGAACATTCATTTAATAGTAAACTCCCCCGAGATGGGAGGGTATCCCCACCATTGCAAATCCTGGAATATGACTTAAGATCATCCGATTAAGCTTCTTAAGTAGGAAGGGTCTGTCAATGGATCTAAGTGTTTGTTGACTAGAACCACTTCATACCAAAATGATCAATATCGTTTGTGTGAGGCATTGATGGAAGATCGGTTGGAATATTAACTTGTCTGGAAAGGCCCATACTGTCTGATTGTCAACATGCTCTAAAGACTCGCAGGGTGCGCGTGTAGGAATGTCATCCAGCGTTTGCCGGATTAACTCCTGTATGAGGCACCTCTAATATCTGGTGAAGATTTAAGTTTAATGAGAGGTTCCAGATAAAGTTAAAAGAAACGCGAGAGAGGCATCCTTGTCTGGTATGTGTTCTGCGGAACTGTGAAGAGAAAAGCCTATTGCAATATATCCTATTGAAGGACATCTGTAGAGGTCTGATCATTTGAGAAAAGGAGCTGGGCCCATCCTATCAATGCCCAGAAGACCCAATCCACCCGATCAAGGCTTTCTCAGCGTTGGCGGACCAAAGCCATTGCTTAGAGCATGCCTGCAATGAGAAATGAGAGAGAGCTCTAGATGGTCCGGGGATGGGAATGCACAGTTTGCCTGTTCTGGGCTGAGAAGATGGTCCAAACTCTTCACCGTTCAGCCAAGACTTAGAAATATTTTCATGTCATAATTTGAAGGATATGGTCGATAACTCGCGACAGTGGGACTTTGTCGCGAATCAAAATACGTAGCCGAGAAGCGTGAGTCCATCGCGGGGGAGAAGAATTTCTTTGACTGTGTAAACCTTCTTTGTTCTCTGCCCTGAAGCCTGTCTCCTACCCAGCCCACTAATCATCTGTGGGCTCTGACCTGCCCACTTCTATTATTTTCATTGTTCAATGTAACATGCCTGCTCCAGTCTTTGAAAATGTTGTTTTCTACATATTTCAGGATCAGTACCCAGGTCAGCCAAGGCATAAAGTTCGGGAAACTAATTTTTTGAAATCCTCTGTACTGCAAGGTACTGTTCTGACTTTTGGATTTGTAATATGGAGCATCATGTCTTACATCCCATGTGAGCGATTCTAACTACTGTATGTGCCTATGTGTCTCAAGATTAATTTATGTGCCAGGGTTTGTTGTTGTTTATTCTTACAGTCATTTTGATTCTGAGTTGATATTAGAGTGATTTTGAGCCTGGCTGTGTAAATCCTTCTTTCTCTGCCTGCAATCTGTCTCCACCCAACCCCCCAGACCGCCTGCTCGGCTCTCTGACATGCCCTCTATTATTCCTTTGCTCTGGTAACAAGCCTACATCTAGCCTTTAAAATCCTGTTTTCTGCTTTGTTTCAGGATCCAGAGTGCTAGGTCAGGCCACGAGCACCATGCGGAAGTAAACAGTTTTCAAATTCTCTGCACTGTAAAGTTGTTTGACTTGTATTTGGTACAGTGAAGCTGATTTCAAAGTGGCCCACATATCTCCTGTGAAGTCATCTCAACTACTGTATCTCCCTATGTCTGTAGTTGAATTTATGGCGGGGTTTACTAATTTGTAAATACTTGCAGTCATTTCAGTTCTGAGTTGATATTAAGTGAATTTTGAGCTGACTGTGCAAATCCTTCTTTATTCTCTACCCTCAACCTGTCTCCCAACTAAACCATCCAGCTGAGTTTCTTGACCCTACACTTCTATTCCTTTGTTCATGTAAAAGCTTTCCCTGGACTTGAAAATTTTGTTTTGTTATTTTAGGACCATATGTTTTGTTATGTCCTCAATTGTGGAACTAAATAGTTTTGAAATCCTCCTACTGCAAGTTTATAGCTCTTACTTTGATTTGTGACTAGTGAAGCTGATTTCTTATGGCCCACTTACCTCTTCTGTAATACATCTCTAACTACTATCTCTCTTTGTTCGGTTGAATTTATGTGCTGGGTTTAATAATTGTTAAATCCTTGCAGTCATTTGACATTCTGAGTTGATATTAGAAGTGAATTTGAGCCTTGACTGTAAATCTTCTTTTCTCAGCACTGCAACCTGTCTCTTTTAAACCGTCTGCTGCTCTCTGACCTGCAAACTTTTATTATTCCTTTGTTCTGATGTAACATTCCTCCAGCCTTAAAATCTGTTTTTGTACTTCATTTCAGGGATCAGTGTGCCTGACCATTCTGGACCTCTCAATTCTGGAGCTAAACAGTTTTCCAGAATTTTATTTATTACAGGTACGGCCCTTTTTATTTGTTGCAAGAGTTGATTTAACTGGCCTATACTATCTCCGTTGAAAGCATCTCTGCTGTATCTCCTCTATCTCTAGTTGAACTTGTGCCCGGGTTTAATAGTATGTTTACCTTACAGTCATAAGTTCTGAGTTGATATTAGAAGGATTGTGAGCCTTGCTGTGTAAGTTCTTCTTTTATTCTCTGCCCTGCAGCCTGTCTCATCGCAACCCCCAAACTGTCTGCTGTGCTCAATGACCTGTCGCTTCTTTATTCACTTTGTTCTGATGTAACAGGCCTACTCCTCAGACTAAAATCAGTTTTCATTATTTCAAGGATCGGGGTGCCTTCACCAGGCACGGACCTCTAATTTCTGTAACTAACCAGTTTTCAATCCTCTCACTGCAAGGTTATCCTGAATTTTGGTTAGAGCCAGGAGCTGATTCATATTACTATCTTCTGCTGAACACATCTCAAACTATTGAATCCTCTGTGTCTCTGGTGAATTATGTGCCAGGTTTAATAATTTGTTTAATTTTTAGTCATTTTAAGTCTGATTGATATTAGAAGTGGTTTTTGTTTTCTGTGTAAACTTCTTTACTCTCTGCCCTGCAGTGATCCCTACTCAGCCCGCCAAACTGTCTCTGTGTTCCTTGACCTGTTCTCTTTTATTCTTTTTGTTGTGATGCAATGTTTGCCCTACAGCCTTTAAATCTTGTTTTTCACTTTGTTTCAGGGATCCATGCCTTGACTAGGCCGGACCCTCATTTGGAACCTAAACAGTTTTTAGAAATTCTGTACTGCAGGGTACAAGTTCTGGTTTTGTTTTGGTGCAGTAGTTGATTTCCAGTGGCCCACACTATCTCCTGCTGAACACATCTCTAGCTACTGTATCTCCCTCTGTGTCTCTAGTTGAATTTATGTGACAGGGTTTTATGATTTGCTTAATCCTTACAGTCATTTTAAGTTCTGAGTTTATATTAGAAGTGAATTTTGTGCATTGACTGTGTAAATACTTCTTTTACTCCATGCCCTGCAATCTGTCTCCTACCAAACCCACTAAACCGTCTGCTGAGCTCTCTGCCCCTGCCCACTTCTATTTTTCTCTTTGTTCTGATGTAACTAGCCTACTCCTCCAGCCTTTAAAAATCCTGTTTTTCTGCTTTATTTCAAGAATCCAGCATGCCTTGACCATGCCATGATCCCCTCAATTTCTGGAACCTAAACAGTTTTTCAGAAATTATCTGTGCTGCAAGGTGCTTGCCCTGACTTTTGTATTTGGTGCCAGTGGAAACTAATTTCCAAGTGGCCCACACTATCTCCTGCTGAACACATCACTAACTACTGTAACTTCCTCTGTGTTTCTAGTTGAATTTATGTGCCAGGCTTTAATAATTTGTTAAATCCTTACATTCATTTTAAGTTCTGAGTTGATATTAGAAGTGAACTTTGTGCCTTGACTGTATAAATCCTTCTTTTAATCTCTGCCCTGCATCCTGTCTCCTACCCAACTCCGAAACCTTCTGCTGAGCTCGCTGACCCTGCCCACTTACTTTATTCATTTTGTTCTGATGTAACAGGCCTACTACTACAGCCTTTAAAAATCCTGTTTTTCTACATTTTTCAGGGATCCAGGGTGCCTTCACCAGGCCATGGACCCCTTAATTTCTGGAACCTAACCAGTTTTTTAGAAATCCTCTCTACTGCTAGGTACTATCCCTGAATTTTGGATTAGGTGCCAGTGGAAGTTGATTTCCAAGTGGCCCACACTGTCTCCTGCTGAACACATCTCACACTATTGAATCTCCCTCTGTGTCTCTAGTTGAATTTATGTGCTAAGGTTTAATAATTTGTTTAGCCATTTCAGTCATTTTAAGTTCTGAGTTGATATTAGAAGTGAATTATGAGACATGACCATTTAAATCCTTCTTTTACTCTCTGCCCTGCAATCAGTCCCCTACCCAAACTGCCAAACCGTCTGCGGAGCTCTCTGACCCTGCTCACTTCTATTATTCTCTTTGTTCTGATGTAACAGACCTACTCCTCCAGCTTTTAAAAATCCTGTTTTTCTACTTTATTTCTGGGATCCAGTGTGCCTTGACTAGGTCACGGACCCCTCAATTTGGTACCTAAACAGTTTTCCAGAAATCCTCTCTATTGCAAGAAACTAGCCCTGACTTTTGGATTTGGTACCAGTGGAAACTGGTTTACTAGAGGCCCACACTGCCTCTTACTGAACACATTTCTAACTACTGTATCTGCCTCTGTGTCTCTAGCTGAATTTATGTGCCAAGGTTTAATAATTTGTTTAATCCCTTCGGTCATTTTAAGTTCTGAGTTGATATTAGAAATGAATTTTGAGCCTTGACTATGTAAACCCTTTTTTTACTCTTTGCCCTGCAATCTGTCTCCTACCCAACCCCTCAAACTTTCTGCTGAACTCTCTGACCCTGCAAACTTCTATTATTCTCTTTGTTCCGATGTAACCAGCCTACTCCTCCAGCCTTTAAAAATCCTGTTTTTCTACTTTACTTCAGGGATCCAGCGTGCCTTGACAAGGCCACAGACCTCTCAATGTCTGGAACCTAAACAGTTTTCCAGAAGTTCTCTGTATTACAAGATACTAACCCTGACTTTTGGATTTGGAACCAGTTGAAGCTGATTTCCAAGTGGACCATACAATCTCCTGCTTAAAACATCTCTAACTGCTGTACCTCCCTCTATGTCTCTAGTTGAATTTATGTGCCAGGGTTTAACAATTTGTTTAATCCTTACAGTCATTTTAAGTTCTGAGTTGATGTTAGAAGTGAATTTTGAGCCATGACTGTGTTAATCATTCTTTTGTTCTCTGCCCTGAAACCTGTCTCTTACCCAACCCAAAATCCATCTGCTGAGCTCTCTGACCCTCCCCACTTTTGTTATTCTCCTTGTTCCGATGTAACAAGTCTACTCCTCCAGCCTTTAAGAATCCTGTTTTTCTACTTTATTTCAGGGATCCAGCGTGCCTTGACCAGGCCACTGACCCCTCAATTTCTGGAAGCTAAGCAGTTTTTCAGAAATCCTCTGCACTGCAAAGTACTAGCCCTGTCTTTTGGATTTGGTACCAGTGGAAGCTGATTTCCAAGTGGCACACACTATCTCCAGCTGACCATATTGCTAACTACTGTATATCCCCCTGTGTCTCTAGTTGAATTTATGTGAAAGGGTTTAATAATTTGTTGAATCCTTAAAGTCATTTTAAGTTCTGAGTTGATATTAGAAGTGAAATTTGTGCCTTGACTGTGTAAATCCCTATTTTACCCTCTGCCCTGCAACTTGTCTCCTACCTAACCCCCAAACCGTCTGCTAAGCCCTCTGACCCTGCCCACTTGTATTATTCTCTTGGTTCTGAGGTAACAAGCCTTCCCCTCCTGCCATTAAAAATCCTGTTTTTCTGCTGTATTTCCGGGAGGTCCAGCATGCCTTGACCAGGCCACAGACCTCTCAATTTCTGGAACCTAAACAGTTTTTCAGAAATCCAATGTATTGCAAGGTAGTAGTCTTGACTTTTGGATTTGGTACCAGTGGAACCTTATTTCCAAGTGGCCCACACTATCTCATGCTGAACACATCTCTAACTACTGCATATGCCTGTGTGTCTCTAGTTGAATTTATGTGCCAGGGTTTAATATTTTGTTTAATACTTACAGTCATTTTAAGTTCTGAGATTATATTAGAAGTGAAATTCTAGCCTTGACTGTGCAAATCCATCTTTTACTCTCTGCCAAGCAACCTGTCTCCTACCCAACCCCCAAATGTCTTCTGAGCCTCTGACCCCTGCCCATCTATTATTCTCTTGTTCTGATGCAATGTTTCTACTGCTACAGTATTTAAAATCCTGTTTTCTACTTTATTTCAGTGATCCAGTGTACCTTGACCTAGACTACGTGACCCCTCAATTTCTGGAGCTTAACAGCTTCAGAAATTCTGTACTGCAAGATACCAGCAATGACTTTTGGATTTGGTACCAGTGGAAGCTGATTTCCAAGAGGCCCTCACTATTTCCTGCAGAACCCATCTCTAACTACTGTATCTCCCTCTGTGTCTCTAGTTGAATTTGTGTGCCAGGGTTTAATAATTTCTTTAATCCTTACAGTCATTTTAAGTTCTGAGTTGATATTAGAAGTGAATCTTGAGCCTTGACTGTGTAAATCATTCTTTTGTTCTCTGCCCTGAGACCTTTCTCCTATCCAAG
The DNA here is from genome assembly GCA_016271365.2 of Neoceratodus forsteri. Classification (NCBI taxonomy): domain Eukaryota; kingdom Metazoa; phylum Chordata; order Ceratodontiformes; family Ceratodontidae; genus Neoceratodus; species Neoceratodus forsteri. The sequence goes on from CM028133.1 coordinate 71,655,915, forward strand.
CTCCAAACCGTCAGCTGAGCTCTCTTATCCTGTCCACTTCTATTATTCCCTTTCTTCCTATGTAACAGGCTTACTCCTTTAACCTTTGAAAATCCAGTTTTTCTGCATTATTTCAGGGATGTGGTGTGCCTAGACCAGGCCACGGACCTCTCAATTTCTGGAACCTAAACAGTTTTTCAAAAATCTTCTCTACTGCAAAGAACTAGCCCTGACTTTTGAATTTGGTTCCAGTGGAAGCTGATTTCCGAGTGGCCCACACTACCTCCTACTGAGCACATCTCTCACTGCTGTATCTCCCTCTGTGTCCCTAGTTGCATTTCTGTGCCATGGTTTAATAATTTGTTTAATCCTTACATTCATTTTAAGTTCTGAGTTTATATTAGAAGTGAACTTTGAGCCTTGACTGTGTAAATCCTTTTTTTACTCTCTGCCATGCAATCTGTCTACCACCCAACCCCTAAACTGTTTGCTGGTCTCTCTGACCCTGCCCACTTCTATTATTCTCTTTATTCTGATGTAACAAGCCTACTCCTCCAGCATTTAAAAATCCTGTTTTTTTACTTTATTTCAGGGATCCAGCGAGCCTTGACCATGCCACAGACCCCTCAATTTGTGGAATTAAACAGCTTTTCAGAAATGCTCTCTATTGCAAGGTACAACACTGACTTTTGGATTTGGTACCAGTGCAAGCTTATTTCTGAGTGGCCAGCACTACTTCCTGCTGAACACATCTCTAACTACTGTATCTCCTTCTGTGTCTCTAGTTGAATTTATGTGCCAGGGTTTAATTATTTGTTTAATCCTTACAATCATTTTAAGTTCTGAGTTGATATTAGAAGTGAATCTTGAGCCTTGACTGTGTAAATCATTGTTTTGTTCTCTGCTCTGCAACCTGTCTCCTACCCACCCCCAAACCGTCTGCTGAGCCTCTTACCCTGCCCACTTTTATTTTCTCTTTGTTCTGATGTAACTAGCCTGACTCCTCCAGCCTTTAACAATCCTGTTTTTCATTTATTTCAGAGATCCAGTGTGCCTTGACCAGGCTATGGATCCCCATTCCCTGGAACTACAACAGTTTTCAGAAATACTCGGCACTGCATGGGTACTAGTCTTGACTTTTGGATTTGGTAACAGTGGAAGCTGATTTCCAAGTGTCCCACACTACCTCATGCTGAACACATCTCTAACCACTCTGTATGCCTCTGGGTCTCTAATTGAATTAATGTGCCAGGGCTTAATAATTTGTTTAACCCTTACAGTCATTTTTAGTTCTGAGTTGATATTATAAGTGAATTTTGAGCCTTGACTGTGTAAATCCTTCTTTTACTCTCTGCCCTGCAATATGTCTCTACTCAAGCCCCCCAAACCATCTGCTGAGATCTCTGATCCTGCCCACTTCTATTATTCTCTTTGTTCTGATGTACTGCCTCCACTCCTGCAGCCTTAATGTCCTGTTTTTCTACTTTATTTTCAGGGATCCAACGTGTTTTCTCACCTGGCCACGGACCCCACAATTTCTGGAGCATAAACAGTTTTTCAGAAATTCTCAGTACTGCAAGTTACTAGCCCTGACTTTTGTATTTCGTACCAGTGGAAGCTGGTTTCCGACTGGCCAACACTATCTCCTGCTGAGCACATCTCTAACTACTTTGTCTTCCTTTTTGTCCGTAGTTGAATTTATGTGCCTGAGTTTAATAATTTGTAAAATCCTTCCAGTCATTTTAAGTTCTGAGTTGATATTAGAAGTGAATTTTGAGCTTTGACTGTGTAAATCCTTCTTTTGTTCTCTGCCCTGCAACCTGTCTCCTACCCAAGCTCCTTATCTTCAGCTGAGCTCTCTGACCCTGCCCACTTCTATTATTCCCTTTGTTCCAATGTAACATGTCTACTCCTACAGCCTTTGAAAATGCTGTTTCTCTGCATTATTTCAGGGATCCAGCATGCCTAGGTCAGGCCACGAAACCCAACATTTCAGGAAACTAAACGGTTTTTCGAAATCCTCTTTACTGCAAGGGTACTAGCAGTGACTTTTGCATTTGGTAACAGTGGAAGTGAATTTCCATGTGTCCCTCACTATCTCATGCTGAATGCATCTCTAACTACTGTATATTCCTCTGTGTCTCAAGATGAATTTATGTGCCAGGGTTTAATAATTTGTTTATTCCTTACAGTTATTTTAAGTTCCGAGTTGATATTAGGAGTGAATTTTGAGCCTTGACTGTGTAAATCCATCTTTTACTCTCTGCCCTGCAATCTGTCTCCTACTCAACCCCCAGACCATCTGCTGAGCTCTCTGACAATGCCCACCTCTATTATTCTTTTTGTTCTGAAGTAACAAGCCTACTCCTCCAGCCTTTAAAAATCCTGTTTTTCTGCTTTATTTCAGGGATCCAGTGTGCCTTGACCAGGCCACGGACACCTACATTTCTGGAATTTAAACAATTTTTCAGAAATTCTCTGTACTGAAAAGTAATAGCCTTGACTTTTGTATTTGGTACCAGTGGAAGCTGATTTCCAAGTGGCCCACACTAATCTCCTGTGGAAGACATCTCTAACTACTGTATCTCCTCTATGTCAGTAGTTGAATTTATGTGCCAGGGTTTAATAATTTGTTAAATCCTTGCAGTCATTTGAAGTTCTGAGTTGATATTAGAAGTGAATTTTGAGCCATGACTGTGTAAATCCTTCTTTTATTCTCTTCCCTGCAACCTGTCTCATACCCATCCCCCAAACCGACTGCTGAGCTCTTTGACCCTGCACACTTCTATTATTCCCTTTGTTCCGATGTAAAAGGCTTTCTCCTTCAGACTTTAAAAATCCTGTTTTTGTACATTATTTCAGGGATCCGGCATGCCTATAAAAGACCACGGTCCCCTCAATTGCTGGAACCTAAATAGTTTTTCAGAAATCCTCTCTGCTGCAAGATACTAGCCCTGACTTTTGGATTTGGGACCAGTGGAAGCTGTTTTCTGAGTGGCCCACACTACCTCCTGCTGAACATATCTCTAACTACTGTATCTCTCTCTGTGTCTGTAGTTGAATTTATGTGCCAGGGTTTAATAATATGTTTAATCCTTACAGTCATTTTATGTTCTGAGTTGATATTAGACGTGAATTGTGAGCCTTGACTGTGTAAATTCTTCTTTTATTCTCTGCCCTGCAACTTGTCTCATGCGCAACCACCAAACTGTCTACTGAGCTCAATGACCCTGCCCACTTCTTTTATTCACTTTGTTCTGATGTAACAGGCCTACTCCTCCAGACTTTAAAAATCCAGTTTTTCTACATTATTTCAAGGATCCAGGGTGCCTTCACCAGGCCACGGACCCCTTAATTTCTGTAACCTAACTAGTTTTTCAGAAATTCTCTGTACTGCAAGGTACTAGCCCTGTCTTTTGTATTTGATACCGTGGAACTGATTTCAAGAGGCCTCACTATCTTCTGCTGAACATCTCTGAACAAGTGTATGTCCTCTGAGTTTCTAGTTGAATTTATGTGATAGGGTTTAATAATTTCTTTAATCCTAATAGTCATTTTAAGTTCTGAGTTGATATTAGAAATGAATATTGAGGCTTGACTGTGTAAATCATTCTTTTGTTCTCCGCCCTGCCACCTGTCTCCTACCCAAAACCCAAACCATCTGCTGAGCTCTCTTACCCTGCCCTCTTCTATTATTCCCATTGTTCCAATGAAACAGGCCTACTACTACAGCCTTTAAAAATCCAGTTTTTCTTCATTATTTCAGGGATCCAGCGTGCCTGGACCAGGCCATGGACCCCTCAATTTCAGGAACCTAAACAGTTTTTCAGAAATCCTCTCTATTGCAAGGAACTAGCCCTGACATTTGGATTTGGATCCAGTGGAAGCTGATTTCTGAGTGGCCCACACTTCCTCCTACTGAACATATCTCTAACTACTGTATCTCCCTCTGTGTCTGTAGTTAATATTTTATGTGCCAGGGTTTAATTAATGTTTAATCCTTTCAGTCATTATATGTTCTGAGTTGATATTAGAAGTGAATTGTGAGCCTTGACTGTGTAAATTCTTCTTTTATTCTCTGCCCTGCAACTTGTCTCATGCACAACCCCCAAACTGTCTGCTGAGCTCAATGACCCTGCCCACTTCTTTTATTCACTTTGTTCTGATGTAACAGGCCTACTCCTCCAGACTTTAAAAATCCAGTTTTTCTACATTATTTCAAGGATCCAGGGTGCCTTCACCAGGCCACGGACCCATTAATTTCTGTAACCTAACCAGCTTTTCAGAAATTCTCTGTACTTCAAGGTACTAGCCCTGTCTTTTGTATTTGATACCGGTGGAAACTGGTTTCCAAGTGGCCCACACTACCTCCTATTGAACACATCTCTAACTACTGAATCTCCCACTGTGTCTCTAGTTGAATTTATGTGCCAGGGTTTAATAATTTGTTTAATCCCTTCTGTCATTTTAAGTTCTGTGCTGATATTAGAAATGAATTTTGAGCCTTGACTGTGTAAATCCTTCTTTTACTCTTTGCCCTGGAATCTGTCACCTACCCAACCCCTCAAACTGTCTGCTGAGCTCTCTGACCCTGCAAACTTCTGTTATTCTCTTTGTTCTGATGTAACCAACCTACTCCTAAAGCTTTTAAAATTCCTGTTTTTCCTACTTTATTTCAGGGATCCAGCGTGCCTTGACAAGGCCACAGACCTCTCAATTTCAGGAACCTAAACAGTTTTTCAGAAATTCTCAGTATTGCAAGGTACTAGCCCTGATTTTTGGATTTGGAACCAGTGGAACTGAATTCCAAGTGGCTCACACTATCTCCTGCTGAAAACATCTCTAACTGCTGTGTCTCCCCCTATGTCTGTAGTTGAATTTATGTGCCAGGGTTTAATAATTTGTTTAATTGTTACAGTCATTTTAAGCTCTGAGTTGATATTAGAATTGAATTTTGAGGCTTGACTGTGTATATCCTTCTTTTACTCTCTGTCCTGCAATCTGCCTCCTACCCAACCCCCCAAACTGTCTTCTGAGCTCTGACCCTGCACTCTTCTATTATTCTCTTTGTTTTGAAGTGACAAGTCTACTCCTCCAGCCTTAAAAAATCCTGTTTTTCTATTTTATTTCAGGGATCCAGCATGCCTTGACCAGGACACAGACCCCTCAATTTCTGGAACCTAAACAGTTTTTTAGAAATTCTCTGCATTGCAATGTAATAACCCTGACTTTTGAATTTGGTTCCAGTGGAAGCTGATTTCCAAGTGGCCAACACTACCTCCTACTGAACACATCTCTTACTACTGTATATGCCTGTGTGTCTCCAGTTGAATTAATGTGCCAAGGATTAAGATTTTGTTTAATCCTTACAGTCCTTTTAACTTCTGAGATGATATTAAAAGTGAATTTTGAGCCTTGACTGTGTAAATTCTTCTTTTACTCTTACCCTGCAACCTGTCTCCTACCCAATCCCCAAACGTCTGTTGAGCTCTCTGCCCCTGCCCACTTCTGTTATTCACTTTGTTCTAATGAAACAAGCCTACTTCCTCCAGTCTTTGAAAATTCTGTTTTTCTACATTATTTCAGGAATCCAACGTGCCTTGACAAGGCCACAGACCCCTCAATTTCTGGAACCTAAACAGTTTCTCTGAAATTCTCTGTACTGCAAGGTACTAGCCCTGACTTTTGTATTTGGTACCAGTGGAAGCTGATTTCCATGTGGCCTACAGTATCTCCTGCTGAATACATCTCTAACTGCTGCATCTTCCTCTGTGTCTCTAGTTGAATTTATGTGCCAGGGTTTAATAATTTGTTTAATCATTACAGTCATTTTAAGTTCTGAGTTGATATTAGAAGTGAATTTTGATCCTTGACTGTGTAAATCCTTCTTATACTCTCTGCACTGCAATGTGTCTCAACCGAAGCCCCCAAACCATCCGCTGAGATCTCTGATCCTGCCCACTTCATTATTCTCTTTGTTCTGATGTAACAAGCCCTACTCCTCCAGCCTTTAACAATCCTGTTTTCGACTTTATTTCAGGGATCCAGCGTGGCTTCCCAGACCACGGACCCTCAATTTCTGGAACCTAAACAGTTTTTCAGAAATTCTCAGTACTGCAAGGTACTATCCTGACTTTGGAGTTTGTACCAGTGAGAGCTGGTTTCGAGTGGCCCACACTAATTCCTACTGAAACACATCTCTAACTACTGTTTCTCCTCTGTGTCTGTAGTTGAACTTATGTGCCAGGGTTTAATAATTTGTTTAATCCTTACAGTCATTTAAGTTCTGAGTTGATATTAGAAATGAATTTGAGCCTTGCCTGTGTAAATCAATCTTTTACTCTCTGCCCTGCAATATGTCTCCTACCCAACCCCCCCCAAACTGTCTGCTGAGTTCTATGGCCATGCAAACTACTATTATTCTCTTTGTTCTGATGTAACAAGCCTATTCCTCCAGCCTTCAAACATCCTGTTTTTCTACTTTATTTCAGGGATCCAGCATGCGATGACCAGGCCACAGACCTCTCAATTGCTAGAACCTAAACAGTTTTCCAGAAATTCTCTGTATTGCAATGTACTAGCCCCTTCTTTTGGATTTGATACCAATGGAAGCTGATTTCCAAGTGGCCCACACTATCTCCTTCTGAAAACCTCTCTAACTGCTGTATCTCCCTATGTTTCTCTAGTTGAATTTATGTGCCAGGGTTTAAAAAATTGTTTAATCCCTTCTGTCATTTTAAGTTCTGAGCTGATATTAGAAATGAATTTTGAGCCATGACTATGTAAATCCTTCTTTTACTCTTTGCCCTGCAACCTGTCTCTTACCCAACCCCCAAACCGTCTGCTGAGCTCTCTGACCCATCCCACTTTTATTATTCTCCTTGTTCCGATGTAACAAGCCGACTCCTCCAGCCTTTAATAATCCTGTTTTTCTACTTTATTTCAGGGATCCAGCATGCCTTGACAAGGGCACAGACCCCTCAATTTCCAGAACCTAAACAGGTTTTCTGAAATTCTCTGTACTGCAAGGTACTAGCCCTGACTTTTGTATTTGGTACCAGTGGAAGCTGATTTCCAAGTGGCCCACACTATCTCCTACTGAATACATTGCTAACTACTGTATATCCCCTTGTGTCTCTAGTTGAATTTATGTGTCAGGGTTTAATAATTTGTTTAATCCTTACAGTCATTTTAAGTTCTGAGTTGATATTAGAAATGAAATTTGACATTGACAGGGTAAATCCTATTTTATTCTCTGCTCTGCAACTTGTCCGTACCCAACCCCCAAACCGTCTGCTGAGCACTCTGACCCTGCCCATGTATTATTCTCTTGGTTCTGAGGTAAAAGCCTACTCCTCCTGCCACTAAAAATCCTGTTTTTCTACTGTATTTCCAGGGGGTCCAGCATGCCTTGACCAGACCACGGACCTCTCAATTTCAGGAACCTAAACAGTTTTTCAGAAATCCTCTGTACTGCAAGGTAGTAGTCTTGACTTTTGGATTTGGTACCAGTGGAACCTTATTTCCAAGTGGCCCACACTACCTCATGCTGAACACATCTCGAACTACTGCATATGCCTGTGTGTCTCTAGTTGAATTTATGTGCCAGGGTTTAATATTTTGTTTAATACTTACAGTCATTTTAAGTTCTGAGTTGATATTAGAAGTGAATTTTGATCCTTGACAGTGTAAATCCTTCTTATACTCTCTGCACTGCAATGTGTCTCAACCGAAGCCCCCAAACCATCTGCTGAGATCTCTGATCCTGCCCACATCTATTATTCTCTTTGTTCTGATGTAACAAGCCTACTCCTCCAGCCTTTAACAATCCTGTTTTTCGACTTTATTTTCAGGGATCCAGCGTGGCTTCACCAGACCACGGACCCCTCAATTTCTGGAACCTAAACAGTTTTTCAGAAATTCTCAGTACTGCAAGGTACTATCCCTGACTTTTGGATTTCGTACCAGTGGAAGCTGGTTTCCTAGTGGCCCACACTAATTCCTACTGAACACATCTCTAACTACTGTTTCTCCCTCTGTGTCTGTAGTTGAATTTATGTGCCAGGGTTTAATAATTTGTTTAATCCTTACAGTCATTTTAAGTTCTGAGTTGATATTAGAAATGAATTTTGAGCCTTGCCTGTGTAAATCAATCTTTTACTCTCTGCCCTGCAATATGTCTCCTACCCAACCCCCCCCCAAACTGTCTGCTGAGTTCTATGGCCGTGCAAACTACTATTATTCTCTTTGTTCTGATGTAACAAGCCTACTCCTCCAGCCTTCAAACATCCTGTTTTTCTACTTTATATCAGGGATCCAGCATGCGATGACCAGGCCACAGACCTCTCAATTGCTAGAACCTAAACAGTTTTCCAGAAATTCTCTGTATTGCAATGTACTAGCCCCTTCTTTTGGATTTGATACCAATGGAAGCTGATTTCCAAGTGGCCCACACTATCTCCTTCTGAAAACCTCTCTAACTGATGTATCTCCCTATGTTTCTCTAGTTGAATTTATGTGCCAGGGTTTAAAAAATTGTTTAATCCCTTCTGTCATTTTAAGTTCTGAGCTGATATTAGAAATGAATTTAGAGCCATGACTATGTAATCCTTCTTTACTCTTAGCCCTGCACCTGTCTCTTACCCAACCCCAAAACTGTCTGCTGAGCTCTCTGACCCATCCCACTGTTGATATAATTGTTCAAAGCCAACTCCTCAGCCTTTAATAATCCTGTTTCTACTTTATTTCAGGGATCCAGCATGCCTTGACACACAGACCTCAATTTCCGGAACCTAAACAGGTTTTCTGAAATTCTCTGTACTGCAAGGTACTAGTCCTGACTTTTGTATTTGGTACCAGTGGAAGCTGATTTCCAAGTGGCCCACACTATCTCCTACTGAATACATTGCTAACTACTGTATATCCCCCTGTGTCTCTAGTTGAATTTATGTGACAGGGTTTAATAATTTGTTTAATCCTTACAGTCATTTTAAGTTCTGAGTTGATATTAGAAATGAAATTTGAGCCTTGACAGGGTAAATCCCTATTTTATTCTCTGCCCTGCAACTTGTCCCCTAACCAACCCCAAACTGTCTGCTGAGCACTCTGACCCTGCCCACATGTATTATTCTCTTGGTTCTGAGGTAACAAGCCTACTCCTCCTGCCACTAAAAATCCTGTTTTTCTACTGTATTTCCAGGGGGTCCAGCATGCCTTGACCAGGCCACGGACCTCTCAATTTCAGGAACCTAAACAGTTTTTCAGAAATCCTCTGTACTGCAAGGTAGTAGTCGTGACTTTTGGATTTGGTACCAGTGGAACCTTATTTCCAAGTGGCCCACACTACCTCATGCTGAGCACATCTCGAACTACTGCATATGCCTGTGTGTCTCTAGTTGGATTTATGTGCCAGGGTTTAATATTTTGTTTAATACTTACAGTCATTTTAAGTTCTGAGATGATATTAGAAGTGAAGTTTGAGCCTTGACTGTGCAAATCCATCTTTTATTCTATGCCCTGCCACCTGTCTCCTACCCAACCCCAAAAACGTCTGCTGAGCTCTCTGACCCTGCCCACTTCTATTATTCTCTTTGTTGTGATGTAACAAGCCTACTGCTACAGTATTTAAAAATCCTGTTTTTCTACTTTATTTCAGCGATCTAGTGTGCCTTGACCAGATCACGGACCCCTCAATTCCTGGAACCTTAACAGTTTCTCAGAAATTCTCTGTACTGCAAGATACCAGCAATGACTTTTGGATTTGGTACCAGTGGAAGCTGATTTCCAAGAGGCCCACACTATTTCCTGCTGAACCCATCTCTAACTACTGTATCTCCCTCTGTGTCTCTAGTTGTATTTGTGTGCCAGGGTTTAATAATTTCTTTAATCCTTACAGTCATTTTAAGTTTTGAGGTGATATTAGAAGTGAATCTTGAGCCTTGACTTTGTAAATCATTCTTTTGTTCTCTGCCCTGCCACCTGTCTCCAACCCAACCCCCAAACCGTCCGCTGAGCTCTCTTACCCTGCCCACTTCTATTATTCCCTTTGTTCCGATGTAACAGGCTTACTCCTACAGCCTTTAAAAATCCAGTTTTTCTACATTATTTCAGGGATCCAGAGTGCCTAGACCAGGCTACGGACCCCTCAATTTCCGGAACCTAAACAGTTTTTTGGAAATCTTCTCTACTGCAAAGAACTAGCCCTGACTTTTGAATTTGGTTCCAGTGGAAGCTGATTTCCGAGTGGCCCACACTACCTCCTACTGAACACATCTCTTACTACTGCATCTCCCTCTGTGTCTCTAGTTGAATTTATGTGCCAGCATTTAATAATTTGTTTAATCCTTACAGTCATTTTAAGTTCTGAGTTGATATTAGAACTGAACTTTGAGCCCTGACTGTGTAAATCCTTCTTTTACTCTCTGCCATGCAATCTGTCTCCTACCCAACCCCTAAACTGTCTGCTGGTCTCTCTGACCCTGCCAACTTCTATTATTCTCTTTGTTCTGATGTAACAAGCCTACTCCTACAGCATTTAAACATCCAGTTTTTCTACTTTATTTCAGGGATCCAGCGAGCCTTGACCAGGCCACAGACCCCCTCAATTTGTGGAACTTAAACAGCTTTTCAGAAATGCTCTGTATTGCAAAGTACTAGCCCTGACTTTTGGATTTGGTACCAATGGAAGCTGTTTTCTGAATGGCCAACACTACTTCCTGCTGAACACATCTCAAACTACTGTATCTCCCTCTGTGTCTCTAGTTGAATTTATGTGCCAGGATTTAATAATTTGTTTAATCCTAACAGTCATTTTAAGTTCTGAGTTGATATTAGAAGTGAATCTTGATTCTTGACTGTGTAAATCATTGTTTTGTTCTCTGCCCTGCCACCTGTCTCCTACCCAACCCCCAAACCGTCCGCTGAGCTCTCTTACACTGCCCACTTCTATTATTCCCTTTGTTCCAATGTAACAGGCTTACTCCTACAGCCTTTAAAAATCCAGTTTTTCTACATTATTTTAGGGATCCAGCGTGCCTAGACCAGGCCACGGACCCCTCAATTTCTGGAACCTAAACAGTTTTTCAGAAATCTTCTCTACTACAAAGAACTAGCCCTGACTTTTGAATTTGGTTCCAGTGGAAGCTGATTTCCGAGTGGGCCACACTACCTCCTACTGAACACATCTCTCACTACTGCATCTCCCTCAGTGTCTCTAGTTGAATTTATGTGCCAGCATTTAATAATTTGTTTAATCCTTTCAGTCATTTTAAGTTCTGAGTTATTAGAAGTGAACTTTGAGCCTTGACTGTGTAAATCCTTCTTTTACTCTCTGCCATGTAATCTGTCTCCTACCCAACCCCTAAACTGTCTGCTGGTCTCTCTGACCCTGCCCACTTCTATTATTCTCTTTGTTCTGATGTAACAAGCCTACTCCTCCAGCATTTAAACATCTAGTTTTTCTACTTTATTTCAGGGATCCAGTGAGCCTTGACCAGGCCACAGACCCCCTCAATTTGTGGAACTTAAACAGCTTTTCAGAAATGCTCTGTATTGCAAAGTACTAGCCCTGACTTTTGGATTTGGTACCAGTGGAAGCTGATTTCTGAGTGGCCAACACTACTTCCTGCTGAACACATCTCTAACTACTGTATCTCCCTCTGTGTCTCTAGTTGAATTTATGTGCCAGGGTTTAATAATTTGTTTAATCCTAACAGTCATTTTAAGTTCTGAGATGATATTAGAAGTGAATCTTGATCCTTGACTGTGTAAATCATTGTTTTGTTCTCTGCTCTGCAACCTATCTCCTACCCACCCCCCAAACCGTCTGCTGAGCTCTCTTACCCTGCCCATTTTTTTCCTCTCTTTGTTCTGATGTAACTAGCCTACTCCTCCAGCCTTTAACAATCCTGTTTTTCTACTTTATTTCAGAGATCCGGTGTGCCTTGACCAGGCCATGGATCCCTCAATTTCTGGAACCTAAACAGTTTTTCAGAAATTCTCGGTGCTGCAAGGTACTATTCTTGACTTTTGGATTTGGTAACAGTGGAAGCTGATTTCCAAGTGTCCCACACTATCTCACGCTGAACACATCTCTAATTACTCTGTATGCCTCTTGTTCTCTAGTTGAATTTAGGTGCCAGGGCTTAATAATTCGTTTAACCCTTACAGTCATTTTTAGTTCTGGGTTTATACTAGAAGTTAATTTTGAGCCTTGACTGTGAAAATCCTTCTTTTACTCTCTGCCCTGCAATATGTCTCTACCGAAGCCCCCCAAACTGTCAGCTGAGCTCTCTGATCCTGCCCACTTCTATTATTCTCTTTGTTCTGATGTAACAAGCCTACTCCTCCAGGCTTTAAAAATCCTGTTTTTCTACTTTATTTCCGGGATCCAGCATTCCTTGTGCAGGCCACAGACCCCTCAAGTTCAGGAACCTAAACAGTTTTCCAGAAATTCCCTGTACTGCAAGGTACTAGCCCTGTCTTTTGTATTTGATACCGGTGGAAGCTGATTTCCATGAGGCCCTCACTATTCTCTGCTGAACACATCTCTAACAAGTGTATGTCCCTCTGAGTTTCTAGTTGAATTTATGTGATAGGGTTTAATAATTTCTTTAATCCTAATAGTCATTCTAAGTTCTGAGTTGATATTAGAAAAGAATATTGAGCCTTGACTGTGTAAATCATTCTTTTGTTCTCCGCCCTGCCTCCTGTCTCCTACCCAACCCCCAAACCGTCTGCTGAGCTCTCTTACCCTGCCCTCTTCTATTATTCCCTTTGTTCCAATGTAAAAGGCCTACTAATACAGCCTTTAAAAATCCAGTTTTTCTACATTATTTCAGGGATCCAGCATGAATGGACCAGGCCACGGACCCCTCAATTTCAGGAACCTAAACAGTTTTTCAGAAATCCTCTCTACTGCAAGGAACTAGCCCTGACTTTTGGATTTGGTTCCAGTGGAAGCTGATTTCCGAGTGGCCCACACTACCTCCTACTAAATACATCTCTATCTACTGAGTCTCCCTCTGTGTCTCTAGTTGAATTTCTGTGCCAGGGTTTAATAATTTGTTTAATCCTTACAGTCATTTAAAGTTCTGAGTTGATATTAGAAGTGAACTTTGAGCCTTGACTGTTTAAATCCTTCTTTTACTCTCTGCCGTGCAATCTGTCTCCTACCCAACCCCTAAACTGTCTGCTGAGTTCACTGACCCTACCCACTTATAATATTCTCTTTGTTCTGATGTAATAAGCCTACTTATCCAGCCTTTATCAATCCTGTTTTTTTCTACTTTATTTCAGGGATCCAGCGTGCCTTGACCAGGCCACAAACACCTCAATCCCTGGAACCTAAACAGTTTATCAGAAATTCTCAGTACTGCAAGGTACTAGCCCTGATTTTTGGATTTGGTACCATTGGAAACTGGTTTCCAAGTGGCCCACACTACCTCCTACTGAACACATCTCTAACTACTGCATCTCCCTATGTGTCTCTAGTTGAATTTATGTGCCAGGGTTTAATAATTTATTTAATCCCTTCTGTCTTTTTAAGTTCTGAGCTGATATTAGAAATGAATTTTGAGCCTTGACTGTGTAAATCCTTCTTTTACTCTTTGCCCTGGAATCTGTCACCTACCCAACCCCTCAAACTGTCTGTTGAGCTCTCTGACCCTGCAAACTTCAATTAATCTCTTTGTTTTGATGTAACCAACCTACTCCTAAAGCCTTTAAAAATCCTGTTTTTCTACTTTGTTTCAGGGATCCAGCGTGCCTTGACAAGGCCACAGACCTCTCAATTACAGGAACCTAAACAGTTTATCAGAAATTCTCAGTATTGCAAGGTACTACCCCTGATTTTTGTATTTTGAACCAGTGTAACTGATTTCCAAGTGTACCTCACTATATCCTGCAGAAAACATCTCTAACTGCTGTATCTCCCTCTATGTCTGTAGTTGAATTTATGTGCCAGGGTTTAATAATTTGTTTAATCGTTACAGTTATTTTAAGTTCTGAGTTGATATTAGAATTGAATTTTGAGGCTTGACTGTGTATATCCTCTTTTACTCTCTGTCCTGCATTCTGTCTCCTACCCAACCCCCAAAAAAGTCTGCTGGGCTGTGACCCTGCACACTTCTATTAATCTCTTTGTTCTGAAGTGACAAGTCTACTCCTCCAGCCTTCAAAAATCCTGTTTTTCTATTTTATTTCAGGGATCCAGCATGCCTTGACCAGGACACAGATCCCTCAATTTCTGGAACCTAAACAGTTTTTTGGGAATTCTCTGTATTGCAAGGTTCTAGCCCTGACTTTTGAGCTTGGTTCCAGTGGAAGCTGATTTCCAAGTGGCCAACACTACCTCCTACTGAACACATCTCTTCCTACTGTATATGCCTTTGTGTCTCCAGTTGAATAACTGTGCCATGGTTTAAGATTTTGTTTAATCCTTACAGTCCTTTTAAGTTCTGAGATGATATTAAAAGTGAATTTTGAGCCTTGACTGTGTAAATCCTTCTTTTACTCTTGCCCTGCAGCCTGTCTCCTACCCAATCCCCAAATGTCTGTTGACCTCTCTGATCCTGCCCACTTCTGTTATTCACTTTGTTCTGAGGAAACAAGCCAACTCCTACAGCCTTTAAAAATCCTGTTTTTTCTACTTTATTTCAGTGATCCAGTGTGCCTAGACCAGGCCAGGAACCGACAATTTCTGAAACCTAATAAGTTTTTCAGAAATCCTCTTTAATGCAAAGTACTAGCCCTAACTTTTTGATTTGCTACCAGTGGAAGATGATTTCTGAGAGGCCCACATTATCTCCTGCTGAACACATCTCTAACTACTGTATCTTCCTCTCTGCCTCTAGGTGAATTTATATGCCGGGGTTTAATAATTTGTTTAATCCTTACAGTCATTTTAAGTTCTCAGTTGATATTAGCAGTGAATTTTTGAGCCTTGACTGTGTAAATCCTTCTTCTACTCTCAGCCCTGCAGCCTGTCTCCTACCCAGCCCACAAAATGTCTGATGAGCTCTCTGACCCAGCCCACTTTTATTATTCTCTTTGTTCTGCTATAACAAGCCGTCTCCTCCAGCCTTTGAAAATTCTGTTTTTCTACATTATTTCAGGGATCCAGCGTGCCTTGACAATGCCACAGACCCCTCAATTTCTGGAACCTAAACAGTTTTTCAGAAATTCTCTGTAGTGCAAGGTTCTAGCCCTGACTTTTGTATTTGGTAACAGTGGAAGCTGATTTCCAAGTGGCCCACACTATCTCCTGCTGAAAACATCTCTACTGGATATCCCTCTTTGTCTCTAGTTGAATTTATTTGCCAGGGTTTAATGATTTGTTTAATCCTTACAGTCATTTTAAGTTCTGAGATTATATTAGAAGTGAATTTTGGGCATTGACTGTGTAAATACTTCTTTTACTCCATGCCCTGCAATCTGTCTCCTACCAAACCCCCTAAACCGTCTGCTGAGCTCTCTGCCCCCTCCCACTTCTATTATTCTCTTTATTCTGATGTAACAAGCCTACTCCTCCAGCCTTTAAAAATCCTGTTTTTCTACTTTATTTCAGAAATCCAGCATGCCTTGACCACGCCATGATCCCCTCAATTTCTGGAACCTAAGCAGTTTTTCAGAAATTATCTGTCCTGCAAGGTACTAGCCCTGACTTTTGTATTTGGTGCCAGTAGAAACTGATTTCCAAGTGGCCCACACTATCTCCTGCAGAACACATCACTAACTACTCTAACCCCCTCTGTGTCTCTAGTTGAATTTATGTGCCAGGCTTTAATAATTTGTTAAATCCTTTCATTCATTTTAAGTTCTGAGTTGATATTAGAAGTTAATTTTGAGCCTTGACTGTATAAATCCTTCCTTTAATCTCTGCCCTGCATCCTGTCTCCTACCCAAACCCCAAACTGGCTGCTGAGCTCTCTGACCCTGCCCACTTCTATTATTCTCTTTGTTCTGATGTAACAGGCCTACTACTACAACCTTTAAAAATCCTGTTATTCTACATTATTTCAGGGATCCAGCATGCCTACACCAGGCCACGGACCCCTCAATTTATGGAACCTAAACAGTTTTTCAGAAATCCTCTGTACTGCAAGGTACTAGCCCTGACTTTTGGATTTGGTACCAGTTGTAGCTGATTTCTGAATGTCCCACACTACCTCCTGCTGAACACATCTCTTGCGATTGTATCTCCCTCTGTGTCTCTAGTTGCATTTATGTGCCAGGGTTTAATAATTTGTGAAATCCTTGCATTCATTTTAAGTTCTGAGTTGATATTAGACGTGACTTTTTAGCCTTCTCTGTGTAAATCCTTCTTTTTTTCTCTGCCCAGCAACCTGTCTCCTTCCCAATTCCCAAACCATCTGCTGAGATCTCTGACTCTGCCTTCTATTATTATTCTCTTTGTTCTGATGTAACAAACCTACTCCTCCAGCCTTTAACAATCCTGTTTTTCTACTTTATTTCAAGGATCCAATGTGCCTTGATCAGGCCACGAACTACTCAATTTCTGGAACCTAAACAGTTTTTCGGAAATCCGCTGTACTGCAAGGTTCTAGCCCTGACTTTTGTATTTGGTACCAGTGGAAGCTGATTTCCAAGTGGCCCACACTATCTCCTGCTGAAAACATCTCTAACTGCTGTATCTTCCTCTGTGTCTCTAGTTGAATTTATGTGCCAGGCTTTAAAAATGTGTTTAATCCTTATAGTCATTTTAAGTTCTGAGGTGATATTAGAAGTGAATTTTGATCCTTGACTGGGAAAATCCTTCTTATACTCTCTGCACTGCAATGTTTCTCTACCAAAGCCCCCAAACAATCTGCTGAGATCTCTGATCCTGCCCACTTCTATTATTCTCTTTGTTCTGATGTAGAAGTCTACTCCTCCAGCCTTTAACAATCCTGTTTTTCTACTTTATTTTCAGGGATCCAGCATGGCTTCGACAGGCCACGGACCCCTCAATTTCTGGAACCTAAACAGTTTTTCAGAAATTCTCAGTACTGCAAGGTACTAGCCCTGACTTATGGATTTTGTACCAGTGGAAGCAGGTTTCCGAGTGGCCCACACTAATTCCTACTGAACACATCTCTAACTCCTGTTTCTCCCGCTTTGTCTGTAGTTGAATTTATGTGCTAGGGTTTAATAATTTGCTTAATCCTTACAGTCATTTAAAGTTCTGAGTTGACATTGGAAATGAATTTTGAGCATTGACAGTGTAAATCCTTCTTTCACTCTTTGCCCTGCAATATGTCTCCTTCCCAACCCCCCAAACTGTCTGCTGAGCTCTCTGATCTAGCAAACTTCTATTATTCTCTTTGTTCTGATGTAACAAGCCTACTCCTATAGCCTTTAAAAATCCTGTTTTTCTACTTTATTTCAGGGATCCAGCATGCGATGACCAGGCCACAGACCTCTCAATTTCTGGTACCTAAACAGTTTTCCAGAAATTCTCTGTATTGCAAGGTACTCGCCCCATCTTTTGGATTTGATTCCAATGGAAGCTGATTTCCAAGAGTCCCACACTATCTCCTTCTGAGAACATCTTTCACTGCAGTATGTCCCTATGTATCTCTAGCTGAATTTATGTCCCAGGGTTTAATAATTTGTTTAATCCTTACAGTCATTTTAAATTCTGAGTTGATATTAGAAGTGAATTTTGAGCCTTGACTGTGTAAATCCTTCTTTTACTCTCTGCCGTGCAGCCTGTCTCCTACTCAACTCTCAAAACGTCTGATGAGCTCTCTGACCCTGCCCACTTTTATTATTCTCTTTTTTCTGAGGTAACAAGCCAACTCCTCCAGCCTTTGAAAATTCTGTTTTTCTACATTACTTCAGGGATCCAGCATGCCTTGACAAGGCCGCAGACCCCTCAATTTCTGGAGCCTAAACAGTTTTTCAGAAATTCTTTGTACTACAAGGTATTAGCCCTGACTTTTGTATTTGGTACCAGTGGAAGCTGATTTCCAAGTGGCCCACACTATCTCCTGCAGAAAACATCTCTAACTGCTGTATCTTCCTCTGTGTCTCTAGTTGAATTTATTTGCCAGGGTTTATTAATTTGTGTAATCCTTACAGTCATTTTAAGTTCTGAGTTGATATTAGAAATAAATTTTGAGCCTTGACTGTGTAAATCCTTCTTTTACTCTCTGCCCTGCAATCTGTCTCCTACCCAACCACCCAAACTGTCTGCTGAGCTTTCTGACCCTGCAAACTTCAATTATTCACTTTGTTCTGATGACTCAAGCATACTTCTACAGCCTTTACAAATCCTGTTTTTCTACTTTATTTCAGGGATCCAGCATGCGATGACCAGGCCACGGACCTCTCAATTTCTGGAACCTAAACAGTTTTCCAGAAATTCTCTGTTTTGCAAGGTACTAGCCCCTTCTTTTGGATTTGATATCAAATGAAGCTGATTTCCAAGTGGTCCACACTATCTCCTTCTGAAAACATCTCTAACTGCTGTATCTCCCTATGTATCTCTAGTTGAATTTATGTGCCAAGGTTTAATAATTTGTTTAATCCTTACAGTCATTTTAAGTTCTAAGTTGATATTAGAAGTGAATTTTGAGCCTTGACTGTGTAAGTCCTTCTTTTATTCTCTGCCCTGCAACCTGTCTCATGCCCAACCCCGAAACCAACTGCTGAGCTCAATGACCCTGCCCACTTCTATTATTCTTTTTGTTCTGATGACTCTAGCATACTCTTACAGCCTTTACAAATCCTGTTTTTCTACTTTATTTCAGGGTTCCAGCATGACTAGACCAGGCCACGGACCCCTCAATTTCTGGAGCCTAAAGAATTCTTCAGAAATCCTCTGTACTGCAAGGTTCTAGCCCTGCGTTTTGGATTTGGCACCAGGAGAAGCTGATTTCTAAGTGGCCCACTCTATCTCCAGCTGAACACATTTCTAACTACAGTATCTCCCACTGTGTCTCTAGGGGAATTTATGTGCCAGAGTTTAATAATTTATTTAATCCTTACAGTCATTCTATGTTCTGAGTTGATGTTAGAAGTGTATTTTGAGCCTTGACTGTGTAAATCCTTCTTTTACTCTCTGCCCTGCAACCTGTCTCCTACCCAAGCCCGAAACAATCTGCTGAGCTCTCTGACCCTGCCCACTTCTATGATACTCTTTGTTCTGATGTAACATGACTACCCCTGCAGAGTTTAAAAATTCTGCTTTTCTAGTTTATTTCAGGGATCCATCGTGCCTAGGCCAGGCCATGGGTCCCTCAATTTCCGGAACCTAAACAGTTCTTCAGAAATCCTGTGTACTGCAAGGTACCAGCCCTGGCTTTTAGATTTGGTACCATTGGAAGCTGATTTCCAAGTGGTCCACACTATTTCCTGCTAAACACATCTCTAACTACTGTATCTCCCTCTGCCTCTAGTTGAATTTATGTGCCAGTGTTTAATAATTTGTTTAATGCTTACAGTCATTTTAAGTTCTGAGTTGAAATTAGAAGTGAATTTTGAGCCTTGACTGTGAAAATCCTTCTTTTATTCTCTGCCCTGTAACCTGTCTCCTACCCAACCCCCAAACCATCTTCTCAGCTCTCTGACACTGACCACTTCTTTTATTCACTTTGTGCTGATGTAACAGGCTTACTCCTCCAGACTTTAAAAATCCTGTTTTTCTACATTATTTCAAGGATCCAGGGTGCTTTCACCAGGCCACGGACCCCTTAATTTCTGGAACCTAACCAGTTTTTCAGAAATCCTCTCTACTGCAAGGTACTATCCCCGAATTTTGGATAAGGTGCCAGTGGAAGAAGATTTAAAAGTGTCCCACACTATCTTCTGCTGAACACATCTCACACTATTGAATATCCCTCTGTGTCTCTAGTTGAATTTATGTGCCAAGGTTTAATAATTTGTTTAATCCTTTCAGTCATTTTAAGTTTTGAGTTGATATTAGAAGTGAATTTTCAGCCTTGACTGTGTAAATCCTTGTTTTACTTTCTGCTCTGCAATCAGTCTCCTACCCAACCCCCCAAACCATCTGCTGAGCTATCTGACACTGCCCACTTCTATTATTCTCTTTGTTCTGATATAACAAGCCTACTTCTCGATCCTTTACAAATCGTGTTTTTCTACTTTATTTCAGGGATCCAGCGTGCCTTGACCAGGCCACGGACCTCTCAATTTCTGGAACCTAAACAGTTTTTCAGAAATTCTCTGTATTGCAAGGTACTAGCATTGACTATTGGATTTTGTACCAGTGGAAGCTGATTTCCAAGTCACCCACACTGTCTCCTGCTGAAAACATCTTATCTTCTGTTTCTCCCTCTGTGTTTCTAGATGACTTTATGTGCCACGATTTAATAATTTGTTAAATCCTTACATTCATTTTAAGTTCTGAGTTGATATTAAATGTGAATTTTGAGCCTTGACTGTGTAAATCCTTCTTTTATTCCCTGCTCTGCAACCTGTTTCCTACCCAACCCCTAAACCGAATGCTGAGCTACTCTGACCCTGCCCACTTCTATGATTCTCTTTGATCTGATGTAACTGGCCTATTCCTCCAGACATTAAAAATCTTTTTTTTCTACTTTATTTCAGGGGTCCAGCATACCTTGAGCAGGCCTCGGGACCCTCAATTTCTGGAACCTAAACAGTTTTTCATAAGTCCTCTGTACTGCAGGGTACTAGCCCTGACTTTTGGATTTGGTGCCTCTGAAAGTTGAGTTACAAGAGGCCCCCACTATCCTCTGCTGAAACTTCTCAAACAACTGTATCTCAGTCTGTGTCTCTCATTGAATTTATGTGCCTGGATATAATAATTTCATAAATCCTTGCAGTCATTTAAAGTTTTGAGTTGGTATTAGAAGTGAATTTTGAGCCTTGACTGTGTAAATCCTTCTTTTTTTCTCTGCCCTGCAACCTGTCTCCTTCACAACCGCCAAACCGTCTGCTGTGCTCTCTGACCCGGCACACTTCTATTATTCCCTTTGTTCTGATGTAACAGGCCTACTACTGCAGCCTTTAATAATTCTGTTTTTCTACATTATTTCAGTGAACCAGCATGCCTAGACCAGGCCACAGAACCCTCAATTTCTGGAACCTAAACTGTTTTTCAGAAATCCTCTCTTCCGCAAGGTACTAGCCCTGACTTTTGTATTTGGTACCAGTGGAAGCTAATTTCTGAGTGGGCCACACTACCTCCTGTTGAACATATCTCCATCTACTGTAACTCCCTCTGTGTCTCTGGTTGAATTTATGTACCAGGGTTTAATAATTTGTTAAATCCTTGCATTCATTTTAAGTTCTGAATTGATATTAGAAATGAATTTTGAGCCTTTACTGTATAAATCCTTCTTTTTTTCTCTACCCAGCAACCTGTCTCCTACCCAACCCCCAAACTGTCTGCTGAGCTCTTTGACCGTGCCCACTTAAATTATTCTCTTTGTTCTGATGTAACAGGCGTACTCCTACTGCCTTTAAAAATCCTGCTTTTCTACATTATTTCAGGGATACAGCATGCCTAGACCAGGCCACGGACCCCTCACATTCTGGAATCTAAACAGTTTTTCAGAAATCCTCTCTACTGCAAGGTACTAGCCCCGAATTTGTATTTGGTACAAGTGTAAGCTGATTTCCTAGTAGCCCACACTACCTCCAACTGAACACATCTCTAACTACTGTATCTTCCTCGGTGTCTCTAGTTGAATTTATGTGCCAGGGTTTAATAATTTCTCTAATACTTACAGTCATTTTATATTCTGAGTTGATATTAGAATTGACTTTTGAGCATTGACTGTATAAATCCTTCTTTTACACTCTGCCCCAAAATCTGTCTCCTTCCCAACCCCCAAACCGTCTGCTGAGATCTCTGACTCTGCCTACTACTATTATTGTCTTTGTTCTGATGTAACAAACCTACTCCTCCAGCCTTTAACAATCCTGTATTTCTACTTTATTTCAGGGATCCACCGTGCCTTGACCAGGCCACGAACTACTCAAATTCTGGAACCTAAACAGTTTTTCAGAAATTCTAGGTACTGCAAGGTACTAGCCCTGACTTTGGAATTTGGTACCAGTGGAACCTGATTACCAAGTGGCCCTCACTGTCTCCTGCTGAACACATCTCAAACTACTGTATCTCCCTCTGTGTCTCTAGTTGAATTTAAGTGCCAGGGATTAATAATTTGTTTAATCCTTTCAGTCATTTTAAGTTCTGAGTTGATATTAGAAGTGAATTTTTAGCCTTGACTGTGTAAATCCTTCTTTTACTCTCTGCATAGCAACTTGTCTCCTGGCCAATCCCCAACCCATCTGCTGAGCTCTCTGACCCTGCCCACGTGTATTATTCTCATTGTTCTGATGTAACAAGCCTACTCCTCCAGCCTTTAAAAATCCTGTTTTTCTTCTTTACTTCAGGGATCCAGCGCGCCTCGACCAGGCCACGGATTCAGCAATTTCTGGAACCTAAACAGTTTTTCAGAAATCCTCTGTACTGCAAGGTTTTAGTCCTGACTTTTGGAGTTGGTACCAGTGGAAGCTGATTTCCAAGTGGCCCACACTATCTCCTGCTGAAAACATCTCTAGCTACTGTATCTTCCTCTGTGTCTCTAGTTGAATTCATGTGCCAGAATTTAATAATTTGTTTAATCTTTACAGTCATTTTAAGTTCTGAGTTGGTATTAGAAGTGAATTTTGAGCCTTGACTGTGTAAATCCTTCTTTTACTCTCTGTTCTGCAACCTTTCTCCTACCAAACCCCTAAACCATCTGCTGAGCTCTCTGACCCTAATCACTTCTATTATTCTCTTTGTTCTGATGTAACAAGCCTACTGCCCCAGCCTTTAAAAATCACGTTTTCCTACTGTATTTCAGGGATCCAGCATGCCTAGACCTGGCTACGGTCCCCTCAATTTCTGGAACCTAAACAGTTTTTAAGAAAACCTATTTACTACAAGATACTAGCCCTGACTTTTGGATTTCGTTCCAGTGGAAGCTGATTTCCAAGTGTCCCACACTGTCTCCTGCCGAACACATCTCTAACTACTGTATCTCCCTCAGTTTCTCTACTTGAATTTATGTGCCTTGGTTTAATAAATTGTTTAATCCTTATAGTCATTTTAAGTTCTGAGTTGTTATCAGATATGAATTTTGAGCCTTGATTGAGCAAATCCATCTTTTACTCTCTGCCCTGCAACATGTCTCCTTCCAAACCCCCAAACCTTCTGCTGAGCTCTCTGACCCTGCTCACTTCTGTTATTGTCTTTATTCTGTTGTAACAAGCCTACTCCTCCAGCCTTTAAAAATCCAGTTTTTCTACTTTATTTCAGGGATCCAGCATGCCTAGACCAGGCATGGACCCCTCAATTTCTGGAACCTAAACAGTTTTTTCAGAAATCCTCTGTGCTGCAAGGTACTAAACCTGACTTTTGGATTTGGTACCAGTGGAAGCTCCTTTCCAAGTGTCAAATACTATATCCTGCTGAACACATCTCTAACTATTGTATCTCCCTCTGTGTGTCAAGTTGAATTTGTGTGCCAGGGTTTATTAATTTGTTTAATCCTTACAGTCATTTTCAGTTCTGAGTTGATATTAGAAGTGAATATTGATCCTTGACTGTGTAACTCCTTCTTTTACTCTCTGTCCTGCAACCTGACTCCTACACAACCCCCAAACCATCTGCTGAGCTCTCTGACCCTGATCACTTCTTTTATTCTCTTTTTTCTGATGTAGCAAGCCTTCTCCACCAGCCTTTAAAAATCATGTTTTTCTTCTTGATTTCAGGGATCCAGTGTGCCTAGACAAGGACACCAACCCCTCATTTTCTGGAACCTAAACATTTTTTGAGAAATCCTGTGCGCTGCAAGGTACCAACCATGACTTTTAGATTTGGTACCAGTGGAAGCTGATTTCCAAGAGGCCCACACTTTCTGTTGCTGGACACATCTCTAACTATTGTATCTCATTCTGTGTCTCTAGTTGAATTTATGTGCCAGGGTTTAATAATTTGTTTAATCTTTACAGTCATTTTAAGTTCTGAGTTGATATCAGAGGTGAATTCTGAGTCTTGACAGTGTAAATCCTTCTTTTACTCTCTGCCCTGCAACATTTCTCCTACCCATCCCCCAAACTGTCTGCTGATCTCTCTGACCCAGCCCACTTCTATTATTCTCTATGTTCTGATGTAACTAGCCTACCCCTCCAGCCTTTAAAAATCCTGTTTTTCTACTTTATTTCAGGGATCCAGCATGCCTTGACCAGGCCACGGACCCCTCAATTTCTGGAACCTAAACAGTTTTTCAGAAATCCTCTGTACTGCAAGGTACTAGAACTGACTTTCGGATTTGGTAAGAGTGGAAGGTGATTTCCAAGTGGCCCACACTATCTCCTGCTGAACACATCTCTAATAACTGTATCTCCCTCTGTTTCTCTAGTTGAATTTAAGTGCTTGGGTTTAATAATATGTTTAATCCTTACAGTCAATTTAAGTTCTGAGTTGATATCAGATGTGAATTTTGAGGCTTGACTGTGTAAATCCTATTTTTACTCACTGCCCCGCAACCTGTCTCCTATGCAACCAACAAACCATCTCCTGAGCTCTCTGACCCTGCCCACTTCTATTATTCTCTTTGTTCTGATGTAACAAGCCTTCTCCTCCAGCCTTTAAAAATCCTGCATATCTACTTTATTTCAGGGATCCAGCATGCCTTGACCATGCGACGGACCCCTCAATTTCTGGAACCTAAACAGTTTTTCAGAAATCCTCTGTACTGATACCAGTGGAAACTGATTTCCAAGTCCCCCTCACTATCTCCAGCTGAACACATATCTAACAACTGTATCTCCCTCTGTGTCTCAAGTTGAATTTATGTGCCATGGTTTAATAATTTCTTTAAATCTTACAGCTATTTTAAGTTCTGAGTTGATATTAGAAGTGAATGTTGAGCCTTGACTGTGAAAATCCTTCATTTACTCTCTGCCCTTCAATCTGTCTCCTACCAAGATCCAAACTGTCAGCTCAGCTCTCTGACTCTGACCACTTCTATCATTCTCTTTGTCCTGATGTAACAAGCCTACTCCCCCAGCCTTTAAAAATCACATTTTCTGCTATATTTCAGGTATCCAGCCTGCCTAGACGAGGCCACGGACCCCTCAATTTCTGGAACCTAAACAGTTTTTCAGTAAACCTCTGTTCTGCAAGGTACTAGCCCTGACTTTTAGATTTGGTACCAGTAGATGCTGATTTCCAAGTGGCCGACACTATCTCTTGCTGAACACTTCTCTAACTATGTATCTCCCTCTGTGTCTTTAGTTGAATTTATGTGCCAGGGTTTAATAATTTGTTTAATCCTTACATTCATTTTAAGGTCTGAGTTGAAATTAGAAATGAATTTTGAGCCTTGACTGTGTAAATCCTTTTACTCTCAGTCATTCAGCCTGTCTCCTACCCAAGCTGCAAACCGTCTGCTGAGCTCTCTGACCCTGCCCACTTCTATTATTCTCTTTGTACTGATGTAGCAAGCCTTCTCCTCCAGCATTTAAAAATCCTGTTTTCTACTTTATTTCAGGGATCCAGCGTGCCTTGACCAGGCCACGGACCCCTCAATTCCTTTAACTTAAACAGTTTTTCAGAAATCCTCAGTACTGAAAGGTACTAGCCCTTACTTTTGGATTTGATAAGAGTGGAAAGTGATTTCCAACTGGCCCACACTGTCTCCTGATGAACACATTTCTAGCTACCGTATCTCCCTCTGTGTCTCTAGTTGAATTCATGTGCCAGGGTTTAATAATTTGTTTATTCCTTACAGTCTTTTTAAGTTCTGTGTTGGAATAAGAAGTGAATTTTGAACCTTGACTGTGTAAATCCTTCTTTTACTCTCTGTCCTACAACCTGTCTCCTACCCAACCCCTTAACCGTCTGCTGAGCTCTCTGACCCTGATCACTTCTATTATTCTCTTTTTTCTGATGTAACAAGCCTATTTCCCCAGCCTTTAAAAATCATGTTTTTCTACTGTATTTCAGGGATCCTGTGTGCCTAGACCTGCCCATGGTCCCCTCAATTTCTGGAACCTAAACAGTTTTTCAGAAAACCTATGAACTGGAAGGTACATGCCCTGACTTTTGCATTTCGTACCAGTGGACACTGATTTCCAAGTGGCCCACACTATCTCTTGCCGAACACATCTCAAGTACTGTACCTCCCTCTGTTTCTCTACTTGAATTTATGTGCCATAGTTTAATAATTGGTTTAATCTTTACAGTCATTTAAAGTTCTTAGTTGATATTAGAAGTGAATTTTCAGCCTTGACTGTGTAAATCTTCTTTTACTGTCTGCCCTACAATCTGTCTCCTTCCCATCCCCAACCCGTGTGATGAGCTTTCTGACTCTGCCCACTTCTATTATTCTCTTTGTTCTGATGTAACAAGCCTACTCCTCCAGCATTTAAAAATCCTGTTTTTCTACTTTATTTCAGGGATCCAGCGTTCCTTGACAAGGACACGGACCCCTGAATTTCAGGAACCTAAACAGTTTTTCAGAAATCCTCTGTACTGCAGCTACTAGACCTTACTTTTGGATTTGGTACAAGTGGAAACTGATTTCCAAGTGGCACGCACTATCTCCTCCCCAACACAGCTCTAACTACTGTATCTGTACTTGAATTTATGTGTCTGGGTTTAATAATTTGTTTTATCCTTACAGTCATTTTAAGTTCTGAGTTGATATTAGAAGTGAATTTTGAGCATTGACTGTGTAAATACTTCTTTTACTCTCTGCCCTTCAACCCGTCTCCTACCCAACCCCCAAACCATCTGCTGAGCTCTCTAACCCTGCCCACGTCTATTATTCTCTTTCTTCTGATAAAACAAGTCTACTTCTCCTGCCTTTAAAAATCCTGTTTTTCTGCTTTATTTCAGGAATCCAGCATGCCTATACCAGGCAGGGATCCCTAAATTTCTGGAACCTAATCAGTTTTTCAGAAATCCTCTGTACTGCAAGGTACTAGCCCTGACTTTTGGAATTGATACCTGTGGAAGCTGAGTTCCAACCTACCCTCACTATCTCCTACTGAACACATCTCTAACTACTGTATTTCCCTCAGTGTCTCTAGTTGCATTTATGCGCCAGGGTTTAACAATTTGTTTAATCCTTAAAGTCATTTGACGTTCTGAGTTGATATTAGAAGTGAATTTTTAGCCTTGACAGTGCAAATCCTTCTTTTACTCTCTGTCCTTCAATCTGTCTCCTATCCAACCCCCATACCATCTGCAGAGCTCTCTGACCCTGCCCATTTTAATTATTCTCTTTGTTCTGATGTAACAAGCCTACCCTTCCAGCCTTTAAAAATCCTGTTTTTCTACTTTATTTTAGGGATCCAGCATACCTTGACCAGGCCACGGACCCCTCAATTTCTGGAACCTAAGCAGTTTTTCAGAAATCCTCTGTACTGCAAGGTACTAGAACTGACTTTCGGATTTGGTAAGAGTAGAAGGTGATTTCCAAGTGGCCCACACTATCTCCTGCTGAATACATCTCTAACAACTGTATCTCCCATCATTTCTCTAGATGAATTTAAGTGCCTGGGTTTAATAATATGTTTAATCCTTACAGTCAATTAAAGTTCTGAGTTGATATCAGATGTGAATTTTGAGGCTTGACTGTGTAAATCCTATTTTTACTCTCTGCCCAGCAACCTGTCTCCTATGCAACCAACAAACCTTCTCCTGAGCTCTCTGACACTGGCCGCTTCTATTATTCTCTTTGTTCTGATGTAACAAGCCTACTCCTCCAGCCTTTAAAAATCCTGCATATCTACTTTATTTCAGGGATCCAGCATGCCTTGACCATGCGACGGACCCCTCAATTTCTGGAACCTAAACAGTTTTTCAGAAATCCTCTGTACTGCAAGATACTAGCCTTGACATTTGGATTTGGCACCAGTGGAAATTGATTTCCAACTCCCCCTCACTATCTCCAGCTGAACACATATCTAGCAACTGTATCTCCCTCTGTGTCTCAAGTTGAATTTATGTGCCATGGTTTAATAATTTCATTAATCCTTACAGCTATTTTAAGTTCTGAGTTGATATTAGAAGTGAATTTTGAACCTTGACTGTGTAAATCCTTCATTTACTCTCTGCCCTTCAACCTGTCTCCTACCAAGATCCAAACTGTCAGCTCAGCTCTCTGACTCTGACCACTTCTATTATTCTCTTTGTTCTGATGTAACAAGCCTACTCCCCCAGCCTTTAAAAATCACATTTTTCAACTGTATTTCAGGGATCCAGCGTGCCTAGATGAGGCCACAGACCCCTCATTTTCTGGAACCTAAACAGTTTTCCAGTAAACCTCTGTTCTGCAAGGTACTAGCCCTGACTTTTAGATTTGGTACCAGTGGAAGCTGATTTTCAAGTGGCCAACACTATCTCCTGCTGAACACATATCTAACTATGTATCTCCCTCTGTGTCTCTAGTTGAATTTATTTGGCAGGGTTTAATAATTTGTTAAATCCTCACAGTCTCTTTAAGTTCAAAGTTGATAATAGAAGTGAATTTTTTGCCCTGACTCTGTAAATCCTTCTTTTACTCTCTGCCCTGCAACCTGTCCCCTACCCTACCCTACCCCCAGATCGTCTGCTGAACTCTCTGACCCTTCCCACATCTATTATTCTCTTTGTTTTGATGTAACAAGCCTACCCCTCCAGCCTTTAAAAATCCTGTTTTTCTACTTTATTTCAGGGATCCAGCATGCCTTGTCCAGGCCACGGACCACTCAATTTCTGGAACCTAAACAGTTTTTCAGAAATCCTCTGTACTGCAAGGTACTAGAACTGACTTTCGGATTTGGTAAGAGTGGAAGGTAATTTCCAAGTGGCCCACACTATCTCCTGCTGAACACATCTCTAACAACTGTACCTCCCTCTGTTTCTCTAGTTGAATTTAAGTGCCTGGGTTTCATAATATGTTTAATCCTTACAGTCAATTTAAGTTCTGAGTTGATATCAGATGTGAATTTTGAGGCTTGACTGTGTAAATCCTATTTTTATTCTCTGTCCGGCAACCTGTCTCCTATGCAACCAACAAACCGTCTGCTGAGCTCTCTGACCCTGCCCACTTCTATTAGTCTCTTTGTTCTGAGGTAACAAGCCTACTCTACCAGCCTTTAAAAATCCTGCATATCTACTTTTTTTTTCAGGGATCCAGCATGCCTTGACCATGCGACGGACCCCTCAATTTCTGGAACCTAAACAGTTTTTCTGAAATCCTCTGTACTGCAAGATACTAGCCTTGACATTTGGATTTGGTACCAGTGGAAACTGATTTCCAACTCCCCCCCTCAGTATCTGCAGTTGAACACATATCTAACTACTGTATCTCCCTCTGTGTCTCTAGTTGAATTTATATGCCATGGTTTAATAATTTCTTTAATCCTTACAGCTATTTTAAGTTCTGAGTTGATATTAGAAGTGAATTTTGAGCCTTGACTGTGTAAATCCTTAATTTACTCTCTGCCCTTCAACCTGTCTGCTACCAAGATCCAAACTATCGGCTCAACTCTCTGACTCTGACCACTTCTATTATTCTCTTTGTTCTGATGTAACAAGCCTACTCCCCCAGCCTTTAAAAATCACATTTTTCTACTTTATTTCAGGGATCCAGCGTGCCTTGACCAGGCCATGGACCCCTCAATTCTTTTAACCTAAACAGTTTTTCATAAATCCTCAGTACTGAAATGTACTAGCCCTTACTTTTGGATTTGATAAGAGTGGAAGGTGATTTCCAACTGGCCCACACTGTCTCCTGCTGAACACATCTCTAACTACTGTACCTCCCTCTGTTTCTCTACTTGAATTTATGTGCCATAGTTTAATAATTGGTTTAATCCTTACAGTCATTTAAAGTTCTTAGTTGATATTAGTAGTGAATTTTGAGCCTTGACTATGTAAATCTTCTTTTACTCTCTGCCCTACAATCTGTCTCCTACCCATCCCCAACCCATGTGATAAGCTTTCTGACTCTGCCCACTTCTATTATTCTCTTTGTTCTGAGGTAACAAGCCTACTCCTCCTGCATTTAAAAATCCTGTTTTTCTACTTTATTTCCGGGATCCAATGTTCCTTGACAAGGACACGGACTCCTAAATTTCCAGAACCTAAACAGTTTTTCAGACATCCTCTATATTGCAAGGTACTAGTCCTGACTTTTGGATTTGATTCCAGTGGAAGCTGACTTCCAAGTGGCCCACCCTATCTCCTACTGAACACATCGCTAACTACTGTATCTCCCTCTGTGTCTCTAGTTCATTTTATGTGCCAGGGTTTAATTTGCTCCTTACAGTGATTTTAAGTTCTGAGTTGATATTGGAAGTGAACTTTGAGCCTTGACTGTGTAAATCTTCTCTTACTCTCTGCTCTTCAACCTTTCTCTGACCCAACCCCCAAAACCGTCTGCTGACTTCTCTGACCCTGCCCACTTCTATTATTCTCTTTGTTCTAATGTGACAATTCTACTCTTCCAGCAATTAAAAATCCTGTTTTTCTAATTTATTTCATGGGACCAGCATGCCTTGACCAGGCACGGAACCCACAATTTCTGGAACCTAAACAGTTTTTCTGAAATCCTCTGCACTGCAAGGTACTAGCCTTGAATTTTGGGTTAGGTACCAGTGGAAGCTGATTTCCAAGTGGCCCACACTATCTCCTGCTGAAGACATCTCTAACTACTGTATCTCCCTCTGTGTCTTTAGTTGAATTTTTTTGCCAGGGTTTAATAATTTGTTAAATCCTTGCAGTCATTTGAAGTTCTGAGTTGATATTACAAGTGAATTTTGAGCCTTGACTGTGTAAATCCTTCTTTTATTCTCTGCCCTACAAACTGTCTCATACCCAACCCCAAACCGTCTTCCCAGCTCTCTGACCCTGCCCAATTCTATTATTCTATTTGTTCTGATGAAACAGGCCGACTACTACAGCATTTAAAAATCTTGTTTTTCTACATTATTTCAGGGATCAGCGTGTCTACACCAGGCAATGGACCCCTCAATTTCTGGAACCTATGCAGTTTTTGAGAAACCCTCTGTACTGCAAGGTAGTAGCCTGGACTTTTGGATTTGGTACCAGTGGAAGCTGATTTCTGAGTGTCCCACACTAGCTCCTGCTGCACACATCTCTAACTACTGTATCTCCCTCTGGGTCTCTAGTTGAATTTATGTGCTGGGGTTTAATGATTTGTTTAATCCTTACAGTCATTTTAAGTTCTGAGTTGATATTAGAAGTGAATTTTCCGCATTGACAGTGTAACTACTTCTTTTACTCCATGCCCTGCGATCTGTTTCCTACCCAACCCAATAAACCATCTGCTGAGCTCACTGCCCCTGCCCACTTCTATTATTCTCTTTGTTCTGATGTAACAAGCCTATTCCTCCAGCATTTAAAAATCCTGTTTTTCTACTTTATTTCAGGGATCCAGCGTTCCTTGACAAGGACACAGACCCCTAAATTTCCAGAACCTAAACAGTTTTTCAGAAATCCTCTGTACTGCAGCTACTAGACCTTACTTTTGGAGTTGGTACAAGTGGAAACTGATTTCCAAGTGGCATGCACTATCTCCTCCCGAACACAGCTCTAACTACTGTATCTCTACTTGAATTTATGTGTCTGGGTTTAATAATTCATTTTATCCTTACAGTCATTTTAAGTTCTGAGTTGATATTACAAGTGAATTTTGAGCCTTGACAGTGTAAATCCTTCTTTTACTCTCTGCCCTTAAACCCGTCTCCTACCCAACCCCCAAACCATCTGCTGAGCTCTCTAACCCTGCCCATGTCTTTTATTCTCTTTCTTCTGATAAAACAAGCCTCTTCTCCTGCCTTTAAAAATCCTGTTTTTCTTCTTTACTTCAGGGATCCAGCGTGCCTTGACCAGACCACCGATTCCTCAATTTCAGGAACATAATCAGTTTTTCAGAAATCCTCTATACTGCAAGGTTTTAGTCCTGACTTTTGGAGTTGGTACCAGTGAAAGCTGATTTCCAAGTGGCCCCCACTATCTCCAACTGAACACGTCTCTAGCTACTGTATCTCCCTCTGTGTCTCTAGTTGAATTCATGTGCCAGGATTTAATAATTTGTTTAATCTTTACAGTCATTTTAAGTTTTGAGTTGGTATTAGAAGTGAATTTTGAGCCTTGACTGTGTAAATCTTTCTTTTTTTCTCTGCCCTGCAACCTGTCTCCTACCCAACCACCAAACCTTCTGCTGTTTGCTGTTCAGCAAGAGAATAATCAAAGTGATCAGGGTCAGAGAGCTCTGCAGATGGTTTGGGGGTTGGATAGGAGACAGGTTGAAGGGCAGAGAGTAAAAGACAGATTTGCACAGTCAAGGCTCAAAATTCACTTCTGATATCAACTCAGAACTTTAAATGACTGTAAGGATTAAACAAATTGTTAAACCCGGGCACATAAATGCAACTAGAGACACTGAGGGAAATACAGTAGTTAGAGATGTGTTCGGCAGGAGATAGAGAGGGTAGGTTGGAATTCAGCTTCCACATGTATCAATTCCAAAAGTCAGGGCTAGTACCTAGCAGTACAGAGGATTTCTGAAAAACTGTTTAGGTTCCAGAAATTTAGGGATCCCTGCCTGGTGTGGGCATGCTGGATCCCTGAAATAAAGTAGAAAATCAGGATTTTTAAAGGCAGGAGAAGTAGGCTTGTTTTATCAGAAGAAAGAGAATAATATAAGTGGGCAGGGTTAGAGAGCTCAGCAGATGGTTTGGGGGTTGGGTAGGAGATGGGTTGAAGGGCAGAGAGTAAAAGAAGGATTTACACAGTCAAGGCTCAAAATTCACATCTACTATCAACTCAGAACTTAAAATGAATGTAAGGATTTAACAAAATATTAAATCGTGGCACATAAAGTCAACTAGAAACACAGAGGGAGAAACAGAAGATAAGATGTTGACAGCAGGAGATAGTGTGGGCGACTTGGAAATCAGCTTCCACTGGTACAAAATCCAATAGTCAGGGCTAGTACCTTGCAGTACAGAGAATTTCTGAAAAACTGTTTAGGTTCCTGAAATTGAGAGGTCCGTGGCCTGGTCAAGGGACGCTGGAACCCTGAAATAAAGTAGAAAAGCAGGATTTGTAAAGGATCGAGGAGTAGGCTTGTTATATGAGAACAAAGAGAATAATAGCAGTGGGCAGGGTCAAAGAGCTCAGCAGATGGTTTGGGGGGTTGAATAGGAGACCGATTGCAGGGCAGAGAGTAAAACAAGGATTTACACAGTCAAGGCTGAAAATTCACTTCTAATATCAACTCAGAACTTAAAATGACTGTAAGGATTAAACAAATTATTAAACCCTGGCACATAAATTCACATTTTTCTAAAATATTTCAGGGATCCAGCGTGCCTAGACGAGGCCACGGATCCCTCAATTTCTGGAACCTAAACAGTTTTTCAGTAAACCTCTGTTCTGCAAGGTACTAGCCCTGACTTTTAGATTTGGTACAAGTGGAAGCTGATTTTCAAGTGGCCGACACTATCTCCTGCTGAACACATCTCTAACTATGTATCTCCCGTTGTGTCTCTCGTTGAATTTATGTGCCAGGGTCTAATAATTTGTTTAATCCTTACAGTCATTTTAAGTTCTGAGTTGAAATTAGAAATGAATTTTGAGCCTTGACTGAGTAAATCCTTTTGCTTTCTGCCCTGCAACCTGTCTCCTACCCAAGCCGCAAACCGACTGCTGAGCTCTCTGACCCTGCCCACTTCTATTATTCTCTTTGTTCTGATGTAACAAGCCTACTCCTCCAGCATTTAAAAAATCCTGTTTTCTACTTAATTTCAGGGATCCAGCGTGCCTTGACCAGGCCACGGACCCCTCAATTCCTTTAACCTTAACAGTTTTTCAGAAATCCTCAGTACTGAAAGGTACTAGCCCTTACTTTTGGATTTGATAAGAGTGGAAGGTGATTTTCAACTGGCCCACTCTGTCTCCTGCTGAGCACATCTCTAGCTACTGTATCTCCATCTGTGTCTCTAGTTGAATTCATGTGCCAGGGTTTAATAATTTGTTTATTCCTTACAGACATTTTAGGTTCTGAGTTGGTATTAGAAGTGAATTTTGAACCTTGACTTTGTAAATCCTTCTTTTTACTCTCTGTCCTGCAACCTGTCTCCTACTCAACCCCTAAACTGTCTGCTGAGCTCTCTGACCCTGATCACTTCTATTATTCTCTTTTTTCTGATGTAACAAGCCTACTCCCCCAGCCTTTAAAAATCATGTTTTTCTTCTGTATTTCAGGAAGCCAGTATGCCTAGACCTGGCCACGGTCCCCTCAATTTCTGGAACCTAAACAGTTTTTCAGAAAACCTATGTACTGGAAGGTACTAGCCCTGACTTTTGGATTTCGTACTTGTGGAAACTGATTTCCAAGTGGCCCGCACTATCTCCTGCCGAGCACATCTCTAACTACTGTACCTCCCTCTGTTTCTCTACTTGAATTTATGTGCCATAGTTTAATAATTGGTTTAATCCTTACAGTCATTTAAAGTTCTTAGTTGATATTAGAAGTGAATTTTGAGCCTTGACTGTGTAAATCTTCTTTTACTCTCTGCCCTACAATCTGTCTCCTACCCATCCCCAACCCGTGTGATGAGCTTTCTGACTCTGCCCACTTCTGTTATTCTCTTTGTTCTGATGTAACAAGCCTACTCCTCCAGCATTTAAAAATCCTGTTTTTCTACTTTATTTCAGGGATCCAGCGTTCCTTGCAAGGACACGGACCCCTCAATATCCGGAACCTAAACAGTTTTTCAGAAATCCTCTGTATTGCAAGGTACTAGCCCTGACTTTTGGATTTGGTTCCAGTGGAAGCTGACTTCCAAGTGGCCCACCCTATCTCCTACTGAACACATCTCTAACTACTGTATCTCCCTCTGTGTCTCTAGTTCATTTTACGTGCCAGGGTTTAATTTGCTCCTTACAGTGATTTTAAGTTCTGAGTTGATATTGGAAGTGAACTTTGAGCCTAGACTGTGTAAATCTTCTTTTATTCTCTGCCCTTCAACTTTTCTCTGACCCAACCCCCAAAACCGTCTGCTGACTTCTCTGACCCTACCCACTTCTATTATTCTCTTTGTTCTAATGTGACAATTCTACTCTTCCAGCCATTAAAAATCCTGTTTTTCAACTTTATTTCAGGGGACCAGCTTGCCTTGACCAGGCACAGAACCCACAATTTCTGGAACCTAAACAGTTTTTCTGAAATCCTCTGCATTGCAAGGTACTAGCCTTGACTTTTGGGTTTGGTACCAGTGGAAGCTGATTTCCAAGTGGCCCACACTATCTCCTGCTGAAGACATCTCTAACTGCTGTATCTCCCTTTGTGTCTGTAGTTGAATTTTTTGCCAGGGTTTAATAATTTGTTAAATCCTTGCAGTCATTTGAAGTTCTGAGTTGATATTACAAGTGAATTTTGAGCCTTGACTGTGTAAATCCTTCTTTTATTCTCTGCCCTACAAACTGTCTCATACCCATCCCCCAAACCATCTGCCCAGCTCTCTGACCCTGCCCAATTCTATTATTCTCTTTGTTCTGATGTAACAGGCCGGCTACTACAGCATTTAAAAATCCTGTTTTTCTACATTATTTCGGGGATCAGCGTGTCTACACCAGGCAATGGACCCCTCAATTTCTGGAACCTATACAGTTTTTCAGAAATCCTCTGTACTGCAAGGTACTAGCCTGGACTTTTGGATTTGGTACCAGTGGAAGCTGATTTCTGAGTGTCCCACACTAGCTCCTGCTGCACACATCTCTAACTACTGTATCTCCCTCTGTGTCTCTAGTTGAATTTATGTGCCCGGGGTTTAATGATTTGTTTAATCCTTACAGTCATTTTAAGCTCTGAGTTTATATTAGAAGTGAATTTTGCACATTGACAGTGTAACAACGTCTTTTTCTCCATGCCCTGTGAGCTGTTCCTACCCAACCCACTAAACCGTCTGCTGAGCTTTCTGCCCCCTGCCCACTTCTATTATTCTCTTTGTTCTGATGTAACAAGCCTATTCCTCCAGCATTTAAAAATCCTGTTTATCTACTTTATTTCAGGAATCCAGCATGCCCTGACCACGCCATGGACCCCTCAATTTCTGGAACCTAAACAGTTTTTCAGAAATTATCTGTGCTGTATGGTACAAACCCTGACTTTTGTATTTGGTACCAGTGAAAACTGATTTCCAAGTGGCCCACACTATCTCCTGCTGAACACATCACTAACTACTGTAACTCCATCTGTGTCTCTAGCTGAATTTATGTTCCAGGGTTTAATATGTTGTTAAATCCTTACATTCATTTTAAGTTCTGAGTTGATATTAGTAGTGAATTCTGTGCCTTGACTGTATAAATCCTTCTTTTAATCTCTGCCCTGCATCCTGTCTCCTGCCCAACCCCCAAACCCAAACTGCCTGCTGAACTCTCTGACCCTGTCCACTTCTATTACTCCCTTTGTTCTGATGTAACAGGCCTACTACTACAGCCTTTAAAAATCCTGTTATTCTACATTATTTCATCCAGCATGCCTAAACCAAGCCATGGAGTCCTCAATTTATGGAACCTAAACAGTTTTTTGGAAATCTTCTGTACTGCAAGGTACTAGCCCTGACTTTTGGATTTGGTACCAGTTTTTGCTGATTTCTGAATGTCCCACACTACCTCCTACTGATCACATCTCTTACTACTGTATCTCCCTCTGTGTCTCTAGTTGAATTTATGTGCCAGGGTTTAATAATTTGTGAAATCTTTGCATTTATTTTAAGTTCTGAGTTGATATTAGAAGTGAATTTTGAGCCTTGTCTGTGTAAATCCTTCTTTTTTTCTCTGCCCAGCAACCTGTCTCCTACCCAACCCCCAAACAGTCTGCTGAGCTCTTTGAAACTGCCCATTAGTATTATTCTCTTTGTTCTGATGTAACAGACCTACTCCTACTACCTTTAAAAATCCTGTTTTTCTACATTATTTCAGGGATCCAGCATGCCTAGATCAGGCCACGAACCCCTCAATTTCTGGAACCTAAACAGTTTTTCAGAAATCCTCTGTACAGCAAGGTACTAGAACTGACTTTCGGATTTGGTAAGAGTGGAAGTTGATTTCCAAGTAGCCCACACTATCTCCCGCTGAACACATCTCTAACAACTGTATCTCCCTCTGTTTCTCTAAATGAATTTAAGTGATTGGGTTTAATAATATGATTAATCCTTACAGTCAATTTAAGTTCTGAGTTGATATCAGATGTGAATTTTGAGGCTTGACTGTGTAAATCCTATTTTTACTCTGTGCCCGGCAACCTGTCTCCTATGCAACCAACAAACCGTCTCCTGAGCTCTCTAACCCTGCCTACTTTTATTATTCTCTTTGTTCTGATGTAACAAGCCTACTCCTCCAGCCTTTAAAAATTCTGCATATCTACTTTATTTCAGGGATCCAGAATGCCTTGACCATGCGACGGACCCCTCAATTTCTGGAACCTAAACAGTTTTTCAGAAATCCTCTGTACTGCAAGATACTAGCCTTGACATTTGGATTTGGTACCTGTGGAAACTGATTTCCAACTCTCCCTCACTATCTCCAGCTGAACACATATCTAACTACTGTATCTCCCTCTGTGTCTCAAGTTGAATTTATGTGCCATGGTTTAATAATTTCTTTAATCCTTACAGCTATTTTAAGTTCTGAGTTGATATTAGAAGTGAAATTTTCAGCCTTGACTGTGTAAATCTTCTTTTACTCTCTGCCCTACAATCTGTCTCCTACCCATCCCCAACCCGTGTGATGAGCTTTCTGACTCTGTCCACTTCTATTATTCTCTTTGTTCTGATGTAACAAGCCTACTCCTCCAGCATTTAAAAATCCTGTTTTTCTACTTTATTTCAGGGATCCAGCGTTCCTTGACAAGGACACGGACCCCTCAATTTCTGGAACCTAAACAGTTTTTCAGAAATCCTCTGTATTGCAAAGTACTAGCCCTGACTTTTGGATTTGGTTCCAGTGGAAGCTGACTTCCAAGTGGCCCACCCTATCTCCTACTGAACACATCTGTAACTACAGTATCTCCCTCTGTGTCTCTAGTTCATTCATGTGCCAGGGTTTAATTTGCTCCTTACAGTGATTTTAAGTTCTGAGTTGATATTGGAAGTGAACTTTGAGTCTTGGCTTTGTAAATCTTCTTTTATTCTCTGCCCTTCAACCTTTCTCTGACCCAACCCCCAAAACCGTCTGCTGACTTTTCTGACCCTGCCCACTTCTATTATTCTCTTTGTTCTAATGTGACAATTATTCTCTTCCAGCCATTAAAAATCCTGTTTTGCTACTTTATTTCAGGGGACCAGCATGTCTTGACCAGGCACGGAACCCACAATTTCTGGAACCTAAACAGTTTTTCTGAAATCCTCTGCACTGCAAGGTAGTAGCCTTGAATTTTGGGTTTGGTACCAGTGGAAGCTGATTTCCAAGTGGCCCACACTATCTCCTGCTGAAGACATCTCTAACTACTGTATCGCCCTCTGTGTCTATAGATGAATTTTTTTGCCAGTGTTTAATAATTTGTTAAATCCTTGCAGTCATTTGAAGTTCTGAGTTGATATTACAAGTGAATTTTGAGCCTTGACTGTGTAAATCCTTCTTTTATTCTCTGCCCTACAACCTGTCTCATACCCAACCCCCAAACCGTCTGCCGAGCTCTCTGACACTGCCCAATTCTATTATTCCCTTTGTTCTGATGTAACAGGCCGACTACTACAGCATTTAAAAATCCTGTTTTTCTACATTATTTCAGGGATCAGCGTGTCTACACCAGGCAATGGACCCCTCAATTTCTGGAACCTATACAGTTTTTCAGAAATCCTCTGTACTGCAAAGTACTAGCCTGGACTTTTGGATTTGGTTCCAGTGGAAGCTGATTTCTGAGTGTCCCACACCAGCTCCTGCTGCACACATCTCTAACTACTGTATCTCCCTCTGTGTCTCTAGTTGAATTTATGTGCCATGGTTTAAATATTTGTTTAATCCTTACCATCATTTTAAGCTCTGAGTTGATATTAGAAGTGAATTTTCCGCATTGACAGTGTAACTACTTCTTTTACTCCATGCCCTGCGATCTGTTTCCTACCCAACCCAATAAACCGTCTGCTGAGCTCTCTGCCCCTGCCCACTTCTATTATTCTCTTTTTTCTGATGTAACAAGCCTACTCCTCCAGCCTTTAAAAATCCTGTTTTTCTACTTTATTTCAGGAATCCAGCATGCCCTGACCACGCCATGGACCCCTCAATTTCTGGAACCTAAACAGTTTTTCAGAAATTATCTGTGCTGCATGGTACTAGCCTGACTTTTTGTATTTGGTACCAGTGAAAACTGATTTCCAAGTGGCCCACACTATCTCTTGCTGAACACATCACTAACTACTGTAACTCCCTCTGTGTCTCTAGCTGAATTTATGTTCCAGGGTTTAATATTTTGTTAAATCCTTACATTCATTTTAAGTTCTGAGTTGATATCAGTAGTGAATTTTGTGCCTTGACTGTATAAATCCTTCTTTTAATCTCTGCCCTGCATCCTGTCTCCTACCCAACCCCCAAACCACCTGCTGAGCTCTCTGACCCTGTCCACTTCTATTATTCCCTTTGTTCTGATGTAACAGGCCTACTACTACAGCCTTTAAAAATCCTGTTATTCTACATTATTTCAATGATCCAGCGTGCCTACACCAGGCCATGGAGTCCTCAATTTATGGAACCTAAACAGTTTTTCGGAAATTCTCTGTACTGCAAGGTACTAGCCCTGACTTTTGGATTTGGTACCAGTTGTTGCTGATTTCTGAATGTCCCACACTACCTCCTACTGAACACATCTCTTACTACTGTATCTCCCTCTGTGTCTCTAGTTGAATTTATGTGCCAGGGTTTAATAATTTGTGAAAACTTTGCATTCATTTTAAGTTCTGAGTTGATATTAGAAGTGAATTTTGAGCCTTGTCTGTGTATATCCTTCTTTTTTTCTCTGCCCAGCAACCTGTCTCCTACCCAACCCTCAAACCGTCTGCTGAGCTCTTTGAATCTGCCCACTAGTATTATTCTCTTTGTTCTGATGTAACAGACCTACTCCTACTACCTTTAAAAATCCTGTTTTTCTACATTATTTCAGGGATCCAGCGTGCCTAGATCAGGCCACGGGCCCCTCAAATTCTGAAACCTAAACAGTTTTTCATAAATCCTCTCTACTGCAAGGAACTAGCCTTGACTTTTGGATTTCGTACCAGTGGAAGCTGATTTCAGATTGGCCCACACTATCTCCTGCCGAAAGCATCTCCAACTTCTGCATCTATCTCTCTCTGTGTCTCTTGTTGAATTTATGTGCCAGGGTTTAATAATTTGTTTAATCCTTACAGTCATTTTAAGTTCTGAGTTGATATTAGAAGTGAATTTTCAGCCTTGACTGTGTAAATCCTTGTTTTACTCTCTGCCCTGCAATCAGTCTCTTACCCAACCCCCCAAACCATCTGCTGAGCTCTTTGACCCTGCCCACTTCTATTATTCTCTTTGTTCTGATATAACAAGCCTACTCCTCGATCCTTTACAAATCCTGTTTTTCTACTTTATTTCAGGGATCCAGTGTGCCTTCACCAGGTCATGGACCTCTCAATTTCAGGAACCTAAACAGTTTTTCAGAAATTCTCTGTACTGCAAGGTACTTGCCCTGACTATTGGATTTTGTACCAGTGGAAGCTGATTTCCAAGTCGCCCACACTATCTCCTGCTGTAAACATCTTATCTTTTGTTTCTCCCCCTGTGTTTCTAGTTGACTTTATGTGCCACGATTTAATAGTTTGTTAAATCCTTACATTCATTTTAAGTTCTGAGTTGATAGTAGATATGAATTTTGAGCCTTGACTTTGTAAATCCTTCATTTATTCTCTGCCCTGCAACCTGTCTCATACCCAACCCCCAAACCGACTGCTGAGTTCTCTGACCCTGCCCACTTCAATTATTCTCTTTGCTCTGATGTAACTGGCCTACTCCTCCAGACATTAAAAATCCTGTTTTTCTACTTTATTTTGGGGGTCCAGCGTACCTTGAGCAGGCCACGGGCCCCTCAATTTCTGGAACCTAAACAGTTTTTCATAAATCCTCTGTACTGCAAGGTACTAACCCTGACTTTTGGATTTGGTACCTCTGAAAGCTAAGTTCCATGAGTCCCACACTATCCTCTGCTGAAAACATCTCTAACAACTGTATCTCAGTCTGTGTCTCTCATTGAATTTATGTGCCAAGGTATAATAATTTCATAAATCCTTGCAGTCATTTTAAGTTTTGAGTAGGTATTAGAAGTGAATTTTCAGCCTTGACTGTGTAAATCTTTCTTTTTTTCTCTGCCCTGCAACCTGTCTCCTACCCAACCGCCAAACCTTCTGCTGTGCTCTCTGACTCTGCACACTTCTATTATTCCCTTTGTTCTGATGTAACAGGCCTACTACTACAGCCTTTAATAATTCTGTTTTTCTACATTATTTCAGCGAACCAGCGTGCCAACACCAGGCCACAGAACCCTCAATTTCTGGAACCTAAACAGTTTTTCAGAAATCCTCTCTTCTGCAATCTACTAGTCCTGACTTTTGGATTTGGTACCAGTGGAAGCTGATTTCTGAGTGGGCCACACTACCTCCTGCTGAACATATCTCTAACTACTGTAACTCCCTCTATGTCTCTAGTTGAATTTATGTGCAAGGGTTTAATAATTTGTTAAATCCTTGCATTCATTTTAAGTTCTGAGTTGATGATAGAAGTGAATTTTGAGCCTTTACTCTACAAATCCTTCTTTTAATCTCTGACCTGCAACCTGTCTCCTACCCAACCCCCAAACTGCCTGCTGAGCTCTCTGAAACTGCCCACTTCAATTATTCTCTTTGTTCTGATGTAACAGGCCTACTACTTCTGCCTTTAAAAATACTGTTTTTCTACATTATTTCAGGGATCCAGCATGCCTACACCAGGCCACGGACCCTTCAAATTATGGAACCTAAACAGTTTCTCCGAAATCCTATCTACTGCAAGGTACTAGCCCTGACTTTTGGATTTGGTACCAGTGTAAGCTGATTTCTGAATGTCTCACACTACCTCCTGTTGAACACATCTCTTACTACTGTATCTCCATCTGTGTCTCTAGTTGAATTTATGTACCAAGGTTTAATAATTTGTTAAATCTTTGCATTCATTTTAAGTTCTGAGTTGATATTAGAAATGAATTTTGTGCCTTGTCTGTGTAAATCCTTCTTTTTTTCTCTACCCAGCAACCTGTCTCCTACCCAACCCCCAAACCGTCTGCTGAGCTCTCTGACCCTGCCCACTTATATTATTCTCTTTGTTCTGATGTAACAGGCGTACTCCTACTGCCTTTAAAAATCCTGCTTTTCTACATTATTTCAGGGATCCATCGTGCCTAGACCAGGCCACACATCCCTCAATTTCTGGAACCTAAACGTTGTTTCAGAAATCCTCAGTACTGAAAGGTACAAGCCCTGACTTTGGAATTTGGTACCAGTGGAACCTGATTACCAAGTGGCCCTCACTGTCTCCTGCCAAACACATCTCTAACTACTGTATCTCCCTCTGTGTCTTTAGTTGAATTTAAGTGCCAGGGATTAATAATTTGTTTAATCCTTTCAGTCATTTTAAGTTCTGAATTGATATTAGAAGTGAATATTTAGCCTTGACTGTGTAAATCCTTCTTTTACTCTCTTCCCAGCATCTTGTCTCCTGGCCTACTCCAACCCATCTGCTGAGCTCTCTGACCCTGCCCACGTGTATTATTCTCGTTGTTCTGATGCAACAAGCCTACTCCTCCCCCTTTAAAATCACATTTTCGCCGGGATCCAGCATCGCCCAGCCAGACCACCGATTCCTAATTCAGGACCTAACAGTTTTCAAATCCTCTCACCAAAGGTTTAAGTCTTACTTTTGGAGTTGGTACAGTGGAAGGATTTCAAGTGGCACTATCTCCAGCTGAACACATCTCTAGCTAATGTATCTCCTCTGTCTCTAGTTGAATTCATGTGCTGGGGATAATAATTTGTTTCATCCTTACAGTCATTTTAAGTTCTGAGTTGATAAGAGATTCAAGACCTTGACTGTGTAAATCTTTCTTTTAGTCTCTCACCAGTAACGGTCTCGCCAACCCCAAACCGTCTGCTGAGCTCTCTGACACTGCCCAGTTCTATTATTCTCTTTTTCTGCAAACACGCCTACTCTCAACATAAAATCCTGATTTTCTACTTTATTTCAGGGATCCAGCGTGCCTTGACCGGCCACGGACCTCAATTCCTGAATCTAAATAGTTTTTCAGAAATGCTCTGTACTGCAAGGTACTACCTGACATTCAGTTTGGTACCATGGAACTGATTTCCAAATGACCACACTATATCCCACCCAACACATCTCATCTACCGTATCTCCCTCTGTGCTCTAGTTAATTGATGTCCGGGTTTAGTTGTTTAATTCTTGCAGTCATTTTAAGTTCAGGTTGATTTTTAGAAGTGGTTCACAGCCTTGACTGTAAATCCTTCTATTAATCTCCCACAACCTGTCTCTCAAACCCTAAACCTCTACTGAGCTCTCTGACCCCGCCCACTATTATTCTCTTTGTTCTGATGTTACAATATCACATTTAAAATCTGTTTTCTACTTTATTTCAGGTATCCAGCATGCCTTGACCAGGCATGACTTTCAATTCCTGGATCCTAAACAGTTTTCAATAATCCTGTGCAAAGTACTAGCCAAATTTCAATTTAGTACCAGTGGAAAGCTGATTTATGAGCCGAACTATCTCTGCAGATAAATATAATTACCATCTCCTCTGTGTCTCTATAAATTTATATCAGGTTTAATAATTTCTTTAATCAACTCGTCATTTCGTTCACAATGGATAGTAGAAGTGTGGGCCTTGACTGTGTAAATCCATCTTTCACTCTGCCCTACAACCTTTCCCTCCCAAACCCAAACAGTCTGCTAAGCTCTCTGACCCTGACCACTTCTATGAGACTCTTTCTTCCAGTAACAAACCTACTCCTACAGCATTTAAAATCCTACTTTTCTGCTTTAGCTGAGGATCCAGCATGCCTTGACCAGACCACCGACCACAATTTCCAGACCTAAATCATTTTCAGAAATCTGTTCTGGGTACTAGCCTTGAATTTTAGGTTGGTATCAGTGGATATAAATTCAGGTGCCCTGTCTCCTACTGAACATCTCTAACTTCATCTTCCTCTGTGTCTCTAGTTAATTTATATCCCAGGGTTTAATTTGTAAAATCCTTACAGTCATTTTAAAGTCGAGTTGATATTGATTAATTTTTGAGCCTCGACTGTGGAAATCCTTCTTTTTACTCTCCCCACATCCTGTCTACCCCAACCCTAGACGTCTACAAGCTCTCAGCCTGCCCACTTCTAATATTCTCTTTCTTAGGATGCAAAGCCTACTCCTACAGCCCTTAAAATCCTGTTTTCTTTATATCAGGTATCCTGCATTCAGCCAACCAAGCACCCTCAATTTCCTGACACCTAAAGTTTTCAAAATCCTCTGTACCAAGTACTATCTGACTTTTGGATTTAGTTCAGTGGGCTGATTCAAGTGATCCACACTATCTCCTGCTGATCACACCACTAACTTTTGTATCTCCCTCTGTGTCTCAGATGAATCTCTTGGGGTTGAATAATTTAT
The DNA here is from genome assembly GCA_016271365.2 of Neoceratodus forsteri. Lineage (NCBI taxonomy): Eukaryota > Metazoa > Chordata > Ceratodontiformes > Ceratodontidae > Neoceratodus > Neoceratodus forsteri. The sequence goes on from CM028133.1 coordinate 71,700,631, forward strand.
TTAATCCTTACAATCATTTAAGTTCAGGTTGATAAAAGCAATGAATTCCAACACGCTGTATAAGTCCTTCTTTTACTCTATCCAAAAGCTCCTGCAGCCCCAAACTGTCTGCTGAGCATCTGAACCAGCCCACTTATTTATACTCTTTGATATAACGACCCTCTCCTCCAGCCTTTAAAAATCCTCTTTTCTACTTTATTCAGGATTCACGTGCCTGACAGGACCACGGACCCCATAATTTCGAACACATACAGTTTTCAATCATCTGTACTGCAAGACTGCCTGACTTTAGATAAACACCAGTGGAGATGTTTTCCAAATAGCCCAGACCTCCTACTGATCACACCTCTAACCCTGTATCTCCCTCTGTGTCTCTGGATCTCTGTGACGGGTTTATAATTTGTTTAAATCCTTACATCCATTTAAGTTCTGAGTTGATATTAAGTGAATTTTGGACTATGACTGTTTAAATCCTTCTTTTATTCTCTTCTCTATGACCTGTCTCCTATCCAAACCATAAACTGTCTGCAAGCTCTCACACCCACAACTTTATTACTACTTTGTTCACATGTAACAAGCCTACTCCTCAACTAGTCCTGTTTTTCTACTTTGTTTCGGATCCAGCGTACCACCTGGACAGCACCTCAATTTCTGGAACATAAACAGTTTTGAAGCTGATTTCCAAGTGGTCCCACTATCTTACTAACACATCTCTAACTACTGGTTCTTACTCTGTCTCTGGTTAGATGTATCCACAGGGTTTTATAATTTGTTTCATCCTTACAGTCATTTTAAGTTCTGAGTTGCTATTAAAGTAATTTTGAGCCTAAACTGCTAGAAATCCTTTTTAGTCTCTTCCATGTGACTTGTCTACAACCCCAAAACCGTCTGCACAGTTCTCTGACCCTGCCCTTCTATTATTCCTCTTTTTCTGATGTCAGCAAACTCCTCCAGCCCATAAAATCAGTTTTCTACTATTTCAAAGTATCAGAGTGCCACACTGCAACAGACCCTCATTCTGGTACCTAAACAGTTTTCAAATCCTGTGTAGGTACTAGAACTGACTTTTGGATTTCTAAGTGGAGCTGATTTTCAGTGGCCCACACTATCTCCTGCTGAACACATAACAACTGTATCTCCTGTCTCTCTAGTTGAATTTTGTGAAAGGTTTATGTTGTTTAATCCTTACAGTCATTTCGTTCAAGTTGATTTTTGGGCGAATCTTGAACCTTGACTGTAAATCCTTCTTTACTCTCAGCCCTGGCTTGTCTCTTCCAACCCTAACCATCTGTTGACTCCTCTGACCCTGCCCACAAATTATTCTCTTCCTGCAGTCCTGCAAGCCTACTCCTCAGCTTTTAAAATACTGTTTTCTACTTTATTCCAGGGATCAGCAGCCTACTAGACCACGGACCCTCAATTTCTGGAACTAAACGGTTCCTAAGAATCGTCTGTACAGATACTACCCTGACTTTTGGATTTGGTACCATTGAGCTGATTTCCAAATAGCCCACACTATCTCCTGCTGAACACATCTATTATATTGCATGTCCCTCTTCTCTGGATAGTTAAATCTTGGTTTAATAATTTTGTTATCCTTATAGTCATTTAAGTTCTGAGTTGAATAGAAGTTTTTGAATGACTGTGTAATCCTTCTTTTTCTCCCGCACCTGTCTCTCTCACCCCAATCTGTCTGCTAGCCACTAGTCCAGACCCCTGTGATTCTCTTTGTTCTAATATAGCCCTCTCAGTCTTAAAATCCGTTTTCTTTATTTCAGTGATCAGCATGCCTTAACCAGACCGGACACCCAATTCCGGAACTAAATTTCAGAAATCCTCCCATGCAAGTAGTAGCCTGACTGTGGATTTGGTACCAGTGGTGCAGATTTCCAAGTAGCCCACACTATCTCTGTTGAACATCTCAACTGCTATCCCTTCTGAGTCTGGTTCAGTTGTGCAGGGTTGTAATTTGTTTAATCCTTAAGTCATTTACATTCTGAGTTGATATTAAAATTAATTTTGACCCTTGACTGTGTAAATCCTTCTTTACTGTCAGCCCTGCATCCTGTCTCTCACAACTAAACAGTCTGTTGAGCTATGACCTGCCCTCTTCAGATATTCTATTCCTTCTGGTAACGGCCTACTCTCCAGCCCTTTAAAAATCCTGTTTCTACTATTTCAGGGATACAGCATGCCTTACTAGGCCATAGACCTCCCAATTTCTGGAACCTAAACAGTTCCTGAAATCATCTGTACTATAGTCTACTCTGACTTTTGGATTTGGTACCATTGGAAGCTGATTTCCAAGTGGCCCACACTATCTCCTGCTGAACACATTTCTAACTATTGCACGTCCCTCAGTGTCTCTAGTTGAGTTTAAGTGTCTTGGTTTAAGAATTTTCTAATCCCCACAGTCATTTAAGTTCAGAGTTGATAAGAAGTAATTTTGACCTTGACTGCATTAATCTTCTTTTGCTCTCTGCCTACAACCTGTCTATCAACCTCAATCTGTACTAGCTGTCTGCTAGCCCTTCCCATTCTCTGTTTAATATAACAAGCCTACTCCTCAGTCTTTAAAATCCTGTTTTCTACTTTATTTCAGTGATCCAGCAGCCTTGACCAGACGGACCCTAATTTCAGATCTAAGTTTTTCAATCCTATATACTGCAAGGCAATAGCCTGACTATTGGTTGGTCCAGTGGATGCAGATTTCCAAGTAGCCCACACTATCTCCTGTTGAACACATCTCAAACTACTTCATCTCCTTCTGTGTCTCTAGCTTATTTTTGTGCCAGGGTTAAATAATTTGTTTCATATCTACAGTCATTTTAAGTTCTGAGTTGATATTGTAGAATATTGAGCCTGACGTGAATCCTTCTTACACCTCTGCCGCAACATGTCTCCTACATCCAATAAACCGTCTGTGAGCTCTCTATCCACCTACTTCTATTATTCTCTTTGTTCTGATGTAATAAACTTCTCCTCAGCCTTTAAAATCCTTTTCCTACTATAACTCAGGATCAGCGTGCCCAGTTTGGACACGCCACCTCAATTTCTGAAACTAAATAGTTTTCAGTAATCCTGTGTACTGCAGGTATAGAACAGCTTTGGTTGCTACCAGTGAGCCCATTTCCAGAGCCCACACTATTCCCAGAACACATCTAACTACTGTATCTCCTGTGTCTCTAGTTGAATTTATGTGAGGGTTTAAGAATTTTAATCCTTCAGTCATTTACATTCTGAGTTGATAAAAGTGAATTTTGAGCCATGACTGTGTAAATCCACTTTTACTGTCAGCCTGCAACCTGTCTCTACCCAACCCCTAAACAGTCTGTTGAACTCTCTGACCTACCCACTTCAGTATTCTCTTCTTCTGATGTAAGCCTCCTCAAACTTTAAAAATCAGGTTTTCACTTTATTCAGGGATCAGCATGCCTTGACTAGCCACGGACCTCTCAATTTCTGGAACCTAAACAGTTCCAAAGAAATTGTCTGTACTAAAGATACTACTGGACTTTGAAGTTGGCAATTAGAAGCTGATTTCCAAAGCCACACTAACTCCTGCTGAACACATCCTTTACTATTGCATCCCTCAGTGTCTCAGTTGTGTAGCATATTACTTTGGAACAAAGGAATAATAAAGTGGGCAGGGTCAGAAACTCAGCAGGCGATTAGAGGTTGGGTGGAGACAGGTTGCAGGGCAGAGAACAAAAGAAGGACTTACACAGTGAGCTCAAATTCACTTCTAATATCAACTCAGAACTTAAATTGACACAAGGATTTAAAAATTAATAACCAGGCATAACCTCAACTAGGGACACAGAAGACAAAGTAGTTAGAGATGTGTTCAGCAGGAGATAGTGTGGCCTCTTGAAATAACTTCCCACGTATCAAATACAAAGTCAGGGCTAGTAACTTGCAGTACAGAATTTCCGAAAAACTATTGGGTTCAGAAAATGAGAGTCAAGTAGCCTACTCAAACCACTCAGATCCCTGAATAAAGTAGAAAACAGGATTGTTAAAAACTGGAGGTAAACGATACATCAGAACAAAGAGAATATGAAGTGGCAGGATCAGAATCTCAGCAGACAATTGGGGGGCTTCGTAGAGACACACTGCAGGGCAGAGAGTAAAGAAGGATTTACACATCAGGCTCAAATCCACTTCTAACATAACAGAACCAAAATGACATAATGGTAATAATTAATAAGCCTGGCACATAAATTCAGCTAGAGACCTAGAGCATTCAGTGTGTGAGGATATTCACATGAATAGTGTATTGCCAAATCAACTTCACTGTTTCATCAAAGTCAAGGTAGTACTTGCAGTAATGAAATTTCTGAAAAAGCTTAGGTTCAGAAGTGAGGGTTTGCCACCTGGTCAGGCACATGGACCTCTAAAAAAGTGAAAACAGGATTGTTAAAGTCTGGAGGTTGACTAGTTACATCAAACGAAAAATAAGGGAAAGGAAACTCAGCAGGCGGTTTGGGGTGGGTGGAGACAGGTTGCGGAACAAAGAATGATATACACAGTCAAGGCTCAGATTCCTTCTAATATCAACTCACAACTTAAAGCTAAGAGTTAAACAATTATTAAACCTGGCACATAAATTCAACCAGAGACACAGACTGAGACAGCTGATGAGATGTTTCCAACAGGAGATAGTGTGGGCACTTAAATCAACTTCCACTGGTACCAAATACAAAGTCAGGGCTAGTACCTTGCAGTACAGAATTTCTGAAAACTGTGGGTTCCAAAATTGAGGGTCTGTGGCTGGTCAGGCACACTGGATCTGAAATAAACAGAAAACAGGAATTTTAAAGGCTGGAAAGTGAACTGTTATATCAGAATAAAGAGAATAATAGAAGTGGGCTGGGTCAGAGGCTCAGCAGATGGTTTGGGGTTGGTGAAGACAGGTTGCAGGGAGATTAAAACAGGATTTACATGATCAGGCTCAAAATTCCTTCTAATATCAGCTCAGAGTTAAATGACTGTAAGATTAAACAAATTATTAAACCCTGGCACATAAATTCAATTAGACACAGAGGACAGGTAAATGAGATGTGTTCAGGAGATAGTGTGTACTACTTGAAATCAACTTCCACGAGACCCAGTGAAAGTCAGGGCTAGTACTTGCAATACAGAAAATTCTGAAAAAATATTTAAATTCCAGAAATTGAGAGGTCCTGGCCCTGGTCAGGCATGCTGGATCAATGAAATAAAGTAGAAAAACAGGATTTGTAAAGGCTGGAGGAGGGTGGGCTGGTTGCTTCAGAACAAGAGAATAATGAAGTAAAGCAGGATCAGAGGAACTCAACAGGCAGTTTCGAGGGGTTGGGAAGGAGACAGATTGTAGGAGCAGAGAGGTAAAAACACCACAGTCAAGACACAAAATTCAGTTCTAATATCAACTCAGAACTTAAAATGACTGAAAGGATTAAACAAATTATTAAACCATGGCACATAAATTCAACTAAAGACACAGAGGAGATTCAATATTGTGAGATGTGTTCCAGCAGGAGATAGTGTGGACACTTTGAAATCAACTCACTTTCACAAATGCAAAATTCAGGGCTAGAACCTTGCAGTAGAGAAGTTTCTGAAGAACTGGTTGGAGTTCAGAAATGAAGTGGTCATGGCCAGGTGTAAGCACCCTGGATTCCTGAAAGAATGTTGAAACACTGGGATTTTTAAAGGCTTTAATAGTAGGCCTGTACATCAGAACAAAGTGAATATAAAAGTGTGTATGGTCAATGAGCTCAGCAGATGGTTTGAGGGTTGGGTAGGAGACAGGTTGCAGGGCAGAGAATAAAGAAAATTTACACAGTCAAGGCTCGAAAATTCACTTCTCATTTCAACTCAGAACTTAAATGTCTGTAAGCATAAAACAAATTATTATAAACCTGGCATAAATTCAACTAGAATCAGAGGAATACAGTAGTGAGAGATGTGTTCAGCGGAGATAATTAGGTCACTTGGATATTCAACTTCCAATGCTAACAAATCCAAAGTCAGGGCTAGTACTTTGCAGTACAAGAGATTCCCTGAAGAACTGTTTAGGTTCAGAAATTGAAGTCCAGTAGCCTAGCCTAGGCATGATGGATCCTTGAAATAAGTAGAAAAACAGGATTTTAAAGAGAATACTAGAAGAGGGCAGGGTCACGAGAGCTCAGCAGACTGTTCTGGGTTTGGTTAGGAGACAGGTTGCAGGAGCAGAGAGTAAAGAAGGATTTACACAGCCAAGGTTCAAAATTCACTTCAATATCAACTCAGAACTTAGAATAACTGGAAGGATTAAATAAATTATTAAACTCTGACACATAAAATTCCACTAGGAAACACAGTGGGAGAATGCTGTAGTTAGAAATGTGTTCAGCTGGAGACAGAGTGGGCCATGAAATCAGCTTCTCCAGGTACCAAATCCAAAACTCAGAGCTTAGTACCTTGCAGTACAGAGATTTCTGAGAAGAATTGTTTAGGTTCCAGAAATTGAGGGGTCCGTGGCCTGATCTGGGCATGCTGGAACCTTGAAATAAAGTAGAAAAACAGGATTTTTAAAAGACTGTAGGAGTAAACGATACATCAGAACAAAGAGAATAATAGAAGTGGGCAGGGATATTGAGCTCAGCCAGACTGTTTTGAGGGGTTGGGCATTAGACAGGTTGCAGGGCAGAGAATAAAAGGATTTACACAATCAAGGCTCAAAATTCATTTCTAATATCAACTCAACACTTAAAATGACTGTAATGATTAAACAAATTATTAAACCCTGGCACATAAATTCAACTAGAGATACAGAGGAGATACAGCAGTTAGATATTTTCAGCAGGAGATAGTGTTGGCCCTTGAAATCAGCATCAATTGGTATCTAATCAAAAAGAGGGCTAGTACATTTGCCAAAACAGAGAATTTCTGAAAATCTGTTTAGATTCTAGAAATTGAGGGTCCATAGCCTGGTGAAGGCATGCTGGTTCCCTGAAAATAAAGTGGAAAAGCAGGATTATTAAGGAGGCTGAAGGATTAGGATTGTTACTTCAGAACAAGAGAATAACAGAAGTTTACAGGGTCAGAGAGCTCAGCAGACAGTTTGAGGGGTTGGGTGGGAGACAGATTGCAGGGCAGAGAGTAAAGAAGGATTTACACAGACAGGACTCAAAATTCATTTCTAATATCAACTCAGAACTTAAAAGACTGTGGAGATTAAACAAATGATTAAACCCTGGCACATAAATTCAGCTAGAGACACAGAGAATACAGTAGTATTGAGAGATGTGCTCGAGTAGAGGAGTAGTGTGGGCCATTAGTAGTCAGCTTCACTGGTACCAAATCAAGTCAGGGCTAGTAACACGGTACTAGAATTTCCTGACTGTTTGGGTTCAGAAATTGAGATATCCGTGGCCTGGTCAAGGTCATGGATTCTGAAATAAAGTACAAAAATACAGGATTGATAAAGGCTGGAGGTGAGCTTATCACATCAAAACAAAGAGAATAATAAAAGTGGTCAGGGTCAGACAGCTCAGCAGATGGTTTGGGGTTGGGTAGGAGACAGGTTGCTGGGCAGAGGAACAAAAGAAGGATTTATACAGTCAAGGCTCAAATTCACTTATTCACTCTAATATCAACTCAGAACTTAAAATGACTGTAAGGAATAAACAAATTATTAAACCCTGGCAAATAAATTCAACTAGAGATACAGAGGAGATACAGTAGTTAGAGATGTGTTCAGTAGGTGCTAGTGTGGGCCTCTCGAAATCAGCTTCCACTGGTGCCAAATCCAAAGTCAGGGCTTGTGCCTTGCAGTACCAGAGGATTTCAGAAAAACTACTTAGTTTCCAGAAAGTGAGGTGTCCGTGGCCTGTTCTAGGCATGCTGGATCCCTGAAATAAATTAGAAAACAGTTTTTAAGGCTGGAGGAGTAGGATTGATATATCTGAATAAAGAGAATAATAGAATGTGGGCAGGAGTAGAGAGCTCCAGCAAACAGTTTGGGGGTTGGGTAGGGAGACAGGTTGCAGGACAGAGGAATAAAAAGAAGAGTTTACACAGTCAAGGCTCAAAATTCTTCTAATATCAACTCAGAACTTAAAATGACTGTAAGCATTAAACAAATTATTAAACCTTAGCTCATAAATTCAACTAGAGACACATGGGAGTTACAGTAGTTAGAGATGTGTACAGCAGGAGCTAGTGTAGGCCTCTCAGAAATCAACTTCCACTGGTTCGAAATCCAAGAAGTCAGGGCTAGTAACTTCAATACAGAGAATTTCTGAAAAACTGTTTTAGGTTCAGAAAATGAGGGGTCCGATGGCCTGGTCAGGCATGCTGGATCCCTGAAATAATCATAGTAAAACAAGATTGTTAAAGGCTGGGTAGTAGAGCTTGTTACATTATGAAACAAGGAGAATAATAAAAGTGGGAGGTCAGAGGCTGGGTAGATGGTTTGGGGGTTGGGTGGAGACAGGTTGCAGGGCAGAGAACATAAGAATGATTGACACAGTCAAGGCTAAAATTGCTTCTAATATCAACTCAGAACTTAAAACGACTGTAAGGATTAAACAAATTGTTAAAGCCTGGCACATAAATTCAACTAGAGACACAGGAAGACACAGCAGTTAGAGATGTTTTCAGCTGGAGATAGTGTAGTCCCACTTGGAAATCAGCTTCCTGGTGCCAAATCCAAAAGTCGAGGACTAGTTCCTTGCAGTACCAGAATTTCTGAAAAACTGCTTAGGTTCCAGATATTGGGTGTCTGTGGCCTGGTCAAGGCACACTGGATCCCTGAAATAAAGCAGAAAAACAAGATTTTAAATGCTGGAGGAGTAGACTTGCTATATCAGAATAAAGAGAATAATAGAAGGCCTAGGTCAGAGAACTCAGCAGACGGTTTCATGTAAAGTGGAGTAGGGGACAGGTTGCAGGGCAGAGGAATAAAAAAGTTTTACACAGTCAAAGGCTCAAAATTCACTTCTATTACCAACTCAAGTTAAAATGACTGTAAGGAATAAACAAATTATTAAACCCTAGCACATAAATTCAACTAGAATACAGAGGAAATACAGTAGTTAGAAATGTGTTCAGCTGGTGGTAGTGTGGACCTCTCAGAAATCAGCTTCCACTGGTGCAAATCCAAAGTCAGGGCTAGTTCCTTGCAGTACTGAGAATTTCTGAAAAACTGCTAGGTTCCAGATAATGAGGGGTCTGTTGCCTGTTCTAGGCACACTGGATTCTAGAAATAAATTAGAAAAAACAGATTTTTAAAGGCTGGAGGAGTGAAACATCACATCAGAACAAAGAGTTATAAATGACTGTAAGATTAAACAAATTATTAAACCGGAACTTTAATTCATCTTGAGGCAGAGAGGAAGATACAGTAATTAGAGATGTGTTCAGCAGGAGATAATGTGGAGCCTCTTGGAATTCACTTCCACTGGTAGCAAATCAAAAGTTAGGGCAAGTGCCTTGCTTTAGAAAGGAATTCTGAAAAACTGATTAGGTTCCAGAATTGGGGGTCTTGGCCTGGTCTAAGCACACTGGATCACAGAAATAAAGTAGAATAAACAGGATTTTTTAAGGCTGTAGGGTGAGATTTGTTACATCAGAACAAAGAGAATAATACAAATTGGCAGGGTCAGAGAGTTCAGCAGGCGGTTTGGGTGATGAGTAATAGAAAAGTTGCAGAGCAGAGAGTAAAATAGGGATTTTCAAAGTCAAGTTTCAAATTTCCTTCTAATATCAACTCAGAACTTAAAATGACTTTGAGGATTAAACAAATTATTAAACCCTGGCACATAAATTAAACTAGAGGCACAGTGGGATATACAGTAGTTAACAATGTGTTCAGCTGGTGATAGTGTGGGCCACTTGGAAATCAGCTTCCACTGGTACCAAATCAAAAGACAGGGCTAGTACTTATGCAGTGCAGAGGACATCTGAAAAACTTCTTGGTTCTAGAAATTGAGAGGTACGTGGCCTGGTCAAGGCAGTCTGTAGCTGTGAATAAGTAGAAAAACAGGATTGTTAAAGGAGGCTGGAGGAGTATGCTTGTTACATTGGAACAAGGAGAATAATAAAAGTGGGAGGGTCAGAGAGCTCAGCAGATGGTTTTGTAGGTTGGGTAGGAGACAGGTTGCAGGGCAGAGAACAAAAGAATTTTGACACAGTCAAGGCTCAAAATTCACTTCTAAATAACTCCAGACTTAAAATGACTGTAAGGATTAAACAAATTAGTCAAACCCTGGCACATAAATTCAACTAGAGACATAGAGAATACAGTAGTTAGAGATGTTATCAGCAGAGATAGTGTGGTCACTTGGAAATCAGCTTCCACTGGTACCAAATCCAAAGTCAGAGCTTGTACCTTGCAGTACAGAAATTTCTGAAAAACTGTTTAGGTTCCAGAAATTGAGAGGTCTGTGTGTTTCAGAGCACGTGGATCCCTGAAATAATGTGGAAAAACTGAATTTTTAAGGCTGGAGGTGTGAAGCATTTACATCAGAACAAGATAATAACAGAAGTTTACAGGGTCAGAGAGCTCAACAGACAGTTTGAGGGGTTGAGTAGGAGACAGATTGCAGGGCAGAGGTAAAGAGGATTTACATAGTCGGGGCTCAAAATTCATTTCTAATATCAACTCAGAACTTAAAATGACTGTAGGGATTAAACAAATTAATAAACCCTGGCACATAAATTCAACAAGAGACACAGAGGAGATACAGTAGTTGGGAATGTGTTCAGTAGGGTAGTGAGGAAACTCGAAACCAACTTCCAGTGCTGCCAATTCAAAAGTCAGGGCTAGTACCTTGCAGTACTGAGAATTTCTGAAAAACTGTTTAGGTTCCAGAAATTGGAGTTGTCTGTAGCCTGGTCAAGGCATGCTGGATTCCTGAAATAAAGTACAAAACAAGATTGATAAAGGCTGGAGGAGTAGGCTTATCACATCAGAACAAAGAGAATAATAAAAGTGGTCAGGGTCAGAGAGCTCAGCAGACGGTTTGGCAGGTTGGGAAGGGGACTGATTGCAGGGCAGAGAGTAAAGAAGGATTTACACAGTCAAGGCTCAAAATTCACTTCTAATATCAACTCAGAACTTAAAATGACTGTAAGCATTAAACAAATTATAAACCTTAGCTCATAAATTCAACTAGAGACACAGAGGGTTGCAGTAGTTAAAGATGGCTGGCAGGAGCAAGTGTTGGCCTCTCAGAAATCAACTTCCACTGGTACGAAATCCAAAGTCAGGGCTAGTAACTTGCAATACGAGAATTTCTGAAAACTGTTTAGGTTCCAGAAAATGAGGGTCCGTGGCCTGGTCAATGCACGCTGGATCCCTGAAATAAAGTGAAAAACAGGATTGTTAAATCAGGAGGATTAGACTTGTTACGTCAGAACAAAGAGAATAATAGAAATGAGCAGGATCAGAGATCTCAGGAGGCAGTTTGGGGGTTGGGTAGGAGACAGATTGCAGGGCAGAGAGTAAAGAAGGATTTACACAGTCAAGGCTCAAAATTCACTTCTAATATCAACTCAGAACTTAAATTGACTGTAAGGTTAAATGAATTATTAAGCCCTGGCATATAAATTCAGCTAGACACACAGAGGCATGTACAGTAGTTAGAGATGTGTTCAGCAAGAGATAGTTTGGGACACTTGGAAATCAGCTTGCACTGTTACCAAATCCAAAAGTCAGAGGCTAGTGCCTTGCAGTATAGAGGATTTCAGAAAGCAGATTGAGGTTACAGAAATTGTGGGGTGCATGGCCTGGTCAAGGCATGCTGGACCCCTGAAATAAAGTAGAAAAACAGGATTTTAATGGCTGGAGGGTATGCTTGTTACATCAGAACAAAGAGAATAATAGAAGTGGGCAGGGTCAGAGAGGTCACGCAGACAGTTTAGGGAGTTGGTTCAGAGACAGGTTGCAGGGCGAGAGAATAAAAGCAGGATTTACACAGTCAAGGCTCAAAATTCAGTTCAAATATCAACTCAGAACTTAAAATGACTGTAAGGATTGAACAAATTATTAAACCCTGGCACATAAATTCAACTAGAGATACAGAGGAGATACAGCAGTTTGAGAAGTTTTCAACAGGAGATAAGTGGGCCACTTGAAATCAGCTTCCATTGGTATCAAATCCAAAAGAAGGGCTAGTACATTGCAATACTGAGAATTTCTGAAAATCTGTTTAGGTTCTAGAAATTGAGGGGTCTGTGGCCTGGTGAAGGCACGCACTGATTCCCTGAAAATAAAGTGAGAAGCAGGATTGTTAAAGGCTGCAGGGTGAGGCCTGTTACATCAGAACAAAGAGAAAAATAAAAGTGGGCAAGGTAAGAGGCTCAGCAGACGGTTTGAGGTGTGGGTTGGTGATAGGTTGCAGGACAGAGAACAAAAGAATGATTTACACAGTCAAGTCTCAAAATTCACTTCAAATATCAACTCAGAAATTAAAATGACAGAAATATTAAACAAATTATTAAACCCTACGACATAAATTCAACTAGAGACACAGAAGAAAGATACAGCAGTTAGAGATGTTTTCAGGAGGAGATAGTGTGGCCACTTGGAAATCAGCTTCCACTGGTTCCAAATACAAAAGTCAGACTAATACCTTGCAGTACAAAAGAATTTCTGTAAAACTGTTTAGGTTCCAGAAATTGAGGGTTTGTAGCCTGGTCAGGGCACACTGGATCCCTGAAACAAAGCAGAAAACAAGATTTTAAAGGCTGGAGGAGAAGGCTTTATTTCAGAATAAAGAGAATAATAAAGTGGGCATCATCAGAGAGCTCAGCAGACAGTTTACGGGTTGAGTAGGAGACAGGTTGCAGGGCAGAGAATAAAAAGGATTTACACAGTCAAGGCTCCAAATTCACTTCTAATATCAACTCAGAACTTAAAATGACTGTAAGGATTAAATAAATTATTAAACCCTGGCACACAAATTCAACTAGAGACACAGAGGGACATACAGTAGTTAGAGATGTGTTCAGCAGGAAATAATGTGGGCCACTTGGAAATTAGCTTCCACTGGTAGCAAATCAAAAGTCAGTGCTGGTATCCTGCAGTACAGAGAATTTCTGAGAAACTGTTCAGGTTCCAGAAATTGTAGAAAATATAAGAAAAATAGCAGGACAAGAGGACACAGCATGAGATTGAGGAGGCCGATTAAGGGGAATGTGAAATTCTTTTTCACAAAAGGGTGGTGGATGCATGGAATGGCTTACCACAGAAGTGGTGGCTATGAATACAGTGCAGGGCTTCAAACAGGCATGGGATAGGCATAAGGAGCAATACAAATGACTATGAATAGATGGGTCACTGATGAGCAAAGGCGATGGCACATTTATAAGGTAGAAAAGAAATGGGCAGACTGGATGGGTTTGCAGTCCTTATCTGTAAATCAACTATGTTTCTATGTAAGACACGCTGGATCCCTGAAATAATGTTGAAAACAGAATTTTCAAAGGCAGGAGGAGAGGCTTGTCACATCAGAACAAAGAGAATAATAGAAGTGGGCAGGGTCAGAGAGCTCAGCAGATGGTTTGGGGGTTGGGTAGAGACAGGTTGCAGGGCAGAGAGTAAAGAAGGATTTACACAGTCAAGGCTCAAAATTCACTTCTAATATCATCTCAGAACTTTAAAATGACTGTAAGGATTAAACAAAATATTAAACCCTGGCACATAAATTCAACTAGAGACACACAGGCATATACAGTAGTTAGAGATGTGTTCAGCATGAGATAGTGTAGGCCCCTTGAAATAAGGTTCCACTATACCAAATCCAAAGTCAAGACTACTACACTTGCAGAACAGAGATTTCTGAAAAACTGATTAGGTTCCAGAAATTGAGGGTCTTGGCCTGGTCTAGGCACACTGGATCACTGAAATAGAAGTAGAAAAACAGGATTTTTAAAGGCTGTAGGAGCAGGCTTGTTACATCAGAACAAAGAGAATAATAGAAGTGGGCGGGTCAGAGAGCTCAGCTGATGGTTTGGGGGTTGGGTAGGAGACAGGTTGCAAGGCAGAGAGTAAAGAAGGATTTACACAGTCAAGGCTCAAAATTCACTTCTAATATCATCTCAGAACCTAAAATGACTGTAAGGATTAATCAAATTTTTAAATCCTGGCAACATAATTCAACTAGAGAAACACAGGCATATACAGTAGTTGGATGTGTTCAGCATGAGACAGTGTGGGCCTTGGAAATAAGGTTCCTGGTACCAAATCAAAAGGCAAGACTACTACCTTGCAGTACAAGAGAATTTCTGAAAAACTGTTTAGGTTCCAGAAGTTGAGAGGTCTTGTGGCCTTGTCAAAACACTGGAGTCCTGAAATAAAGTGGAAAACTGGATTTTTCAAGGCTGGAGGAGTAGGCATTGTTACATCAGAACAAAGAGAATAATAGAAGTTTACAGGGTCAGAGAGCTCAGCAGACAGTTTGAGGGGCTGAGTAGGAGACAGATTGCAGGGCAGAGTAAAGAAGGATTTACACAGTGAAGGCTCAAAATTCATTTCTAATATCAACTCAAAACTTAAAATGACTTTAGGATTAAACAAATTATTAAACCCTGGCATCAAATTCAACTAGAGACACAGAGAGAGATACAGTAGTTAGAGATGTGTTCAGTAGGAGGTAGTGGGGCCACTAGGAAACCAGCTTCCTCTGGTACCAAATCAAAAGTCAGGCCTAGTACCTTGCAGTACTGAGAATTTCAGAAAAACAGTTTAGGTTTCAGAAAGTGGGGTGTCCTTAGCCTGGTCAAGGCATGCTAGATTCCTGAAATAAAGTAGAGAAACAGGATTGATAGAAGGCTTGAGGGTAGGCTTATCACATCAGAACAAAGAGAATAATAAAAGTGGTCATGGTCAGAGAGCTCAGCAGATGGTTTGGGGGATGGGTAGGAGACAGGTTGCTGGACAGAGGAACAAAGAAGGATTTACACAGTCAAGGCTCAAAATTACTTCTAATATCAACTCAGAACTTAAAATGACTGTAAGGAATTAAGAAATTATTAAACTATGGCACATAAATTCAACTAGAGATACAGAGGGAAATACAGTAGTTAGAGATGTGTTCAGCAGGAGGTAGCGTGGGTCTCTCAGAAATCAGCTTCCAATGGTGCCAAATCCAATAGTAAATTCTAGTACCTTGCAGTTCAGAGATTCTGAAAAACTGCTAAGGTTCCAAGAAATCGAGGGCCGTGGCCTGTTCAAGAGGCATGCTGGATCCCTGAAATAAAGAAATAAACAGGATTTTTAAAGGCTGGTGGAGTAGGACTGATACATCTGAATAAAGAGAATAATAGATGTGGGCAGGGTAAGAGAGCTCAGAAGACAATTTGGGGGTTGGGTAGGAGACAGGTTGCAAGACAGAGAATAAAAAGAGGATTTACACAGTCAAGGCTCAAAATTCACTCTAATATCAACTCAGAACTTAAAATTACTGTAAGGATTAAACAAATTATTAAACTTGGCTCATAAATTCAACTACAGACACAGAGGGAGTTACAGTAGTTAGAGATGTGAACAGCAGGAGCAGTGTGAGCCACTCAGAAATCAATTTCCACTGGATGGAAATCCAAAAGTCAGGGCTAGTAACTTGCAAGACAGAGAATTTCTGAAAACTGTTCAGGTTCCAGAAAATGAGGGGTCCGTGGCCTGGTCAGAGGCATGCTGGATCCCTGAAATAAAGTAGAAAACAGGATTTTTAAAGGATGGAGGAATAGGCTTTTACATCAGAACAAAGAGAATAATAGAAATGGGCAGGATCAGAGATCCTAGCAGATGGTTTGGGGGTTGGGTAGGAGACAGATTACGGGGAGAGAGTAAAGAAGGATTTACACAGTCAAGGCTCCAAAATTCACTTCTAATATCAACTCAGAACTTAAATTGACTGTAAGGGTTAAATGAATTATTAAGCCCTGGCACATAAATTCAGCTAGAGACACACAGGCATGTACAGTAGTTAGAGATATGTTCAGCATGAGATAGTTTGGGACACTTGAAATCAGCTTGCACTGTTACCAAACCAAAAGTCAAGGCTAGTACCTTGCAGTACAGAGGATTTCAAAAACTGTTTAGTTTACAGAAATTGTGGGGTGCATGGCCTGGTCAAGGCATGCTGGACCCCTGAAATAAAGTAGAAAACAGGATTTTTAATGGCTGGAGAAGTGAGCATTACATCAGAACAAAGAGAATAATAGAAGTGGGCAGTGTCAGAGAGGTCTGCAAATAGTTTTGGGAGTTGGGTCGGAGACAGGTTGCAGGGCAGAGAAAAAAGCAGGACTCACACAGTCAAGGCTCAAATTTACTTCAAATATCAACTCAGAACTTAAAATGACTGTAAGGATTAAACAAATTATTAAACCCTGGCACATAAATTCAACTAGAGATACAGAGGAGATACAGCAGTTAGAGATGTTTTCAACAGGAGATAGTGTGTGCCACTTGGAAATCAGCTGCCATTGGTATCAAATCCAAAAGAAGGGCTAGTACATTGCAATACATAGAATTTCTGAAAAGCTGTTTTAGTTCTAGAAATTGAGGGTCCGTGCTGACAGTGAAACACGCTGGTTCCTGAAATAAAGTAGAAAAGCAGGATTGTTAAAGGCTGGAGGAGTAGGCTTGTAACATAAGAACAAAGAGAATAATAGAAGTGGGCAGGATCAGAGATCTCAGCAGACGGTTTGGGGGCTTGGTAGAGACACATTGCAGGGCAGAGGAAAAAAAAAGGATTTACACAGTCAAGGCTCAAAATTCACTTCTAATATCAACTCAGAACTAAAAATGACTGTAAGGGTTAAATGAATTATTAAGCACTGGCACGTAAATTCAACTAGAGACCCAGAGGCATACACAGTAGTTAGAGATGTGTTCAGCATGAGATAGTGTGGGACACTTGGAAATCAGCTTCCACTGTTACCAAATCCAAAGTCAGGGCTAGTACCTTGCAGTACCGAGAATTTCTGAAAAACTGTTTTAAGTTCCAGAAATTGAGGGGTCCGTGGCCTGTCAAGGCACACTAGATCTCTGAAATAAAGTGAAAAACAGGATTGCTAAAGGCTGGAGAGTAGACTTGTTACATTAGAACAAAGAGAAAATAAAAGTGGACAGGGCAAGAGAGCTCAGCAGGCGGTTTGGGGTGTCGGTAGGAGACAGGTTGCAGGGCAGAGAAAAAGAATGATTTACACAGTCAAGTCTCAAAATTCACTTCTAATATCAACTCAGAACTTAAAATGACTGTAAGGATTAAACAAATTATTTAACCCTGGGACATAAATTCAACTAGAGACACAAAGGAAGATACAGCAGTTGAGAAGTTTTCAGGAGGAGATAGTGTGGGCCACTTGGAAGTCAGCTTCCACTGGTACCAAATACAAAAGTCAGGGCTAGTACCTTGCAGTACAGAGAATTTCTGAAAAACTGTTTAGGTTCCAGAAATTGAGGGTTTGTGGCCTGGTCAAGGCACTCTGGATCCTGAAATAAAGCAGAAAAACAGGATTTTTAAAGGCTGGAGGAGTAGGCTTGTTATCGAGAATAAAGAGAATAATAGAAGCAGGCAGGGTCAGAGAGCTCAGCAGACAGTTTGCGGGCTGGGTAGGAGACAGGTTGCAGGGCTGAGAATAAAAAGGATTTACACAGTCAAGGCTAAAATTCACTTCTAATATCAACTCAGAACTTAAAATGACTGTAAGGATTAAACAAGTTATTAAACCCAGGCACACAAATTCTACTAGAGACACAGAGGGAGATATATTAGTTAGATGTATTCAGCAGGAAATAAGTGTGGGTCACTTGGAAATTAGCTTCCACTGGTAGCAAATCAAAAGTCAGTGCTGGTATCTTGCAGTACAGAGAATTTCTGAGAAACTGTTTAGGTTCCAGAAATTGAGGGGCCGTGGTCTGGTCAAGGCATGCTGGATCCTAAAATAACGTAGAAAAACAAAATTTTCAAAGGCTGGAGGAGTAGGCTTGTCACATCAGAACAAAGAGAATAATAGAAGTGGGCAGGGTCAGAGAGCTCATCAGATGGTTTGAGGGTTGGGTAGGAGACAGGCATCGGGGCAGAGAGTAAAGAAGAATTTACACAGTTGAGGCTCAAATTCACTTCAAATATCCACTCAGAACTTAAAATGACTGTATGGATTAAACAAATTATTAAACCCTGAACATTAATTCAACTAGAGGCAGAGAGGAAGATACAGTAGTTAGAGATGTGTTGCAGGGATAATGCGGACCTCTTGGAAATCACTTCCACTGGTAGCAAATCAAAAAGTTAGGGCAAGTACTTTGCATTTGAGAAGTTTCTGAAAACTGATTAGGTTCCAGAAATTGAGGGGTCTTGGCCTGGTCTAGGCACACTGGATCACTGAAATAAAGTAGAAAACAGGATTTTTAAGGCTGTAGAAGTAGGCTTGTTACATCAGAACAAAGAGAATAATAGAAGTGGGCAGGGTCAGAGAGCTCAGCAGATGGTTTGTGGATTGGGTAGGAGACAGGTTGCAGGGCAGAGAGTAAAATAAGGATTTACACAGTCAAGGCTCAAAATTCACTTCTAATATCATCTCAGAACTTAAAATGACTGTAAGGATTAAACAAAATATTAAATCCTGGAACATAAAATTCAACTAGAGACACACAGGCATATACAGTAGTTAGAGTTGTGTTCAGCATGAGATAGTGTGGGCCACTTGAAAATAAGGTTCCACTGGTACCAAATCAAAAGTCAAGACTACTACCTTGCAGTACAGAGGATTTTTGAAAAACTGTTTAGGTTCCAGAAATTGAGAGGTCTGTGGCCTGGTCAAGGCATGCTGGACCCCTGAAATAAAGTAGAAAACAGGATTTTTAATGGCAGGAGGAGTAGGCTTGTTACATCAGAACAAAGAGAATAATACATATGGGCAGGGTCAGAGAGTTCAGCAGACGGTTTGGGTGATGGATAATAGACAAGTTGCAGGGCAGAGAGTAAAATATGGATTTACACAGTCAAGGCTCAAATTTCACATCTAATATTAACTCAGAACTTAAAATGACTTTAGGGATTAAACAAATTATTAAACCCTGGCACATAAATTAAACTAGAGGCACAGGGAAATACAGTAGTTAGCAATGTGTTCAGCTGGAGATAGTGTGGGCCACTTGGAAATCAGCTTTCACTGGTAGCAAATCCAAAAAGACAGGGCTAATACTTTGCAGTGCAAAGGATTTCTGAAAAACTGCTTAGCGTCCAGAAATTGAGGGGTCCGTGGCCTGGTCAAGGCAGCTGTAGCTCTGAAATAAAGTAGAAAAACAGGATTGTTAAAGGCTGGAGCTGTAGGTTTGTTGCATTATAACAAGGAGAATAATAAAAGTGGGGAGGGTCAGAGAGCTCAGCAGACGGTTTGGGGTTGGGTAGGAGACAGGTTGCAGGGCAGAGAACAAAAGAATGATTAACACAGCCAATGCTCAAAATTCACTTCTAATATCAACTCAGAACTTAAAATGACTGTAAGGATTAAACAAATTATTAAACCCTGGCACATAAATTCAACTAGAGACATAGAGGGACATTCAGTAGTTAGAGATGTTATCAGCAGGAGATAGTGTGGGCCACTTGGAAATCAGCTTCCAATGGTACACAAATCCAAAAGTCAGGGCTAGTGCCTTGCAGTACAGAGGATTTCTGAAGAAATGTTTACGCTCCAGAAAATGAGGGGTCCGTGGCCTGGTCTAGGCATCATGCATCCTGAAATTAAGTAGAAAAGCAGGATTTTAGAGGCTGGAGGAGTAGGCTTGTTTCATCAGAACAAAGAGAATAATAGAAGTGGGCAGGGTGAGAGAGCTCAGGAGACTGTTTGGGGTTGGGAAGGAGACAGGATGCAGGAAGAGAGTAAAAGAAGGATTAAGACAGTGAAGGCTCAAAATTCACTTCTATTATCAACTCTGAACTTAAAATGACTGTAACGGTTAAACGCAATTATTAAGCCCTGCACATAAATTCAGCTAGAGACACAGAGGCACGTACTGTAGAAAGAAATGTGTTCAGCATGACATAGTTTGGGACACTTGGAAATCAGCTTCCACTGTTACCAAATCCAAAAGTCAGGGCTTGTACCTTGCAGTATAGAGGATTTCAGAAAAACTGTTTAGGTTACAGAAGTTGTGGGGTCCATGGCCAGGTCAAGGCAAGCTGGACCCCTGAAATAAAGTAGAAAACAGTATTTTAATGGCTGGAGGATAGGCTTGTTACATCAGAACAAAGAGAATAATAGAAGTGGGCAGGGTCAGAGAGGTCAGCAGATGGTTTTGGAGTTGGATCAGAGACAGGTTGCAGGGCAGAGAATAAAGAAGGATTTACACAGTCATGACTCAAAATTCACTTCAAATATCAGCTCAGAACTTAAAATGACTGTAAGGAATAAACAAATTATTAAACCCTGGCACATAAATTCAACTAGTGACTCAGAGAGAGATACAGAAGTTAGAGATGTGTTCAGTAGGAAGTAGTGTGGGCCACTCAGAAATCAGCTTCCACTGGTACTAAATCCAAAAGTCAGGATAGTACCTTGCAGTAGAAGGATTTCTGAAAACTGCTTAGGTTCCAGAAATTACGGGTCCGTGGCCTGTTACAGGCACCTTGGATCACTAAAATAATGTTAAAAACAGGACTTTTAAAGGCTGTAGTAGTAGGCCTTTACATCAGAACAAAGTGAATAATAGAAGTGGGCAGGGTCAGAGAGCTCAGCAGATGGTTTGGGGGTTGGCTAGGAGACAGGTTGCAGGGCAGAGAATAAAGAAGGATTTACTCAGTCAAGGCTCAAAATTCACTTCTAATATCAACTCAGAACTTGCAATGACTGTAATGATTAAACAAATTATTAAACCCTGGCACATAAATTCAGCTAGAGACACAGAGGGAGATACAGTAGTTTGAGATGTGTTCAGCAGGAGATAGTGTGGGCCACTTGGAAATCAGCTCCACAGACACCAAACCCAAAAGTCAGGGCTAGTACCTTGCAGTAGAGAGGATTTCTGAAAACTGTTTAGGTTCCATATATTAAGGTCCCTGGCCTGGTGTAGGCACCAGGATCCCTAAAATAATGCAGAAAAACAGGATTTTTAAAGGCTGTAGTAGTAGGCCTGTTACATCAGAGCAAAGTGAATAATTGAAGAGGGCATGGTCAGAGAGCTCAGCAGATGGTTTGGGGTTGGGTAGGAGACAGGTTGCAGGGCACAGAATAAAAGAAGGATTTACACAATCAAGGCTCAAAATTCACTTCAAATTTCAACTCAGATCTTAAAATGACTAGAAGCAGTAAACAAATTATTAAACCCTGGCACATAAATTCAACTAGGGGCACAGAGAGAATACAGTAGTTAGAGATGTGTTCAGCAGGAGATTGTGAGGCCACTTGTAAATTAGCTTCCAATGGTACCAAATCCAAAAAGTCAGGGCTGAGTGCCTTGCAGTACTGAGGATTTCTGAAGAAATGTTTACGTTCCAGAAATTGAGGGGTGCATGGCATGGTCTAGGCACGCTGGATCTCTGAAATAAAGTAGAAAAGCAGGATTTTAGGGGCTGGAGGAGTAGACTTGTTACATCAGAACAAAGAGAATAATAGAAGTGGGCACGGTGAGAGAGCTCAGCAGAATGTTTGGGGGTTGGGTAGGAGACAGGTTGCAGGGCAGAGAGAAAAAGAAGAATTTACACAGTCAAGGCTCAAAATTCACTTCCAATATCAACTCAGAACTTAAAATGATTGTAAGGATTAAATAAATTATTAAACTATGGCACTTCAATTCACCTAGAGACACAGTTGTAGATACAGCAGTTATAAATTTGTTCAGCAGGAGATAGTGTGATCCACTTGGAAATAAGCTTCTACTGGTACTAAATCCAAAACTCAGGGCTAGTACCATGCAGTTCACCGTATTTCTGAAGAATTGTTTAGTTTCCTGAAAATGATGGGTTCTTGGCCTGGTCTAGGCATGCTGGAACCCTGAAATAAACTAGAAAACTGGATTTTAAAGGCTGTAGGAGTATGCTTAATTTATCAGAACAAATAGAATAATAGAAGTGGGCAGGTCATTGAGCTCAGCAGACACTGTGGGGGGTTGGGCATGAGACAGGTTGCAGGGCAGAGAATAAAAGAAGGAATTACACAGTCAAGGCTCAAAATTCACTTTAATATCAACTCAGAACTTAAAATGACTGTAAGGATGAAACAAATTAGGCTCAAAATTCACTTCTAATATCAAATCAGAACGTAAAATGAATGTAAGGATTAAACAAATTATTAAACTCTGGCACATAAATTCACCTAGAGGCATAGAGGGAGATACAGAAGTGTGAGATGTGTTCAGGAGAAGATAGTGTGGGCCACCTGGGTATCAGCTTCCACTCTCAACAAATGCAAAGTCAGGGCTTGTACCTTGCAGTGAGAGGATTTCTGAAAACTATTTAGGTTCCAGAAATTAAGGGGTCCGTGGCCTGGTGTAGGCACCCTGGATCACTAAAATAATGTAGAAAAACAGGATTTCTAAAGGGTGTAGTAGTAGGCCTGTTACATCAGAACAAAGTGAATAATAGAAGTGGGCAGGGTCAGAGAGCTCAGCAGATTGTTTGGGGGTTGGGTAGGAGACAGGTTGCAGGGCAGAGAATAAAAGAAGGATTTACACAGTCAAGGCTCAAAATTCACTTCTAATTTCAACTCAGAACTTAAAATGACTCTAAGCATTAAACAAATTATTAAACCCTGGCACATAAATTCAACTAGAGGCACAGAGGGGATACAGTATTGTGAGATGTGTTTAGGAGGAGATAGTGTGGCCACTTGGAAATCAGCTTCCACTGGTACCAAATCCAAAAGTCAGGTCTAGGACTTTGCAGTAGAGGATTCCTGAAAACTGTATAGGTTCCAGAAATTGATGCGTCCATTGCCTGCTGTAGGGACGCTGGTCCCTGAAATAATGTAGAAAACAGAATTTAAAGGCTGTAGTAGTAGGTCTGTTACATCAGAACAAAGTGAATAATTGAAGTGGGCAGGGTCAGAGAGCTCAGCAGACGGTTGGGGGATTGGGTAGGGGCTGATTGCAGGGCAGAGAGTAAAAGAAGGAGTTACACAGCCAAGGCTCAAAATTCACTTGTAATATCAACTCAGAACTTAAAATAACTGTAAGGATTAAACAAATTATTAAACCCTGACATAAATTCAACTAGTGACACAAAGGAGACACAGTAGTTTGAGATGTGTTCAGCAGGAGATAGTGTGGGCCACTTGGAAATCAGCTTCCACTGGCACCAAATCCAAAAGTCAGGGCTAGTACCTTGCAGTAGAGAGGATTTCTGAAAAACTGTTAAGGTTCCAGAAATTAAGGGGTCCGTGGCCTGGGTGTAGGCACCCTGATCCCTAAAATAATGCAGAAAACAGGATTTTTAAAGGCTGTAGTAGTAGGCCTGTTACATCAGAACAAAGTGAATAATTGAAGTGGGCAGGGTCAGAGAGCTCAGAAGATGGTTTGGGGGGTTGAGTAGGGACTGATTGCAGGGCAGAGAGTAAAGAAGGATTTACACAGTCAAGTCTCAAAATTAACTTCTCATATCAAATCAGAACTTAAAATGACTGTAAGGATTATTTTATTTATTTATTTTATTTAAACAGCAGTTTGAAAACCTTGAGCCATAGGCTCATTTACAAAGTACCTTGTCACAGTAAGACAAACCAAAATACACAATATAGCAGTACAACACATAAGTATAACAGTAAATTAAGACATAGATACAAACAGGCTGGCTGGGTAGGATGGATGCAAACAATACCAGAGTTATGTCATGTCATTAGCAGCTAAGTAAGCTTTGTCATAAGTATTGAGCACGGCTTTGACTAGGGCGGCAGTTACAGCGCTGGGTGTTAATAAGGTGGTTACGAAGGTAGTCTTGAAGCACCCATATAGTTGGAGCCTGGAGATGGAGGGGGCAGTGTGTTGAACCAGGAGGGGGCCCTAAAGCTGAAGGCTCTTTGGCCGTGAGAGGTCCTAGCTCTAGGGATAACAAGAGAGTTTTTCCCAGAGGTCCGAGTATGAACTAGTGGGACAGAGCGGGCGTATGGTGGTGGTCAATCCTGGTGGGGAAAGCCCAAGAGGGTCTTTTGTGAGGGTACAGGTAAGATATTTGAGGCACTCGTCAGATCAAGTACCAGCGCTTTAGCATACAGGAACAGGTGTGTGTCATCCTAGGTGCTCCAGTAATTAACCTGCAGGCCTTATTCAGGTAGTGAATTTTATGGAGTGCGGTCTGATCAGCAGCACCATACACGGCAGTCCACAGTCCACTAGGGACAGGATAGAGGAGGTGACTGCGAATGTAAGATCTCGGGGAGGCAGTGTTTATACCAATGTAAGATGCCCAATCGGATATTAGTGGCAGTGGCTAGGAAGCGATGTGTCCATGGAAGGAGAGGAGGTTAAATGGATCCCTAGGTATTTATAGGAGCAAACTTGTTTGAGTGGAATGAGGACCCAGAGTGAATGAGGAGTTTGAAGTTGCAGGACTTGTTTTGGGATGAGTGAAGAACATGGTTTTTGTTTTTAAGATTTTATCGCAATCTATGTTCCTTGAACCAGCCCTCGGCTTCAGTGAAGGACTTCTGCAGCAGTCCTGAGGGCAGTAGGGTTACGATTTTTTTTTTTTTTATTGAAAATAATCAGTTTTACAACCTTTGAGTCAGGGACTCGTTTACAAAGGTACCTCGTCATTGGAGGGAGACAACAATTAAGTGAGGTTTAAGACAGGAGGTTACATAAGGTGAGATACATAAGTACGTAGAGTTGCAGGCAACAATTATACAGGTACAAGCATATGTTGGGTTACACGCATCATTGTATAACATCATACATTCGGTATATCATACACATCGATTATAGCATCATTATTACGGTCTGTTCAATTGTACCAGCATCCAGGTGTCTATGGGACCCAAGGGCATAGAGCTAAGCGAGACGGTTTGGTCCACTACAGGCAATTACAACATTGGCTGTCAATCAATGTGTTGACGGAGGGCAATTTTGAACCGGCCAATCCAGGGATCTTAGTGATAGCCTCAGGAATGGAGTTAAACCAGGCGGAGCTTTATGATAAAAGGATCTTTGGCAGTGAGAGGTCCTTGCCCTGGGAACTATGAAGGTGGCTGCAGTGGAGTTACGGGTTGGTAAGGGCGGACAGCCAGCTGCAGGATGAGGAGACCCTGGTGGAAAAGCCCTGATATGGATTTTTAGCCAGTAGGCAGGTGTGATATTTCAGTCTTTCCTCAAGAGTGAGTATGTTAGCAGCGGAGTATAGCAGGCAGGTGTGGGTTCTGCTGTGGGCACCGGTGAGGAGCCTGCAGGCTTTGTTAATAGAGGTCTGGACTTTGTTAAGGAGGAGGGTCAGCCGCTGCATAAATTGGAAGTCCGTGGTCAGCCAGTGACAACACAGATGAGGTAATGGCTAGTTTTAAGGCAGATTCGGAGGCAATCTTTATGGCGGTAGAGGAGCCCGATCCTGGAGTTCATGGCTGATGACAGGGCTTTTAGGTGGGCGTGGAAAGTAAGGCCGAGTCAAAGTGATGCTCAGGTACTTATATGTTGTTACCTGTTCTAGTGTGAGGAGCATGCTGGTGGTGATGTGAAGGGGTGTCCTGGCGCTTTTTGCCGATGTGAGAACAGCATGGACTTTGTTTTTTCAGGTTCAGGACTAGTCGATGGTTCCTGAACCATTTTTCGACTTGGAGGAGGCTGCAGCGTGCCTTGGAGTAGGAGTGGGTCAGAGTGCGATGCTAGGATTACTGCATCATCAGCATAGAGCAGTATTTTGTTGGAGCAGGAGCTTGGGAGGGTGTTAAGGAATAGACTGAAGAGGGTAGGTCAAGGATGGAGCCTTGAGGACCCCTGAGAGTACTGGTAGGTTGGAGGAGAGGGTCCCATTTAGCTTAACCTTTAGGGACCTGTTGTGCAGGTAGCTTGAGAACCAGTTCAGGGGTCCAGAAGAGAATCCCAGTTGGTTTAGGGAGTTTAACAGCAAGGGTGGCACACAGTGTCAAATGCCTTGGATAGGTCCATGAAAACTACCCCTGCAAGTTGACCCTTGTCAAGCGCAGAGTGTATGTGGTGGGAGAATTCCAGGAGGGCGGTGGACGTGCTGTGGCCAGGGCCAAACCCATGTTGCTCAGGACATAGAAGGTCGATTTAGCTGGGTATTCTGTGAGCTGTGAGGTTACTATTTTTCTAAAGCTTTGGAGAGGGTGGGAGGATGGAGATGGGCCTGTAGTTATTTGGTAGTATACGTTCCCCAGACTTATGGATGGGGTTACTTCAGCCTGCTTCCAAGCATCTGGAAATTGGCCTAAGCCTAAGGATTTATTTATGATGAGCGTGAGGGATAAGCATGACATCCAGCGTGAGCGGAGCATCCTGGAGTCAAGAGGTCATTACTTGGGTTATGAGAGGCGAGGGACTTTAGAAGAAGGTTTGGCATCCTGGGGTGAGATCATCTGGAAATGGAATTGCGGCCTGGAAGTGTGAGTGTAGGTGGGCGTGGAAACTGGGTCAAAAATGGTCAGGAGAACTGCACTTAAGTCCGTGAAGGTTTTATTAAGGCAGTCTGCAATACATGTTGGGTCCGTTGAGACTGCCCCATTAATGACAATCTGAGACGGAGGGGGCGGGTCTTACCATTCAGTTCTTTAATGTTGTCCCAGAAGGCTCTGGATGAACCCCAGGAGGATGTCAAGGCAGCCTGATAGTATATAGCTTTGCCTGTTGATGGCCCAGGTGCATTGGTTGCGGGCTGCCCTATAGGCTTGCCTGTCTGCCACCCTACCAGAGTCATTTGCTATGTGCCAAAGATTATCTCTCTTTTTAGTTGCTGGATCAGTGCAGGCGATATCCATGCAGAGGTCCGTTTTTAGTCGAGATGTGGTGATGGGGGCAAACAGGTGCAGGCGTGGTTGAAGGCCGTAGTGAGGTAGGTTAGGGCAGAGTTTATGTCAGATGCCTGGGCCACTGGAGTCCAGTTGACTTGTGCGGGTGACGTTTGAGGTTATCTAGACCTCTGGGGAGAAGTCTGCGTCGAGGGGTGTTGCTGTACGCAGGTCTGAGTGTGGGGAGGACCAAAAGCAGATGACAGGGAGTGGTCGCTAAGTGAGTCCGCAAGGACTTGTACAGATGCCAATTTATGTGGCCAGTTACAGAGGACTACATCCAGGAGTGAGCTGGTTCCGTTGCTTTGTTAAGTCTAGTGGGCTGGTGACCATTTGAGATAGGTCAGGGCTGCAAGCTCATCCTTTATATTATCAGACGAGGGGCTGAGCCAGTTGGTGTTTAAATCTCCCAATATTAGTTGTTCAGCCTTCTGGGGTAGGGTGGAGAGGTAGTCAAGGAGGGAGGTGATCGCTAGATTTTTGTACAGGGGTATATGTAAGCCGTGGTTAGGTATAGGGCCTGACCAGGGTAAGATGTGATTTTGAAGTAATGGCTTGTGCCCCATGGTTGAGCTCTGGGGTAGGGAGGGCATGACCCAGAACCCGAGTCGCGCGGAGTAGATTGCACCCCCTCCGCGCCTGCCCATCCTATCAGCCCTGAACAGGAAAAACCTGGTAGAGAGAGACGGCTGAGTCAGGCGTGAGTAGGGAGAGCCAGGTTTCTGCTAACATGAGAATGTCAGGGAATATTCGTGACCCAGCATTGGAGAGCTGCAGTCTTCTTAGGGAGACTACATATGTTCATGAAAGCAATTCGTAGACCTTTGCCA
Organism: Neoceratodus forsteri; assembly: GCA_016271365.2. Classification (NCBI taxonomy): domain Eukaryota; kingdom Metazoa; phylum Chordata; order Ceratodontiformes; family Ceratodontidae; genus Neoceratodus; species Neoceratodus forsteri. The sequence continues at coordinate 71,728,389 of CM028133.1, forward strand.
CAGGTGGGCTGGGGCATGGCAGAGCTAACAGGCCCAGGGTTTGTGTACATTGCCTGAGAGCAGGAGCAGCAGAAAATTAGACGCCTCAGGGTGAGTGGTGGTTGATGAGGGTGGGGTGCATATGTGAAGCTGCGAGGACTCACAAGGGTGGTGCATGGGACGGAGAGAGAAAAAGAATCGGAGACACTAGCGGGAGAGTGACCATTTGTGATAGAATTCGAGATACTGAGGGTTGCGCTTTGGTGGTGGGTGGTGGGGGTAGTGTGGTAGTCCAGGGTTCGGGATGGATTTGGGGGATGGACTGAGAGGTAGGTGTGCAATAAGCTGAGAGAAAACAGGGCATTGATTGTGGGGTGATTGTGGTTTGGTCAGGGGCAGGTCAGTGGGGGATATAAAGGGGTTGAGGGTGAGCAGTGGGTGCTGTGGTAGGAGAAGTACAAGTAAAGCAAGGATCATGTTTGTGAGAGATATATCAGTAGGAGGAGTAGAAATTGAGTGCCGGTGCCCTCTGGTGCTGGAAGGATATAACCAGCAAATGGGAAAGTCGACTGATTGGTTCTGGCACCCCACGTGGTATGCCTATATAAGGAGAGCCGACCAAGGGTGGTGGTGGGGAGCCGAGCAGCGCAGCTGCTCAAGAGGGCAGAGTCACTTCAGACAAAGGAGCCACTAGCAATGCAGCTCAAGCTTGTCCTGGTATGTACCTGGGAGGTCAGTCCGCTTTGTTTCGAGGAGGGAGGAGGGGAGGACTCCTGGGTTCAGTCCTCATGACCGCCTGGAGGAGAGAGGAGAAAGACAGGCTGATTAAATAGGGTTCGGGAGGGCTATCTAGTTGCTGGGGGCGGGGGTAGGGATTCAAGCAATCGCAACAGTAATCAAGCAGGAAGGCAAGAACGCTTCTAGGAAGCAGTTTATAATTAAATGCAAAACGGTTTCAACGGGATGCTATGCACAATCAGCAAGCAGTAGTTTGGACACAGTGGAAATAATAAAGAAAGCGCTTTTCAAGGGATTTTTTTTTTAAACAAAAAGGCGCCAAGCGAGTCACTTCAGACAGGAGCCACTAGCAATGCAGCTCAAGCTTGTCCTGGTATGTACCTGGGAGGTCTGCTTTGATTTCGTCCTTGCTGGCAATGGAGGAGGAGGACTCCTGGGTTCAGTCCTCACGACCGCCTGGGAGGTCCGCTTTGATTTCGTCCCGCTGGCAATGGAGGGAGGGAGGACTCCTGGGTTCAGTCCTCACGACCGCCTGGGAGGTCCGTCCATTTGTTTCGCTCGAAGGAGGAGGGAGGACTCCTGGGTTCAGTCCTCACGACCGCCTGGGAGGTCGGTCTGCTTGTTTTTGGGAGGGAGGGAGGACTCCTGGGTTCAGTCCTCATGACCGCCTGGGAGGTCCGCTTTGATTCGTCCCGCTGGCAATGGAGGGAGGGGAGGACTCCTGGGTTCAGTCCTCACGACCGCCTGGGAGGTCCTTTGATTTACGTCCCTGCTGGCGGAGGAGGGGGAGGACTCCTGGGTTCAGTCCTCACGGCCTGGGAGGTCGCTTTGATTTTGTCCCTCTGGCAACGGAGGGAGGGGAGGACTCCTGGGTTCAGTCCTCACGACCGCCTGGAGGAGAGGAGAAAGACAGGCTGATTAAGTAGGGTTCGGGAGGGCTACCTAGTTGCTGGGGGCGGGGTAGAGTTCAAAGCAATCGCAACAGTAATCAAGCAGGAAGGCAAGAAGCGCTTCTAGGAAGCAGTTTATAATTAAATGCAGAAACAGTTTCAACAGGGATGCTATACAATTCACTTAAGCAGTAGTTTGGACACAGTGGAAATAATAAAGGGAACGCTTTTCAAGGTTTTTTTTAAACAAACAGGCGCCAATGAGTCACTTCAGACAGGAGCCACTAGCAATGCAGCTCAAGCTTGTCCTGGTATGTACCTGGGAGGTCTGCTTTGATTTCGTCCCTGCAGCGGAGGAGGGAGGACTCCTGGGTTCAGTCCTCACGACCGCCTGGGAGGTCCGCTTTGATTCGTCCCCACTGGCAGCGGAGGGAGGGAGGACTCCTGGGTTCAGTCCTCACGGCGCCTGGGAGGTCCACTTTGATTTTGTCCCTGCTGGCAACGGAGGGAGGGGAGGACTCCTGGGTTCAGTCCTCACGACCGCCTGGAGGAGAGAGGAAAGGCAGGCTGATTAAGTAGGGTTCGGGAGGGCTACCTAGTTGCTGGGGGCGGGGGAGGATTCAAAGCAATCGCAACAGTAATCAAGCAGGGAAGGCAAGAAACGCTTCTAGGAAGCAGTTTATAATTAAATGCAGAAAGCGGTTTCAACGGGAGGCTATGCACAATTCATAAGCAGTAGTTTGGACACAGTGGAAATAATAAAAGAAAGACGCTTTTCAAGGGATTTTTTTTAAACAAAAAGGCGTAAGCGGTCACTTCAGACAAAGGAGCCACTAGCAATGCAGCTCAAGCTTGTCCTGGTATGTACCTGGGAGGTCTGCTTGATTTCATCCCGCTGGCAGCGGAGGGAGAGGAGGACTCCTGGGTTCAGTCCTCATGACCGCCTGGAGGAGAGAGGAGAAAAGACAGGTTGATTAAGTAGGGTTTGGGAGGGCTACCTAGTTGCTGGGGGCGGGGTAGGGATTCAAAGCAATCACAACAGTAATCAAGCAGGAAGGCAAGAAACGCTTCTAGGAAGCAGTTTATAATTAAATGCAGAAACGGTTTCAACTGGGAGGCTATGCACAATTCACTTAAGCAGTAGTTTGGACACAGTGGAAACAATAAAGAAGAGCGGCTTTTCAAGGATTTTTTTTTTAAACAAAGGCCAAGCATCACTTCGACAAAGGAGCCACTAGCAATGCAGCTCAAGCTTGTCCTGGTATGTACCTGGGAGGTCCGCTTTGATTTCGTCCCGCTGGCAACGGAGGAAGGGGAGGACTCCTGGGTTCAGTCCTCACGACCGCCTGGAGGAGAGAGGAGAAAGACAGGCTGATTAAGTAGGGTTCGGAGGGCTACCTAGTTGCTGGGGGCGGGGGTAGGGATTCAAAGCAATCACAACAGTAATCAAGCAGGGAAGGCAAGAAGCGCTTCTAGGAAGCAGTTTATAATTAAATGCAGAAACAGTTTCAACTGGGATGCTATGCACAATTCACTTAAGCAGTAGTTTGGACACAGTGGAAATAATAAAAGAAAGAGCTTTCAAGGGATTTTTTTTTAAACAAAAAGGCGTCAAGCGAAGTCACTTCAGACAGGAGCCACTAGCAATGCAGCTCAAGCTTGTCCTGGTATGTACCTGGGAGGTCTGCTTTGATTTCGCCCCTGGCAACGGAGGAGGGAGGACTACTGGGTTCAGTCCTCACGACCGCCTGGGAGGTCCGCTTTGATTGGCTCCCGCTGGCAACGGAGGGAGGGAGGACTCCTGGGTTCAGTCCTCACGACGCCTGGGAGGTCCACTTTGATTTTGTCCCTGCTGGCAACGGAGGGAGGGGAGGACTCCTGGGTTCAGTCCTCACGACCGCCTGGAGGAGAGAGGAGAAAAGACAGGCTGATTAAGTAGGGTTGGGAGGCTACCTGGTTGCTGGGGGGCGGGGTAGGGATTCAAAGCAATCGCAACAGTAATCAAGCAGGGAAGGCAAGAACACTTCTAGGAAGCAGTTTATAATTAAATGCAGAAACGGTTTCAACGGGAGGCTATGCACAATTCACTAAGCAGTAGTTTGGACACAGTGGAAATAATAAAGAAGAGCGCTTTTCAAGGGATTTTTTTTTAAACAAAAAGGCGTAAGCGAGTCACTTCAGACAAAGGAGCCACTAGCAATGCAGCTCAAGCTTGTCCTGGTATGTACCAGGGAGGTCTGCTTTGATTTCATCCCGCTGGCAGCGGAGGGAGGGAGGACTCCTGGGTTCAGTCCTCATGACCGCCTGGAGGAGAGAGGAGAAAAGACAGGTTGATTAAGTAGGGTTCGGGAGGGCTACCTAGTTGCTGGGGCGGGGGTAGGGATTCAAAGCAATCACAACAGTAATCAAGCAGGGAAGGCAAGAAACGCTTCTAGGAAGCAGTTTATAATTAAATGCAGAAACGGTTTCAACTGGGAGGCTATGCACAATTCACTTAAGCAGTAGTTTGGACACAGTGGAAATAATAAAGAAGAGCGCTTTTCAAGAGTTTTTTTTAAACAAAAAGGCGTAAGCGAGTCACTTCAGACAAAGGAGCCACTAGCAATGCAGCTCAAGCTTGTCCTGGTATGTACCTGGGAGGTCCTTTGATTTAATACCGCTGGCAGGGAGGAGGAGGACTCCTGGGTTCAGTCCTCACGACCACCTGGAGAGAGAGGAAAAAGACAGGCTGATTAAGTAGGGTTCGGAGGGCTACCTAGTTGCTGGGGGGCGGGGTAGGGATTCAAGCAATCACAACAGTAATCAAGCAGGGAAGGCAAGAAGCCTTCTAGGAAGCAGTTTATAATTAAATGCAGAAACAGTTTCAACGGGATGCTATGCACAATTCACTTAAGCAGTAGTTTGGACACAGTGGAAATAATAAAAGAAAGACGCTTTCAAGGGATTTTTTTAAACAAAAGGCGCCAAGCGAGTCACTTCAGACAGGAGCCACTAGCAATGCAGCTCAAGCTTGTCCTGGTATGTACCTGGGAGGTCTGCTTTGATTTCGTCCCGCTGGCAACGGAGGAGGGGAGGACTCCTGGGTTCAGTCCTCACGACCGCCTGGGAGGTCAGCGCTGATTTCGTCCCGCTGGCAATGGAGGGGTGGACTCCTGGGTTCAGTCCTCACGACCGCCTGGGAGGTCCGCTTTGATTTTGTCCCGCTGGCAACGGAGGAGGGGAGGACTCCTGGGTTCAGTCCTCACGACCGCCTGGGAGGTCCGCTTGATTTGTTCCCTGGCGGCAACGGAGGAAGGGGAGGACTCCTGGGTTCAGTCCTCACGACCGCCTGGGAGGTCCGCTTTGATTTCGTCCCCGCTGGCAACGGAGGGAGGGGAGGACTCCTGGGTTCAGTCCTCACTACCGCCTGGGAGGTCAGCTTTGATTTCATCCCGCTGGCAGCGGAGGAGGGAGGACTCCTGGGTTCAGTCCTCACGACCGCCTGGGAGGTCCGCTTTGATTTCGTCCCGCTGGCAAAGGAGGGAGGGGAGGAGTCCTGGGTTCAGTCCTCACGACGGCCTGGGAGGTCCGCTGATTTCATCCCGCTGGCAATGGAGGGAGGGGAGGACTCCTGGGTTCAGTCCTCACGACCGCCTGGAGAGAGCAAGATGACTGCATCATCAGCGTACAATAGAATGTTCCCGAGCAAGAGCATGGAAGGGTGTTGGTAAGGGAGAATAGTAAGGGCCCAGAATGGAGCCCTGGGGAACCCCGAAAGATGGGACAGATGTCTGAGTTCGTCCCATTAATTTTACATGCTGTGAGCGGTCAGACAGGTAACTAGTGCACCAGGAGATAGGCCCAGCAGCAAAACCAGAGAGACTAAGGGCATCAAGAAGAAGGAGGTGGGAGACAGTGTCTAAAGCTTCGAGAGGTCAATGAAGACAGCACCAGCCAGAGAACCAGTGTCTAAGGAGGAGTGGAGAAAGTTGGAGAACTCTAGGAGAGCTGTGTTGGTACTGTGGCCCGCTCGGAAGTCATGCTGCTCAGGACAAAGGATATTGTAGGTGGAGAGGTAGTCAGAGATTTGAGAGGCCACCACTTTTTCCAAGGCCTTGAGAGAGGAGAGAGAATGGAGATTGGTCGATAGTTTCCAGCCACAGTCCTATCACCACCTTTAAAGATAGGGGTGACAGTGGCGACTTTCAGGCAGTTGGAACCTTCCCCAGGCAAAGAGAGTGGTTGATGAGGCATGTGATGGGGTAAGGACTGTGTCTAAGACCAGCCGTAGGATACATGGATCAGGGTGTCACTGCCTGTACTATTACTCTTGAGGGCAGTGACAAGGTGCGGCCTAAGCTCTTGGGCAGAAACACGGTGGAGGAGAAAATAAGGGTGAGAAAGATTTGACAGGTGCTGGGGAGGAGGGTCAAAAAAATTTGTAGGGAGGATAGGGCTAAGGTCAGTGAATGATGTGTTGAGGTGGTTGGCTATGAGGGCTGAGTCTGAGGAGATCACACCATTAATGTTGATCTGGGTGGGTGGAGTGTGCACTCCCATTTAACTGTTTAATGTTATCCCAGAACATTCTGGGATTCTCCCATGAGGCAGTGAGTGAGGACCGATGGTGCTCAGACTTGGGCTTTCTGATGGCCGAGTGCACTTGTTTCGGACAGCATATAAGCGCCTGTCATTGGGCAGGCCAGTCTCAATGGCACGGTGCCATAGGTTGTCCCTATGTTTGAGCTGGTGGATCAAAGCTGGAGTAACCCAGGGGCATTCTTCCTTTTAGAACAGCGGTCAACACTGGGCAAAGATATCACAGGCATTATTAAAAGTTTGGGTAAAGAAGGAGAGGCTGTGTCGATGTCAGGAGTTGCCTGTATAGGAGACCAGTCAATTTGGGACAGAAGTTCCTAAGTTTTATCAGTCCACCAGGTATTGACGTCACGGCATGTGGACTGTACTATGGGTTTGGGGACTGAGATTGACCAGTGGAATAGAATGGGGAGTGATCGCTGAGAGAGTCTGGGAGGACTTGTACATTGGGGATCCGATTAGGGTGGTTGGTGAGTACCACATCAAGCAGGGTACTGGAGCCTCTCTTGGGGTTAGTCCTGGTAGGGTGGGTAACTAGTTGCATTAGGTCTATTGCAGAAAACAAATTATTAAACCCTGGCACATAAATTCAGCTAGAGACACAGAGGAGATAGAGTAGTGAGAGATCTGTTCAGCAGGAGTTGTGAGGCCACTTGCAAATCAGCTTCCAATGGTACCAGATCCAAAAGTCAGGGCTAGTGCCTTGCAGTACAGAGGATTTCTGAAGAAATATTACGTTCCAGAAATTCAGGACGTCCGTGGCCTGGTCTAGGCATGCTGGAGCCCTGAAATAAAGTAGAAAAGCAGGATTTTCAGAGGCTGGAGGAGTAGGCTTGTTAAATCTAAACAAAGAGAATAATAGAAGTGGGCAGGGTGAGAAGCTCAGCAGACTGTTTGGGGGTTGGGTAGGAGACAGGTTGCAGGGCAGAGAGAAAAAGAAGGATTTACACAGTCAAGGCTCAAATTCACTTCTAATATCAACTCAGAACTTAAAATGACTGTAAGGATTAAATAAATTATTAAACTGTGGCACTTCAATTCACCTAGAGACACATTTGGAGATACAGTAGTTAGGAATGTGTTCAGCAGGAGATAGTGTGGGCCACATGGAAATCAGCTTCTACTGGTAACAAATCCAAAACTCAGGGCTAGTACCTTGCAGTACAGATTATTTCTGAAGAATTGTTTAGGTTCCAGAAAATGAGGGTCCTTGCCTGGTCTAGCACGCTGGAACCCAGAAATAAATTAGGAAAACAGGATATCTAAAGCCTGTAGGAGTACGCTTTATTCATCGGAACAAAGAGAATAATAGAAGTTGTCAGAGTCATTGAGCTCAGCGGACTGTGGGGGAGGGTTGGGCATGAGACAGGTTGCAGGGCAGAGAATAAAGAAGGATTTACACAGTCAAGGCTCAAAATTCACTTTAATATCGACTCAGAACTTGAAATGACTGTAGGATGAAACAAATTATTAAACCCTGGCACATAAATTCAACTAGAGACACAGAGGAGACACAGTTGTTAGAGATGTGTTCAGCTGGAAATAGTGTGGGCTACTTGGAAATCAGCTTCCAATGGTACCAAATCCAAAAGCCAGTGGTGGTACCTTGCAGTACAGAGAATTTCAGAGAAACTGTTCAGTTTCCAGAAATTGAGAGGTCCGTGGACTGGTCAAGGCACACTGGATCCCTGAAATAATATAGAAAACAGGATTTTAAAGGCTGGATGAGTAGACTTGTTACATCAGAACAAAAGAATAATAGAAGTGGGCAGGGTCGGAAAGCACTGCAGACGTTTTGAGGGTTGGGTAGGAGACAGGCTGGGCAGAGAGTAAAAGAAGGATTTACACAGTCAAGGCTCAAAATTCACTTCTAATATCAACTGAGAACTTAAAACGACTGTAGGGATTAAACAAATTATTTAACTCCGCACATAAATTCAACTAGAGACACAGAGGGAGATACAGTAGATAGAGTTGTGCTCAGCAGGAAACAGTGTGGGCCACTTGAAATCAGCTTCTACTGGTACCAAATCCAAAACTCAGGGCTAGTACCTTGCAGTTCACAGTATTTCTGAAGAATTGTTTAGGTTCCAGAAAATGAGGGGTCCGTGGCCTGGTCTAGGCTGCTGGAACCCAGATATAAAGTAGAAAACTGGATTTTTAAATGCTGTAGGAGTATGCTTGATTCATCAGAACAAAGAGAATAATAGAATTGGGCAGGGTCATTGAGCTCAGCAGACTGTGGGGGTTGGGCATGAGACAGGTTGCAGGTCAGAGAATAAAAGAAGGATTTACACAGTCAAGGCTCAAAATTTACTTTTAATATCAACTCAGAACTTAAAATGAGTGTAAGGATGAAACAAATTATTAAACCCTGGCACATAAATTCAATTAGAGACACAGAGGAGATACAGTAGCTAGAGATATGTTCAGCAGGAAATAGTGTGGGCCACTTGGAAATCAGCTTCCGCTGGTATGAAATCAAAAGTCAGTGGTGGTACCTTGCAGTACAGACAATTTCAGAGAAACTGTTTAGTTTCTAGAAATTGAGGGGTCCGTGGACTGGTGAAGGCATGCTGGATCCCTGAAATAATATAGAAAAACAGGATTTTTAAAGGCTGGAGGTAGGTTTGTTACATCAGAACAAAAGAGATAATAGAAGTGGGTAGGGGCTGAAAGCACAGTAGACGTTTTGAGGGCTGAGTAGGAGACAGGCTGCAAGGCAGAGAGTAAAGAAGGATTTACTCAGTCAAGGCTCAAAATTCACTTCTAATATCAACAGAGAACTTAAAATGACTGTAAGGATTAAATAAATTATTTAACACTGGCACATAAATTCAACCAGAGACAGAGGGAGATACAGTAGAAAGAGATGTGTTCAGCAGGAGATAGTGTGTGCCACTTGAAATCTGCTTCCACTGGTACCAAATGCAAAGTCAGGACTACTACCTTGCAGTACAGAGGATTTCTGAAAAACTGTTTAGGTTCCAGAAATTGAGAGGTCCGTGGCCTGGTCAAGGCACGCTGGACCCCTGAAATAAAGTAGAAAAACTGGATTTTTAATGGCTGGAGGAGTAGGCTTGTGTCAACAGAAAAAGACAATAATACAAGTGGGCAGGGTCAGACAGCTCAGCTGACGGTTTGGGGTTGGGTTGGAGACAAGTTGCAGGTAGAGAGTAAAATGAGGATTTTCCCAGTCAAGGCTCAAATTTCACTTCTAATATCAACTCAGAACTTAAAATGACTGTAAGGATTAAACAAATTATTAAACCCTGGGACATAAAATCAACTAGAGACACAGGGGATATAGAGTAGTTAGCAATGTGTTCAGCAGGAGATAGTGAGGCCACTTTGAAATCAGCTTCCACTGGTACCAAATCCAAAAGTCAGGGCTTGTACTTTGCAGTATAGAGGATTTCTGAAAACTGCTTTGCTTTCAGAAATTGAGTGGTCTGTGGCCTGGTCTAGGCATGCTGGATCCCTGAAATAAAGTAGAGAAACAGGATTTTTAAAGGCTTGAGGAGTAGTTCTGTTACATCAGAACAAAGAGAGTAATAGAAGTGGGCAGGGTCAGAGAGCTCAGCAGATGGTTTGGGGGTTGGATAGGAGACAGATTGCTGGGCACAGAGTAAAAAGAAGGATTTACACAGTAAGGCTCAAAATTCAAGTCTAATATCAACTCAGAAGTTAAAATGACTGTAAGCATTAAACAAATTATTAAACCCTGGCACATAAATTCTACTAGACACACAGAGGAGATAGAGTAGTTAGAGATGTGTTCAGCAGGAGATAGTGTGGCCTACTTGGAAATCAGCTTCCACTGGAATGAAATCCAAAAGTCAGGGGTAGTATCTTGCAGTAGACAGAATTTCTGAAAAACTGTTTAGGTTCCAGAAATTGAGGGGTCTGTGGCCTCATCTAGGCACACTGGATCCCTGAAATAAAGTAGAAAAGCAGGATTTTTAAAGGCTGGAGGAGTGAGGCTTGTTACATCAGAAAAAGAGAATAATAGAAGTGGCAGTGTCAGAGAGCTCAGCAGATGGTTTGGGATTTTGGTGGAGACAGGTTACAGAGCAGAGAGTAAAGAAAGATTTACACAGTCAAGGCTCACAATTCACTTCTAAAATCAACTCAGAACTTAAAATGAATGAAAGGATTAAACAAATTATTAAACTCTGGAACATGAATTCACCTAGAGACATAGAGGAGATACAGTAGTTAGAGATGAGTTAAGCAGGAGATAGTTTGGGCCACTTAGAAAGCAGCTTCCTCTCAACAAATGCAAAATTCAGAGCTAATACCTTGCAGGAGAGATTTCTGAAAACTATTTAGGTTCCAGAAATTAAGGGGTCCATGCCTGCTGAGCACCACGATGCCTAAAATAATGCAAAGAACAGGATTTTAAAGGCTGTAGTAGTAGGCCTATTACATCAGAACAAAGTGAATAATAGAAGTGGGCCTGGTCAGACAGCTCAGCAGATGATTTGGGGTTGGGTAGGAGACTGGTTGCAGGGCAGAGAATAAAAGAAGGATTTACACAGTCAAGGCTCAAAATTCACTTCTAATTTCAACTCAGAACTTAAAATGACTGGAAGCATTAATTAGGTTATTAAACCCTAGCATATAAATTCAACTAGGGGCACAGAGGAGATACAGTAGTTAAAGATTTTAAAGGCTGTAGTAGTAGGCCTATTACATCAGAACAAAGTGAATAATAGAAGTGGGCCTGGTCAGAGAGCTCAGCAGATGATTTGGGGGTTGGGTAGGAGACTGGTTGCAGGGCAGAGAATAAAGAAGGATTTACATAGTCATGGCTCAAAATTCACTTCTAATTTCAACTCAGAACTTAAAATGACTGGAAGCATTAATCAGGTTATTAAACCCTAGCATATAAATTCAACTAGGGCACAGAGGAGATACAGTAGTTAGAGATGTGTTCAGCAGGAGATTGTGAGGCCACTTTAATCGCTCTAATGGTACCAAATCCAAAGTCAGGGCTAGTGCCTTGCAGTACTGAGGATTTCTGAAGAAATGTTTACGTTCCAGAAATTGAGGGTCCGTGGCATGGTCTAGGCATGCTGGATCCCTGAAATAAAGTTGAAAAGCAGGATTTTTAGTGGGTGGAGGAGTAGGCATGTTACATCAGAACAAAGAGAATAATAGAAGTGGGCAGGGTGAGAGAGCTTAGCAGACTGTTTTGGAGCTGGGTAGGAGATAGGTTGCAGGGCAGAGAAAAAGAAGGATTTACACAGTTAAGGCTCAAAATTCACTTCTAATATCAACTGAGAACTTAAAATGACTGTAAGGATTAAATAAATTATTAAACTATGGCACTTCAATTCACCTAGAGACATATTTGGAGATACTGTAGTTAGAAATGTGTTCAGCAGAAGATAATGTGAGCCACTTGGAAATCAGCTTCTACTGGTACCAAATGCAAAACTCAGGGCTAGTACCTTGCAGTACAGATGATTTCTGAAGAATTGTTTAGGTTCCAAAATGAGGGTCCGTGGCCTGGTCTAGGCATGCTGGAACCCAGAAATAAAATAGAAAACTGGATTTTTAAAGGCTGTAGGAGTATGCTTGATTCATCAGAAGAAGAGAATATTAGAAGTGGGCAGGGTCATAGAGCTCAGCAGACTGTCTGGGGTTGGGCTTGAGACTGGTTGCAGGGCAGAGAATAAAAAGAAGGATTACACGAGTCAAGGCTCAAAATTCATTTTAATATCAATTCAGAACTTAAAATGACTGTAAGGATGAAATAAGTTATTAAACCCTGGCACATAAATTCAACAAGAGACACAGAGGAGATACAGTAGTTAGAGATGTGTTCAGTGGGAAATAGTGTGGACCACTTGAAATCAGCCACCACTGGTATGAAATCCAACAGTCAGTGGTGGTACCTTGGGTGCAGAAATTTCAGAGAAACTGTTTAGTTTCCAGAAATTGAGGGTCCGTGGACTGGTCAAGGCATGCTGGATCCCTGAAATAATACTGAAAAACAGGATTTTAAAGGCTTTAGGAGTGAGGCTTTACATCGAGAAAAGAATACTAGAAGTGGGCATGGTCTGAAAGCACTGCAGACGTTTTGAGGATTGGGTAGGAGACAGGCTGCAGGGCAGAGAGTAAAGATGGATTTACACAGTCAAGGCTCAAAATTCACTTCTAATATCAACAGAGAACTTAAAATGACTGTAAGGATAACACAAATTATTTAACCCCAGCACATAAATTCAACTAGAGACACACAGGCATATACAGTACTTAGAGTTGTGTTCAGCATGAGATAGTGTGAGCCACTTGGAAATCAGCTTCCACTGGTATCAAATCCAAAAGTCAGGACTACTATCTTGCAGTACAGAGGATTTCTGAAAAACTGTTTAGGTTCCAGAAACTAGAGGTCCGTGCCCTGGTCAAGGCACACTGGACCCCTGAAATAAAGTAGAAAAACAGGATTTTTAATGGCTGGAGGTGGAAGCATGTCAACAGAAAAAGACAATATTTCAAGTGGGCAGGGTCAGACAGCTCAGCTGACGGTTTGGGGGTTGGATAGAGAGACAAGTTGCAGGGCAGAGAGTAAAATAAAGGTTACACAGTCAAGGCTCAAAATTTCACTTCTAATATCAACTCAGAACTTAAAATGACTGAAAGATTAAACAAAATATTAAACCCTAGCACATAAATTCAACTAGAGACACAGGGATATGGGTGGTTAGCAATGTGTTCAGCAGAGAGATAGTGTGGGCCACTTGAATCAGCTTCCACTGGTACCAAATCCAAAAGTCAGGGCATGCCTTTGCAGTACAGCGGATTTCTGAAAACTGCTAACCTTCCAGAAACTGGGTGGTCTGTGGCCTGGTCTAGGCATGCTGGATCCTGAAATAAAGTAGAAAACAGGATTTTTAAAGCTGGAGTAGTAGTCTTGTTACATCAGAACTAAGAGAATAATAAAGTGGGCAGGACAGAAGCTCAACAGACGGTTTGGGTGTTGGGTGGGAGACAGATTGCAGGGCAGAGATAAAAGGAGGATTTACACAGTCAAGGCTCAAAATTCAAGCCTAATATCAACTGAGAAGTTAAAGTGACTGTAAGGATTAAACAAATTATTTAAACCCTGGCACGTAAATTCAACTAGACACAGAGGAGACAGAGTAGATGAGATGTGTTCAGCAGGGAGATAGTGTGGCTACTTGAAATCCTGCACCACTGGAACCAAATCAAATATTCAGGGCTTGTGCCTTGCAGTACAGAGAATTTCTGAAAAACTGTTTAGCTTCCAGAAATTGAGGGGTCAGTGGCCTGCTCAGGGCATGCTGGATCAATGAAATAAAGTAGAAAAAGAGGATTTGTAAAGGCTGGAGGAGTATGCTGGTTACTTCAGAACAAGAGAATAATAGAAGTGAGCAGGGTCAGACAGCTCTGCAGATGGTTGGGGTTGGGTAGGAGACAGATTGCAAGGCAGAGGTAAAGAAGGAGTTTACAGTCAAGACTCAAAATTCAGTTCTAATATCAACTCAGAACTTAAAATGACTGTAAGGATTATAAAATTATTAAACCCTGGCATATAAATTCTACTAGAGACACAGAGGAGACAGAGTAGTTAGAGATGTGTTCAGCAGGAGATAGTGTGGGCTACTTGGAAATCAGCTTCCATTGGAACCGAATCAAAGAGTCAGAGATTAGTACCTTGCCGTAGAGAATATCTGAAAAACTGTTTAGGTTCCAGAAAATGAGGGTCTGTGCCTCGTCTAGGCACTCTGGATCCCTGAAATAAAGTAGAAAAGCAGGATTTTAAAGGCTGGAGGAGTAGGGCTTGTTGCATCAGAAAAAGAGAATAATAGAATAGGGCAGATTTCAGAAGCTTAGCAGATGCTTTGGGTGTTGATTCAGAGACAGGTTGCAGGGGCAGAGAGTAAAAAGAAAAGATTTACAGTCAAGGCTCAAAATTCACTTCTAATATCAACTCAGAACTTTAAATGAATGTAAGGATTAAACAAATTATTAAACTCTGGCACATATATTCACCAAAGCGACATAGAGGAGATACAGTAGTGTGAGATGTGTTCAGGAGAAGATAGTGAGAGCCACTTGGATATCAGCTTCACTCTCCAACAAATGCAAAGTCAGGGCTAGTACCTTGCAGTAGAGGATTTCTGAAAAACTATTTAGGTTCCAGAAGTTAAGGGTCCGTGGCCTGGTGAGGCACCCTGGATCACTAAAATAATGTGAAAAACAGGATTTCTAAAGGGTGTAGTAGTAGGCCTGTTACATCGGAACAAAGTGAATAATAGAAGTGGGCAGGGTCAGAGAGCTCAACAGATTGTTTGGGAGTTGGGAGGAGACAGATTGCAGGGCTGAGAATAAAGAATGATTTACACAGTCAAGGCTCAAAATTCACTTCTAATTTCAACTCAGAACCTAAAATGACTGTAAGCATTAAACAAATTATTAAACATTGGCACATAAATTCAACTAGAGGCACAGAGGATACAGTGGTGTGAGATGTGTTTGGGAGGAAAAGTGTGGGCCACTTGAAATCAACTTCCACTGGTACCAAATCCAAATGTCAGGGCTAGGACTATGCAGTAGAGAGGATTTCTGAAAAACTGTATAAGGTTCCAGAAGTGAGGGTCCATTGCCTGCTGTAGGCAGGCTGATCCCTGAAATAATGTAGAAAAACAGAATTTAAAAGGCTGTAGTAGTGGGCCTGTTACATCAGAACAAAGTGAATAATAGAAATGGGCAGGGTCAGGTCAACCCAGCAGATGGTTGGGGGGTTGGTGGGGACTGATTGCGAGGCAGCGAGTAAAAGAAGGGTTACAGCCAAGGCTCAAAATTAACTACAATCTCAACTCAGAACTTAAAATAACTGTAAGGATTAAACAAATTATTAAACCCTGGCACATAAATTCTGCTAGAGACACTGTAGTTTGAGATGTGTTCAAGCAGGAGATAGTGTGGGCCACATGAAATCAGCTTCCACTGGTACCAAATCCAAAAGTCAGGGCTACTACCTTGCAGTAGAGAGGATTTCTGAAAACTGTTAAGGTTCAGGAATTAAATGGTCAGTGGCCTGGTGTGAGCAACCCTGGATCCCTAAAATAATGCAGAAAAACAGGATTATTAAAAGGCTGTAGTAGTAGTCCTGTTACATCAGAACAAAGTGAATAATTGAAGTGAGGCAGGGTTAGAGAGCTCAGAGAGACGGTTTGGGGTTGAGTAGGGGACTGATTGCAGGGCAGAGAGTAAAGAAGGATTTACACAGTCAGGCTCAAAATTAACTTCTCAAATCAACTCAAGAACTGAAAATGACTGTAAGGATTAAACAAATTATTAAACCCCTGGCACATAAATTCCGCTAGAGACACAGGGGAGATGCAGTAGTGAGAGATCTGTTCAGCAGGAGATTGTGAGGCCACTTATAAATCAGCTTCCAATGGTACCAAATCCAAAGTCAGGAGCTAGTGCCTTGCAGTACAGAGGATTTCTGAAGAAATATTCACGTTCCAGAAATTGAGGGGTCCAGTGGCATGGTCTAGGCATGCTGGATCCCTGAAATAAAGTAGAAAAACAGGATTTTTTGAGGCTGGAGGTGGAAGCGTTGCAACAAAACAAAGAAGAATAATAGAAGTGGTCAAATGAGAGAGCTCAGCAGACAGCTTGGGGTTAGGTAGGAGACAGGTTGCAGGGGCAGAGAGAAGAAAGAGTTTACACAGTCAAGGCTCAAATTTCACTTCTAATATCAACTCAGAACTTAAAAGACTGTAAGGATCAAATAAATTATTAAACTATGGCACTTCAATTCACCTAGCGACACAGTTGGAGATACAGTAAGTTAGAAATGTGTTCAGCAGGAGATACTATGAGCCACTTGGAAGTCAGTTTCTACTGGTTTCCATCCAAGGTCAAGACTAGTACCTTGCAATTACAGATTATTTTGAAGAATTGTTTGGGTTCCAGAAAATGAGGGTCATTGGCCTGGTGTAGGCATGCTGGAACCCTGAAATAAGTAGGAAAACAAGATTTTTAAAGGCTGTAGGAGTGCGCTTGATTCACCAAAACAAGGAGAATAATAGAAGTGGTCAGGGTCATTGAGCTCAGCAGACTGTGAGGGGCTGGGCATGAGACAGGTTGCAGGTCAGAGAATAAAAAAGGTTTACACAGTCAAGGCTCAAAATTACTTTTCAATATCAACTCAGAACTTAAAATGAGTGTAAGGATGAAAAATTATTAAACCCTGGCACATAAATTCAACTAGAGACACAGAGGAGACAGTAGTTAGAGGATGTTTCAGCAGAAATAGTGTGGAGCCTGGCAAATCCAGCTTCCACTGATACAGAATCAAGAGTCAGTGGTGGTACCTTGCAGTACAGAGAATTTCAGAGAAACTGTTTAGTTTCCAGAAATTGAGGGGTCTATGGACTGGTCAGGCAAAGTGGATCCCTGAAATAATAGAAAAAACAGGATTTTTAAAGGCTGGATGAGTGAGATTGTTACATCAGAAAAAAGAATAATAGAAGTGGGCAGGATGTGAAAGCACTGCAGATGTTTTGAGGGTTAGGTAGGACACAGGCTGCAGGGCGGAGGTAAAGAAGGATTTACTCAGTCAGGCTCAAAGTTCCTTCTAGTAGACTGAGAACTTAAAATGACTGTAAGGATTAAACGAAATTATTTAACTCCATGCATAAATTCAACTAGAGACACAGGGGAGATACAGTAGATAGAGATGTGTTCAGCAGGAGATAGTGTGAGCCACTTGGAAATCAGCTTCCTCTGGTACCAAATCCAAAGTCAGGACTACTACCTTGCAGTACAGAGAGTTTTCTGAAAAACTGTTTGGGTTCCAGAAATTGAGAGGTCAAGTGGCCTCATCAAGACCACGCTGGACCCCTGAAATAATGTGAAAAAACAGGATTTTTAATGGCTGGAGGTAGCAGACATGTCAACAGAAAAGAGAATAATACACATGAGCAAGGGCAGACAAGCTCAGCTGACAGTTTAAGGGTAGGATTAAGAGACAAGTTGCAGGGTAGAGAGTAAAATAAGGATTACACAGTCAAGAGCAAATTTCACTTCTAATATCAACTCAGAACTTAAAAGACTATAAGATTAAACAAATTATTATACACTGGCTCATAAATTCAACTAGAACACAGGGGATATATAGTAGTTATAATGTGGTCAGCAGGAGATGGTTTGGACCTGGCAAATCCAACACACTGGTACCAAATCCAAAAGTCAGGTTGGTTAACGCACAGTTCAGAGAATTTCTGAAATACTCTTAGCTTCCATAAATTGAGGGTCCGTGGCCTGGTTCAGGCACCTGGATCCCAGAAAAAAGAAAATCAAGTTTTTAAAGGCTGGAGGAGTAGTCTTGTTACATCAGAACAAGGAGAATAATAGAAGTGGACAGGGTCAGAGGCTCAGCAGATGGTTTGGGGTAGGAGGGCAGGAGACAGAATGGGGCAGAGGTAAAGAAGGATTTACACAGTCAAGGCTCAAAATTCAATTCTAATATCAACTCAGAAGATAAAATGACTGAAAAGTTTAACAATTATTAAACCCTAGCACGTAAATTCCGCTAGAGACACAGAGAATGCAGTAGTGAGAATCTATTCAGCAGGAGATTGTAAGGCCACTTGTAAATCAGCTTCAATGGTACCAAATCCAAAAGTCAGGGCTAGTGCCTTGCAGTACAGAGGATTTCTGAAGAAATATTTCGTTCCAGAAATTGAGGGGTCCGTGGCCTGGTCACAAACACGCGGATCCCTGAAATAAAATGAAAACCAGGATTTTATAGAGGCTGGAGGTGGAAGCATTGCAACAAAACAAGAGAGAATAATAGGAAGTGGTCAGGGTGGAGAGGCTCAGCAGACTATTTGGGGTTGAGTGGAGACAGGTTGCAGGGCAGAGAGAAAGGAAGGATTTACACAGTCAAGTTCAACATTTCACTTCTAATATCAACTCAGAACTTAAAATGACTATAAGGATCAAATAAATTATTAAACTATAGCACTTCAATTCATCTAAGCGACACAGTTGGAGATACAGTAGTTAGAAATGTGTTTAGCAGGGAGATAGTATGGGCCACTTGGAAATCAGCTTCTAACTGGTACCACATCCAAAACTCAGGGCTAGTACCTTGCAGTATAGATTATTTCTGAAGAATTATTTTAGGTTCCAGAAATGAGGTCATTGTTGCCTGGTATACTGAAATGCAGACAGAATAGAAGTAGGAAAACAGGATTTTTTGAGGCTGTAGAGTGCAACGATTCATCAAAACAAAGGAAGAATAATGAAATGGTCAGGGTCATTGGGCTCAGCAGACTGTGAGGGGTTGGGCATGAGACAGTTGCTACGTCAGAGAATAAAGAAGGATTTACACAGTCAAGGCTCAAAATTCACACTAATATCAACTCAGAACTTAAAATGACTGTAAGGGATGAAACAAATTATTAAACCATGGCACATAAATTCAACTAGAGACACAGAGGAGACACAGTAGTTAGAGATGTGTTCAGCAGGGAAATAGTGTGAGCCTCTTGAAATCAGCTTCCACTAGTGCAAAATCCAAAGTCAGTGGTGGTACCTTTACAGTACAGAGATTTCAGAGAAACTGTTTAGTTTCCAGAAATTGAGGGTCTGTGGACTTTTTCAAGGCAACTGGATCCCTGAATAATATGAAAAACAGAGATTTTAAAGGCTGGATGGAGTAGGATTGTTATATCAGAAAAAAGAACAATAGAAGTGGAGCTGGATCTGAAAGCACTGCAGGCGTTTTTTGAGGGTTAGGTGGGAGACAGGCTGGGGGCAGAGAGTAAAGAGAGGATTTACTCAGTCAAGGCTCAAAATTCACTTCTAATAATAACTTAGAACTTAAAATGACTGATGAGATTAAACAAATTATTTAAGTCAAGCACATAAATTCAACTTCTAGAGACTGAGGAGATACAGTAGACGAGATGTGTTCCAGCAGGAGATAGTGTGGGCCACTGAAATCAGCTTCTCTGGTACCAAATCCAAGAAGTCAGGACTACTACCTTGCAGTACAGTGGATTTCTGAAAACTGTTTGGGATCCAGAAGTACCCAGAGTCCATTAACAGCCTCAAATCAAGGCACCCTCTGGACCCCTGAGAATAGAAGTAGAAAAACAGGATTTTTAATGGCTGGAGGAGCCAGAAGCATGTCAACAAAAAAGAGATATTAATACACGTCAGCGAGGCAGACAGTTCAGCTAGCGGTTTGGGGTTTAGTTGGGAGACAAGTTGCAGGGTAGAGAGTAAAATGAGTTTACACAGTCAAGGCTCAAATTTCCTTCTAATATCAACTCCAAACTTAAAATGACTATGAGGATTAAACAAATTATTAAACAGTGGCTCATAAATTCAACTAGAGACACAGGGGGGATATATAGTAGTTAGCAATGTGGTCAGCAGGAGATAGTTTGGGCCGCCCAAATCAGCTTCCTGGTACCAAATCCAAAGTCAGGGATTATACTTTTTGCAGTTCAGAGTTTCTAAAATGCTGCTTAGCTTCCAGAAATTGAATGGTCCATGGCCTGGTCAGAGCATGCTGGATCCCAGAGAATAGAAGAAGAAAAACAGGATTTTTAAAGGCTAGAGGTAGATCTTGTTACATCAGAACAAGGGAGGAATAATAGAAGTGGACAGGGTCAGAGAGCTCAGCAGATGGTTTGGGGGTTGGGTAGGAGACAGATTGCAGGGGCAGAGAGTAAAGAGAGAGTTTACACAGTCAAGGCTCAAAATTCAATTCTAATATCAACTCAGAAGTTAAAATGACTGAAAGGATTTAACAAATTAATAAACCTGGCACGTAAATTCAACTAGACACACAGAGGGAGAGGTAGAAGAGATGTATTCAGCAGGAGATGGAAGTGTGTTCTATAGAAATCAAAGCTGGAACCAAATCGAAAAAGTCAAGGCTAATACTTTGCAGTACAGAATTTCAGAAAAACTATTTAGGTTCAGAAATTGGGGTCCAGTGGCCTAGTCAAAGGCATGCTGGATCAATGAAATAAAGTGAAAAACAGGAATTATAAGAGGCTGTAGGAGTGAAACGATTCATCAGAACAAAGAGAATAATAGAAAGTGGGCAGGGTCAGAGAGCTAAGCAGATGGTTTGGGGGTTGTGTAGGAGATGGGTTGCAGGGCAGACAGTTAAAGGAAGGATTTACATAGTCAAGGCACAAAATTCACTTCTAATATCAACTCAAATTTAAAATGACTGTAAGTATTAAACAAATTATTAAACTCGGCGAGGTAAATTCAAATAGTGACCCAAAGGGAGATGCAGTATGTAGTGAGAGATGAGTTCAGCAGGACATAGTGTGGGACACTTGGAAATCAGCTTTCAACAGTACCAAATACAAAAGTCAGGGCAAATACCTTGCTACAGAGAATTTCTGAAGTACTGTTTAGGTTCCAGAAATTGAGGGTCCATGACGCTTATCTAGGGCATGCTAGATCATTGAAATAAAGTAGAGAAGCAAGATTTTTAAAAGCTGTAGAGTAGGCAAGTTCATCAGAACAAAGAATAATAGAAGTGGGCAGGGTCAGAGGCTAAGCAGATGGTTTGAGGGTTGTGGAGGAGACAGGTTGCAGGGCAGAGTTATATGAATGAGTTGCACGTCAAAACTCAAATTCCCTTCTAATTTTAGCACAAGAACTTAAAATGACTGTAAAGATCAAACAAATTATTAAACCATGGCACACTAATTCAGCTGGAGACAGGGGAGATACAAGTAGCTTAGAAGTGTTCAGGAGAGAAAATGATAGGGAGGCCACTCGGAAATCAGCTTCACTGGTACCAAATCCAAGAGGTCAGTGCTATTTGCTTGTAGTCCGGAGAATTTCAGAAAACTCTTGGTTCGAAATTGGGGGTCCAGTAGTCTGGTCAAGGCATGCTCGATCCTGAAAATGTAGAAACAAGTTTTAAAGGCTGGGAGGAGTAGGCATTACATCAAAACAAAGAAATAACAAAAGTGAGGCTGGGTCAAGAAAACAAGCGAGACATTTTAGGTTGGGAGGAGACAGGCTGCAGGGCAGAGTAAAAAAGAAGGATTTACACAGTCAAGGCTCAAAAATTCACTTCTATTACTGACGAGAACTTAAAATGAACATGCCAAGGATTAAACAAATTAATGAAACCAGCATGAAATTCAATTAGAGACAGAGAGGAAGATACAGTAGATAGAGATGTAGTTCAGCAGGAGATTTTGCAGGAAACTCCAAATCCAACTTCTTTTTGGTACACCAAATCCAAAGATCAAAGAACCCAGTACATTGCACGTACAGAGGATTTCAAAAACAGGACTAGAGATACAGTGATGAGTTCTGACACAGGTCATGGAACGTGGATCCCAGAAATCAACTAGAAAAACAAATTTTTTAAAGCCTGGAGGAATAGAAGCATTACATCAGAACAAAGAGAATAATAAGTGTGGGCAGGGTCAAGTGCTCAGCAGGCGGCTTGGGGTTGGGTTGGAGACAAGTTGCAGGGCAGGAGGGTAAAGAGGTTACACAGTCAGAAGCTCAAAATACACTTCTAATATCAACAGAACTTAAAATGACTGCAAGGATTAAACAAGTTATTAAGCCCTGGCACTTAAATTCAACTAAAGACATGCAGGAGATACAGTAGTTGAGATGTGCTCAGCAGGAGTTGTAAGGGCCACTCAAAATCAGCTTCCTAGTACAAATCAAAAAGTCAGGACTGAGTACATTTGCAGTACAGTGGATTTCTAAAAAACTGTTTGGTTCCAAAAATTGGGAGTGTCCGTGACCTGGTCTAGGCACTCTGGATACCAGAAATAAAGTAGAAAAACAGGATTTTTAAAGCTGAGGTAAAAACATTGCAGCTGGAGACCAAGAGAGATAATGATGGGCAGTTGGACAGCTCAGCGGAGCATGGTTTGGGGGTTGGGTAGGAACAAATTGCAGGGCAGAGAGTGAAGAAGGATTTACAGTCAAGGCTCAAAATAAACTTCAATATCAACTCAGAACATAAAATTACTTAAGGATTAAACAAATTATTAAACCCTGGCATAAATTCAACTAGTGACACAGAGAGTTCAGTAATTAGAGATGTGTCAACGGAGATGGTGTGCACCACTTGAAATCAGCTTCACGGTACCAAATCCAAAATCAAGAATAGTACACTTGCAGTAGAGGATCTCAGAAAAAGTGTATAGGTTCCAGAAATTGAGGGGTCTGTGGCTGGGCTAGGAACACGGATCCATGAAATAAAAGTAGAAAAATAGGATTTTAAAGTCTGTGGGAGTAGCATTACATCAGAACAAACACAATCATAGAAGTGGGCAGGGTCAAGGAGCACAGCAGGCGATTTGGTGGTTTAGATGGGAGACAGTTGCAGATAGAGGTAAATGAAGGATTTACACAGTCAAGGCTCAAATTCACTTCTAATATCAACAGGAATCTTAAAACTACTGTAACGATTAAACTAATTATTAAACCGGCACATAAATTCAACTAGAGACAGAGAGGAAAGATTCAATAGATAGAGATGTGTTCAGCAGGTGATAGTTTGGGCCCACCTGAAATCAGATTCAACTTGTTCCAAACACAAAGTCAGGACTAGTACCTTGCAATACAGAGTATTTCTGAAAATCTGTTTAGATTCCAGAATTGAGGGTGTCCTTGGCCTGGTCTAGGCATACTGGATTACTGAAAAATAGTAGAAAAAACGGATGTTTTAAAGGCTATGGAATGGAAGCTTATTACATCAGAAAAGAGAATAATAGAATTGGGCAGGGTCAGAGGCTCAGGCGGTTGTGGAGGTTGGGTAGGGAAGGTTGCAGGGCAGAGGTAAAAGAATGATTTACACAGTCAAGGCTCAAATTCACTTTTAATATCAACTCAGAACTTAAAATTACCAAGAGTTAAACAAATTACTAAGCCTGGCACATAAACAACTTCTAGAGACACAGGAGATACAGTATTTAGAATTGTACTCAGCAAGAAAGTTCTTGCTACTTGAAATCAGCTTCCACGAACTCAATCCAAAGTCAGGGCTAGTACCTTGCAGGTACAGAGATTATGATGAACTGTTTGCAGTTCAAGAAATTGAGAGGTCCGTAGCCTGGTCTGAGCACTGGATCTCTGAAATAAAGTAGAAAGCAGGATTTTTAAAGGCTGGAGAACATTACGTAGGGAGCAGGCAAGTGAAATGGGCAAGGTCAGGGAGCTCAGAAAGGCGGTTTGAGGGTTGGGTAGGGAGACAATTGCAGGGCAGAGAGTAAAACAATTTACACTGTCAAGATCTAAAATTCCTTCTAATTTCAACTCCAGGAACTTAAAATGACTGTAAGGTTAGACAAATTCGTGAAACCCCTGGACATAGAACAGCTAAAGGCAGGGGAGTGCATTTAGAGATGTGTCAGCAGGAGATGGGTGGAATGCTTGAGAATCAGCCACTGGTGCCAAATCAAAAGTCTGGCAAGCTACCTTGCAGAACAGAGAATTTCAGAAAAAACTGTTTGGGTTCCAGAAACTGAAGTCTCCATGGCCTGGTCAAGAACACGCTGGATCCTGAAATTAAGTAGAAAAATTGGATTTTTAAAAGCAGGAGGAAGGCCTGTTACATCAGAACAAAGTAGAATAATAGAAATGGGTAGGGTCAGAGCTCAGCAGACGGTTTGGGGTTGGGTAGGAGACAGGATGCAGGGCAGAGAGTAAAGAAGAGGATTTACAGTCTAAACAAATTCACTTCTAATATCAGACAGACTTAATGAGTTAAACCGATTAAAAGCCTGGCTAAATTCATCTAGAACTTACTGAGGAGGGCAGTGGTCAGAGATGTGTTCTGCTATGATAATTATGGGCCAGTGCAAATCCTTCGCGTTCCAAATCTAAAGTCAGGACTAGTACCTTGCAGTACAGGGTTTCTGAAAACTATTCCAGATTACAGAAATTGGGAGTCCATTGGCAAGGCCTAGGCACATGGATACCTGAAATAAAATTACAAAACAGAGTTTTTAAAGGCAGGAGGGAGTGGTATTACATCAGAACAGAGAAAATAGGAAGTGGGCAGGGTCAGAGAGCTCAGCACAAGTTTGGGGGTTGGGTAGGAGACAGATTGCAGGGCAGAGTAAAGAAGGATTTACACAGTCAAGGCACAAAATTCACTTCCAATATCAACAGAGAACCCAAAATGACTATGAGATTAAACAAATTATTAAACCATGGCACACAAATTCAACTTCTAGAGACACAAAGAATGCAGTAGTTAGAGATGTATTAGCAGAGAGATGAATGTGGACTGCTTGCGTCAACCTACTGGTACAAAATCAAAAGTGTCAGGACTAATACCTTGCAGTCAGATTATTTCTGAACTATGTTAAGATTCAGAAATTGAAAACTCCGTGGCCTGATGTAGGCATGCTGGATCCCTGAAATAAAGTAGAAAACAGGATTTTTAAAGGCTGGAGTAGGCTTGATTCCTTGGGACCAAGAAATGAAATATAAGTGGGCAGGGTCAGGAGCTCATGGAGGGTTTGGGGGTTGGAGGTAGGAGACAGGCTGGAGACAGAGAGTAAAAGAATGATTTACAGAGTCAAGGCTCAAAATTCACTTCTAACATCAACTCAGAACTTAAAATGACTGTAAGGATTAAACAAATTATTAAACCCTGAAGAAATAAAATTCAACTAAAGACACAGAGGAGATGCAGTATTTAGAGATGTGTCCAGCAGGAGATAGAAGTGTGCCACTTGGAAATCAGCTTCCACTGGTACCAAATCCAAAGTCAGAGGCTAGTACCTTGCAGTACAGAATTTCAGAAAAACTATTTAGGTTCCAGAAATTGAGGTGTCCGTGGCCTGGTCAAGGCACTCTGAATCCTGAAATAAAGTGAAAAACAAATTCTTAATGAGCTGGAAGAGTGAAACAGTACATCAGAACAAACAGAATAATTGAAGAGGCATGGTCAGAGAGGTCAGCAGATGCTTTGGGGTTGGATAGGGACAGGATGCAGGGCAGTAAAAATATTTAGACAGTCAGGCTTGGAAATTCACTATAGTATCAACTCAGGACTTAAAATGACTGTGGGATTAAACAGATTATTAAAGCTGTGGCCATGAGATTCAACTAAAGGATACAGAGGAAGATAAAGTAGTTAGAGATTGGTCAGCAGGAGAAAGTGTGGGCCACTGGAAATCAGCTTCCACAGGTACCAAATCCAAAAGTCAGGGGTAGTACCTTGTAGTACAGAAGTTTCTGAAAAACTGTAAGGTTTAGAAATTGTACAGCCTGTGGCCTGGTCTACATGCTGGATCCTGAAAAGTAGAAAACAGGATTGTTACAGGCTGGAGGGAGTGGAAACATTACATCAGATCAAAAAAAGAAATAATTGAAGTAGGTACAGATAGACAGCTCAGCAGATGGTTTTGGGGTTGGCTAGGAGACAGGTTGCGTGACAGAAGTAAAGAAGGATTTACAGTCAAGCCTCAAAATTCACTTCTAATATCAACTCAGAACAAAAGGACTATAAGGATTAAACAAATTATTAAACTCAAGACATAAATTAAACTAGAAACACAGGAGATACAGTAGTTAGAGAAGTGTTCAGCAGGAGATAGTGTAGACCACTGGAAATCAGCTTCCACTGGAACCAAATCAAAAGTCAGGACAGCAACTTGCAGTACAGAGAATTTCTGAGAAAAACTGTATAGGTTTTCAGAAATTGTGAGGGTCTCTTGAGCTGGTTCACACTGCATCCCTGAAATAAAGTAGAAAAATAAGTTTTAAGGCTGGAGGTAAACACATAGATACATAGACAGTGTCAGCAGATAAGGTCTATATGGCCACAGTACCATTTGACTTAACAAGTTCAGTTTGTTTTCCTAGAAGTCCACTTGCCTACCTAACCTCCAGAAATCCCTTTATGTCTATCCCATGCATTCTTAAGTCCGTGATTGTTTCAGCCCCACCACTTCCTCTGGCAGGAGTGCCACTTGTCCACCACCGTTCTGTGAAGAAATTCTTTCTCATGTTTCCTCAGATACGTCCTCCCTCAACCAGTCCCATGCCCTCTGGTCTGGAACATCTTTTCACTTAAAATAGTGTTTTCACACACCCTGTTCCTCCTGTAAGATGCTGTATGTCTCTATCATATCCCTCTCTCCCTCCTCTCCTCCAGGGAATACATGTTCAGTTCCTTCAACCTGTCTTCATAGGACTTGTGGTGCAATCCATGCACCATCTTTCTTGCCCTCCTCTGAACCTTCTCTACCCTGTCTGTCCTTATGTGGGTATGGTCTCCAGACTGCTTTACACTGTACTCTGGGTGGGGCCTCACTAGTGTCTTGTATGGTGGAATTGCAGCATCCTTTTCCTGCTGGCCCGTGCCCCTGCCTGTACGTCGGCATCCTATTTGCTTTACCTGCCAACAACATACATCACACTGTTTCCCTACAGGCAGGGTCATCAGAGATGACAACCCCAGAGATCCTTTCACTGCTTGGTGCATACTATATCCTCACCCCCAACTGATATATTGTGACAGGATTTTTGTGCCCCATGCAGTATCTTGCACTTCTTTGCATTGAATTTCAACCACCTGGCCATTCTTCTAAGAGTTTTCTGCAGGTTGCTTCTCATTCTGTCAACACCCTCTACAGGTGTCTCTACTCTATTACAAGAGCTTTGTGTCATCAGTGATTAGTGAAATTCTGCCTTCTAGGTGCTGTGCAATGTCACTGATGAAGATGTTGAATAGGACCGGTCCCAGCACTGATCCTTGTGGTACCCACTGAGTCCTCTTCCCTCTGTGGAGTGACAGCCATTTACCACCACCCTCTGTGTCCTGCCACCCAGCCAGTTACCCACCCACACCACTACTGTCCTGCCCACCCCATATTCCCCAGTTTGTGTAATAGTCTTCGTGGCACAGTGTCAAGAGGCCTTGCTGGAAGTCAGGATAGGCCATGTCCACTGCCCTCCTGATCCACCTCCCTAGTCACCCAGTCAAAAATTCAATGAGGTTGGTCTGAGCATGACCTCCCTGGTGAAACCATGCTGCCTTGGGTCCTGTAGTCCATTGACAACGAGATGTTCCACCAATCTCTCAGCCTGAGTAGTGCTTCACCCAGTCTTCCCCCCACTACCGAGGTGAGGCTGGCTGGTCTGTAGTTCTACTTCCTCTTTGTTCCCACTTTTGTATAGGGACTACATCTGCTGTCCTCAGTCTTTGGGTACCTCCCTGTTTCAGTGATCGGCTAAACAGGATAGCCAGGAGGTTCAGCATACCACCCTCTAGTTCTTCAAGGACCCTGGGGTGAACCCTTATCTGGCCCCATTAACTTTATCAACTCTTATACTTCCCAGTTCCATCAGGACCTATACGTGTAAAGGGACTTGTGTCCATTCTGCACCAAACCTCTACCTTGTACTCCCATCAGACATTACCACTCCTCCTCTTCATTAAAGAGCTGAGGCAGAAATACCTGTTCAATATGTCAAACTAGCTGTTGTCATCACTCCATGGCCCCATCCTCCTCTTCAGGCTCACTAATCCCTCCTTTGTCTTTCATTTTCAAAGGTACCTGTAGGGTTTTGTCCCTCTACCCACTGATTTTGCAGTGTGTTCTTCTGTCAGGCGTTGGCTTCCATACTGACTGCCTCCTACTCCCTTTGCTTCTCCTGGTGCTTCTCCCTATCCCCTTCTGCCTGTCTCTTTGTATTGCCTGGTTGAGTCTTTTGGCTCATTTTCTTTTATATCTTTGGAGAAACCATATTAGTCTCCTCTTCCTTTTCCTCTTGCAACCTGCCAATGCAAGAATTCTAGTTATTCATATAATCCCCATTTTAAATACAACCCATTCAGTCCTCAGCCCCTGATTCCTGTCCCATTCCCATTATTGCATCTTTCAAGTATCTCCCATTTTTCACAACAAAGAGAATAATTGCAGTGGGCAGAGTCAGAGCACAGGAGGCGGTTTGCCAGGATGGGTAGGAGACAGGTTGCAGAGCAGAGTAAAGAAGGATTTACATTACAGAGCTCAAAATTCTCTTCTAACATCAACTCAAGATTTAAAATGACAGTAAGGATTAAACAAATTATAAAACCTGGCCCATAAATTTAACTAGAGACACAGAGGAGATACAGCAGTTAGAATTGTTCTCATCAGTAGAAAGTGTGAGCCACTTGAAATCAGCTTCCAATGGCACCTAATCCAACAATCAGGGGCTAGTACCTTGCAGAAAGAGGATTTATATGAAGAACATTTAGGTTCCAGAAATTGGGGGGGTCACACAACCTGACTAGGCATGCTGGATCCTTGAAATAAAATGAAAAGCAGGATTTTTAAAGGAGGCTGGAGGTAGAGCTTATTAAATCAAGACAGAGAATAATAGAAGTAGGCAGGGTCACAGAGCTCAACAGATGGTTTGAAGTTTGGGTAGCAGACAAATTGCAGGGCTGAAAGTAAAGAAGGATTTGCACAGTCAAAGGCTCAAAATTCACTTCTAATATCAACTCAGAACTTAAAATGACTGTAAGATTAAACAAATTATTAAACTGTGGAACATATATCTAACTAGAGACACAGAGAGAGATAAAGTAGTTAGAGGCGTGTTCAGCAGGAGATAGTGTGGGCCACTTGGAAATTAGCTTCTACTGGTACAAAATCCAAAAGTCAGAAGTGCTGACCTTGCAGAACAGAGATTTCTGAAGAACTGCTTAGGTTCCAGAAATTTAGGTGTCCTTCACCTGGTCTAGGCATGCTAGATCCCTGACAAAAAAGAAGAAAACAGGATTTTTTATTGGCTGGAGGGTGAGGCTTGTTACATCTGAAAAGTGAATAATAGAGTGGCAGGGTCCAGAGGCTCAGCAGACTGTTTGAGGTTGGTCAGAGACAGGTTGTGGGGCATTGAGTGAAATAAAATTTTACACAGTCAGAGCTCAAAATTCAATCTAACATCAACTAATATCTTAAAATGATTGTAAGGATGAAACAAATTAATAAACCTGAAACATAAATTCAACTACAGACACAGAGGAGATGCAGTATTTAGGGATGTATCTGGCAGGAGATAAGTGGGCCACACTTGAAATCAACTTCCCGATATGTTACCAAATCAATACACGGGCTAGTAACACAGAACAAAATTTCAAGAAAATCTTTTAGGTTCCAGAATTGAAGGGTCCATGGCATGGTCAAGGCAGCTGGATGCACCTGAGGAATTAAGTGGTAAAACAGGATTTTGAATGCTGGAGAAGGAAGCATGTTACATCAGAACAAGAGAGGAGATAATGCGAGAGTGGTGAGGTCAGAGAGCTCAGCAGAGGGTTTGGGGGTTGGGTAGGAGACAGGTTGCAGGGCAGAGTAAAGAAGGATTTACACAGTCAAGGCTCAAGAATTCACTTCTAATATCAACTCAGAAACTTAAAGTGACTGTGAGATTAAACAAATTATTAAGCCCTAGCCCATCAATTCATCTAGAGACACAGAGGAGACACAGTAGATGAAAAAAGTTTCCAGCTGGAGATTGTGTGGGCCAAGGGAAATCAGCTTCCACTAGTACCAAATCCAGAAGTCAAGATTAGTACCTTGCAGTACAGAGAATTTCAAAAACTGTCAGGTTCTATAATGCTCAAAATTAGAAGTGTCTGTACCCAGAGTCAATACTGGATCCCTGAAACAAAAAAAAAAACAGGATTTATGAAGGCTGGCAGTGTAAGCATTTCATCAGAACAAAGAGAGTAATAGAACTACAGGCAGTCAGGGAGCACAGGCGGACGGTTGGGGGGATTGGGCAATAGACAGGTTGCAGGGCGGTAAAGGATTTACGATCAGGCTCAAAATTCACTTCTAATATCAACTCAGAACTTAAAATGACCATAGGATTAAACAAATTAGTAAACTGTGGCACATAAATTCAACTAGAGACACAGACAGGATATACAGTAGTCAGAGATGTGCTCAGCAGGAGATAGTCTGGGCCACATTGAAATCAGCTTCTACTGGTACCAATCCAAAGTCAGGGCTAGTACCTTGCAGAACAGAGGATTTCTGAAGGAGCATTTAGGTTCCAGAATTGAGGTGTCCTTCACTGTCTAGGCATGCTAGATCCCTAGAATAAAAAAGAGAGAAAACAGGATTTTTATTGAAACAGAGGTAGGCTTGTCATCTGAAAAAGTGAATAATAGAAGTGGCAGGGTCTGAGAGCTCAAGCAGACTGTTTAGAGGTTAATGAGAGACGAGTTACACAGGGCATTGAGGAAAATAAGGATTTACAGTCAAGGCTCAAAATTCACTTCTAACATCAACTAAGATCTTAAAATGACTGTAAGGATTAAACAAATTATTAAACCTTGAGCACAAATTCAGCTACAGACACAGAGGAGATGCAGTATTTAGGGATGTGTCTGGCGGAGATAAAGTGGGCCATGAAATCAACTCCAAATGTTGCCATAGATCAAATACACAGGACTAGTAGCTTGGAGAACAGAGAATTTCAGAAAAACTGTTTAGGTTCCAGAAATTGGGGGTCCATGGCATGGATCAAGGCATGCTGGATGCCTGAAATTAGATAAGTGAAACAGGATTTTTGGAGAGGCTGGAGGAGTAGGCGATTGCATCAGAACAAAGAGAATAATAGAGTAGATGGGTCAGAGAGCTCAGCAGATGGTTTGGGATTTGGGTAGGAGACAGGTTGCAGGGCAGGAGTACAAGAGAAGGATTTACACAGTCAGGCTCCAAAATTCACTCTAATATCAATCAGAACTTAAAGTGACTATGAGATTAAACAAATTAATGAAAACTTGAACTAAATTCATCTAGAACAGAGGAGACACAGTAGATAGAAAGGTTTACAGCTGGAGATTGGCTGGGCTAAAGAAATCATCTTCCACTAGTACAAATCCAAGAGTCAGGATTAGTACCTTGCAGTACAGAGAATTTCTGAAAAACTGTCCAGGTTCTGTAATGCTCAAATTGATGTGTCTGTGCCTAAGTCTAGCACGCTGGATCCCTAAATAAAGAAAAAAAAAGGACTTTTGAAAGCATTTCATCAGAACAAAGAGAGTAATAGAACTTAGGTAGAGTCAGAGCAGCAAGCGGACGGTTAGGGGTTGGGAAATAGACAGGTTACAGGGGCAGAGAATAAAAGAAGGTTTACACAGTCAAGGATCAAAGTTCCAGCCTAATATCAATCAAGAACTTAAAATGGCTGTAAGGATTAAACTGATTATTAAACTGTGGCACATAAATTCAACTAGAGACACAGAGGAACATACAGTAGACAGAGATGTGCTCAGCAGGAGATAGTCTGGGCCACTTTGAAAATCAGCTCTACTGGTATCAAATCAAAAGTCAAGGCTAGTACCTTGCAGAACAGAGAGTTCTGAAAAACTGTTTCAGTTCCAGAAATTGAGGATCTGTGGACTGCTCTAGGTACACTGGATCCCTGAAACAAAGTAAAAAACACGATTTCTAAAAGCTGGAGGAGTAGGCTTCTTGTCAGACAAAGGAATAATAGAAATGGGGAAGGTCAGAGGCTCAGCAAGACTTGAGGGTTGGGTTGGAGGCAGGTTGCAGAGCAGAGTATAAGAAGAAATACACAGTCAAGGCTCAAAATTCACTTCTAATATCAAGTCGAAGTTAAAATGAAAGAATTAAACAAATTACAAAACCCAGGCATATAAATTCAACTAGAGATCCAGATGGAGATAACGTAGAGTAGACATGTATTCAGCAGGAGACATGTGGACACTTCAGAAATCAGATTCCACTGGTGCCTGATCAAAAAGTCAGAGCATAGTACCTTTCAGTACAGAGGATTCTGAAGAAGACAGTTTAGGTTCCAGAAACTGCAGGGTCTGTGGCCTGAGTCTGGAGCATGCTGGATCCCTGAGAATAAAGTAGAAATCAGGATTTTAAAGGCTGGAGGTAGACATTATATCAGAACAGAATAATAGAAGTGGGCAGGATCAGCGAGTTCATCAGGCAGCTTTGTAGGTTGGGTAGGAGACAGGTTGCAGGCAGAGAGTAAAGAAGGATTTACACAGTCAAGATCAAATTCACTTCTAATATCAAATGAGAACTTAAAATGACTGAGAGATTAAACAAATTATTAAACTGTAGCACATAAATTCAACTAGAGACACAGTAGGAGATACAGTAGATAGGAATGTGTTCAGCAGGAGATAGTGGGCCACTTGGAAATCAACTTCCTCAAGAGCCAAATACAGAAGTCAGGGACTAGTACCATGTGAGTACAGAGGATTTTTGAAAAAACTGTTTAGCTTCCAGAAATTGGAGGTATCCATGGCCTGGTAAAGGAAACACGCTGGATCCCAGAATAAATTAGAAAAGCAGGATTTTTAGAGGCTGGAGGAGTAGACTTGTTATATCAGAACAAAGAGAATAATAAGTAGGTAGGGTCAGAGAATTCAGCAGACAGTTTGGGGTCAGGTAGGAGACTGGTTGCAGGGCGAGATAAAAGAAGGATTTACACAGCCAAGGCACAAAAATCACTTCCAATATCAACTTAGAACTTAAAATGAATATGAGATAAACAAATTATTAAACCCTGGCACAGAAATTCAACTAGACACCAACAGAAGATAGAAGTTAGAGATGTGTTGGCTGGAATTGCGTGGAACATGGAAATCAAGTTCACTGGTACAAATGAAAAGTCAGGCTAGTACCTTGCAGTACAGAGGTTCTGAAAAAAATGTATGAGTTCCAGAATTTGAGGGTCTATGGCCTGGTCCAGGCACGCTGGATCACTGAAATAAAGAAGAAAGACAGGATTTTAAAGGCTGGACGCAGGACACATTTCATCAGAACAAAGAGAATAACAGAAATGGGCAGGGTCAGAGAGCTCAGCAGATGGCTATGGGGTGTAGGTTGGTGGCAGGTTGAACAGACAAAGAGTATAAGAAGGATATACAAAGTCAATTCTCAAATTACATCACAATATCAACTCAGGACTTAAATGACTGAAGGAATCAAACAAATTACAAACCCCTGGCATATAAAATTCATATGAACACCCAGAGTGAGATAGGTGGTTAGAGATGTGTTCAGCAGGGATTGTAAGGCCACTTGGAAATCAGCTTCCAGTGGTACCAATTCAAAAGACAAGGTTAGTACCTTGCAGTACAGAGAATTTCAGAAAACTGTTTAGGTTCCAGAAATGAAGAGGTCCATGGCCTGAGTAACCACGCTGGATCCTCGAAATAGAAGTAGAAAAACAGGATTTTTAAAGGCTGGAGGATGAGCTTGTTACATCAGAACAAGAAAATAATTGGAAGTGGGCAGGGTCAGAGATCTCAGCAGATGGTTTGAGGTTGGGCCAGGACGGTTTGCAAGGCAGAGAGTAAAGAAGGATTTACACAGTCAAGCTCCAAACTTCACTCCTAGTATCAACTCTGAGACTTAAAATGACTGTAAGGATTAAACAAATTATTAAACCCTGGCAGATAAGCTCAACTGGAGACATAGGGAGGTACAGTAGTTAGAGGCGTGTTCAGCAGGAGATAGTGAGGGCCACTTGTAAATAAGCTACACACGTACTTAGATCAAGGCTCAGGAGCTGGTACTATGCAGGAGCAAAATTTCAGAAAAACTGTTTAGGTTCCAGAAATGGGAAGTACATGGCCACCTGGTCAAGAGCACGCTGATTCCCAGAGCCAGTGAAAAACCTGGGATTTTAAAGGCTGAAGTGTAAGCGTGTTACATCAGAACAAAGAATAATAGAGTGGGTGGGGTCGAGAAGCTCAGCAGATGGTTTGGGGTAGGATAGGAGACAGGTTGCAGGGCAGAAGTAAAAGAAGGATTTACACAGTCAAGACTCAAAAATTCACCTCTAGTATCAACTCAGAACTTAAAATGATATAAAGATAAAACAAATTATTAAGCGTATCCCATAAATTCAACTAGAGACCAGAGGAGATACAGTAGATTAGAGATGTGCTAAGCAAGAGAAAGTGGGGCCACTAATCAACTTCCATGATACAAATCAAAAGTCGGGCTAGTACCTTGCGAAAACAGGATTTCTGACTGTTTAAGTTCGGAGTTGAGGTCTGTGGCTGGTCTAAACATCCAGGATCCATGAAATGAAGTAGAAAAACAGGATTTTGAAGGCTGGTGGGGTGAGCGCATATCAGAACAAACAGAACAAACAAGTGGGCAGACTCAGACAGCACGCAGACCAGGTTAGGGAGTTGGATAGGAGACTGGTTGCAGGGCAGAGTAAAGAAGGTTTACAGTCAAGGCTCAAAATTCCTTCAATATCAACTCAGAACTTAAAGTGACATAAGGATTAAACAAATTATTAAACCAAATATAAATTCTTCCAGAGACCAGAGGAGACACAGTGAAGAAAAGTTTCAATGGAGTTGTGTGGGCCAAGGAAATCAGCTTCCTAGTACAATCAAAGTCGGATAGTACCTTGCAGTACAGAATTTCTGAAAACTGTCAGGACATGTAATACTCAAAAGCTGAAAGGTGCTCTATGCCCAGTCTAAGCCTTTCCTGGATCCCTAAATAAAGAAAAAACAGATTCACAAGGCTGGTCATGGAAACATTTCATCAGAACAAAGAGGTAATAGAACTGGAGCGAGTCAGGGCACAGCGAATGAGTTAGGGGTTAGACAATAGACAGGTTGCAGGGCAGAGGTAAAAGAAGGTTTACACAGTCAGGCTCAATTCACTTCAATATCAACTCAGAACTTAAAATGACCCACTGCAAGGTATTTTTGTATCTGATGGGAGGTTTGGTGACCATCCCATGGGATTACTTCTAAGGGCTTAGGGATACACAATGGGAGACATATAGAAGAGCCCAAAGCAAGCATTTAACCCACGCAGCCAAGTGCTGTTCTATATCTAACCACAGCGGGAGATATTCTTAGCGCCCAATCTCCTTATGCCAGCAGGCCAATTTGCTTAGGTGCTGTGCAGCATAATAGAGAAAAAAAGAAGGGTCAGCCAAGCCTCCTCTTAATTTCGGGGCTGTCAATTTCAGATAAGATCTACAGATACTTTTCTTGTTCCACACAAAAAGGTTCACTGCACTTTGTACTTTGGAGAACCACCCTTTCGGTAGATAAGCGCCCAGCATCCCAAGAGGATATAGTATCCTTGGCAATACGTTCATTTTAATTATGCTTAGCCTTCCCCAAAGAGAAAAGGGGAGCAAGTGCCACCTCTCCATGTCCTCAATGATCGTTTTATATAAATTACCAAGGTTATCTTTTATTGTGGAGTTCAAATCTTTGCAAACTTTGATTCCCAGATATGTGAGAGACTTTGCTTCCCAGGAGAGACCAAGCGGGAGAAGTTCAGCCTTATTAACTCTACCATTTAAAGGAAGGATCTTAGTTTTGGCCCGTTTAATTTATAAAAGGAGATTTTGGAGATAATCAATCTCAGCTAGGATAGCTGGAATTGAGAAACCTGGTTCCTCAACATGCAATAGGATGTCGTCCGCATACACCGAATAGGCATACCTGGCATTTCCGATTTGAATCCCCTTTATAGCAGCATTCCCTGCCAATCCGCACAGCAGTAGCTCTAAGTATAAATTGAAGAGGAGGGGAGACAAGGGACATCCTTGTCCTGTACCCAGGGCTAATTTAAAGGGCGGGCTGCCACTTCAGTTATTCTCTTTGTTCTGATGTTACAAGCCTACTCTTCCAGCCTTTGAAAATCATGTTTTCCTACTTTATTTAAGGGATCCAGTGTGCCTTGACCAGGCCACGGACCCCTCAATTTCTAGAACCTAAACAGTTTTTCAGAAATCCTCTGTACAGCAAGTAACAAGCCCTGACTTTTGGATTTGCTACCAGTGGAAGCTGATTTCCAAGTGGCTCACATTATCTCCTGCTGAACACATCTCTAACTACTGTAACTCCCTGTGCCTCTAGTTGAATTTCTGTGCCATCATTTAATAATTTGTTTAATCCTTACAGTTATTTTAAGTTCTGAGGTGATATTACAAGTGAATTTTGAGCCTTGACTGTGTAAATCCTTCTTTTACTCTCTGACCTGCAACCTGTCTCTTACCCAACCCCCAAAATCATCTGCTGAGCTCTCTGACCTTGCCCACTTCTACTATTCTCTTTTTTCTGATGAAACAAGTCTAATCCTCCAGCTCTTAAAAATCCTGTTTTTCTACTTTATTTCAGGGATCCAGCGTGCCTTGACTGGGCCACGGACCCCTCAATTCCGGGAACCTAACCAGTTTTTCAAAAATTCTGTGTACTGCAAGGTATTAGCCCTGACTTTTGGATTTGCTAAAAGTGGAAGCTAATTTCCAAGTGGCCCACACAATCTCCTGCTGAACAATTCTCTAACTACTGTATCTCCTTGTGTCTCTAGTTGAATTTGTGTAACAGGGTTTAATAATTTGTTTCATACTTATGGTCATTTTAAGTTCTGAGTTGATATTAGCAGTGAATTCTGAGCCTAGACTGTGTAAATCCTTCTTTTACTCTCTCTTGTGCAACCTGTCTCCTACCCAACCTCCAAAATGTCAACTGAGCTCTCTGACCCTGACCACTTATATTATTCTCTTTGTTCTAATGTAACAAGCCTACTCCTCCAGCCTTTAAAAATCCTGTTTTTCTACTTTATTTCAGGGATCCAGCAAGCCTAGACCAGGCCACGGACCCCTTAATTTTTGGAACCTAAAAAGTTTTTCAGAAATCCTCTGTACTGCAAGGTACTAGCCCTGACTTTTGGATTTGGTACCTGCGGAAGCTGATTTCCAAGTGGCCCACACTATCTCCTGCTGAAAACATCTCTAACTACTGTATCTCCCTCTGTGTATCTTGTTGAATCTATGTGCAACAGTTTAATAATTTGTCTAATCCTTACAGTCACTTTAAGTTCTGAGTTGATACTAGAAGTTAATTTTGGGCCTTGACTGTGTAAATCCTTCTTTTACTCTCTACCCTGCAACCTGTCTCCTACCCAACCCCCAAACCATCTGCTGAGCTCTCTGAACCTGCCCACTTCTGTTATTCTCTTTGTTCTGATGTAACAAGCCTACTCCTCCAGCCTTTAAAAATCCTGTGTTTCTACTTTATTTCAGAAATCCAGTGTTCCTTGACCAGACCACAGACCTCTTAATTTCTGGAACGTAAACAGTTTTTCAGAAATCCTCTGTACTGCAAGGAACTGGCCTAACTTTTGGATTTGCAACCAGTGGAAGCTGATTTCCTAGTGGCCCACACTGTCTCTTGCTGAACACATCTCTTACTACTGTATCTCCCACTGTGTCTCAAGTTGAATTTATGTGCCAGGGTTTAATAATGTGTTTCATACTTACACTCATTCTAAGTTCTGAGTTGATATTAGAAGGGAATTTTGAGCCTTCACTGTGTAAATTCTTCTTTTACTCTCTGCCCTGCAACCTGTTCCTTCCCAACCCCTAAACCGTCTGTTGAGCTCTCTGACTCCGTACACTTCTATTATTCTCTTCGTTCTGAGGTAACAAGCCTACTCCTCCAGCCTCTAAAAATTCTGTTTTTCTACATTATTTCAGGGATCCAGCATGCCTTGACCAGGCCATGGACCCCTCAATTTGTGCAGCCTAAACAGTTTTTCACAAATCCTGTGCACTGCAAGGTAATAGCCATTACTTTTGTATTGTTTACCAGTGGT
Organism: Neoceratodus forsteri; assembly: GCA_016271365.2. NCBI lineage: Eukaryota > Metazoa > Chordata > Ceratodontiformes > Ceratodontidae > Neoceratodus > Neoceratodus forsteri. The sequence continues at coordinate 71,766,229 of CM028133.1, forward strand.
AGCTGATTTCCAAGTGGCCCACACTAACCCCTGCTGAACACATCTCCAAATACTGTATCTCCTTCTGTGCCTATAGTAGAATTTAAGTGCCAGGGTTTAATAATTTCTTTAATCCTTTCAGTCATTTTAAGTTCTGAGTTGAAATTAGAAGTGAATTTTTAGCCTTGACTGTTTAAATCCTTCTTTTACTCTCTGCCCAGCAACCTCTTTCCTACCCAACCCCTAAACTGTCTACTGAGCTCACTGACCCTGCCCACTTCTATTATTCTTTTTGTTGTGATGTAACAAGCCTACTCCTCCAGCCTTTAAAAATCCTTTTTTTCTACTTTATTTCAGGGATCCTGCATGCCTACACCAGGCCACAGACCCCTCCATTTTTGGAACATAAACCTTTTTTTCGGAAATCCTCTGTAGTGCAAGGTAGTAGCCCTGACTTTTGGATTAAGTACAAGGGGAAGCTGATTTCCAAGTGGCCCACTATACTTCCTGCTGAACACATCTCTAACTACTGTATCTCCCTCTGTGTCTCTACTTGAATTTTTGTGCCATGGTTTAATAATTTATTTAATCCTTACAGTCATTTTAATTTCTGAGTTGATATTAGAAGTGAATTTTGAGCCTTGACTGTGTAAATCCATCTTTTACTCTCTGCCCTGCAACCTGTCTCCTACCCAACCCCTAAACCGTCTGTTGAGCTCTCTGACCCAAGCCACTTCTATTATTCTCTTTGTTCTTATGTAACAAGCCTACTCCTCTTGCCTTTAAAAATCCTGGTTTTCTACTTTATTTCAGGGGTCCAGTGTGCCTAGACCAGGCCATGGACCCTCAATTATGGATCCTACATAGTTTTCGTCCTCTGTACTGCAAGGTACAAGCTCTGACTTTTTAGTTTGTACCAGTGGAGCTGATTTCCAAGTGGCCCACTATCTCTACTAGACATCTCTAGCTACTACATCTTCCTCTAGTCTCTAGTTGAATTTAGGGGTTAAATAATCTACCAATATACAGTCATTTAAGTTCTGAATTGATACTAGTAGTGAACACAGAGGCTTGAAAAGAAAATCCTTCTTTACTCTCTACCCACCAACCTGTCTGACCCACCCCAATCTACTGTATCTGACCTTCTACTGTTCTCTTTGTTCGAATGTAACAGCCTACTCCTCAGCCTTTAAAATCTGTTTCTCTCTTATTACAGGATCCTGTGAGCCAGACCCGCGGACCCTCAATTTTGGAACCTAAACAGTTTTCAAATTCTCTGTACTGCAGGTACCAGCCCTGACTTTTAGATTTGGTTCCAGTGGAGCTGATTTCCAATTCCCCATACTAACTCCTTCTGAACATCTCTACTACTGTCTCCTTCTGTGTACTGTTGATTCTATGTACCAGGGTTTAATAATTTGTTTAATCTTTACAATCATTTTAGTTCTGAGTTTATATTTAGTGAATTTTGAGCCTTATGTCCTCAACTTCCTTCCTCTCTGCCCTGCAACCTGTCTCCTACCAACCCACAAAGTCTGCACAGTTCTCTGAACCTGCTCTTCTATATTCTCTTTGTTCACGATGTAACAAACCTCTCCTCAGCCTTTAAAATCCTGTTTTCTACTTTATTTCGGATCCATCGTTCCTTGACAGACCAGACCCTCAATTTCTAGAACCTAAAGAGTTTTCAAAAATCTCTAACACAAGGTACTAATTCTGTTTTGGATTTGGTTCCAGTGAAGCTGATTTCCGTCCTCACCTCCTGCTGAACATCTCTAACTATATCTCCCTCTGTGTCTCTAGTTGTTGTTGCCGGGTTTAATAACTTCTTTAATCCCACGTCATTTTAGTTCTGGTTTATATTTGAGTAATTTTGAACATGACTGTGAAAATCCTTTACTCTCTGCCTGCAACCTGTCTCCACCAACCCAAAAACTCTGCTGAGTTCTCTGAGACCTGCTCACTTCAGTATTCTCTTTGTTCTGATGTAACAAACTACTCCCCCAGCCTTTAAAAATCTGCTTACTTTATTTAAGGATCCATTGTTCCTAGACAGGCCACGAACCCTCAATTTCTGGAAAATAAGAGTTTTCGAAATCCTCTGAACACAATACTAGTCCTGACTTTTGGATTTGGTTCCTGTGAGCTGATTCCCACTATCCTCACTATCTCCTGCTGACACATCTCTAACTACTGTATCTCTCTCTAGTTGAATCTATGTGCCGGGGTTTAATAATTTGTTTAATCCTTACCATCATTTTAAGTTCTGAGATGATATTAATGAATTTTGAGCCTTGACTGTAAATAATTATTTACTCTCTACTGCAACCTGTCTCCTCACAACTCCAAAACCGTCTGCTGGTCTCTGACCTGCCCACTGGCTATTCTCTTGTTCTCATGTAACAAGCCTACTCTCGGAATTAAAATCCTTTTTTCTACTTTATTTAATGATCCATTGTCAACCAGGCCACGGACCCTCAATTTCTGGAACTATACAGTTTTTGAAATCTGTACGGGTTACTAGCCCTGACTTTTGGTTGCTACCAGTGAAGCTGATTTCAAGTAGCCCACACTATCTCCTACTAACACATCTCTACCTACTGTATCTCCCTCTGTTAATTTCTGTGCCAAGGTTTAATAATTTGTTTAATCCTTACAGTCATTTAAGTTCTGAGTTGATATTAAGTGAATTTGAGCCTTGACTGTGTAAATCCTTCTTTTACTCTGCCCGAATCTCTCCCTACCCAACCCCTAAACCGTCTGTTGACTCTCTGACACCCACTTCTACTATTTTCTTTGTGCAGTCTAACAACCCTACTCCTCAGCCTTTAAAAATCCTGTTTTCTACTTTATTTCAGGATCAGCATGCCTAGACAGTCACAGACCCTCTTTTCTGCAGCCTAAGTTTGAGGGTTGGGTAGGAGACAGGGTTGCAGGGCAGAGAGTATAAGACTTAATTTACACAGTCATACCAAATTCACTTCTAATATCAACTCAGAACGTAAAATGAATGTAAGGATTAAAGAAATGATTAAACCCTGGAAAATAAATTCATGTAGAGACACAGAAGGAGATAAAATAGTTAGAGATGTGTTCACCAGGTAATAGTGTGGGCCACTTGGAAATCAGCTTCACTGGTACAAATACAAAACTCAGGGCTAGTACCTTGCAGTACAGAGTATTTCTGAAAAACTGTTTAGGTTTCAGAAATTGAGGTGTCCGTGGCTTTGCCTAGACATGCTGGCTCACTCTAATAAAGTAGGAAAACAGGATTTTTAATGACTGGAGGAGTTGGCTTGTTAAATCAGAACAAAGAGAATTATAGGAGTTGGCAGGGACAGAGAGTCTAGCAGACGTTTTGGGGTTGGGTAGGAGACAGGTTGCAGGGCAGATTTTCAAACACATACACAGACAAGGCTCAAACTCACTTCAAATATCACTCAGAACTTAAAATGACTGTAGTATTAAACTAATTAAACCCTGGCACTTTAATTCAACTAAACAGATGGAATACAGTAGTTAAAACATGTACAGCTACATAATTTCAGGTTCACGGAAATCAGCTTCCACTGGTACCAAATCCAAAAGTCAAGGCTAGAATCTTGCAGTACAGAGGATTTCTGGAAAACTGTTTAGGTTCCAGAAATTGAGGGGTCCATCGCCTTGTCAAAGCATGCTAGATCCCTCAAATAAAGTAAAAAATCCATAATTTTTAAAGGCAGGAGGAGTAGGCTTGTTACTTCAGAACAAAGAGAATAATAGAAGTGGGCAGGTTCAGAGAGCTCAGCAGATGGCTTGGGGGTTGGGTAGGAGACAGGTTGCAGGGCAGAGAGTAAATGAAGGATTTACACAGTCAAGGCTTAACATTCACTTCAAATATCAACTCAGAATATAAAATGACTGTAAGAATTAAACAAATTTTTAAACCCAGGCACTTAAATTCAACTAGAGACACAGAGGGAGAAAAAGTAGTTAGAGATGTGTTGAGCAGGAGATTGTGTGGGCCACTTGAAAATCAGCTTCCACAGGTACCAAATCCAAAAGTCAGGGCTAGTACCTTGCAGTATAGAGGATTTCTGAAAAGCTGTTTAGGTTCCAGAAATTGTGGGTCTGTGGCCTGGTCAAGGCACTCTGGATCCCTGCAATAAAGTAGAAAAACAGGATTTTTAAAGGCTGGAGGAGTAGGCTTGTAACATAAAATCAAAGAGAATAATAGAAGGGGGAAGGGTCAGAGATCTCGGCAACCGGTTTGAGGGTTGGAAAGGAGGCAGGTTGCAGGGCAGAGAGTAAAAGAAAGATTTACACAGTCAAGGCTCAAAATTCCCTTCTAATATCAACTCAGAACTTAAAATGAATGTAAGGATCAATGAAATTTTTAAACCCTGGCACATAAATTCAACTAGAGACACAGAGGGAGATACAGTAGTTAGAGATGTGTTCAGCAGGAGATAGTGTGGACCAGTTGGAAATCAGCTTCCGATGGTACCAAATCCAAAAGTCAGGGCTAGTACCATGTAGTACAGAAGATTTGTGAAAAACTGTTTAGGATCCAGAAATTGAGTGGTCCGTGGCCTGGTCAAGGGACGCTGTATTCCTGAAATAAAGTAGAAAAACAGGATTTTTAAAGGCTGGAGGAGTAGGTTTGTTACATCAGAACAAAGAGAATAATAGAAGAGGGCAGGGTCAGACAGCTCAGCAGATGATTTGGGGGCTGGGTAGGAGACAGGTTGCAGGGCAAAGTGTACAAGAAGGATTTACAAAGTCATGGCTTAAAATGTACTTCTAATATCAACTCAGAACTTAAAATGACTGTTAGAATTAATCAAATTATTAAACCCTCTCACATAAATTCAACTAGAGACACAGAGGAAGATAGAGTAGTTAGAGATGAGTTCAGCAGAAGATAGTGTGGGCCACTTGGAAATCAGCTTGCACTGGTACCATATCCAAAGGTCAGAGCTAGTACCTTGCAGAACAGAGGAGTTCTGAAAAACCTTTCAGGTTCCAGAAATTGAGGGGTCGGTGGCCTGGTCAAGGCACGCTGGTTCCCTGAAATAAAGTAGAAAAACAGTATTTTTAATGGCTGGAGCAGTAGGCTCGTTACTTCAGAACAAAGAGAATAATAGAAGTGGGCAGGTTCAGAGAGCTCAGCAGATGGCTTGTGGGGTTGGTAGGAGACAGGATGCAGGACAGAGAGAAATGAAGGATTTGGCTAACAGTCAAGGCCTTCAAAATTCACTTCAATATCAACTCAGAATTTAACATGACTGTAAGGATTAAACAAATTATTAAACCCTGGACTTAATTCAACTAGAGACACAGAGGAGAAAAAGTAAGCTAGAGATGTGGTTGGAGCAGGAGATTGTGTGGGCCACTTGGAAATCAGCTTGCACTGGTACCAAATCCAAAAGACAGGGCTAGTACCTTGCAGTACAGAGGAATTCTGAAAAGCTGTTTAGGTTCCAGAAATTGAGGGGTCTGTGGCCTGGTCAAGGCATTCTGGATCCCTGCAATAAAGTAGAAAATCAGGATATTTAAGGGCTGGAGGAGTAGGCTTGTTACATAAGAACAAAGAGAATAATAGAAGTGGGAAGGGTCAGAAAGCTCAGCAGACAGTTTGTGGGTTGGGTAGGAGACAGGTTGCCGGGCAGAGAGTAAAAGAAGGATTCACACTGTCAAGGGTCAAAATTCACTTCTAATATCAACTCAGAACTTAAAATCACTGAAAAGTTTGAAGAAATTATTAAACCCTTGCACATATATTCAACTAGAGACACAGAGGGAGATACAGTAGTTAGAGATGTGTTCAGCAGGAGATAGTGTGGGCCACTTGGAAATCAGCTTCCACTGGTACTAAATCCAAAAGTCAGGGCTAGTACATTGTAGTACACAGGCTTTCTGAAGAACTGCCTAGGTTAAAGAAACTGAGAGGTCCGTGACCTGGTCTAGGAACTCTGGATCCCTGAAATAAAGTAGAAAAACTGATTTTTTAAAGGCAGGAGTATTAGGCAGATTACATCAGAACAAAGAGAATAATAGAAGTTGTCAGGATCAGAGAGCTCTGCAGATGGCTTGCAGGTTGGGTTGGAGACAGGTTGCAGGTCAGTAAGTAAAAGAAGGATTTATACAGTCAAGGCTCAAAATTCACTTCACTTATCAACTCAGAACTTAAAATGACTATAAAGATTAAACAAATTATTAAAGCCTATCACTTCAATTCAACTAGAAGCTCAGGGTTAGATACAGTAGTTAGAGATGTGTTCAGAAGGAGATAGTGTGGGCCAGTTGGTAATCAGCTTCCACTGGTACCAGATCCAAAACTCAGGGCTAGTACCTTGTAGTACAGAGTATTTCTGAAAAGCTGTTTAGGTTTCAGAAATTGAGGGGTCCGTGGCTTGGTCAAGGCATGCTGGATTCCTGAAATAAAGTAGAAAAACAGGATTTTTAAAGGCTGGAGAAGTAGGCTTGTTACATCAGAACAAAGAGAATAATAGAAGAGGACAGGGTCAGAGAGCTCAGCAGATGGTTTGGGGGCTGGGTAGGAGACAGGTGCAGGGCAAAGTGTAAGAGTAGGATTTACAATGTCAAGGCTCAAAATTCACTTCTAATTTCAACTCAGAACTTAAAATGACTTTTAGGATTTATCAAATTATTAAACTCTGGCACATAAATTCAACTAGAGACACAGACGGAGATAGAGTAGTTTGAGATGAGCTCAGCAGAAGATAGTGTGGGGCACTTGGAAATCAGCTTCTTCTGGTACCATATCAAAAGGTCAGGGCTAGTACCTTGCAGTATAGAGGAGTTCTGAAAAACTTTTTAGGTTCCAGAAATTGAGGGGTCTGTGGCCTTGTCAAGGCACGCTAGATCCCTGAAATAAAGTAGAAAAACAGGATTTTTAAAGGCTCAAGGAGAAGGCTTGTTAAATCAGAACAAAGAGAATAATAGAAGTGGGCATGGTCAGAGAGCTCAGCAGATGGTTTGAGGGTTGGGTAGGAGACAGGTTGCAGGGCAGAGAGTAAAAGAAGGATTTACACAGTCAAGGCTCAAAATTCACTTCTAATATCAACTCAGAACTTAAAATGAATGTTAGGATTAAAGAAATGATTAAACCCTGGCAAATAAATTCACGTAGAGACACAGAGGGAGATAAAATAGTTATAGATGTGTTCAACAGGAGATAGTGTGGGCCACTTAGAAATCAGCTTCACTGGTACCAAATCCAAAAGTCAGTGCTAGTACCTTGCAGTACAGAGTATTTCTGAAAAACTGTTTCAGTTCCAGAAACTGAGGGGTCAATGGCCTTGTCTAGGCATGCTGTATCCCTGAAATAAAGTAGAAACACTGGACTTCTAAAGGCTGAATGAGTATTCTTGTTACATCAGAAGAAAGAGAATAATAGAAGGGGGTAGGCTCAGAGAGCTCAGCAGATGGTTTGGGGTTTGGTGGGAGACAGGTTGCAGGACAGAGAGTAAAAGAAGGATTTACAAAGTCAAGGATGAAAATTCACTTCTAATATCAACTCAGAACTTAGAATGACTGTAAGGATTAAACACATTATTAAATCCTGGCACATAAATTCAACTACAGACACTGAGGGAGATACAGTAGTTAGAGATATGCTCAGCAGAAGATAGTGTGAGCCACTTGGAAGTCAGCTTCCACTGGTACCGTATCCAAAGGTCAGGGCTAGTACCTTGCATTAAAAAGGATTTCTGAAAAACTGTTTCAGTTCCAGAAACTGAGGGGTCAATGGCCTTGTCTAGGCATGCTGGATTCCTGAAATAAAGTAGAACCACAGGACTTCTAAAGGCTGAAGGAGTATTCTTGTTACATCAGAACAAAGAGAATAATAGAAGGGGGCAGGGTCAGAGAGCTCAGCAGATGGTTTGGGGTTGGGTCGGAGACAAGTTGCAGGGCAGAGAGTAAAAGAATGATTTATACACTTAAGGCTCAAAATTCACTTCTAATATCAACTCAGAACTTAAAATGACAGTAAGGGTTAAACTAATTATTAAACCCTGGCAAATAAATTCATCTAGAGACACAGAGAGAGATACAATAGTTAGAGATGTGTTCAGCAGGAGATAGTGTGGGCAACTTGGAAGTCAGCTTCCACTGGTACCGTATCTAAAGGTCAGGGCTAGTACCTTGCAGTAAAAGGATTTCTGAAAAACTGTTTAGGTTCCAGAAATTGAGAGGTCTGTGGCCTGTTCAAGGCATGCTGGATCCCTGAAATAAAGAAGAAAAATTGGATTTTTAAAGGGTGGAGGAGTAGGCTTGTTACATCAGAACAAAGTGAATAATACAGGTGGACTGGGTCAGAGAGCTCAGCAGATGGTTTGGGGGTTGGGAAGGAGACAGGTTGCAGGGCAGAGATTAAAAGAAGGATTTACACAATCAAGGCTCAAAATTCACTTCTAATACCAACTAAGAACTTAAAATGAATGTAAGGACTAAAGAAATGATTAAACCCCGGCACATAAATTAAACTAGAGAAACAGAGGGAGATACAGAAGTTAGAGATGTGTTCAGCAGGAGATAGTGTGGGTCACTTTCAAATCAGCTTCCACTAGTACCAAATCCAAAAGTTAGGGTTAGTACCTTGCAGTACAGAGGATTTCTCAAAAAATGTTTAGGTTCCAGAAATTGAAGGGTCTGTGGCCTAGTCAAGATAGGCTGGTTCCCTGAAATAAAGTAGAAAAACAGGATTTTTAAAGGGTGGAGGAGTAGGCTTGTTACATCAGAACAAAGTGAATAATACAGGTGGACTGGGTCAGAGAGCTTAGCAGATGGTTTGGGGGTTGGGAAGGCGACAGGTTGCAGGGCAGAAATTAAAAGAAGAATTTACACAGTGTGGGCTCAAAATTCACTTCTAATATCAACTCAGAACTTAAAATGAGTGTAAGGATTAAACAAATTATTAAACCATGGCACATAAATTCAACTAGAGACATAGAGGGAGATATAGTAGTTAGATATGTGTTCAGCAGGAGATAGTGAGGGCCACTTGGAAATCAGCTTCCACTGGTACCAAATCCAAAAGTCTGGGCTAGTACCTTGCAGTACAGAGGATTTCTGAAAAGCTGTTTAGGTTCCAGGAATTAAGGGGTCTGTGGGCTGGTCAAGGCACTCTGGATCCCTGCAATAAAGTAGAAAAACAGGAATTTTAAAGGCTGGAGGAGTAGGTTTGTTACATAAGAACAAAGAGAATAATAGAAGTGGGAAGGGTCAGAGAGCTCAGCAGACGGTTTGGTTGTTGGATAGGAGACTGGTTGCAGGGCAGAGAGCAAAAGAAGGATTTACACTGTCAAGGCTCAAAATTGACTTCTAATATCAACTCAGAACTTAAAATGAATGTAAGGATTAAGCAAATTATTAAACCCTGGCACATCATTTCAACTAGAGACGCAGAGGGAGATACAGTAGTTAGAGATGTGTTCAGCAGGAGATAGTGTGGGCCACTTGGAAATCAGCTTCCACTGGTACCAAATCCAAAAGTCAGGGCTAGTACCTTGTAGAACAGAGGATTTCTGAAAAGCTGTTTAGGTTCCAGAAATTGAGGGGCCCGTGGCCTGGTCAAGGCATGCTGGATCCCTGAAATAAAGTAAGAAAACTGGATTTTTAAAGGCTGTAGGAGTAGGCTTGTTACATCAGAACAAAGAGAATAATTGAAGAGGGCAGGGTCAGAGAGCTCAGCAGATGGTTTGGGGCCTGGGTAGGAGACAGTTTGCAGGGCAAAGAGTAAAAATAGGATTTACAATGTCAAGGCTCAAAATTCACTTCTAATATCAACTCAGAAATTAAAATGACTGTTAGGATTAATCAAATTATTAAACCCTGGCACATAAATTCAACTAGAGACACAGAGGGAGAAATAGTAATTTGAGATGAGTTCAGCAGAAGATTGTGTAGGCCACTTGGAAATCAGATTCTTCTGGTGCCATATCCAAAGGTCAGGGCTAGTACCTTGCAGTATAGAGGAGTTCTGAAAAACCTTTTAGGTTCCAGAAACTGAGGGGTCTGTGGCCTTGTCAAGGCATGCTGGATCCCTGAAATAAAGTAGAAAAACAGGATTTTTAAAGGCTCAAGGACTAGGCTTGTTATATCAGAAAAAAGAGAATAATAGAAGTGGGCATGGTCATAGAGCTCAGCAGATAGTTTGGGGGTTGAGTAGGAGACAGGTTGCAGGGCAGAGAGTAAAAGAAGGATTTACACAGTCACGGCTCAAAATTCACTTCTAATATCAACTCTGGACTTAAAATGAATGTAAGGATTACAAAAATGATTAATCCCTGGCACATAAATTTACGTACAAACACAGAGGGAGATAAAATAGTTAGAGATGTGTTCACCATGAGATAGTGTGGGCCACTTGGAAATCAGCTTCACTGGTACCAAATGCAAAACTCAGGGCTAGTACCTTGCAGTACAGAGTATTTCTGAAAAACTGTTTAGGTTCCAGAAATTGAGGGGTCCGTGGCTTGGTCTAGACATGCTGGCTCACTGTAATAATGTAGAAAAACAGGATTTTTAATGGCTGGAGGAGTTGGCTTCTTAAATCAGAAAAAAGAGAATAATAGAAGTGGGCATGGTCAGAGAGCTCAGCAGATAGTTTGGCGTTTGGGTTTAAGACAGGTTGCAGGGCAGAGAGTAAAAGAAGGATTCACACAGTTAAGGGTCAAAATTCACTTCTAATATCAACTCAGAACTTAAAATCACTGTAAGGATTAAACAAATTATTAAACCCTGGCAAATATATTCAACTAGAGACACATAGGGAGATACAGCAGTTAGATATGTGTTCAGCAGGAGATAGTGTGGGCCACTTGGAAATCAGCTTCCACTAGTACTAAATCCAAAAGTAACTGCTAGTACCTTGCAGTACAGAGGATTTCTGAAGAACTGTCTAAGTTCCAGAAATTGAGGGGTCCATGATCTGGTCAAGGTACTCTGGATCCCTGCAATAAAGTAGAAATACAGATTTTTTAAAGACTGGAGGAGTAGGCTTGTTACATAAGAACAAAGAGAATAATAGAAGTGGGAAGGGTCAGAGAGCTCAGCAGATGGTTTTGGGGTTGGGTAGGAGACAGGTTGCAGGGCAGAGAGTAAAAGAAGGATTTACACAGTCAAGACTCAAAATTCACTTCTAATATCAACTCAGAACTTAAAATGAATGTATGGATTAAAGAAAATTTTAAACCCGGCCACATAAATTCAACTAGAGACACAGAGGGAGATACAGTAGTTAGAGATGTGTTCAGCAGGAGATAGTGTGGGCCAGCTGAAAATCAGCTTCCACTGGTACCAAATCCAAAAGTCAGGGCTAGTACCTTGTAGTCGAGAAGATTTCTGAAAAACTGTTTAGGTTCCAGAAATTGAGGGGTCCGTGGCCTGGTCAAGGCAAGCTAGATCCCTGAAATAAAGTAGAAAAACAGGATTTTTAAATGCTGTAGGAGTAGGCTTGTTACATCAGAACATAAAGAATAATAGAAGAGCGCAGGGTCAGATAGCTCAGCAGTCGGTTTGGGGGCTGGGTAGGAGACAGGTTGCAGGGCAAAGAGTAAAAGAAGGATTTACAAAGTCAAGGCTCAAAATTCACTTCTAATATCAATTCAGAACTTAAAATGACTGTTAGGATTTATCAAATTATTAAACCCTGGCACATAAATTCAACTAGAGTCACAGAGGAAGATACAGTAGTTAGAGATGTGTTCAGCATGAGATAGTGTGGGCCACTTGGAAATCAGCTTCCACTTGTACAAAATCCAAATTTACTGGAAGCGCATGTGTTCTGAATTGGCTGCGTTGTCGCTGTAGCTTCCACGGAGCTGAAGGTGTGCGTCCTGATCTCAGCCAGTGGCTGGCTGGGTACCGACCGACCATGGGGGAGTTGAAGCAGCCCCATTCAAGGCAGGCAGCTGGTGAGAAGAAAAAATAGCAGTGTTTACATTGCATAGCAATAGGGTAGCTATAGATTGAGCAGTTTAGCAAGACAAAGGACAGTGAGACTTTTCAGTGCCAAGACAGAGTGCTTGGATGGGGGTTGCAGGAGGAAGGAAACAAAGATCTGCAAGCACTTTAAAACAGTTGGAAATTTCAATCCAGTTAGACAGCAGATGATAAACTTCTATTAGGCATCAAATGCTTAGTTCTATCTTAAAATCTATTTGTAAAAGCAGCAGGGTGGCAAATGCCATTAAAAGTCCTTGCCAATCAGAGCGGGTTTGCTAAAAGTGCACGTGTTCCGATTGGCTGCGCTGTCACTGTACCAACCAAGGAGCTGCAGGTGGGAGTCCTGGTCTCGGTCACTGGCTGGCTGGGTGCAGACCGACCGTGGTGGAGCTGAAGCTGCCCCATTCAAGGGCAGGCAGCTCTAGAGAAGAAAAAATAGCAGAGTTTAAATAGCATAGAGGTAGGGTAAGTTTAGATTGAGCAGTTTAGCAAAACAAAGGAGAGTTAGACTTTTCGGAGTCAATGGTAGAGGCGTATGATGCAAAGAGTAAGGAAACAGTAGAGCTGTAAACACTTGAAAACTGTAGTAGAAATTACAATCCAGCTAATACAATTGATAAACTTCTATTAGACACTTGAAATGTGCTTAGTTATACCTAAAATCTATTAGTAAAAAGCGCCAGGTGGCAAAAGCAGGGGAAAAGTCCTGGCCAATCAGAGCGGCTTTGCTGGAAGCGCCCGTGTTCTGATTGGTTGCGCTGTTGGTGTACCATCCAAGGAGCTGCAGGAGGGTGTCCTGGTCTTGGTTGGTGGCTGGCTGGGTGTCGACCGACTGTGGGGGAGCTGAGCAGCCCAGTTCAAGGGCAGGCAGCTGAAGAGAAGAAAAAATAGCAGTGTTTAAGTAGCATAGAGGTTATATATGTTTAGATAAGTAGCAGAATTTAGCGACAAACTAGAGTTGTAATTATCGGGCGCCTACAGAGTGCTTGGAAGGGGAAACAGAGCAAGGAAGCAGAAGAGCTGTGTTAATTTGGAAACAGTAATGGGAATTACAATCCAGGTAATACAGTTGAAAAACTTCTATTAGACACTTGAAATGTGCTTAGTTCGATCTAAAATCTATTTGCAAAAAGCGTCAGGTCTCAAAAGCAGGGGAAAAGTCCTGGCCAATCAGAGCTGGTTGGCTGGAAACACATGAGTTCCGATTGGCTGCGCTGTCACTTTACCTTCCAAGGAGCTGCAGGCAGGTGTCTTGGTATCGGTCGGTGGCTAGCTGGGTGAGAACCGAACGTGGGGAAGCTGAAGCAGCCCAGTTCAAGGACAGCAGCTGGAGAGAAGAAGAAATAGCAGGGTTTAAATAGCATAGAGGTAGGATAGGCTTAGATTGAGCAGTTTAGCAAGACAAAGGAGAGTTAGACTTTTCATCGCCAAGGCAGAGTGCTTGGATGAGGGGGTGCAGTAGCAAGGACACAAAAGAGGTCTAAGCCCTTTAAAATAGTAGTAGAAATTACAACCAACTATTACAGATGATAAACTTCTATTAGACAATTGAAATGTGCTTAATTCTACTAAAATCTATTTGAAAAAAGCGGAAGGTGGCAAAAGCACAGGAAAAGTCCTGGCCAATCAGAGCGGTTTTGCTGGAAGCGCATGGGTTCCGATAGGCGGCACTGTCGCCGTACCTTCCAAGAGGCTGCAGGTGGGTGTCCTGGTCTCGGTCAGTGGCTGGCTGGGTGCCGACTGACCATGGGGGAGATGAAGCAGCCCCATTTAAGGGCAGGCAGCTGGAGAGAAGAAAAATTAGCAGGGTTTAAATAGCAAAGAGGAACTGTAGGTTTAGATTGAGCAGTTTAGCAAAACAAAGGAAAGTTAGACTTTTCAGCACCAAGGCAGAGTTCTTGGATGAGGGGGGTGCAGGAGCAAGGAATCAGAAGAGCTGTAAACACTTTAAAACAGTAGCAGAAATTACAATCCAGCTAATACAGTTGATAAACTTCTATTAGACACTTGAAATGTGCTTAGTTCTACCTAAAATCTATTTGTAAAAAGTGCCAGGTGGCAAAACCAGGGGAAAAGTCCTGGCCAATCAGAGTGGCTTTGCTGGAATTGCCCATGTTCTGGTTGGCTGCACTGTCACTGTACCATCCAAGGAGCTGCAGGTGGGTGTCCTAGACTCAGTTGATGGCTTGCTGAGTGTTGACCGACTGTGGGAGAGCTGAAGCAGCCCCGTTCAAGGGCAGGCAGCTGGAGAGAAAAAAAAAATAGCAGTGTTTAAGCGGCATAGAGGTTATATATGTTTAGATAGAGCAGTTTAGCGAGACAAAGAAGAGTTGGACTTTTCGGCGCCAAGGCAGAGTGCTTGGATGGGGGGGTGCAGGAACAAGGAAACAGAAGAGCTGTAAGCACCTTAAAACAGAAGTAGGAATTACAATCCAGCTAATGCAGTTGAAAAACTTTTATTAGGCACTTGAAATGTGCTTAGTTCTATGTAATATCTAGTTGCAAAAAGCGCCAGGTGGCAAAAGCAGGGCAAAAGTAATGGCCAATCAGAGCGGGCTTGCTGGAAGAGCATGAGTTCCGATTGGCTGCCCTGTCACCGTACCTTCCAAGGAGTTGCAGGCGGGCATCCTGGTCTCGGTTGGTGGCTGGCTGGCTGCCGGCCAACCGTGATGGAGCTGAAGCTGCCCCGTTCAAGGGCAGATAGCTGGAGAGAAGAAAAAATAGCAGGGTTTAAAGAGCATAGAGGTAGGATAGGCTTAGATTGAGCAGTTTAGCAAGACAAAGGAGAGTTAGACTTTTCGACACCAAGGCAGAGTGCTTGGATGGGGTGGTGAAGGATCATGGAAACAGAAGAGCTGTAAGCACTTTAAAACAGTAGTAGAAATTGCTATCCAGCTAATACAGTAGATAAACTTCTATTAGACACTTGAAATGTGCTTAGTTCTATCTAAAATCTGTTTTTAAAAAGCGCCAGGAGGGAAAAGCAGGGGAAAAGTCCTATCCAATCACAGCAGCTTTGCTGGAAGAGCCCATGTTCTGATTGGCTGCGCTCTCGCTGTACCGACTAAGGAGCTGCAGGCGGGCGTCCTGGTCTCAGTTGGTGGCTGGCTGGGTACTGACCGTCTGTGGGGGAGCTGAAGCAGCCCCATTCCTGGGCAGGCAGCTGGATAGAAGAAAAAATTTCAGTGTTTAAATAGCATAGACGTAGGGTATGTTTACATTGAGCAGTTGAGCAACACAATGGAGAGTTAGTCTTTTCAGCACCAAGGCAGAATGCTTGGATAGAGGGGGTGCAGGTGCAAGGAAACAGCAGAGCTGTAAGAACTTTAAAACAGAAGTAGAAATTACAATCCAGCTAATGCAGTTGAGAAACTTCTATTAGACACTTGAAATGTGCTTAGTTCTCTCTAAAATCTATTTTTAAAAAGCGCCAGTTGACTAAAGCAGGGGAAAAGTCATTGCCAATCAGAGTGCATTTGCTGGGTGTGTTGTTATGAATGGCTGTGCTGTCGCTGCATTTCCAAGGAGCTGCAGGCGGGTGTCCTGGTCTCGGTCAGTGGCTGGCTGGGTGCTGTCCGACCGTGGTGGAGCTGAAGCAGCCCCGTTCTAGGGTAGGCTGCAGGAGAGAAGAAAAAATAGCAGGGTTTAAATAGCATAGAGGTAGGGTAGGTTTAGAATGAACAGTTTAGCAAATCAATGGAGAGTTAGACTTTTCGGGGCCAAGGCACAGTGCTTGGATGGGAGGGTGTAGGTGTAAGGAAACAGAAGAGCTGTAAGCACTTTAAAACAGTAGTAGAAATTACAATCCAGCTAATACAGTTGATAAATCTCTATTAGGCACTTGAAATGTGCTTAGTTCTATCTAAAATCTATTTTGTAAAAAGTGCCATGAGGCAAAAGCAGGAGAAAAGTCCTGGCCAATCAGAGCGGGTTTGCTGGAAGTGCCCATGTTCCAATTGGATGAGGTGACACCGCATCCTTCAGTGAGCTGCAGGTGGATGTCCTGGTCTCGGTCGTGTGGCTGGCTGGTGCCAACGTGTGGGAGGTTAGGCAGCCTCATTCAAGGCAGGCAGCTGGACAGAAAAAAATAGCAGGGTTTAAATAGCATAGAGGTAGGATAGGCTTAGATTGAGCAGTTTAGCAAAACAAAGGAGAGTTAGACTTTTCGGCGCCAAGACAAAGTGCTTGGATTGGGAGGTGCAGGAGCAAGGAAACAGAAGAGCTGTAATCACTTTAAAACAGAAGGAGAAATTACAATCCAGCTAGTACAGTTGAAAAATTTCTATTAGACACTTGAAATATGCTTAGTTCGATCTAAAATCTATTTCTCAAAAAGCGCCAAGTGACAAAAAGCAGGAAAAGCCTGGCCAACAGAGCTGGTTTGCTGGAAGCGCATGTGTTCCGACAGGGCTGAGCTGCACCTGACTCTCTCAAGGAGCTGCAGGTGAGTGTCCTGGTCTTGGTCGGTGACTGACTGGGTGACAACCGGAATGTGGAGAAGCTAAAGCAGCCCTGTTCAAGGGGCAGGCAGTTGGAAAGAGAAGACCAAATAGCAGGGTTTAAAATAGCTTCAAAGTAGGATAGGCTTAGATTGAGCAGTTTAGCAAGACAAAGGAGAGTTAGACTTTTCGTCGCCAAGGCAGAGTGCTTGGATGGGGAGGTGCAGGAGCAATGAAACAGAAGAGCTGTAAGCACCTTAAAACAGAAGTAGGAATTACAATCCAGCTAATGCAGTTGAAAAACTTTTATTAGGCACTTGAAATGTGCTTAGTTCTATGTAATATCTATTTGCAAAAAGCACCAGGTGGCAAAAGCAGGGCAAAAGTAATGGCCAATCAGGCGGGCTTGCTGGAAGAGCATGAGTTCCGGTTGGCTGCCCTGTCAGAGCTTCCAAGGAGCTGCAGGCGGGCTGCCCTGGTCTCGGTGGTGGCTGGCTGGCGCGCCGCCGACGCGGGATGGAGCCTGAAGCTGCCCCATTCAAGGCAGGCAGCTGGAGAGAAGAAAAATAGCAGGGTTTAAAGAGCATTGGAGGTAGGATAGGCTAGATTGAGCAGTTTAGCAAGACAAAGGAGAGTTAGACTTTTGGCACCAAGGCAGAGGCTGTGGATGGGGTTGTGAAGGATCATGGAAACAGAAGAGCTGTGGTAAGCACTTTAAAACAGTAGTAGAAATTGTATCCAGCTAATACAGTAGATAAACTTCTTTTGAAACTTGAAATGTGCTGTTCTATCTAAAATCTGTTTTTAAAAAGCGCCAGGAGGGAAAAGCAGGGGAAAGTCTCATCTAACGTATAGCTTTGCTGGAAGAGCCCATGGACTGATTGTCATGCCTGCTGTACCGACTCAAGGAGCTGCAGGCGGGTGACTTGGTCTTGGTTGGTGGCTGGCTGGGTACTGACCATCTGTGGGGGAGCTGAAGCAGCCCCGTTCCTGGGCAGGCAGCTGGATAGAAGAAAAAATTTCAGTGTTTAAATAGCATAGACGTAGGGTAAGTTTACATTGAGCAGTTGAGCAACACAATGGAGAGTTAGTCTTTTCGGTGCCAAGGCAGAGTGCTTGGATTGAGGGGGTGCAGGTGCAAGTAAGCAGAAGAGCTGTAAGAACTTTAAAAAAGAAGTAGAAATTACAATCCAGCTAATACAGTTGAGAAACTTCTATTAGACACTTGAAATGGGCTTAGTTCTCTCTAAAATCTATTTTTAAAAAGCGCCAGTTGACTAAAGCAGGGGAAAAGTCATTGCCAATCAGAGCGGGTTTGCTGGAAGTGCCCATGTTCCAATTGGATGAGGTGACACCGTACCTTCCAATGAGCTGCAGGTGGGCGTCCTGGTCTCGGTCGGTGGCTGACTGGGTGCCAATCGACAGTGTGGGAGGTTAGGCAGCCCCATTCAAGGCAGGCAGCTGGATAGAAAAAAATAGCAGGGTTTAAATAGCATAGAGGTAGGATAGGCTTAGATTGAGCAGTTTAGCAAAACAAAGGAGAGTTTGATTTTTCGTGCCAAGACAGAGTGCTTGGATTGGGAGGCAGGAGCAAGGAAACAGAAGAGCTGTAATCACTTTTAAACAGTAGTAGAAATTGCAATCCAGCTAGTACAGTTGAAAATTTCTATTAGACACTTGAGTAATGCTTAGTTTGATCTAAAATCTATTTCTAAAAGCACCGTGACAAAAGCAGGGAAAAGTCCTGGCCAAACAGAGCTGGTTTTGCTGGAAGCCATTTGTTCCGAGCAGGGCTGAGCTGTCACTGCACTTCCAAGGAGCTGCAGGTGAGTGTCCTGGTCTTGGTCGGTGGCTGACTGGGTGACAACCGAATGTGGGGAATCTAAAGCAGCCCTGTTCAAGGGCAGGCAGCTGGAGAGAAGATGAAATAGCAGGGTTTAAATAGCTTCGAAGTAGGATAGGCTTAGATTGAGCGGTTTAGCAAGACAAAGGAGAGTTAAACTTTTCGGCACCAAGGCAGAGTGCTTGGATGGGGAGGTGCAGGAGCAATGAAACAGAAGAGCTGTAAGAACTTTAAAACAGAAGCAGAAATTACAATCCAGCTAATACAGTTGATAAACTTCTATTAGACACTTGCTTAGTTCTAGCTAACATTTTTTGTAAAAAGTGCCAGGAGGCAAAAGCATTGGAAAAGTCCTGGCTAATCAGAGCCCTTTTGCTGGAAGTGTCTGTGTTATGACTGGCTGCGCTATCGCTGTACCTTCCAAGGAGCTGCAAGCAGGCGTCCTGGTCTCAAGCCGGGTGACTGGCTGGGTGCCGCCGATTGTTATGGGAGCTGAAGCTGCCTGCCTAAGGGCAGCCAGGTGGAGAGAAGAAAAAATAGCAAGTTTTAAAAGCATTGAGGTAGAATAGGCTTAGATTGAGCAGTTTAGCAAGACAAAGGAGAGTTAGACTTTTCGCCGCCAAGGCAGAGTGCTAGGATGGGTGGGGTGCAGAGGCAAAGAAACAGAAGAGCTGTAAGCACTTTAAAAGAGAAATAGAATTTATAATCCAGCTAATGCAGTGCAAAAACTTCTATTAGACACTTGAAATGTGCTTTGTTCTATGTAATATCTATTTGTAAAATGCGCCAGGTGGTAAATGAAGGGGAAAAGTCCTGGCCAAACAGAGAGGGTTTGCCGGAAGAGCATGTGTTCCGAATATCTGTGCTGTCGCCGTACTTTCCAAGGAGCTGAAGGCGGGTGTCCTGGTCTCGGTCGGTGGCTGGCTGGGTGCCGACTGACCATGGGTTAGCTAAAGCAGCCCCGTTCAAGGGCAGGCGGCTGGGGAGAAGAAAAAAAAGCAGTGTTTAAATAGCATAGTAGTAGGGATGTTAAGATTCAGCAGTTTAGCAAGACAATGGAGAGTTAGACTTTTTGGCACCAAGGCAGAGTGCTTGGATTGAGGGGGTGCAGGTGCAAGGAAATAGAAGATCTGTAAGCACTTTAAAACAGAAGTAGAAATTACAATCCAGCTAAAACAGTTGATAAACTTCTATTACACACTTGAAATGTGCTTAGTTCTATCTAAAATCTATTTGTAAAAAGCGCCAGGTGGCAAAAGCAGGGAAAATTCTGCCAATCAGGCCGCATGCTGAAACTGCCACATGTGTAATGACTATGTGCTGTTGTCGCTTCTTCCAAGGAGCTGTGGGCAGGCGTCCTAGT
This sequence comes from Neoceratodus forsteri, assembly GCA_016271365.2. NCBI lineage: Eukaryota > Metazoa > Chordata > Ceratodontiformes > Ceratodontidae > Neoceratodus > Neoceratodus forsteri. Next base: position 71,785,808 of record CM028133.1, read on the forward strand.
CTCAGTCGGTGGCTGGCTGGGTTCCAACCGACCGTGCGGGAGGTGAAGCAACCCCATTCAAGGGCAGACAGCTGGATAGAAGAAAAAATAGTAGGGCTGAAATAGCATAGAGGGAGGATAGGTTTAGATTGAGCAGTTTAGCAACACAAAGGAGAGTTAGACTTTTCGGCACCAAGGCAGAGTGCTTGGATGAGAGGGGTGCAGGAGCAAGGAAATAGAAGAGCTGTAAGCACTTTAAAACAGTAGTAGAAATTACAATCCAGCTAATACAGTTGAAAAACTTCTATTAGACACTTGAAATGTGCTTAGTTCTATCTTAAATCTATTTGTTAATAGTGCCAGGTGGCAATAGCAGGGGAAAAGTCCTGGCCAAACAGAGCTGGTTTGCTGGAAGCGCATGTGTTCCGATAGGCTGAGCTGTCACCGTACCTTCCAAGGAGCTGCAGGTGAGTGTCCTGGTCTTGGTCGGTGACTGACTGGGTGACAACCGAATGTGGAGAAGCTAAAGCAGCCCCGTTCAAGGGCAGGCAGCTGGAGAGAAGACCAAATAGCAGGGTTTAAATAGCTTCAAAGTAGGATAGGCTTAGATTGAGCAGTTTAGCAAGACAAAGGAGAGTTAGACTTTTCGGCGCCAAGGCAGAGTGCTTGGATGGGGAGGTGCAGGAGCAATGAAACAGAAGAGCTGTAAGCACCTTAAAACAGAAGTAGGAATTACAATCCAGCTAATGCAGTTGAAAAACTTTTATTAGGCACTTGAAATGTGCTTAGTTCTATGTAATATCTATTTGCAAAAAGCACCAGGTGGCAAAAGCAGGGCAAAAGTAATGGCCAATCAGAGCGGGCTTGCTGGAAGAGCATGAGTTCCGATTGGCTGCCCTGTCACCGTACCTTCCAAGGAGCTGCAGGCGGGCGTCCTGGTCTCGGTTGGTGGCTGGCTGGCTGCCGGCCGACCGTGATGGAGCTGAAGCTGCCCGATTCAAGGGCAGGCAGCTGGAGAGAAGAAAAAATAGCAGGGTTTAAAGAGCATTGAGGTAGGATAGGCTTAGATTGAGCAGTTTAGCAAGACAAAGGAGAGTTAGACTTTTTGGCACCAAGGCAGAGTGCTTGGATGGGGTGGTGAAGGATCATGGAAACAGAAGAGCTGTAAGCACTTTAAAACAGTAGTAGAAATTGCTATCCAGCTAATACAGTAGATAAACTTCTATTTGAAACTTGAAATGTGCTTAGTTCTATCTAAAATCTGTTTTTAAAAAGCGCCAGGAGGGAAAAGCAGGGGGAAAGTCCTATCCAATCGCAGCAGCTTTGCTGGAAGAGCCCGTGTTCTGATTGGCTGCGCTCTCGCTGTACCGACCAAGGAGCTGCAGGCGGGTGACTTGGTCTTGGTTGGTGGCTGGCTGGGTACTGACCGATCTGTGGGGAGCTGAAGCAGCCTCTGCTCCTGGGCAGCTGACAGAAGAAAAAATTCAGTGTTTAAATAGCATAGACGAGGGTATGTTTACATTGAGCAGTTGAGCAACACAATGGAGAGTTAGTCTTTTCGGTGCCAAGGCAGAGTGCTTGGATTGAGGGGGTGCAGGTGCAAGTAAGCAGAAGAGCTGTAAGAACTTTAAAAAAGAAGTAGAAATTACAATCCAGCTAATACAGTTGAGAAACTTCTATTAGACACTTGAAATGGGCTTAGTTCTCTCTAAAATCTATTTTTAAAAAGCGCCAGTTGACTAAAGCAGGGGAAAAGTCATTGCTAATCAGAGCAGGTTTGCTGGAAGTGCCCATGTTCCAATTGGATGAGGTGACACCGTACCTTCCAATGAGCTGCAGGTGGGCGTCCTGGTCTCGGTCGGTGGCTGACTGGGTGCCAATCGACAGTGTGGGAGGTTAGGCAGCCCCATTCAAGGCAGGCAGCTGGATAGAAAAAAATAGCAGGGTTTAAATAGCATAGAGGTAGGATAGGCTTAGATTGAGCAGTTTAGCAAAACAAAGGAGAGTTAGACTTTTCGGCGCCAAGACAGAGTGCTTGGATTGGGAGGTGCAGGAGCAAGGAAACAGAAGAGCTGTAATCACTTTTAAACAGTAGTAGAAATTGCAATCCAGCTAGTACAGTTGAAAAATTTCTATTAGACACTTGAAATGTGCTTAGTTTGATCTAAAATCTATTTCTAAAAAGCACCAAGTGACAAAAGCAGGGGAAAAGTCCTGGCCAAACAGAGCTGGTTTGCTGGAAGCGCATTTGTTCCGATAGGCTGAGCTGTCACCGTACCTTCCAAGGAGCTGCAGGTGAGTGTCCTGGTCTTGGTCGGTGGCTGGCTGGGTGACAACCGAATGTGGGGAATCTAAAGCAGCCCCGTTCAAGGGCAGGCAGCTGGAGAGAAGATGAAATAGCAGGGTTTAAATAGCATAGAGGTAGGATAGGCTTAGACTGAGCAGTTTAGCAAGACAAAGGAGAGTTAGACTTTTCAGCACCAAGGCAGAGTGCTTGGATGGGTGCGATGCAGGAGCAAGGAAATAGAAGAGCTGTAATCACTTTAAAACAGAAGTAGAAATTATAATCCTGCTAATACAGTTGAAAAACTTCTACTAGACACTTGAAATGTGCTTAGTTCTATGTAATATCTATTTGTAAAATGTGCCAGGTGGCAAAAGCAGGAGAAAAGTCCTGGCCAATCAGAGTGGGTTTGCTGGAAGGTCATGTGTTCCAATTATCTGTGCTGTTGCTATACCTTCCAAGGAGCTGAAGGCGGGTGCCCTGGTCTCGGTCGGTGGTTGGCTGGGGGCCGACCGACCGTGAGGGAGCTGAAGCAGCCCGGTTCAAGGGCAGGCAACTGGAGAGAAGAAGAAATAGCAAGGTTTGAATAGCATAGAGGTAGGATAGGCTTAGATTGAGCAGTTTAGCAAGAGAAAGGAGAGTTAGACTTTTTGGTGCCAAGGCAGAGTGCATGGATGAGGGGGCTGCAGGAGCAAGGAAGCAAAAGAGCTGTTAGCACTTTAAAACAGTACTAGAAATTACAATCCAGCTAATACAGCTGAAAAGCTTCCATTAGACACTTAAAATGTGCTTAGTTCTATCTAAAATCTATTTGTAAAAGGCACCAGGTGGCAAAAGCAGGGGCAAAGTCCTGGCCAATCAGAGAGGGTTTGCTGGAAGCGCCCGTGTTTCAATTGGCTGAGGTGTCACTGTACCTTCCAAAGAGCTGCAGTCAGGTGTCCTGGTCTCAGTCGGTGGCTGGCTGGGAGCTGACCGACCATTCGTGAGGTGAAGCAGCCCCATTCAAGGGCAGACAGATGGATAGAAGAAAAAATAGCACGGTTTAAATAGTATAGAGGTATAATAGGCCTAGATTGAGCAGTTTAGCAACACAAAGGAGAGTTAGACTTTTCAGGGCCAAGGCAGAGTGCCTGGATGAAGGGGATGCAGGAGCAAGGAAACAGAAGAGCTTTAAGCACTTTAAAACAGTAGTAGAAATTACAATCCAGCTAATACCGTTGAAAAACTTCTATTAGACACTTGAAATGTGCTTAGTTCTATGTAAAATCTATTTGTAAAAAGCGCCAGGTGGCAAAAGCTGGGAAATAGTCCTGGCCAATCAGAGTGGCTGTGATGGAAGTGAATGTGTTCCGAATTGGCTGCGCTGTCTCCAAACCTTCCACGGAACTGCAGGTGGGCGTCCTGGTCTTAGCCAGTGGCTGGCTGGGTGCCGACTGACCATGGGGGAGCTGAAGCAGCCCTGTTCAAGGGCAGGCAGCTGGAGAGAAGAAAAAATAGCAGTGTTTAAATAGCATAGAGGTAGGGTAGGTTTAGATCGAGCAGTTTAGAAAGACAAAGGAGAGTTAGACTTTTCGGTGCCATGGCAGAGTGCTTGGATGGGGGGGTGCAGGAGTAAGGAAACAGAAGAGCAGTAAGCACTAGAAACAGGAGTAGAAATTACAATTCAGCTAATGCAGTTGAAAAACTTCTATTAGACACTTAAAATGTGCTTAGTTCTGTGTAATATCTATTTGTAAAAAGCGCCAGGCGGCAAAAGCAGGAGAAAAGTCCTTGCCAATCGGAGCGGGCTTGCTGGAAGTGCATGGGTTCCAATTTGCTGAGCTGTCACCGTACCTTCCAAGGACCTGAAGGCGGGCATCCTGGTCTTGGTCCTTGGCTGGCTGGGTGCCAACCAACTGTGGGGGAGCTGAAGCAGCCCCGTCCCAGTGTTGGCAGCTTTAGAGAAGAAAAAATAGCAGTGCTTAAATAGCATAGATGTAGGGTATGTTTAGATTGAGAAGTTTAGCAACACAAAGGAGAGTTAAACTTTTCAGCACCAAGGCAGAGTGCTTGGATGGGGGGGGGTGCAAGAGCAAGGAAACAGAAAAGCAGTAAGAACTTTAAAACAGAAGTAAAAATTACAATCCAGCTAATACAGTTGATAAACATCTATTAGACACTTGAAATATGCTTAGTTCTATCTAAAAGCTATTTGTAAAAAGCGCCAGGTGGCAAAAGCAGGGGAAAAGTCCTTGCCAATCAGAGCGCATTTGCTCGAAGCGCATGTGTTATGATTGGCTTCGCTGTCAACGTACTTTCCAAGGAGCTGCAGGCGGGCGTCCTGGTCTCGGTCGGTGGCTGGCTGGTTACCGGACAACTGTGGTGGAGCTGAAGCTGCCCCGTTCAATGGCAGGCAGCTGGAGAGAAGAAAAAAATAGGAGAGTTTAAAGATCATAGCTGTAGGGTAGGTTTAGATTGTGCAGTTTAGTAAAACAATGGTGAGTTAGACTTTTCTGGGCCAAGGCACAGTGCTTGGATGGGAGGGTGCAGGAGTAAGGAAACAGAAGAGCTGTAAGCACTTTAAAACAGAAGTAGAAATTATAATCCAGCTAATACAGTTGAACATGTATTAGATACTTGAAATGTGCCTAGTTCTAGTTAAAATCTATTTTGTAAGAACTGCCAGTTGGCAATAACAGGGGAAAAGTCCTGGCCAATCAGAGCAGGTTTGCTGGACATGCCCGTGTTCCAATTAGCTGAGCTGTTGCCATACCTTCCAATGAGCTGCAGGCTGGTGTCCTGGTCTTGGTCGGTGGCTGGTTTGGTGCCAACCAACCATGCAGGAGTGTGAAGTAGCCCTGTCTGGTGGCAGCAGCTGATGGAAGAAAGCAGGCTTAAATAGCACAGAGGTAGGGTAGGCTTAGCTTGGAGCAGGTTAGCAAGGCAAAGGAGAGTTAGACTTTTTGGTGCCAAGGCAGAGTGCTTGGATGGGGTGGTGCAGGAGCATGGAAACAGAAGAGTTGTAAGTACTTTAAAACATTAGTAGAAATTGCAATCCAGCTAATAAAGTAGAAAAACTTCTTAGACCGTTGAATTGTGCTTCGTGCTATCTAAAATCTATTTGTAAAAAGTGCCAGGTTGCAAAAGCAGGGGAAAAGTCCTCGCCAATCAGAGGGGCTTTGCTGGAAGCGCAAGGTTTCCGACTGGCTACACTCTCACCGTACTTTCCAAGGAGCTGCATGTGTGTGTGTGTCCTGGTCTCAGTCCATGGCTGGCTGGGTGCCAAACCAATATGGGGAAGCTGAAGGAGCCCTGATCAAGGGTTGGCAGCTGGAGAGATGAACAAATAGCAGGGTTTAAATAGCATAGAGGTAGGATAAACTTAGATTGAGCAGTTTAGCAACACAAAGGAGAATTAGACTTTTCGGCACCAAGGCAGAGTGCTTGGATGGGTGGGGTGCAGGAGCAAGGAAACAGAACAGCTGTAAGCACTTTAAAACAGTAGTTGAAATGAAAATCCAGTTATACAGTTGAAAAACTTCTATTAGACACTTGAAATGTGCTTAGTTCTATCTAAAATCTATTTGTAAAAGAGCCAGGTGGCAAATGCGGAGGAAAAGTCCTGGCCAATCAGAGCAGCTGTGCTGGAAGCGCATATGTTCTGAATTGGCTGCACTGTCGCCATACCTTCCACGGAACTGCAGGTGGGCATCCTGGTCTCGGCCGATGGCTGGCTGGGTGCCGACTGACCATCGGGGAGCTGAAGTAGCCCCATTCAAAGGCAGACAGCCAGAGAGAAGAAAAAGTAGCAGTGTTTAAATAGCATAGAGGTAGGGTAGGTTTAGATTGAGCAGTTTAGAACAGAAGTAGAAATTACAATCCAGCTAATGCAGTTCAAAAACTTCTATTAGATACTTAAAATGTGCATAGTTCTATCTAATATCTATTTGTAAAAAGCACCAGGTGACAAAAGCAGGGGAAATGTCTTTGCCAATCAGAGCGGGCTTACTGGAAGAGCATATATTCTGATTAGCTGCGCTGTCACCGTATCTTCCAAGGAGCTGAAGGTGGGCATTCTGGTCTCTGTCCATGGCTGGCTGGATTCCAGTCGACCATGGGGGAGCTGAAGCAGCCCTGTTCCAGTGAAGGCAGATGGAGAGAAGAAAAAATAGCAGTGCTTAAATAGCATAGACGTAGGGAATGTTTAGATTAAGCAGTTTAGCAAGACAAAGGAGAGTAAGACTTTTCGGTGCCAAGGCAGAGTGCTTGGATGAGGGGGTGCAGGTGCAAGGAAACAGAAGAGCTGTAAGAACTTTAAAACAGAAGCAGAAATTACAATCTAGCTAATACAGTTGAGAAACTTCTATTAGACACTTGAAATATGCTTAGTTCTAGCTGAAAGCTATTTGTAAAAAGCGCCAGGTGGCAAAAGCAGGGAAAAAGTCCTTGCCAATCAGATCGCATTTGCTCAAAGCTCATGTGTTATGATTGGCTTCGCTGTCAACGTACCTTCCCAGGAGCTGCAGGCAGGCGTCCTGGTCTCAGTCAGTGGTTGACTGGGTGCCGGACGACTGTGGGGAAGCTGAAGCTGCCCCGTTCAAGGGCAGACAGCTGAAGAATAGAAACAATAGCAGGGTTTAAAGAGCATAGACGTAGGGTAGGTTTAGATTGTGCAGTTTAGTAAAACAATAGCGAGTTAGACTTTTCGGGGCCAAGGCACAGTGCTTGGAGGGGAGGGTGCTGGAGTAAGGAAACAGAAGTGCTGTAAGCACTTTAAAACAGTAGAAGAAATTACAAGCCAACGAATACAGTCGATAAACTTCAATTAGACACTTCAAATGTGCTTAGTTCTATCTAAAATCCTTTTTGTAAGAAGTGCCAGTTGGCAATAGCAGTGGAAACGTCCTGGCCAATCAGAGCGGGTTTATTGGAAGCGCTCGTGTTCCAATTAGCTGAGGTGTCACTGTACCTTCCAATGAGCTGCAGGTGGGTGTCCTGGTCTCGGTCGGTGGCTGGCTGGGTGCCAACTGACCGTGCGGGAAGTGAAGCAGCCCATTCAAGGGCAGGCAGCTGGATAGAAGAAAAAATAGCAGGGTTTAAATAGCACAGAGGCAGGATAGGCTTAGATTGAGCAGTTTATCAAAACAAAGGAGAGATAGACTTTTTCGGCACCAAGACAGAGTGCTCGGATGGGGGGTGCAGGAGCAAGGAAATAGGAGAGCTGTAAGCATTTTAAAACAGTAGTAGAAATTACAATCCAGCTAATACAGTTGAAAAACTTCTATTAGACACTTGAAATGTGCTTAGTTCTATCTAAAATCTATGTGTAAAAAGCGCCAGGTTGCAAAAGCACAGGAAAAGTCCTGGCCATTCAGAGCAGGTTGCGGGAAGTGCATGTGTTCCAATTGGCTGTGCTGTCACCGTACCTTCCAAGGAGCTGCAGGCGAGCTTCTTGGTCATGGTCAGTGGCTGGCTGGGTGCTGACCAACCATGGGGGAGCTGAAGCTGCCCTGTTCAAGGGTGGGCAGCTGGAGAGAAGAAAAGTTAGCAGTGTTTAAATAGCAAAGAGGTAGGGTAGGTTTAGACTGAGCAGTTTAGCAGGACAAAGGAGAGTTAGATTTTTCAGCACCATGGCAGAGTGCTTGGATGGGGGGTGCAGGAGCTAGGAAACAGAGGAGCTGTAGGTACTTTAAAACAGTAGTACAAATTACAATCCAGCTAATGCAGTTGAAAGACTTCTATTAGACACTTGAAATGTCCTTAGTTCTCTCTGAAATCTATTTGTAAAAAGCACCAGGTGGCAAAAGCAGGGGAAAGGTCCTGGCCAATCGGAGCAGGTTTGCTAGAAGTGCAAGTGTTCCAATTGGCTGAGGTGTCACCATCCCTTAAATGGAGCTGCAGATGGCTGTCCTGGTCTCGGTCGGTGGCTGGCTGGGTGCCGACCGACCATGGGGAAGCTGAAGCAGCCCTGTTTAAGGGCAGGCAGCTGGAGAGAAGAAAAAATAGCAGGGTTTAAGTAGCATAGAGGTAGGGTATGTTTAGACTGAGCAGTTTAGCAAGACAAAGGAGAGTTAGACTTGTCGGCACCAAGGCAGAGTGCTTGGAAGGGGGAGCAGGAACAAGGAAACAGAAGAGCTGTAAGCACTTTAAAACAGTAGTAGACATTGCAATCGAGCTAATACAGTTGAAAATTTCTATTAGACACTTGAAATGTGCTTAGTTCTATCTAAAATCTATTTGTAAAAAGCGCCAGGTGGCAAAAGCACGGGAAAAGTCCTGGCCATTCAGAGATGGTTTGCTGGAAGTGCCTGTATTCTGATTGGCTGCACTGTCGCAGTACCTTCCAAGGAGCTGTAGGTGGGCATCCTGGTATCAGTCGGTGGCTAGCTGGGAGCTAACCGACCATGGCGGAGATGAAGCAGCACTGTGTTAGGGCAGCCAGCTGGAGAAAAGAAAAATTAGCAGTGTTTAAATAGCATAGAGGTTGGGTAGGTTTAGATTGAGCAGTTTAGCAAGACAAAGGAGAGTTAGACTTTTCGGAGCCAAGGCAGAGTGCTTGGATTGGTGGGGTGCAGGAGCAAGGAAACAGAAGAGCTGTAAGGACTTTAAAACAGAGATAGGAATCACAATGCAGCTAAGACAGTTGAAAAACTTCTATTAGACACTAGAAATGTGCTTAGTTCTATCTAAAATCTATTTGTAAAAAGCACCAGGTGGCAAAAGCAGGGGAAAAGTCCTAGCCAATAAGAACGGTTTTCCTGGAAGCGCATGTGTTCTGATTTGCTGCACTGTCGCCGTACCATCCATGGAGCAGCAGGTGGGTGTCGTGGTCTTCCTTGGTGGCTGGCTGGGTGCAGACCGACTGTGAAGGAGCTGAAGCAGCCCCTTTCATGGGCAGGCAGCTGGTAGGAAAGAAAAATAACAGGGTTTAAATACCATAGAAATAGGATAGGTTTAGATTGAGCAGCGTAGCAACACAAAGAAGAGTTAAACTTTTCAGCACCAAAGCAGCGTGCTTGGATCAGGGATGTGCTGGAGCAAGGAAACACAAGAGCTATAAGCACTTTAAAACAGTAGTAGAAATTACAATCTGGCTAATACAGTTGAAAAACTTCTATTAGACCCTTGAAATGTGCTTAGTTATATCTAAAATCTATTTGTATTAAAAAGCGTCAGGTGGCAAAAGCAGGAAGGTCTGATGATAATCAAAATGGTGCTGGAAGCGCCCATGTTCTGATTGGCTACGCTGTCACCGTAAATTCCAAGGAGCTGCAGGTGGGCACCCTGGTCCCGGTCGGTGGCTGGCTGAGTGCCGACCTACCGTGGGGGATCTGAAGCAGCCTCATTAATGGGCAGGCAGCTGGAGAGAAGAAAAAATAGCAGGGTTTAAATAGCATAGTGGTAGGATAGGTTTAGATTGTGCAGTTTAGCAACAAAACAGAGTTATATTTTTCAGAGCCATGGCAGAGTGCTTGGAAAGGGGAGGCACAGCAGCAAGGAAACAGAAGAGCTGTAAATGGTTTAAAAAAGTAGTGAAAATTACAATCCAGCTGATACAGTTGATTAATTTCTACCAGACACTTGAAATGTGCTTAGTTCTATCTAAAATCTTTTAGTATTAAGTGCCAGGTGGCAAAAGCAGGGGAAAAGTCCTGGCCAATCAGAGCGGGTTTGCTGGAGGCTGGCGCCCTGGCATCGGTCAGTGGCTGGCTTGGTGCCGACCAACGGTGGGGGAGCTTAAGCTGCCCCGTTCAAGGGCAGGAAGCGGGAGAGAAGAAAAAATAGCAGTGTTTAAATAGCATAGAGGTAGGATAGGTTTAGATTGAGCAGTTTAGCAAGACAAAGGAGAGTTAGATTTTTAGGCACCATGGCAGAGTGCTCGGATGGGTGGTGCAGCAGCAAGGAAACAGAAGAGCTGTAAGCACTTTAAAAAAGTAGTAGAAATTACAATCCAGCTAATAGAGTTGAAAAACTTCTATTAGACACTTGAAATGTGTTTAGTTCTATTTAAAATCTTTTTGTATTAAGCGCCAGGTGGCAAAAGCAGGGGAAAAGTCCTGGCCAATCAGAGCTGGTTTGCTGGAAGCACCCGTGTTCTGATTGGTTGCACTGTCGCGTACCTTCCAAGAAGCTGCAGGCGGGCATCCTGGTCTCAGTCGGTGGCTGGCTTGGTGCTGACCGACCGTGGGGGAGCTGAAGCAGCCCCATTCATGGGCAGGCAGCTGGACGGAAGAAAAAAGAGCAGGGTTTAAATAGCATAGAGGTAGGATAGGTTTAGATTGAGCAGTTTAGCAAGACAAAGGAGAGTTGGACATCTCGGCGCCAAGGCAGAGTGCTTGATTTGGGGGGGTGCAGGAGCAAGGAAACAGAAGAGCTGTAAGCACTTTAAAACAGTAGTAGAAATTACAATCCAGCTAATACAGATGAAAAACTTCTACTAGGCACATGAAATGTGCTTAGTTCGATCTAAATTCTATTTCAAAAAAGCGACAGCTGGCAAAAGCAGGGGAAGGTCCTGGCCAATCAGACTGGGTTTGCTGAAAGCGCCCGTGTTCTGATTGGCTGCGCTGTTGCTGCACCTTCCCAGGAGCTGCAGGCAGGTGTCCTGGTCTTGGTCTGTAGCTGGCTGGTTGCCGACCGACCGTGGGAGAGCTGAAGCAGCCCTCGTAGTAAGGCAGGCTGCTGGACAGGAGAAAATGAAGCAGGGTTTAAATAGCATAGAGATAGGATAGGCTTAGATTGAGCATTTTAGCAGAACAAAGGAGAGTTAGATTTTCAGCGCCAAAGCAGAGTGCTTGGATTGGGGGGGTGCAGGTTAAAGGAAACAGAAGAGCTGTTAGCACTTTAAAACAGTAGTAGTAATTACAATCCAGCTAATACAGTTGAAAAACTTCCATTAGACACTTGAAATGTGCTTAGTTCTATCTAAAATCAATTTGTAAAAAGTGCCAGGTGGCAAAAGCTGGGGAAAAGACCTGACCAATCAGAACGGATTTGCTGGAAGCGCCTGTGTTCGGATTGGCTGTGCTGTCGCTGTACCTCAAAGGAGCTTCAGGAGGGCTTCCTGGTCTTCCTCAGTGGCTGGCAGAGTGCTGACCGACCGTGGAGGAGCTGAAGAAGCCCCTTACATGGGCAGGCAGTTGGTGAGATGAAAAAATAGCAGGGTTTAAATAGCATATAAATAAGATAGGTTTAGATTAAGCAGCTTAGCAAGACAAAGGACAGTTAGACTTTTCGGCACCAAGGCAGCGTGCTTGGATGGGGGATGTGCAGGAGTACTTTTAAACAGTAGTAGAGATTACAATCCAGCTAATACAGTTGAGAAACTTCTATTAGACCCTTGAAATGTGATTAGTTCTATCTAAAATCTATTTGTATTAAGCACCAGGTGGCGAAGGCAGGGGAAAGGTCCTGGCCAATCAGACTGAGTTGGCTGAAAGTGCCCGTGTTCCGCTTGGCTGCGCTGTTCCCGTACCTTCCAAGCAGCTGCAGGCAGGTGTCCTGGTCTTGGTCTGTGGCTGGCTGGTTGCCGAAGAACCGTGGGGGAGCTGAAGCAGCCCTCATAGTAAGGCAGGCAGCCGGATAGGAGAAAATGTAGCAGGGTTTAAATAGCATAGAGATAGGATAGGCTTAGATTAAGCATTTTAGCAGAACAAAGGAGAGTTAGATTTTCAGCGCCAAAGCAGAGTGCTTGGATTGTGGGGGTGGAGGAGGAAGGAAAGAGAAGAGCTGTTAGCACTTTAAAACAGTAGTAGAAAATACAATCCAGCTAATACAGTTAGGAAACTTCTATTAGACACTTGAAATGTGCTTAGTTCTATCTAAAATCAATTTGTAAAAAGCACCAGGTGGCAAAAGCTGGGGAAAAGCCCTCGCCAATCAGAGTGGGTTTGCTGGAATCGCCCGTGTTTGGATTGGCTGCCCTGTCACCGTACCTCAAAGGTGCATCAGGCAGGCTTCCTGGTCTTCCTTGGTGGCTGGCTGAGTGCTGACTGACCATGGAGGAGCTGAAGAAGCCCCTTTCATGGGCAGGCAGCTGGCGAGAAGAAAAAATAGCAGGGTTTAAATAGCATAGAAATAGGATAGGTTTAGATTAAGCAGCTTAGCAAGACAAAGGACAGTTAGACTTTTCAGCACCAATGCAGCGTGCTTGGATGAGGGATGTGCAGGAGAAAGGAAACACAAGAGCTGTAAGCACTTTTAAACAGCAGTAGAAATTACAAGCCAGCTAATACAGTTGAAAAACTTCTATTAGACCCTTGAAATGTGCTTAGTTCTTCCTAAAATCTATTTGTATTAAGCACCAGGTGGCAAAAGCAGGGGAAAGGTCCTTACCAATCAGAGCCGGGTTTGCTGGAAGCGCCTGTATCTCGATAGGCCATGCGGTCACCAGATTTTCCAAGGAGCTGCATTGGGGTGATCCTTGATCTCGCCAGCACTCTGGCTGGGTGCCGACCTACCATGGGGATCTGAAGCAGCCCTATTGATTGGCAGGGAGCAGGAGAGAAGGAAAAATAGCAGGGTTTAAATAGCATAGAGGTAGGATAGGTTTACATTGTGCAGTTTAGCAAGAAAGGAGAGTTAGATTTTTCAGCTCCATGGCAGAGTGCTTGGAAGGGGGAGGTGCAGTAGCAAGGAAACAGAAGAGCTGTAAACACTTTAAAACAGTAGTAGAAATTACAGTCCAGCTAATACAGTTGAAAAACTTCTATTAGACACTTGAAATGTGCTTAATTCTATCTAAAATCAATTTGCAAAAAGTGCCAGGTGGCAAAAGCAGGGAAATCTCACCAATCAGAGCGGGTTTGCTGGAAGCGCCCATGCTCTGATTGGCTGCGCTGTCGCCGTACCTTAAAGGAGCTGCAAGCGGGCTTCCTGGTCCCGGTCGGTGGCTGGCTGGGTGCTGACCGACTGTGAGGGAGCTGAAGCAGACCCGTTCAAGGGCAGGCAGCTGCAGAGGAAAAAAACAGCAGGTTTTAAATAGCATATAGGTAGGATAGGGTTAAATTGAGCAGTTTAGCAAGACAAAGGAGAGTTAGACTTTTCCGGGCCTAGGCAGAGTGCTTGGATGGGGGGGTGCAGGAGCAAGGAAACAGAAGAGCTGTAAGCACTTTAAAACAGTAGTAGAAATTACAATCCAGGTAATACAGTTGAAAAACTTCTATTAGACACTTGAAATGTGCTTAGTTCTATCTAAAATCTATTTGTATTAAGCGCCAGGTGGCAAAAGCAGGGGAAAAGTCCTGGCCAATCAGAGCAGGTTTGCTGGCAGCGCCCGTGTTCTGATTGGCTGCACTGCTGCCGTACCTTCCAAGGAGCTGCAGATGGGCTTCCTGGTCTTGGTCTGTGGCTGGCTGGGTGCCGAGTGACCGTGAGGGAGGTAAAGCAGCCCCATACTAAGGCAGGCAGCTGGAGAGGAGAAAAAAATAGCAGTGTTTAAATAGCATCGAGGTAAGATAGGTTTAGATTGAGCAGTTTAGCAAGACAAAAAAGAGTTCGATTTTTCGGCACCATGGCAAAGTGCTTGGATGAGACGGTGCAGCAGCAAGGAAACAGAAGAGCTGTAAGCACTTTAAAAAAGTAGTGGAAATTACAGTACAGCTGATACAGTAGAAAAACTTCTATTAGACACTTGAAATGTGCTTAGTTCTATCTAAAATAAATTTGCAAAAAGTGCCAGGTGGCATAAACAGGGGAAAAGTCCTGGCCAATCAGAGCGGGTTTACTGGAAGCGCCCATGCTCCGATTGGCAGTGCTGTCGCCGTACCTTAAAGGAGCTGCAGGCAGGCTTCCTGGTCCCGGTCAGTGGCTGGCTCGGTGCTGACCGACTGTGGGGGAGCTGAAGCAGCCCCATTCAAGGGCAGGCAGCTGGAGAGAAAAAAACCAGCAGGTTTTAAATAGCATATAGGTAGGATAGGGTTAGACTGAGCAGTTTAGCAAGACAAAGGAGAGTTAGACTTTTCGGGGTCAAGGCAGAGTGCTTGGATGGGGGGGTGCAGCAGCAAGGAAACAGAAGAGCTGTAAGCACTTTAAAAAGTAATGGAAATTACAGTACAGCTGATATAGTTGAACAACTTCTATTAGACACTTGAAATGTGCTTAGTTCTATCTAAAATCTTTTTGTATTAAGCGCCAGGTGGCAAAAGCAGGGGAAAAGTCCTGGCCAATCAGAGCGGGTTTGCTGGAAGCACCCGCGTTCCGATTGGCTGCGCTGTCGCCGTACCTTCTAAGAAGCTGCAGGCAGGCATCCTGGTCTCGGTCGGTGGCTGCCTGGGTGCCGACCTACCGTGGGGGATCTGAAGCAGCCCCATTCATGAGCAGACAGCTGGACAGAAGAAAACAGAGCAGGGTTCAAATAGCATAGAGGTAGGATAGGTTTAGATTGAGCAGTTTAGCAAGACAAAGGAGAGTTAGACCTCTCGGCACCAAGGCAGAGTGCTTGAATGGGGGGGTGCAGGAGCAAATAAACAGAAGAGCTGTAAGCACTTTAAAACAGTAGTAGAAATTACAATCCAGCTAATATATATGAAAAACTTCTGCTAGGCACTTGAAATGTGCTTAGTTCGATCTAAATTCTATTTCTAAAAAGTGATAGGTGGCAAAAGCAGGGGAAAGGTCCTAGCCAATCAGAGTGGGTTTGCTGGAAGTGCCCATGTTCCGATTGTCTGCGCTGTTCCTGTACCTTCCAAGGTGCTGCAGGCAGGCATCCTGGTCTTGGTCTGTGGCTGACTGGTTGTCGACCGACCGTGTGGGAGCTGCAGCAGACCTCGTAGTAAGGCAGGCAGCTGGACCGGAGAAAATGTAGCAGGGTTTAAATAGCATAGAGATAGGATAGGCTTAGATTGAACATTTTAGCAGAACAAAGGAGAGTTAGATTTTCAGCACCAAAGCAGAGTGCTTGGATTGGGAGGGGGTGCAGGAGGAAGGAAACAGAAGAGCTGTTAGCACTTTCAAACAGTAGTAGAAAATACAATCCAGCTAATACAGTTAGAAAACTTCTATTAGACACTTGAAATGTGCTTAGTTCTATCTAAAATCAATCTGTAAAAATCGCCAGGTGGCAAAAGCTGGGGAAAAGCCCTGACCAATCAGAGCGGGTTTGCTGGAAGCGCCCGTGTTCGGATTGGCTGCGGTGTCACCGTACCTCAAAGGTGTATCAGGCGGTCTTCCTGGTCTTCCTCGGTGGTTGGCTGAGTGCTGACCAACCGTGGAGGAGCTGAAGAAACCCCTTTCACGGGCAGGCAGCTGGTGAGAAGAAAAAATAGCAGCGTTTAAGTAGCAAAGAAATAGGATAGGTTTAGATTAAGCAGCTTAGCAAGGCAAAAGGAGAGTTAGACTTTTCGGCACCAAGGTAGCGTGCTTGGATGGGGGATGTGCAAGGGCAAGGAAAGACAAGAGCTGTAAGCACTTTTAAACAGTAGTAAAAATTACAATCCAGCTAATACAGTTGAAAAACTTCTATTAGACCCTTGAAATGTGCTTAGTTCTTTCTAAAATCTATTTGTATTAAGCACCAGGTGGCAAAAGCAGGGGAAGGTACTTACCAATCAGAGCGTGTTTGCTGGAAGCGCCTGTGTTCCAATAGGCTGCGCTCTCACTGTACCTTCCAAGGAGCTGCATTGGGGCATCCTGATCTCGGTCAGCACCTGGCTGGGTGCCGACCTACCATGGGGGATCTGAAGCAGCCCTATTGATTGGCAGGGAGCTGGAGAGAAGAAAAAATAGCAGGGTTTAAATAGCATAGAGGTAGGATAGGTTTACATTGTGCAGTTTAGCAAGAAAGGAGAGTTAGATTTTTCGGAGCCATGGCAGAGTGCTTGGAAAGGGGAGGTGCAGCAGCAAGGAAATAGAAGAGCTGTAAACACTTTAAAACAGTAGTAGAAATTACAGTCCAGCTAATACAGTTGAAAAACTTCTATTAGACACTTGAAATGTGCTTAGTTCTATCTAAAATCAATTTGCAAAAAGTGCCAGGTGGCAAAAGCAGGGGAAAAGTCCTAGCCAATCAGAGCGGGTTTGCTGGAAGCGCCCATGCTCTGATTGGCTGCCCTGTCACTGTACCTTAAAGGAGCTGTAGGGGGCTTCCTGGTCCCAGAAAATTAAATCTATAAATGAATGGCTAAGGAAATGGTGCTTCTCACAAAATATTCCGTGTATTACACACTGGGAGAATTTTTATGATAGAAACTCTTTGTTCTGTTGGGATGGACTGCACCTTAGTCGAAGGGGTAGCTCCTTATTGGGGAAGAATTTCACAACTGTTATAAATCAGAATTTGAACTAAAAATGATGGGGGAGAATGGGACACTGCCCAAGTCTCTAAAATTTAACTCAGCAACTTCATCCGACAATACATGCAAATTTCTTAGCCTAAATGCAAGGTCGCTTAATCTACTCAAACTGGGGGAATTGGAAGCAAAATGCAACATTTTGAATTTGGGTGTTATTGCAGTGACAGAAACTTGGTGGGATTCTGCATCCATATAGTCTAGAAATATCTCCAACTACAAACTTTATTATAAAAACCAACTAGACAAACAGGGTGGTGGAGTATGTATCTATGTTAGAAATGACATCCCTTCTTATGAACTTCATCTTCCATCTTCGACTGAAAATTTATGGGTTAATATTCAATTAAAAAATCAGTCACATATCACAATAGGAAACTGTTATAGACCCCCCTCAGCAAACCTGGAATACACCACTAATCTCCTTAAAGAAATTCTGTATTAGCAGATAAAGGAGATGTAATTATTTTGGGTGATTTCAATATGCCGTCAATCAATTGGAATACTCTAGCTGGTCACACCAATATTGAAAAATACTTGGTAAATATCATTTTGGAGGCAGGGCTCGACCAAATTGTCAAGGAACCCTACAAGGGTCAAAATATTTTAGACCTTATTCTCACCAATATTGAACAAAAATAGATAATTTTCATATTGGTGACCCCTTAGGAACAGTGATCACCTCTCTCTTCTATTTGAAATTCCTTTGAATTTGCACCCCTAGAGGGCATCGACTTATGAAAATTACAACAAAGCTAACTTATTGCTATTAATAAAGAAATTGCAAATATAAATTGGGAAACCTTACTCTCTAAACTATCAACTGAGGAGGCTTGGAATTCATTTAAATTCATAGTTAGTGATTTAGAGAATCGATATATACCCAATAAAAAAATTTATAATAACAAAGGGAAGGTTCCAGTATGGTTCAATAAAGCCATCAAATCTCAAATCAAACTTAAAACTAAACTATTTAGAAAATTAAAAACCAGTTCACATCCCAACAAAGACATATCTTTAACCAAATATTGAATAGCAAACAAAACATTGAAAAACATGATAAAAGCAGCTAAGGTCAAATTGGAATTTAAATTAGCCCATACCAAAGACTGTCATAAGTCACTTTTCCTACTTAAATAATAAAAAAGGTAACGCTAGGGAAATTGGTCCAATATTCAATATGGGAGTTAAATGTGAGACAGATATCATTACTGCAAATCTTTTTAATAAATATTTTTGTTCAGTCTTTTCCCCCTCTGACAATAGGGTTCATAGAACCACTCAATCTTCATTTATTCAACTACTCACAAAATCAATATGACTAACATTCAGCTAGCGATTGGTAAACTAAAATCAACCACAAGCCTGGTCCTGATAATATCCATCCAAAATTTCTTAAGGCAACCTCCCAGTACATCTCCCTCCCTTTGTTAATCATCTTTAATAAATCACTACAGGAAAGTCGAATACCAAATGATTGGCGTACAGCTACTGTTACACCAATATTTAAGAAAGGAAATCGAGGCAATGTTGAAAATTATTGTCCCATTAGTTTAACCTCTGTTGTGGGAAAACTCATGGAGAGAATAATCAAAGAGAAGTTAAAGGATGAGATTATAACTTTAGGTATAGCTGACTTAACTCAACATGGCTTTATGCCAGGTCACTCGTGTACCACAAATTTAATTGCTTTTATAATATAATCAGTGGATACCTTGATAAGGGTATTCCTACAGATGTAATACAACTTGATTTCAGTAAGGCATTCGACAAGGTACCGCATACTAAACTTCTACAGAAATTAAAAACATTTGGTCTATCAATGTACCTCATTGACTGGATATCTGACTGGCTCACATGTAGGACCCAAAAGGTTAAATTTAATAATATACTATCTGACTGGGGCTTGGTGATGAGTGGGGTCCCTCAGGGTTCGGTATTGGGACCCACTCTGTTTAATGTATTTATCAGCGATATGCAAGCTGGACCATATAACTATCTCTCAAAGTTTGCGGATGATACCAAACTGGGAGGTAAAGTAAACAACCTTAACCTCCAGAAGGAGGGAAGTGATACTCCCTCTGTATAACTGCTTGGTGAGGTCGCACCTGGAGTACTGCATGCAGTTTTGGAGGCCACACTTAAAGAGGGACATTAACCTCCTGGAGAGGGTCCAGAGGAGGGCAACCAAAATGATTTGAGGCTTGGGGGATAGGACCTATGAGGAGAGGCTCAAAGAGCTAAATATGTACACTTTGGAAGAGAGAAGGGACTGGGGGGACATGATAGAGGTCTTCAGGTACATGAAGAGGTAAAATAGGGGAGGAACAGTGAGGGTGTTTCGAAGGAAGGAGGAAGGGGCCACTAGAGGGCATGGGTGGAAGCTGGAGGGGAAGATTCAGGGGAGAAAGGAGGAGGTGCTACTTCACTGAGAGGGTGGTAGAGCCATGGAATGCACTACCTAGGGGGCTGGTGGAGGCAGAGACAGTGGAGGGGTTCAAGAGGGGGTGGGACAGGTACAGGGGAAGGGTTCAGGAAGCAAAATTCAATGCAGCAAGAATATCCGGAACTGGGAAGGGAGAAGCCAGAGAAGGCGAGGGGGACAGCAAGGTCAGCACCCAGGGTGGGGGCTGACCAAACGAGCAGACACGAAAGACCATTAGACCTATTCTGCTGGCATTTTAGTATGTTAGTATGTTAGTAATAACTTGGAAGCTTTAATTGCCGATTTAGGGAAAATAGAAAAATGGGCAAATGAGAACGGAATGTTTTTCAATCATGAAAAATGTGTGGTTCTTCACTTTGGAAGAAATAATCCAATGAATAATTACTATCTTAATAATATTAAACTCAAAACATCAAGCTGTGAAAAAGATTTGGGGATTCTAATAAATAATAAACTCACATCCAGGGAACATTGCTTAAAAACAGCTAAGATGGCAAACGGTCTTTTGAAACAAATCAAACGTACCTTTGTAACCCGTACTGAACAATGTATTATTCCTTTGTATAGGACTTTTATAAGACCTTATATTGATTATGGGTCCCAATTCTGGAATCCATGCCTTAAGGTGACATATCTTGCCTGGAACATATCAGAGAAGAGCAACTAAAATAGTCCCAACCCTCAAACATCTTGACTATATAACAAGACTGAAACATACTGGTCTACACGCTTTAGAACTTAGGAGAAAAATGGTGATTTATTATTGATTTATAAAATATGTTAATCACCCACTTTAATGACCCAATGTGGACTTGCTTATTCATCAAAAAAAATAGTCCCTAGACTACATAATAAACAATTAGAACTATAATCTTTTCGTACTAACAAGAGGGGAAACTTCTTCAAAATACGAGCAGCAAGACATACTAACATACTAAAATGCCAGCAGAATAGGCCTAACGGTCTTTAGTGTCTGCTCGTTTGGTCAGCCCCCACCCTGGGTGCTGACCTTGCTGTCCCCCTCACCTTCTCTGGCTTCTCTCTTCCCAGTTCCGAATATTCTTGCTGCATTGGATTTTGCTTCCAGAACCCTTCCCCTGTACCTGTCCCACCCCCTCTTGAACCCCTCCACTGTCTCTGCCTCCACCAGCCCCCTAGGTAGTGCATTCCATGGCTCCACCACCCTCTCAGTGAAGTAGCACCTCCTCCTTTCTCGCCTGAATCTTCCCTCCTCCAGCTTCCACCCATGCCCTCTAGTGGCCCTCCTCCTTCCTTCAAAGCACCCTGACTGTTCCTCCCCATTTACCCTCTTCATGTACCTGAAAACCTCTATCATGTCCCCCCGGTCCCTTCTCTCTTCCAATGTGTACATATTTAGCTCTTCGAGCCTCTCCTCATAGGTCCTGTCCCCCAAGCCCCAAATCATTTTGGTTGCCCTCCTCTGGACCCTCTCCAGGAGGTTAATGTCCCTCTTTATGTGTGGACTCCAAAATTGCATGCAGTACTCCAGGTGCGGCCTCATCAAGCAGTTATACAGAGGGAGTATCACTTCCCTCCTTCTGGAGGTTATCCCCCTAGCGATGCATCCCAGCATCCTGTTGGCCTTGGCTGCTGCCCTCCTACAAGTCTCAGAGTTGTTCATCTTGACATCCACCACCACCCCCAGGTCCCTCTCAGCCATTGAGATTTGTAGTATTCCCCCTTCAGGGTGTACACTTGGCCTGGGTTTCTGGCCCCCAGGTGGAGTACCTTGCATTTCCCTGCATT
Organism: Neoceratodus forsteri; assembly: GCA_016271365.2. Taxonomy (NCBI): domain Eukaryota; kingdom Metazoa; phylum Chordata; order Ceratodontiformes; family Ceratodontidae; genus Neoceratodus; species Neoceratodus forsteri. The sequence continues at coordinate 71,806,551 of CM028133.1, forward strand.
GAACCTCAGCTTCCACTTTCTAGACCATCTTTCCAGAGCCTCCAGGTCCCTCTGCAGGGCCACCCTTCCCTCCTCCCCATCCACCACCACCCCCAGTTTCGAGTCATCTGCAAAGAGACTCATCTCACTCCTGATTCCTGTCCTTATGTCAGATAGGTAGGCGTTGAACAGAAGGAGCCCAAGGACTGATCCCTGTGGGACCCCACTAATGACTGTCCTTGGGGATGAGACTACCCCACCAACTATGACCCTCTGGGTCCGGTCCTTGAGCCAATTGCCTATCCATCTGATCATCTGGTTTCCAGACTGTGGAACACCTTGCCCAAAGAATTAATCTCCAAACCTAATTTCAATTCCTTTAAATATAACTTGGATTTGTGGATAAGAGAGAACTTATAATAGGTTATAATGTCCCACAATAATGTGGGGGACAATCTTGATGGGCCTCGGCCTCATTTTGTCCCTAAAACCAAGTGATACGAGGGCAGGCAGCAGGAGAGGAGAACATATAGCAGGGTTTAAATAGCATAGAGATAGGATAGGCTTAGACAGATCATTTTAGCAGGACAAAGGAGAGATAGATTTTTGGTGCCAAAGCAGAGTGCTTGGATTGGGGGGTGCAGGAGGAAGGAAACATAAGAGCTGTAAGCACTTTAAAACAGTACTATAAATTACAATACAGTTAACACAGTTGAAAAACTTCTATTAGACACTGGAAATGTGCTTAGTTCTATCTAAAATCAATTTGAAAAAGCGCCAGGAGGCAAAAGCAGGAGAAAAGTCCTGGCCAATCAGAGCGGGTTTGCTGGAAGTGCCCATGTTCCAATTGGATGAGGTGACACCGTACCTTCCAGTGAGCTGCAGGTGGATGTCCTGGTCTCGGTCGGTGGCTGGCTGGGTGCCAATCGACAGTGTGGGAGGTTAGGCAGCCCCATTCAAGGCAGGCAGCTGGATAGAAAAAAATAGCAGGGTTTAAATAGCATAGAGGTAGGATAGGCTTAGATAGATCATTTTAGCAGGACAAAGGAGAGATAGATTTTTGGTGCCAAAACAGAGTGCTTGGATTGGGGGGTGCAGGAGGAAGGAAACATAAGAGCTGTAAGCACTTTAAAACAGTACTAGAAATTACAATACAGTTAACACAGTTGAAAAACTTCTATTAGACACTGGAAATGTGCTTAGTTCTATCTAAAATCAATTTGAAAAAGCGCCAGGTCTCAAAAGCAGGGGAAAAGTCCAGGTCAATCAGAGCGGATTTGCTGGAAGCGCCCGTGTTCCGATTGGCTGCGCTGTCACCGTGCCTTCCTTGGAGCTGCAGGTGGGGTTCCTGGTCTCGGTCAGTGGCTGGCTGGGTGCCGGCAGACCGTGGGGGAGCTGAAGCAGCCCAGTTCAAGGGCATGCAGCTGCAGAGAAAAAAAATAGCAGTTTTTAAATAGCATATAGGTAGGATAGGGTTAGATTGAGCAGTTTAGAAAGACAAATGAGAGTTAGACTTTTCAGGAACAAGGCAGAGTGCTTGGATGGAGGGTGCAGGAGCAAGGAAACAGAAAAGCTGTAAGCACTTTAAAACAGTAGTTGAAATTACAATCCAGCTAATACAGTTGAAAAACTTCTATTAGGCAGTTGAAATGTGCTTAGTTCTATCTTAAATCTTTTTGTATTAAGCGCCAGGTGGCAAAAGCAGGGGAAAAGTCCGGGCCAATCAGAGCGGGTTTGCTGGAAGCGCCCGTGTTCTGATTGGCTGCGTTGTCACCGTGCCTTCCTTGGAGCTGCAGGTGGGCTTCCTGGTCTCGGTCAGTGGCTGGCTGGGTGCCAGCAGACTGTGGGGGAGCTGTAGCAGCCCAGTTCAAGGGCAGGCAGCTGGAGAGAAGAAGCAATAGCAAGTTTTAAATAGCATATACAGTAGGTAGGAGAGGTTTAGATTGAGTAGTTTAGCAAGACAAAGGAGAGTTAGAGTTTTCGACACCAAGGCAGAGTGCTTGTATGGAGGAGTGCTGGAGCAAGGAAACAGAAGAGCTGTAAGCACTTTAAAACACTGTTAGAAATAAGAATCCAGCTAATACAGGTGAAAAACTTCTATTAGACACTTGAAATATGCACAGTTCTATCTAAAATCTATTTGTCAAAAGTGCCAGGTGGCAAAAGCAGGGGAAAGGTCCTGGCCTATCAGAGCGGGTTTGCTGGAATCGCCCATGTTCTGAGCTGCTGCACTGTTGCCGTAACTTCCAAGGAGCTGCATGCAGGCGTCCTGGTCTTGGCCTGTTTCTGGCTGAGTGCTGACTAACAGTGGGTGAGCTGAAGCAGGTCCCGCTCTACGGCAGGCAGCTGGAGAGAAGAAAAAAATAGCAGGGTTTAAGCAGCATAGAGATAGGATAGATTTAGACTGAGCAGTGTAGCAAGATAGGAGAGTAAGATGTTTTGGCGCCATGGCAGAGTGCTTGGAAGGGGGGAGTACAGCAGCAAGGATACAGAGGAACTGTAAGCAGTATAAAACAATAGTAGAAATTACAATCCAGCTAATACAGTTGAAAAACTTCTATTAAACACTTGAAATGTGCTTAGTTCTATCTAAAATCTATTTGTAAAAAGTGCCAGGTGGCAAAAGCAGGGGGAATGTCCTGGCCAGTCAAAACGGGTTTGCTGAATGTGCCCATGTTCCGATTGGCAGTGCTGTTGCTGTACCTTCCAAGAAGCTGCAGGCGGGCTTCCTGGTCTAGGTCGATGGCAGGCTGGTTGCCGTCAGACCATGGGGGAGCTGAAGCAGCCCCGTTCAAAGGCGGACAGTGGGAGAGAAGGAAAAATAGCAGGGTTTAAATAGCATAGAGTTAGGATAGGTTTAGATCGAGCAGTTTAGCAAGACAAAGGAGAGTTAGATTTTTCAGCGCCACTGCCTACTGCTTGGATGGGGGGGTGCAGCAGCAAGGAAACAGAAGAGCTGTAAGTACTTTAAAAAAGTAGTGGAAATTACAGTACAGCTGATACAGTTGAAAAACTTCTACTAGACACTTGAAATGTGCTTAGTTCTATCTAAAATCCTTTTGTATTAAGCGCCATGTGGCAAAAGCAGGGGAAAAGTCCTGGCTAATCAGAGCGGGTTTGCTGGAAGCAACTGTTCCGATTAGCCGCGCTTGTCGCCAGACTCTTTCTAAGAACTGCAGGCGAGCATCCTGGTCTTGGTCGGTGGCTGGCAGGGTGCCGGCCTACTGTGGGGGATCTGAAGCAGCCCTGTTCATGTGCAGGCAGCTGGAAAGAAGAAAAAAGAGCAGGGTTTAAAGAGCATAGAGGTAGGATAGGTTTAGATTGAGCAGTTTATGAAGAAAGGAGAGTTAGACGTTTTGGCACCATGGCAGAGTGCTTGGTTGCGGGGGGGGGCAGCAGCAAGGAAACAGAAGAGCTGTAAGCACTTTAAAACAGTAGTAGAAATTACAATCCAGCTAATAGAGTTGAAAAACTTCTATTAAACACTTGAAATGTGCTTAGTTGTATCTAAAATCTAATTGTAAAAAGCCCCAGGTGGCAGAAGCAGTGGGAATGTCATGGCCAACCAGAGCAGGTATGCTGGAAGTGCCCATGTTCCGATTGGCTGCGCTGTTGCCGTACCTTTCAAGGAGCTGCAGGTGGGCATCCTGGTCTCGGTTGGTGGCTGGCTGGGTGCCAAGCTACCGTGGGGGATCTGAAGCCACCCTGTTTATGAGCAGGCAGCTGGACGGAAGAAAAAAGAGCAGGGTTTAAATAGCTTAGAGGTAGGATAGGTTTAGATTGAGCAGTTTAGCAAGAAAGGAGAGTAAGACATTTTGGCACTATGGCAGAGTGCTTGGATGTGGGGGGTGCAGCAGCAAGGAAACAGAAAAGCTGTAAGCACTTTAAAACAGTAGTTGAAATTACAATCCAGCTAATACAGTTGAAAAACTTCTATTAGGCAGTTGAAATGTGCTTAGTTCTATCTTAAATCTTTTTGTATTAAGCGCCAGGTGGCAAAAGCAGGGGAAAAGTCCGGGCCAATCAGAGCGGGTTTGCTGGAAGCGCCCGTGTTCTGATTAGGCTGCGTTATCACCGTGCCTTCCTTGGAGCTGCAGGTGGGCTTCCTGGTCTCGGTCAGTGGCTGGCTGGGTGCCAGCAGACTGTGGGGGAGCTGTAGCAGCCCAGTTCAAGGGCAGGCAGCTGGAGAGAAGAAGCAATAGCAAGTTTTAAATAGCATATACAGTAGGTAGGAGAGGTTTAGATTGAGTAGTTTAGCAAGACAAAGGAGAGTTAGAGTTTTCGACACCAAGGCAGAGTGCTTGTATGGAGGAGTGCTGGAGCAAGGAAACAGAAGAGCTGTAAGCACTTTAAAACACTGTTAGAAATAAGAATCCAGCTAATACAGGTGAAAAACTTCTATTAGACACTTGAAATATGCACAGTTCTATCTAAAATCTATTTGTCAAAAGTGCCAGGTGGCAAAAGCAGGGGAAAGGTCCTGGCCTATCAGAGCGGGTTTGCTGGAATCGCCCATGTTCTGAGCTGCTGCACTGTTGCCGTAACTTCCAAGGAGCTGCATGCAGGCGTCCTGGTCTTGGCCTGTTTCTGGCTGAGTGCTGACTAACAGTGGGTGAGCTGAAGCAGGTCCCGCTCTACGGCAGGCAGCTGGAGAGAAGAAAAAAATAGCAGGGTTTAAGCAGCATAGAGATAGGATAGATTTAGACTGAGCAGTGTAGCAAGATAGGAGAGTAAGATGTTTTGGCGCCATGGCAGAGTGCTTGGAAGGGGGGAGTACAGCAGCAAGGATACAGAGGAACTGTAAGCAGTATAAAACAATAGTAGAAATTACAATCCAGCTAATACAGTTGAAAAACTTCTATTAAACACTTGAAATGCTTAGTTCTATCTAAAATCTATTTGTAAAAAGTGCCAGGTGGCAAAAGCAGGGGAATGTCCTGGCCAGTCAAACGGGTTTGCTGAATGTGCCCATGTTCCGATTGGCAGTGCTGTTGCTGTACCTTCCAGAAGCTGCAGGCGGGCTTCCTGGTCTAGAGTCGATGTGGGCTGGTTGCCGTCAGACCATGGGGAGCTGAAACAGCCCGTTCAAAGCGGGACAGTGGGAGAGAAAAAATAGCAGGGTTTAAATAGCATAGAGTTAGGATAGGTTTAGATCGAGCAGTTTAGCAAGACAAAGGAGAGTTAGATTTTTCAAGATACTGCCTACTGCTTGGATGGGGGGGTGCAGCAGCAAGGAAACAGAAGAGCTGTAAGTACTTTAAAAAAGTAGTGGAAATTACAGTACAGCTGATACAGTTGAAAAACTTCTACTAGACACTTGAAATGTGCTTAGTTCTATCTAAAATCCTTTTGTATTAAGCGCCATGTGGCAAAAGCAGGGGAAAAGTCCTGGCCAATCAGAGCGGGTTTGCTGGAAGCAACCGTGTTCCGATTAGCTGCGCTGTCGCCGTACCTTCTAAGGAACTGCAGGCGAGCATCCTGGTCTTGGTCGGTGGCTGACAGGGTGCCGGCCTACTGTGGGGGATCTGAAGCAGCCCTGTTCATGTGCAGGCAGCTGGAAAGAAGAAAAAAGAGCAGGGTTTAAAGAGCATAGAGGTAGGATAGGTTTAGATTGAGCAGTTTATGAAGAAAGGAGAGTTAGACGTTTTGGCACCATGGCAGAGTGCTTGGTTGCGGGGGGGGGGCAGCAGCAAGGAAACAGAAGAGCTGTAAGCACTTTAAAACAGTAGTAGAAATTACAATCCAGCTAATAGAGTTGAAAAACTTCTATTAAACACTTGAAATGTGCTTAGTTGTATCTAAAATCTAATTGTAAAAAGCCCCAGGTGGCAGAAGCAGTGGGAATGTCATGGCCAGCCAGAGCAGGTATGCTGGAAGTGCCCATGTTCCGATTGGCTGCGCTGTTGCCGTACCTTTCAAGGAGCTGCAGGTGGGCATCCTGGTCTCGGTTGGTGGCTGGCTGGGTGCCAAGCTACCGTGGGGGATCTGAAGCCACCCTGTTTATGAGCAGGCAGCTGGACGGAAGAAAAAAGAGCAGGGTTTAAATAGCTTAGAGGTAGGATAGGTTTAGATTGAGCAGTTTAGCAAGAAAGGAGAGTAAGACATTTTGGCACTATGGCAGAGTGCTTGGATGTGGGGGGTGCAGCAGCAAGGAAACAGAAAAGCTGTAAGCACTTTAAAACAGTAGTTGAAATTACAATCCAGCTAATACAGTTGAAAAACTTCTATTATAAAATGGCAAGAAAAAATCCACTCACCTGATTGGTCAACACTCTTCATAAGGCGTGAGGATAATACAGTACAACATCACGGATGAATTCCCGGCAGCCTTACAACAAAATCTGAAAAAAAAAAAAATGTATCACTACGCCTGTCACTGGTTGTCAAATCTCACCTCAGAACAGCTGTCAAGAAAAATGACTCAGCAACCTGAAGTAAACTTCAACATGTACAATCCTGATGACTTACAGAAATGGTTTGGTCCTGAACTTGAAAATCTAGAACACCAACCACAGCCAAGTACAAGTACTGGGAAAAAAAAGAGAAAAAAAGACACCTTGAACTTCACCCTGAACAACTGGACCAGTTAGAAAAAGAAAGAAATGAGCCAACCACAAAAAGAGCCACATCATGGGCTATGAAAATCTTCCTAGACTGGCTAACAGAAAAAGACATTCAAATAAACTTCACAGAAATACCTCCACAGGACCTAAATATGTTATGACTTAATTTAAAACTTGTTTCTAAAAAGTTCAACCAGTATTCACAGAAACCACAATAAAAATGTAATAACACTGTTTCAAAAGCAATATTTGTCACGGACTACTTTCTTTGGTGGAAGTACACACAGCATTTTCTCCTAACAAAATGATAAAAATAAAAAAAATTAAACTATCTACATCTAATTTTTTACAGCTGAGCCATTTTATAATAGCAATAATGCACTCCAGGGTGTGTGTTGTACTGGGATAACTTCACGCCTTGCTGTTGATCGTACTCGGCCTTCGGCCTCGTGCCCAACAACGCAAGGCGTGACGTTATCCCAGTACAACACACACCCTGTCGTGCATTATTGCTTAATTAAACAATTGAAATGTGCTTAGTTCTGTTTAAAATCTATTTGCAAAAATCGCCAGGTGGCAAAAGCAGGGGAATGTCATGGCCAATCAGAGCGGGTTTGTTGGAAGCAAATGTTCCGATTGGCTGCGCTGTTGCCGTACCTTCCAAGGAGCAGCAGGTGGGCTTCCTCATCTTGGTCGGTGGCTGGCTGGGTGCCGACAGACCGTGTGGGAGCTGAAGCAGCCCAGTTCAAGGGCAGGCAACTGGAGAGAAGAAACAATAGCAGGTTTTAAATAACATAGAGGTAGGATAGGTTTTGATTGTGCAGTTTAGCAAGAAAGGAGAGTTAGATTTTTCAGGGCCTTGGCAGAGTGCTTGGAAGGGGGAGGTGCAGCAGCAAGGAAACAGAAGGTACTGTAAGCACTTTAAAAAAGTAGTGGAAATGACAGTCCAGCTGATACAGTTGAAAAACTTCTGCTAGACACTTGAAATGTGCTTAGTTCTATCTAAATTCTATTTCTAAAAAGCAACAGGTGGAGAAAGCAGGGGGAAAGATCCAGGTCAATCAGAGTGGGTTTGCTGGTGGTGCCTGTGTTCCGATTGGCTGCACTGTTGCCGTACCTTCCAAGGAGCTGCATGCGGGCATCCTGGTCTTGGTCTGTGGCTGGCTAGTTGCTGACTGACTGTGGGGGAGCTGATGCAGCCCCCGTACTAGGGCAGGCAGCGGAGAGGAGGAAATATAGCAGGGTTTAAATAGCATAGAGATAGGAAAGGCTTAGACTGAGCATTTTAACAGGACAAAGGAGAGTTAGTTTTAACGCTCCAAAGCAGAGTGCTTGGATTGGGGGGTGCAGGAGGAAGGAAACCGAAGAGCTGTAAGCACTTTAAAACAGTAGTAGAAATTAAAATCCTGCTAATACAGTTGAAAAACTTCTATTAGACACTTGAAATTTGTTCAGTTATATCTAAAATCAATTTGTAAAAAGCACCAGGTTTCAAAAGCAAGGGAAAAGACCTGGCCTATCAGAGCGGGTTTGCTGGAAGTGCTCGTGTTCCGATTGGCTGCGCTGTCGCCGTACCTCAAAGATGCTGCAGGCGGGCTTCCTGGTCTTCCTCAGTGGCTGGCTGGGTGCTGACCGACCGTGGAGGAGGTGAAGCAGCCTCTTTCATGGGCAGGCAGCTGGCGAGAAGAAAAAACAGGAGGCTTTAAATAGCATAGAAATAGGATATGTTTAGATTGAGCAGCTTAGCAAGACAAAGGAGAGTTAGAGTTTTCAGCACCAAGGCACAGTGTTTGGATGGGGGGGTGCTGGAGCAAGGAAACAAAAAAGCTGTAAGCATTTTAAAACAGTATTAGAAATAACAATCCAGCTAATACAGTTGAAAAACTTCTATTAGACACTTGAAATATGCATAGTTCTATCTGAACTCTAATTGTATAAAGCGCCACATGGCAAAAGCAGGGGAAAGATCCTGACCTATGAGAGCGGGTTTGCTGGAAGCGCCCATGTTATGAGCAGCTGCACTTTTGCCATACCTTCCAAGGAGCTGCATGCAGGTTTCCTGGTCCTGGTCTGTGGCTGGCTGGGTGCTGACTGACCATGGGGGAGCTGAAGCAGGCCCCTTTCTAGGGCAGGCAGCTGGAGAGAAGAAAAAATAGCAGGGTTTAAATAGCATAGAGCTAGGATAGGTATAGATTGAGCATTTTAGCAAGACAAAGGAGAGTTAGACTTCAGAGTGCTTGGATGGGGGGTGCAGGAGCAAGGAAACAGAAGTGCTGTAAGCACTTTAAAAGAGTAGTAGAAATTACAATACAGCTAATACAGTTGAAAAACATCTATTAGACACATGAAATGTGTTTAGTTCTATCTAAAATCTATTTTTAAAAAAGCACCAGTGGCAAAAGCAGGGGAAAAGTCCTGGCCAATCAGAGTGGGTTTACTGGAAGTGCCCGAGTTCTGATTGACTGCGCTGTTGCAGTACCTCAAAAGAGCTGCAGGCTGGCATCCTGGTCTCGGTCGGTGGCTGGCTGGGTGCTGACTGACCATGGGGGAGCTGAAGCAGCCCCGTTCAAGGGCAGGAAGTGAGAGAGAGAAGAAAATATAGCAGGGTTTAAATAGCATAGAGGTAGGATAGGTTTAGATTGAGCAGTTCAGCAAGACAAAGGAGAGTTAGATTTTTCAGCACCATGGCAGAGTGCTTGGATGGGGCGGTGCAGCAGCAAGGAAACAGAAGAGCTGTAAGCACTTTAAAACAGTAGTAGAAATAACAATCCAGCTAATACAGTTGAAAAACTTTTATTACACACTTGAAATGTGCTTAGTTCTATCTCAAATCAATTTGTAAAAAGCGCCAGGTGGCAAAAGCGGGGGAAAAGTCCTGGCCAATCCGAGTGGGTCTGCTTGAAGCGCCCATGTTCCGATTGGCTGCGCTGTCACCGTACCTCAAAGGAGCTGCAGGCAGGCTTCCTGGTCTTCCTCGGTGGCTGACTGGGTGCTGTTCGACCATGGAGGAGCTGAAGAAGCCCCATTCATGGGCAGGCAGCTGGAAAAAAGAAAAAATAGCAGGGTTTAAATAGCACAGAAATAGAATAGGTTTAGAATGAGCCACTTAGCAAGACACAGGAGAGTTAGACTTTTCTGCACCAAGGCAGCGTGCTTGGATGGGGGATACACAGGAGCAAGGAAACACAAGAGCTGTAAGCACTTTAAAACAGTAGTAGAAATTGCAGTCCAGCTAATACAGTTGAAAATCTTCTATTAGAACCTTGAAATGTGCTTAGTTCTATCTAAAATCTCTTTGTATTAAGTGCTAGGTGGCAAAAGCAGGTAAAAGTTCATGACCAATCAGAGTGGGTTTACTGTAAGTGCCCGTGTTCCGATTGGCTGCGCTGTAGCTGTACCTTCCAAGGAGCTACTGGGGGGCATCCTGGTCTCGGTCAGTGGCTGGCTGGGTGCCGACCTACCGTGGGTGATCTGATGCTGCAGCATTCATCCACAGACAGCTGGAGAGAAGAAAAAATAGCAGGGTTTAAATCGCATAGAGGTAGGATAGGTTTAGATTGTGCAGTTTAGCAAGAAAGGAGAGCTAGGTTTTTCAGCGCCATGGCAGAGTGCTTGGAAGGGGGAGGTGCAGCAGCAAGGAAACAAAAGAGCTATAAACACTTTAAAACAGTAGTGGAAATTACAATCCAGCTGATACAGTGGAAAAAGTTCTACTAGACACTTGAAATGTGCTTAGTTCTATCTAAAATCTATTTGTAAAAGGTGATGTGGCGAAAGCAGGGGAAATGTCCTGGCTAATCAGAGCAGGTTTTCTGGAAGCACTCGTGTTCTGTTTATCTGTTCTGTTGCCGTATCTTCCAAGGAGCTGCAGAAGGGCTTCCTGGACTTGGTCTGTGGCTGGCTGGGTGCCGACTGACTGTGGTGGAGCTGAAGCAGCACCGTTCAAAGGCAGACAGCTGCAGAGAAAAAAAAAATAGCAGGTTTTAAATAGCATATAGGTAGGATAGGGTTAGACTGAGCAGCTTAGCAAGACAAAGGAGAGACAGACTTTTCAGTGACAAGGCAGGGTGCTTGGATGGCGGGGTGCAGGAGCAAGGAAACAGAAGAGCTGTAAGCACTTTAAAACAGTAGTAGAAATTGCTGTCCAGCTAATACAGTTGAAAAACTTCTATTAGACCCTTGAAATGTGCTTAGTTCTATCTAATATTCTTTTGTATTAAGTGCCAGGTGGCAATAGCAGTGGAAAGGTCCTTACCAATCAGAGCGGGTTTGCTGGAAGTGCCTGTGTTCCTATTGGCTGCGCTATCACCGCACCTTTCAAGGAGCTGCAGTGGGCATCCTGGTCTCGGTCGGGGGCTGGCAGGGTGCTGACCTACCATGGGGGATCTGAAGCTGCCCCATTCATGGGCCAGCAGCTGGAGAGAAGAAAAAATAGCAGGGTTTAAATAGCATAGAGGTAGGATAGGTTTAGATTGCACAGTTTAGCAAGAAAGAAGAGTTAGATTTTTCAGCGCCATGGCAGAGTGCTTGGAAGGGGGAAGTGCAGCCGCAATGAAACAGCAGAGCTGTAAACACTTTAAAACAGTAGTGGAAATTACAATCCAGCTGATACAGTTGAAAAAGTTCAACTAGACACTTGAAATGTGCTTAGTTCAATCTAAAATCTATTTGTAAAAAGTGACAGGTGGCGAAAGCAGGGGAAAGGTCCTGGCCAATCAGAGTGGATTTGCTGGAAGCGCCCTTGTTCCGAATGGCTGCACTGTTGCCTTACCTTCCAAGGAGTTGCAAGTGGGCGTCCTGGTCTTGGTCTGTGGTTGGCTTTTTGCCAACCGACCATGGAGGAGCTGAAGTAGCCCCCGCACTAAGGCAGGCAGCTGGAGACGAGAAAATATAGCAGGGTTTATATAGCATAGAGATAGGATAGGCTTAGACTGAGCATTTTAGCAGGACAAAGGACAGTTATATTTTCAGCACCAAAGCAGAGTGCATGGACTGGGGGAGGTGCAGGAAGAAGGAAACAGAAGAGCTGTAAGCACTTTAAAACACTAGTATAAATTACAATCCAGCTAATACAGTTGAAAAACTTCCATTAGACACTTGAAATGTGCTTAGTTCTTTCTAAAATCAATTTGTAAAAAGCGCCAGGTGGCAAAAGCAGGGGAAGAGTCCTGGCCAATCAGAGTCGGTTTGCTGGAAGCGCCCATGTTCCTCAGTGGCTGGCTGCGTGCTGACCAACCGTGGAGGAGCTGAAGAAGTCCCTTCCATGGGCAGGCAGCTGGCGAGAAGAAAAAATAGCAGGGTTTAAGTAGCACAGAAATTGGATAGGTTTAGATTGAGCAGTTAAGCAAGACAAAGGAGAGATAGATTTTTTGGCACCATGGCAGAGTGCTTGGATGGGGTGGTGCAGCAGCAAGGAAACAGAAGAGCTGTAAGTTCTTTAAAAAAGTAGTGGAAATTACAGTACAGCTGATACAGTTGAAAAACTTCTATTAGACACTTGAAATGTGCTTAGTTCTATCTAAAATCTTTTTGTATTAAACACCAGGTGGCATGTCCTAGCCAATCAGAGTGGGTTTTCTGGAAGCGCCCATGTTTAGATTCACTGCACTGTTTCTGTACCTTCCAAGGAGCTGCAGGCGGGCATCCGGGCTCGGTCGGTGGCTGGCTGGGTGCCGACCTACCGTGGGGGATCTGAAGCAGCCCAGTTCATGTGCAGGCAGCTGCAGAGAAGAAAAATGAGCAGGGTTTAAATAGCATAGAGGTAGGATAGGTTTAGATTGAGCAGTTTAGCAAGACAAAGAAGAGTTAGATTTTTCTGCGCCATGGCAGAGTGCTTGGATGGGGGGGTGCATCAGCAAGGAAACAGAACAGCTGTAAGCACTTTAAAAAAGTAGTGGAAATTACAGTACAGCTGATACAGTTGAAAAACTTCTACTAGGCACTTGCAATGTGCTTAGTTCTATCTAATTTCTATTTCTAAAAAGCAACAGGAGGCGATAGCAGGGGAAAGGTCCTGGCCAGTCAGAGTGGGTTTGCTGTAAGAGCCTGTGTTCCGATTGGCTGCACTGTTGCTGTACCTTACAAGGAGCTGCAGGCGAGTGTCCTGGTGTCGGTCTGTGGCTGGCTGGTTGCCGAATGACAATGGGGGAGCTGAAGCAGCCCCCGTGCTAGGTCAGGCAGCTGGACAGAAGAAAATAAAGCAGGGTTTAAAAAGCATAGAGTTAGAATTGACATAGATTGAGCATTTTAGCAGGACAAAGCAGAGTTAGATTTTTGGCGAAAAGCAGAGTGCTTGGATTCGGGGTGCAGGAGGAAGGAAACAGAAGAGCTGTAAGCACTTTAAAACAGTAGTAGAAATAACAATCCAGCTAATACAGTTGATAAACTTATATTACACACTTGAAATGTGCTTAGTACTATCTAAAATCAGTTTGTAAAAAGCGCCAGGTGGCAAAAGCAGGGGAAAAGTCCTGGCCAATCAGAGCGGGTTTGCATGAAGCACCCATGTTCCGATTGGCTGCGCTGTCACCGTACCTCAAAGGAGCTGCAGGCGGGCTTCCTGGTCTTCCTCGGTGGCGGGCTGGGTGCTGACTGACCGTGGAGGAGCTGATGAAGCCCCTTTCAAGGGTAGGCAGCTGGCGAGAAGAAAAAATAGCACGGTTTAAAAAGCATAGAAATAGGATAGGTTTAGAATGAGCAGCTTAGCAAGACAAAGGAGAGTTAGACTTTTTGGCACCAAGGCAGCGTGCTTGGATGGGGGAAACGCAGGAACAAGGAAACAAAAGAGCTGTAAGCACTTTAAAACAGTAGTAAAAATTACAGTCCAGCTAATACAGTTGAAAAACTTCTATTACACCCTTGAAATGTGCTTAGTTCTATCTAAAATCTATTTGTAATTAAGCGCCAGGTGGCAAAAGCAGGTAAAAGTTCCTGGCCAATCAGAGCGGCTTTGCTGGAAGCGCCCGTGTTCCGATTGGCTGCGCTGTCACCGTACCTTCCAAGGAGCTGCAGGGGGCATCCTGGTCTCGGTCAGTGGCTGGCTGGGTGCCAACCTACCGTGGGGATCTGAAGCTGCCCCATTTATAGGTAGGAGGCTGGAGAGAAGAAAAAATTGCAGGGTTTAAATAGCATAGAGGTAGGATAGGTTTAGATTGTGCAGTTTATCAAGAAAGGAGAGTTAGATTTTTGGCACCATGGCAGAGTGCTTGGAAGGGGGAGGAACAGCAGCAAGGAAACAGAAGAGCTGTAAACACTTTAAAACAGTAGTGGAAATTACAATCCAGCTGACACTGTTGAAAAAGTTCTACTAGACACTTGAAATGTGCTTAGTTCTATCTAAAATCTATTTGTAAAAAGTGACATGTGGCGAAAGCAGGGGAAATGTCCTGGCTAATCAGAGCGGGTTTGCTGGAAGCACTCGTGTTCTGATTGTCTGTGCTGTTACCGCAGCTTCCAAGGAGCTGCAGGCGGGCTCCCTGATCTTGGTCTGTGGGTGGCTGGGTGCCGACCAACTGTGGGGGAGCTGAAGCAGCCCCGTTCAAGGGCAGACAGCTGCAGAAAAAAAAAATAGCACATTTTAAATAGCATATAGGTAGGATAGGGTTAGATTGAGCAGTTTAGCAAGACAAAGCAGAGTTAGACTTTTCGGTGCCAAGGCAGAGTGTTTGGATGGCGGGGTGCAGCAGCAAGGAAATAGAAGAGCAGTAGGCACTTTAAAACAGTAGTAGAAATTACAATTCAGCTAATACAGTTGAAAAACGTCTATTAGACCCTTGAAATGTGCTTAGTTCTATCTAATATCTTTTTGTATTAAACGCCAGGTGCAAAAGCAGAGGATAGGTCCTTACCAATCAGATCGGGTTTGCTGGAAGTGCCCATGTTCCGATAGGCTGCGCTGTCACCGTACCTTTCAAGGAGATGTAGTTGGGCATCCTGGTCTCGGTCGGTGGCTGGCAGGGTGCGACCTACCATGGTGGATCTGAAGCAGCCCCATTCATGGGCCAGCAGCTGGAGAGAAGAAAAAATAGCAGGGTTTAAATAGTATAGAGGTAGGATCGGTTTAGATTGAGCAGTTTAGCAAGAAAGGAGAGTTAGATTTTTCGGCGCCATGGCAGAGTGCTTGGAAGGGGGAGGTGCAGCAGCAAGGAAACAGAAGAGCTGTAAACACTTTAAAACAGTAGTGGAAATAACAATCCAGCTGATACAGTTGAAAAAGTTCTACTAGACACTTGAAATGTGCTTAGTTCTATCTAAAATCTATTTGTAAAAAGTGACAGGTGGCGAAAGGAATGGAAAGGTCCTGGCCAATCAGAGTGGATTTGCTGGAAGCGTCCGTGTTCCGAATGGCTGCGCTGTTACCGTACCTTCCAAGGAGCTGAAAGTGGGCGTCCTGTTGTTGGTCTGTGGCTGGCTGGTTGCCAACTGACCATGGAGGAGCTGAGGCAGCCCCTGCACTAAGGCAGGCAGCAGGAGACGAGAAAATATAGCAGGGTTTATATCGCATAGAGAAACTATAGGCTTAGATTGAGCATTTTAGCCAGACAAAGGAGAATTTGATTTTCAGCGCCAAAGCAGAGTGCTTGGACTGAGGGAGGTGCAGGAGGAAGGAAACAGAAGAGCTGCAAGCACTTTAAAACATTAGTAGAAATTACGATCCAGCTAATACAGTTGAAAAACTTCCATTAGACACTTGAAATGTGCTTAGTTCTTTCTAATATCAATTTGTAAAAAGCGCCAGGTGGCAAAAGCAGGGTAAAAGTCCTGGCCAATCAGAGCGGGTTTGATGGAAGCGCCCAAGTTCCCATTGGCTGCGCTGTTGTCGTACCTCAAAGGAGCTGCAGTCGGGCTTCCTGGTCTTCCTCGGTGGCTGGCTGCATGCTGACCAACCTTGGAGGAGCTGAAGAAGCCCCTTTCAAGGGCAGGCAGCTGGCGAGAAGAAAAAATAGCAGGGGTTTAAGTAGCACAGAAATAGGATAGGTTTAGATTGAGTAGCTTAGCAAGACAAAGGAGAGTTAGACTTTTCAGTGCCAAGGCAGTGTGCTTGGATGAGGGATGTGCAGGAGCAAGGAAACACAAGAGTGGTAAGCACTTTAAATCAGTAGTAGAAATTACAATCTGGCTAATACAGTTCAAAAACTTCTTTTAGACCCTTGAAATGTGCTTAGTTCTATCTAAAATCTATTTCTATTAAGCGTCAGGGGGCAAAAGCAGGGGAAAGGTCCTTACCAGGCAGAGCGGGTTTGCAGGAAGCGCCCATGTTCTGATAGGCTGCGCTGTCACCGTACCTTCCAAGGAGCTACAGGGGGGCATCCTGGTCTCGGTCGGTGGCGGCTGGATGCTGACCTACCGTGGGGGATCTGAAGTAGCCCCATTCATGGGCAGGCAGCTGGAGAGAAGAAAAAACAACAGGATTAAATAGCATACAGGTAGGATATGTTTAGACTGTGTAGTTTAGCAAGAAAGGAGAGTTAGATTTTTCGGCGCCATGGCAGAGTGCTTGGAAGGGGGAGGTGCAGCAGCAAGGAAACAGAAGAGCTGTAAACACTTTGAAACAGTAGTGGAAATTACAATCCAGCTGATGCAGTTGAAAAAGTTCTTCTAGACATTTGAAATGTGCTTAGTTCTATCTAAAATCTATTTGTAAAAAGTGACATGTGGCAAAAGCAGGGGAAATATCCTGGCCAATCAGAGAGGGTTTACTGGAAGCGCCCGTGTTCTGATTGGCTGTGCTGTTGCCATACAATCCAAGGAGCTGCAGGTGGGCATCCTGGTATTGGTCAGTGGTAGGATGAGTGCCAACCTACCGTGGGGGATCTGAAGCAGCCCTTTTCATGTGCAGGCAGCTGGAGAGAAGAAAAAAGAGCAGAGTTTAAATAGCATAGAGGTAGGATAGGTTTAGATTGAGCAGTTTAGCAAGAAAGGAGACTTTGACGTTTTGGCGACATGGCAGAGTGCTTGAATGGGGGTGCAGCAGCAAGGAAACAGAAGAGCTGTAAGCACTTTAAAAGAGTATTAGAAATTACAATCCAGCTAATACAGTTGAAAAATTTCTATTAGACACTTGAAGTTGGTTAGTTCTATCAAAAATCTATTTGTAGAAAGCACCAGGTGGCAAAAGCAGGGGGAATGTCCTGGCCAATCAGAGCGGGTTTGCTGGAAGCATCCATGTTCTGATTGGCTGTGCTGTTGCCTTACCTTCCAAGGAGCTGCATGCGGGCTTCCTGGTCTTCTTCGGTGACTGGCTGGGAGCTGACCGACCGTGGAGGGGCAGAAGCAGTCCCTTTCATGGGCAGGCAGCTGGTGAGAAGAAAAAATAGCAGGGTTGAAATAGCTTAGAAATAGGATAGGTTTAGATTGAGCAGCTTAGCAAGACAAAGGAGAGTTAGACCTTTCAGCACTAAGGCAACTTGCTTGGATGGGGGATGTGCAGGAGCAAGGAAACACAAGAGCGGTAAGCAGTTTAAAACAGTAGTAGAAATTACAGTCCAGCTAATGCAGTTGAAAAACTTCTATTAGACACTTGAAATGTGCTTAGTTCTATCTAAATTCTATTTGTATTAAGCACCAGGTGGCAAAAGCAGGGGAAAGGTCCTTACCAATCAGAGCATGTTTGCTGGAAGTGCCCGTGTTTTGATTGGCTGCGCTGTCACCGTACCTTCTGAGGAGCTGCAGGTGGGCATCCTGGTGTCTGTCGGTGGCTGTCTGGGTGCCGACCTACAGTGCGGAATCTGAAGCAGTCCCATTCATGGGCAGGCAGCTGGAGAGAAGAAAAAAATAGCAGGGTTTAAATAGCATAGAGGTAGGATAGGCTTAGATTGTGCAGTTTAGCAACAATGGAGAGTTAGATTTTTTGGTGTCATGGCAGAGTGCTTCGAAGGGGGAGGTGCAGCAGCAACGAAACAGAAGAGCTGTACACACTTTAAAACAGTAGTGGAAATTACAATCCAGCTGATACAGTTGAAAAAGTTCTACTAGACACTTGAAATGTTCTTAGTTCAATCAAAAATCTATTTGTAAAAAGTTACAGGGGGTGAAAGCAGGGGAAATGTCCTGGCCAATCAGAGCGGGTTTGTTGGAAGCGTAAGTGTTCTGATTGGCTGCGCTGTTGCTGTACATTCCAAGGAGCTGCAGGCGGGCTTCCTGGTATTGGTCTGTGGATGGCTGGGTGACGACCGACTGTGGTGGAGCTGAAGCAGACCCATTCAGGGGCAGGTAGCTGCAGAGAAAAAAAAATAGCAGGTTTTAAATAGGATATAGGTAGGATAGGGTTAGATTGAGCAGTTTAGCAAGACAAAGGAGAGTTCGACTTTTCGGTGCCACGGTAGAGTGCTTAGATGGCGGGTGGTGTTGGAGCAAGGAAACAGAAGAGCTGTAAGCACTTTAAAACAGTAGTAAAAATTACAATCCAGCTATTACAGTTGAAAAACTTCTATTAGACACTTGAAATGTGCTGCTTAGTTCTATCTAAAATCTTTTTGTATTAAGTGCCAGGTGGCAAAATCAGGGGAAAAGTCCTGGCCAATCAGAGCGGGTTTGCTGGAAGTGCCCATGTTCCGATTGAGTGCACTGTCACCGTACCTTTCAAGGAGCTTCAGGCTGGCATCCTGGTCTCGGTCGGTGGCTGGTTGGGTGCTGACCTATCATGGGGTATCTGATGCAGCCATGTTCATGTGCAGGCAGCTGGAGAGAAGAAAAAAGAGCAGGGATTAAATAGCATAGAGGTAGGACAGCTTTAGATTGAGCAGTTAAGCAAGAATGGAGAGTTAGATGTTTTGGCACCATGGCAGAGTGCTTGGATGGGGGGGTGCAGCAGAAAGGAAACAGAAGAGCTGTCAGCACTTTAAAACAGTAGTAGAGATTATAATCCAGCTAATACAGTTGAAAAACTTCTATTAGACACTTGAAATGTGCTTAGTTCTTTCTAAAATCTATTTGTAAAAAGCGCCAGGTGGCAAAGGCAGGAAGAAAGTCCTGGCTAATCAGAGTGGGTATGCTGGAAGTGCTCATTCTGACTGGCTCACGGTGTGCACACAGCTTCATGGAGGCGGGTGGGCGTCCTGGTCTCCTTGGTGGCTGACTGGGTGCAGACCCGAGCGTGGAGGGCTGAATAGCCCCTTTCAGGGGCAGGCAGCCGGAAAGAAGAAAAAAATAACAGGGTTTAAATAGCATAGAGATAGGGTAGGTTTAGATTGTGCAGTTTGGCAAGAAAGGAGAGTTAGTATTTTCGGCTCCATGGCAGAGTGCTTGGAAGGGGGAGATGCAGCAGCAAGGAAACCGAAGAGCTGTACACACTTTAAAACTGTAGTGGAAATTACAATCCAGCTGATACAGCTGAAAAATTTCTACTAGACACTAGAAATGTTCTTAGTTCTATCTAAAATCTATTTGTAAAAAGTGACACGTGGCGAAAGCAGGGGAAATGTCCTGGCCAATCAGAGCTGGTTTGCTGGAAGCGCCCGTGTTCTGATTGGTTGCACTGTTGCCTTACCTTCCAAGGAGCTGCATGCGGGCTTCCTGGTCTTTTTCGGTGGCTGGCTGGGTGCTGACCAACCGTGGGGGGGCAGAAACAGCCCCTTTCACGGGCAGGCAGTGGGCGAGAAGAAAAAATAGCAGGGTTGAAATAGCTTAGAAGTAGGATAGGTTTAGACTGAGCAGCTTAGCAAGACAAAAGAGAGTTAGACCTTTCGGCACCAAGGCAACTTGCTTGCATGGAGGATGTGCAGGAGCAGGGAAACACAAGAGCGGTAAGCACTTTAAAACAGTAGTAGAAATTACAGTCCAGCTAATACAGTTGAAAAACTTCTATTTGACACTTGAAATGTGCTTAGTTCTATCTAAATTCTATTTGTATTAAGTGCCAGGTGGCAAAAGCAGGGGAAAGGCCCTTACCAATCACAGCGTGTTTCTGGAAGTGCCCGTGTTCTGATTGGCTGCGCTGTCGCCGTACCTTCTGAGGAGCTGCAGGTGGGCATCCTGGTCTCTGTCGGTGGCTGGCGGGGTGCCGACCTACCGTGGGGGATCTGAAGCAGCCCCATTCATGGGCAGGCAGCTGGAGAGAAGAAAAAAATAGCAGGGTTTAAATAGAACGGAGGTAGAATAGCTTTAGATTGTGCTGTTTAGCAATAATGGAGAGTTAGATTTTTCGGTGCCATGGCAGAGTGCTTGGAAGGGGGAGGTGCAGCAGCAAGGAAACAGAAGAGCTGTACACACTTTAAAACAGTAGTGGAAATGACAATCCCGCTGATACAGCTGAAAAATGTCTACTAGACACTAGAAATGTTCTTAGTTCTATCTAAAATCTATTTGTAAAAAGTTACAGATGGCGAAAGCAGGAGAAATGTCCAGGCCAATCAGAGTGGGTTTGCTGGAATCGCAAGTGTTCTGATTGGCTGCTCTGTTGCCGTACGTTCCAAGGAGCTGCAGGCGGGCTTCCTGGTATTGGTCTGTGGCCGGCTGGGTGACGACCGACTGTGGGGTAGCTGAAGCAGACACGTTCAAGGGCAGGTAGCTGCAGAGAAAAAAAAGTAGCAGGTTTTAAATAGCATAGAGGTAGGATAGGGTAAGATTGAGCAGTTTAGCAAGACAAAGGAGAGTTAGACTTTTCGGTGCCAAGGTAGAGTGCTTAGATGGCGGGGTGTTGGAGCAAGGAAACAGAAGAGCTGTAAGCACTGTAAAACCGAAGTGAAATTACAATCCAGCTATTACAGTAGAAAAACTTCTATTAGACACTTGAAATGTGCTTAGTTCTATCTAAAATCTTTTTGCATTAAGCGCCAGGTGGCAAAATCAGGGGAAAAGTCCTGGCCAATCAGAGCGGGTTTGCTGGAAGCGCCCGTGTTCTGATTGGCTGCACTGTCACCGTACCTTTCAAAGACCTTCTGGCGGGCATCCTGGTCTCGGTCGGTGGTTGGCTGGGTGCCGACCTACTGTGGGGTATCTGATGCAGCCATGTTCATGTGCAGGCAGCTGGAGAGAAGAAAAAAGAGCAGGGATTAAATAGCATAGAGGTAGGATAGCTTTAGATTGAGCAGTTAAGCAAGAAAGGAGAGTTAGACGTTTTGGCACCATGGCAGAGTGCTTGGATGGGGGGGTGCAGCAGAAAGAAACAGAAGAGCTGTCAGCACTTTAAAACAGTAGTAGTAATTACAATCCAGCTAATACAGTTGAAAAACTTCTATTAGACACTTGAAATGTGCTTAGTTCTATCTAAAATCTTTTTGTATTAAGCGCCAGGTGGCAAAAGCAGTGGAAAAGTCCAGGCCAATAAGAGCGGGTTTGCTGGAAGTAAACGTGTTCCGATTGGCTGTGCTGTCACCATACCTTCCAAGGAGCTGCAGGCAGGCATCCTGCCTCGGTGGGTGGCTGGGTGGGTGCCGACCTGTCATGGGGGATCTGAAGCTGCACTGTCCATGTGCAGGTAGCTGGAGAGAAGAAAAAAGAGCAGGGTTTAAATAGCATAGAGGTATGATAAGCCTAGATTGAGCAATTTAGCAAGAAAGAAGAGTTAGACGTTTTGGCGCCATGGTAAAGTGCTTGGATGGGGGGGTGCAGCAGCAAGGAAACAGAAGAGCTGTAAGCACTTTAAAACAGTAGTAGAAATTACAATCCAGCTAATACAGTTGAAAAACTTTCATTAAACACATGAAATGTGCTTAGTTCTATCTAAAATCTATTTCTAAAAAGTGCCAGGTGGCAAAAGCAGGGGGAATGTCATGGCCAATCAGAGAGGGTTTGCTGGAAGCGCCCATGTTCCGACTGACTGAGCTGTTGCCGTACCTTCCAGGGAGCTGCAGCTGGGTTTTCTAGTCTCGGTCGATGGCTGGCTGGGTGCCGACCGACCATGGGGGAGCTGAAGCAGCCTGGTTCAAGGGCAGGCAGCAGGAGAGAAGAAACAATAGCATGTTTTAAATAGCATATAGGTAGGATACGTTTAGATTGAGCAGTTTAGCAAGACAAAGAAGAGTTAGAGTTTTCGGCGCCAAGGCAGAGTGCTTGGATGAGGGGGTGCATCAGCAAGGAAACAGAAGAGCTGTAAGCACTTTAAAACAGTAGTAGAAATTACAATCCAGCTAAAACAGTTGAAAAACTTTCATTAGACACTTGAAATATGCAGAGTTCTATCTAAAATCTATTTGTAAAAAGTGCCAGGTGGCGAAAGCAGGGGAAAGGTCCTGGCCTATCAGAGTGGGTTTGCTGGCAGTGCCCATGTTCCGAGCGGCTGGACTTTTGCCGAACCTTCCAAGGAGCTGCATTCGGGTGTCCTAGTCTTGGTCTGTGGCTGGCTGGGTGCTGACTGGCCGTGGGGGTGCTGAAGCTGGCTCCGTTCTAGGGCAGGCAGCTGGAGAGAAGAAAAAATAGCAGGGTTTATATAGCATAAAGATAGGATAGGTTTAGACTGAGCATTTTAGCAAGACAAAGGAGAGTTAGACTTTTCAGCTCCATGGCAGAGTGCTTGTATGGGGGGGTGCAGGAGCAAGGAGCAGAAGAGCTGTAAGCACTTTAAAACAGCAGTGGAAATTACAATCCGGCTAATACAGTTAAAAAACTTCTATTAGACACCTGAAATGTGTTTAGGTCTGTCTAAAATCTATTTTTAAAAAGCGCCAGGCAGCAAAAGCAGGGGAAAAGTCCTGGCCAATCAGAGTAGGTTTGCTGGAAGCGCCCGTGTTCTGATTGACGGCGTTGTCGCCGAACCTTAAAGGAGCAGCAGGCGGGCATCCAGGCCTCTGTCGCTGGCTGGCTGGCTGGGTGCCGACCGACAGTGGGGGAGCTGAAGCAGCCCCTGTCAAGGGCAGGCAGAGGGAGAGAAGAATAAATATCAGGGTTCTAATAGCATAGAGGTAGGATAAGTTTAGATTGAGCAGTTTAGCAATAGAAAGGTGAGTTATAGTTTTTGTCGCCATGGCAGAGTGCTTGGATGCAAGGAAACAGAAGAGCTGTAATCACTTTAAAACAGTGGTACAAATTACAATCCAGCTAATACAGTTGAAAAACTTCTAATAGACCCTTGAAACATGCTTAGTTCTTTCTAAAATCTATTTGTAAAAAGTGCCAGCTGGCAAAGGCAGGAGAAAAGTCCTGGCTAATCAGAGTGGGTATGCTGGAAGTGCCCATGTTCTGACTGGCTGCGCTGTCACTGTACCTTCCAAGGAGCGGCAGACGGGCGTCCTGGTCTTCTTTGGTGGCTGGTTGGTGCTGATGGACCGTGGAGGGGCAGAAGCAGCCCCTTTCAGGGGCAGGCAGCCGGAGAGAAGAAAAGACAACAGGGTTTAAATAGCTTAGAGGTAGGGTAGGTTTAGATTGTGCAGTTTGGCAAGAAAGGAGAGTTAGTATTTTCGGCTCCATGGCAGAGTGCTTGTAAGGGGAGGTGCAGCAGCAAGGAAACAGAAGAGCTGTAAACATTTTAGAACAGTAGTGGAAATTACAATCCAGCTGATACAGTTTAGAAAGTTCTACTAGACACTTGAAATGTGATTAGTACTATCTAAAATCTATTTGTAAAAAGTGACAGGTGGCGAAAGCAGGGGAAATGTCCTGGTCATTCAGAGTTGGTTTGCTGGAAGCGCCCGTGTTCTGATTGGTTGCACTGTTGCCTTACCTTCCAAGGAGCTGCATGTGGGCTTCCTGGTCTTCGGTGGCTGGCTGGGTGCTGACCGACCGTGGAGGGGCAGAAGCAGCCTCCTTCATGGGCAGGCAGCTGGCGAGAAGAAAAAATAGCAGGGTTGAAATAGCATAGAAAAAGGATAGGTTTAGACTGAGCAGCTTAGCAAGACAAAGGAGAGTTAGACCTTTCGGCACTAAGGCAACTTGCTTGCATGGGGGATGTGCAGGAGCAAGGAAACACAAGAGCAGTAAGCACTTTAAAACAGTAGGAGAAATTACAGTCCAGCTAATACAGTTGAAAAACTTCTATTTGACACTTGAAATGTGCTTAGTTCTATCTAAATTCTATTTGCATTAAGTGCCAGGTGGCAAAAGCAAGGGAAAGGTCCTTACCAATCATAGCGTGTTTGCTGGAAGTGCCCGTGTTCCGATTGGCTGCGCTGTCGCCGTACCTTCTGAGGAGCTGCAGGTGGGCATCCTGGTCTCTGCCGGTGGCTGGCGGGGTGCCAATCTACCGTCGGGGATCTGAAACAGCCCCATTCATGGGCAGGCAGCTGGAGAGAAGAAAAAAATAGCAGGGTTTAAATAGCATAGAGGTGGTATAGCTTTAGATTGTGTGGTTTAGCAACAAAGGAGAGTTAGATTTTTCGGTGCCATGGCAGAGTGCTTGGAAGGGGGAGGTGCAGCAGCAAGGAAACAGAAGAGCTGTACACACTTTAAAACAGTAGTGGAAATTACAATCCAACTGATACAGTTGAAAAAGTTCTACTAGACACTTGAAATGTTCTTAGTTCTATCCAAAATCTATTTGTAAAAAGTTACAGGTGGCGAAAGCAGGGGAAATGTCCCGGCCAATCAGAACGGGTTTGCTGGAAGTGCAAGAGTTCTGATTGGCTGCGCTGTTGCCGTACGTTCCAAGGAGCTGCAGGCGGGCTTCCTGGTATTG
The DNA here is from genome assembly GCA_016271365.2 of Neoceratodus forsteri. Classification (NCBI taxonomy): domain Eukaryota; kingdom Metazoa; phylum Chordata; order Ceratodontiformes; family Ceratodontidae; genus Neoceratodus; species Neoceratodus forsteri. The sequence continues at coordinate 71,830,641 of CM028133.1, forward strand.
GTCTGTGGCCTGCTGGGTGATGACCGACTGGGGGGGAGCTGAAGCAGACACGTTCAAGGGCAGGTAGCTGCAGAGAAAAAAGAATAGCAGGTCTTAAATAGCATAGAGGTAGGATAGGGTAAGATTGAGCAGTTTAGCAAGACAAAGGAGAGTTAGACTTTTCGGAGCCAAGGAAGAGTGCTTAGATGGCGGGGTGTTGGAGCAAGGAAACAGAAGAGCTGTAAGCACTTTAAAACCGAAGTGAAATTACAATCCAGCTATTACAGTTGAAAAACTTCTATTAGACACTTGAAATGTGCTTAGTTCTATCTAAAATCTTTTTTGCATTAAGCACCAAGTGGCAAAATCAGGGGAAAAGTCCTGGTCAATCAGAGCGGGTTTGCTGGAAGCGCCCGAGTTCCAACTGGCTGCACTGTCACCGTACCTTTCAAGGAGCTTCAGGCGGGCATCCAGGTCTCGGTCGGTGGCTGGCTGGGTGCCGACCTACTGTGGGGTATCTGATGCAGCCATGTTCATGTGCAGGCAGCTGGAGAGAGAAGAAAAAAGAGCAGGGATTAAATAGCATAGAGGTAGGACAGCTTTAGATTGAGCAGTTTAGCAAGAAAGGAGATAGACGTTTTGGCACCATGGCAGAGTGTTTGGATGGGGGGGTGCAGCAGAAAGAAACAGAAGAGCTGTCAGCACTTTAAAACAGTAGTAGAAATTACAATCCAGCTAATACAGTTGAAAAACTTCTATTAGACACTTGAAATGTGCTTAGTTCTATCTAAAATCTTTTTGTATTAAGCGCCAGGTGGCAAAAGCTGTGGAAAAGTCCAGGCCAATAAGAGTGGGTTTGCTGGAAGTAGACGTGTTCTGATTGGCTGTGCTGTCTCCATTCCTTCCAAGGAGCTGCAGGCGGGCATCCTGGTCTTGGTCTGTGGCTGGCTGGGTGCCAACCTACCGTGGGGTATCTGATGCAGCCATGTTCAAGTGCAGGCAGCTGGAGAGAAGAGAGAAGAAAAAAGAGCAGGGTTTAAATAGCATAGAGGTATGATAGGTTTAGATTGAGCAGTTTAGCAAGAAAGGAGAGTTAGATGTTTTGGCGCCATGGTAGAGTGCTTGGATGGGGGGTGCAGCAGCAAGGAAACAGAAGAGCTGTAAGCACTTTAAAACAGTAGTAGAAATTACAATCCAGCTAATACAGTTGAAAAACTGCTATTAAACACATGAAATGTGCTTAGTTGTATCTAAAATCTATTTCTAAAAAGTGCCAGGTGGGAAAAGCAGGGGGAATGCCATGGCCAATCAGAGCAGGTTTGCTGGAAGCGCCCATGTTCCGATTGACTGTGCTGTTGCCGTACCTTCCAAGGAGCTGCAGGTGGGCTTCCTGGTGTCGGTCGGTGGCTGGCTGGGTGCCGACCGACCATGGGAGAGCTGAAGCAGCCTGGTTCAAGGGCAGGCAGCAGGAGAGAAGAAACAATAGCATGTTTTAAATAGCATATAGGTAGGACATGTTTAGATTGAGCAGTTTAGCAAGACAAAGAAGAGTTAGAGTTTTCGGCGCCAAGGCAGAGTGCTTGGATGGGGGGGTGCATCAGCAAGGAAACAGAAGAGCTGTAAGCACTTTAAAACAGTAGTAGAAATTACAATCCAACTAAAACAGTTGACAAACTTCCATTAGACACTTGAAATGTACAGAGTTCTATCTAAAATCTATTTGTAAAAAGTGCCAGGTGGCGAAAGCAGGGGAAAGGTCCTGGCCTATCAGAGTGGGTTTGCTGGCAGTGTCCATGTTCCGAGCGGCTGGACTTTTGCCGAACCTTCCAAGGGGCTGCATGCAGGCTTCCTGGTCTTGGTCTGTGGCTGGCTGTGTGCTGACTGGCCGTGGGGGAGCTGAAGCAGGCTTCGTTCTATGGTAGGCAGCTGGAGAGAAGAAAAAATCGCAGGGTTTATATAGCATAAAAATAGGATAGGTTTAGACTGAGCATTTTAGCAAGACAATTAGACTTTTCGGCTCCAAGGCAGAATGCTTGTATGGTGGGGTGCAGGAGCAAGGAGCAGAAGAGCTGTAAGCACTTTAAAACAGCAGTGGAAATTACAATCCGGCTAATACAGTTGAAAAACTTCTGTTAGACACTTGAAATGTGTTTAGGTCTGTCTAAAATCTATTTTTAAAAAGTGCCAGGTGGCAAAAGCAGGGAAAAAGTCCTGGCCAATCAGAGTAGGTTTGCTGGAAGCACCCATGTTCTGATTGACTGCATTGTCGTCGTACCTCAAAAGAGCAGCAGGCAGGAGTTCAGGTCTCTGTCGCTGGCTGGCTGGGTGCCGACTGACCGTGTGGGAGCTGAAGCAGCCCCGTTCAAGGGCAGGCAGAGGGAGAGAAGAATAAATATCAGGGTTCTAATAGCATAGACGTAGGATAGGTTTAGATTGGGCAGTTTAGCAATACAAAGGTGAGTTATAGTTTTTGTCGCCATGGCAGAGTGCTTGGATGGGGGGGTGCAGCAGCAAGGAAACAGAAGAGCTGTAAGCTCTTTAAAAAGGTAGTGGAAATTGCAGTCCAGCTGATGCAGTTGAAAAGCTTCTACCAGACACTTGAAATGTGCTTAGTTCTATCTAAATTCTATTTCTAAAAAGCGACAGGTGGCGAAAGCAGGGGAAAGGTCCTTGCCAATCAGAGTGGGTTCGCTGGAAGCGCCCGTGTTCTGATTGGCTGCACTGTTCCCATACCTTCCAAAGAGCTGCAGAAGGACATCCTGGTCTTGGTCTGTGTCTGGCTAGGTGCCAACCGACTGTGGGGAAGCTGAAGCAACCCATTCAAGGGCAGGCAGCTGCAGAGAAAAAAAAATAGCAGGTTTAAAATAGCATATAGCTAGGATAGGGTTAGATTGAGCACTTTAGCAAGACAAAGGAGAGTTAGACTTTTTGGTGCCAAGGCAGAGTGCTTGGATGGTGGGGTGCAGGAGCAAGGAAACAGAAGAGCTGAAAGCTCTTTAAAACAGTAGTAGAAATTAAAGTCCAGCTAATACAGCTGAAAAACTTCAATTAGACACTTGAAATGTACTCACTTCTATCTAATATCTTTTTTGTGTAAAGCGCCAGTGCCTGAAGCAGGAAAGGTCACTTACCAATCAAAAACGGCTTGCTGGAAGTGCCCATGTTCCGATAGGCTGTGCTGTCACGGTACCTTCCAAGGAGCTGCAGGGGGCATCCTGGTCTCGGTCGGTGGCTGGCCGGGTGCCGACCTACTGTGGGGGATCTGAAGTAGCCCCCCCTTTGATGGGCAGACAGGTTGAGAGAAGAAGAAATAGAAGGGTTTAAATCACATAGAGGCAGAATAGGTTTAGATTGTGCAGTTTAGCAACAAAAGAGGGTTCGATTTTTTGGCACCATGGCAGAGTGCTTGGAAAGGGGAGGTGCAGCAGCAAGGAAACAGAAGAGCTGTAAACACTTTAAAACAGTAGTGAAAGTTACCTTCCAGCTGATACAGTTGAAAAAGTTCTACTAGACCCATGAAATGTGCTTAGTTCTTTTTAAAATCTATTTGTTAGAAGTGACAGGTGGCGAAAGCAGGGGAAAGGTCCTGGCCAATCAGAGTGGGTTTGCTGGAAGCGCCCGTGTTTCAATTGGCTGTGCTGTTGCCGTACCTTCCAAGGAGCTGAAGGCAGGAGTCCTGGTCTTGGTCTGTGGCTGGCTGGTTGCCGACCGACCATGGGGGAGCTGAAGCATCCCCGGTACTAAGGCAGACAGCTGGAGAGGAGAAAATATAGCAGGGTTTAAATAGCATACAGATAGGATCAGCTTAGATTGAGCATTTTAATAGGACAAAGGAGAGTTAGATTTTCAGCGCCAAAGCTTAGTGCTTGGATTGGGGGTGCAGAAGGAAGGAAAAAGAAGAGCTGTAAGCAGTTTAAAACAGTAGTAGAAATTACAATCCAGCTAATTCAGTTGAAAAACTTCTATTAGACACTTGAAATGTGCTTAGCTCTATCTGAAATCAGTTTGTAAAGAGCACCAGGTGGCAAAGGCAGCGGAAAAGTCCTGGCCAATCAGAGCGGGTTTGCTGGAAGCGCCCATTTTCCGATTGGCTGCGCTGTTGCCGTACCACAAAGGAGCTGCAGGCAGGCTTCCTGGTCTTCCTCGGTGGCTGGCTGGGTTCTGACCGACCGTGAAGGAGCTGAAGAAGCCCCTTTCGTGGGCAGGCCAGTGGCGAGAAGAAAAAATAGCCGGGTTAAAATAGCATAGAAATAGGATAGGTTTAGATTGAGCAGCTTAGCAAGACAAAGGAGAGTTAGACTTTTCGGCACCAATGCAGTGTGCTTGGATGGGGGATGTGCAAGAGCAAGGAAACACAAGAGCTATAAGCACTTTAAAACAGTAGTAGAAATTACAAGCCAGCTAATACAGTTGATTTACTTCTATTAGACCCTTGAAATGTGCTTAGTTCTATCTAAAATCTATTTGTATTAAGCGCCAGGTGGCAGAAGCAGGGGAAAGGTCCTTGCCAATCAGATTGGGTTTGCTGGAAGCGCCTGTGCTCCGATAGGCTGCACTGTCACTGTACCTTCCCAGGAGCTGCAGGCGGGCTTCCTGGTCTTGGTCTGTGGCTGACTGGGTGCCGACCGACTGTGGGGGAGTTGAAGCAGCCCCGTTCAAGGGCAGGCAGCTGCATAGAAAAAAAAATAGCAGTTTTTAAATAGCATATAGGTAGGGTAGGGTTGAATTGAGCAGTTTAGCAAGACAAAGGAGAGTTAGACTTTTCGGTGCCAAGGCAGAGTGCTTGGATGGGGGGGTGCAGCAGCAAGGAAAAAGAAGAGCTGTAAGCACTTCAAAACAGTAGTAGAAATTACAATCCAGCTAATACAGTTGAAAAACGTCTTTTAGACACTGGAAATGTGCTTAGTTCTATCTAAAATGTTTTTGTATTAAGCACCAGGTAGCAAAAGCAGAGGGAAAGTCCTGGCCAATCAGAGCGGGTTTGCTGGAAGCACTTGTGTTCGGATTAGTTGCGCTGTCACCGTACCTTCCAAGGAGCTGGAGGCGGGCATCCTGGTCTCGGTCGGTGGCTGGCTGGGTGCCGACCAACTGTGGGGGATCTGAAGCAGCCCAGTTCATGTGCAGGCAGCTGGAGAGAAGAAAAAAGAGCAGGGTTTAAATAGCATAGCGGTAGGATATGTTTAGACTGAGCAGTTTAGCAAGAAAGGAGAGTTAAATGTTTTGGCTCCATGGCAGAGTTTTTGGATGGGGGGTGCTGCAGCAAGGAAATAGAAGAGCTGTAGGCACTTTAAAACAGTGGTAGAAATTATAATCCAGCTAAAACAATTGAAAAACTTCTATTAGACACTTGAAATGTGCTTAGTTCTATCTAAAATCTTTTTGTATTAAGCGCCAGGTGGGAAAAGCAGAGGAACAGTCCTGGCCAATGAGAGCGGGTTTGCTGGAAGTGCCAGTGTTCCAATTAGCTGCGCTGTCACCATACCTTCCAAGGAGCTGCAGGCGGGCATCCTGGTCTCGGTCGGTGGCAGGCTGGGTGCCAGCCTACCGTGGGGAATCTGAAGCAGCCCAGTTCATGTGCAGGCAGCTGGAGAGAAGAAAAAGAGCAGGGTTTAAATAGCATAGAGGTAGGATAGGTTTAGATTGAGCATTTTAGCAGGACAAAGGAGAGTTAGATTTTTGGCGCCAAAGCAGAGTGCTTGGATTGGGGGGTGCAGGAGGAAGGAAACAGAAGAGCTATAAGCACTTTAAAACAGTAGTAGAAATTACAATTCAGCTAATACAGTTGAAAAACTTCTACTAGACCCTTGAAATGTGCTTAGTACTATCTAAAATCTATTTGTATTAAGTGACAAGTGGCAAAAGCATGGGAAGGTCCTGACCAATCAGAGCAGGTTTGCTTTAAGCGCCCATGTTCCAATCGGCTGCGCTGTCACCGTACCTTCCACAAGGAGGTACAGGTGGGCATCCTGGTCTCGGTCGGTGGCTGGCTGGGTGCCAACCTACCGTGGGGGATCTGAAACAGCCCTATTCATGGGCAGGCAGCTGGAAAGAAGAAAAAATAGCAGGGTTTTAAATAGCATAGAGGTAGGATAGGTTTAGAATGAGCTGTTTAGCAAGACAAAGGAGAGTTAGAGATTTCGGCAGCAAGGCAGAGTGCTGGGATGGGGGTGCAGCAGGAAGGAAACAGAATGCTGTTAGCACTTTAAAACAGTAGTAGAAATTACTATCCAGCTAATACAGTTGAAAAACTTTTATTAGACACTTGAAATGTGCTTAGTTCTATCTAAAATCTTTTTGCATTAAGCGGCAGGTGGCAAAAGCAGGGGAAAAGTCCTGGCCAATTAGAGCAGGTTTGATTGAAGCACCCGTGTTCCGATTGGCTGCGCTCTCACCATACCTTCCAAGGAGCTGCAGGCAAGCATCCTGGTCTCGGTCGGTGGTTGTTTGGGTGCCGACCTACCGTGAGGGATCTGAAGCAGCCCTGTTCATGTGCAGGCAGCTGGAGAGAAGAAAAAGAGCAGGGTTTAAATAGCACACAAGTAGGATAGGTTTAGATTGAGCAGTTTAGCAAGACAAAGCAGAGTTTGAGTTTTCGGTGACAAGGCAGAGTGCTTGGATGGGGTTGCTGGAGCAAGGAAACAGAAGAGCTGTAAACACTTTAAAACAGTATTAGAAATAACAATCCAGCTAATACAGTTGAAAAACTTCTATTAGACACATGAAATATGCATAGTTCTATCTAAAATCTATTTGTAAAAACTGCCAGGTGGTGAAAGCTGGGGAAAGGTTCTGGCCTATAAGAGCAGGTTTGCTGGAAGCGCCCATGTTCCGAGCGGCTGCACTTTTGCTGTATCTTCCAAGGAGCTGCATGCGGGCGTCCTGGTCTTGGTCTGTGACTGGCTGGGTACTGACTGACCATGGGGGAGCTAAAGCAGGCCCCGTTCTAGGGCAGGCAGCTGGAGAAAAGAAAAAATAGCAGGGTTTAAATAGCATAGAGATAGGATAGGCTTAGATTGAGTATTTTAGCAAGAGAAAGGAGAATTAGACTTTTCGGCTCCAAGGCAGAGTGTTTGTATGGGGGAGGGTGCAGGAGCAAGAAAACAGAAGAGCTATATGCACTTTAAAAGAGTAGTAGAAATTACAATCCGGCTAATAAAGTTGAAAAACTTCTATTAGACACTTGAAATGTGCTTAGTTCTATCTAAAATCTATTTTTAAAAAGTGCCAGGTGGCAAAAGCAGGGGAAATGTCCTGGCCAATCAGAGTGGGTTCGCTAGAAGCACCCGTGTTCTGATTGACTGTGTTCTTGCTGTCCTCAAAGGAGCTGCAGGTGGGCGACCTGGTCTCCTTCGGTGGCTGGCTGGGTGCCGACTGACTGTGGGGGAGCTGAAGCAGCCCCGTTCAAGGGCAGGCAGCAGGAGAGAAGAAAAAATAACAGGGCTTAAATAACATAGAGGTAGGATAGGTTTAGATTGTGCAGTTTAGCAAGAACGGAGAGTTAGATTTTTAAGAGCCATGGCACAGTGCTTGGAAGGGGTAGGTGTAGCAGCAAGGAAACAGAAGAGCTGTAAACACTTTAAAACAGTAGTGGAAATTACAGTCCAGCTGATACAATTGAAAAAGTTCTACTAGACACTTGAAATGTGCTTAGTTCTATCTAAAATCTAGTTGTAAAAAGTGACAGGTGGCGAAAGCAGGGGAAATGTCCTGGCCAGTCAGAGCTGGTTTGCTGGAAGCGCCCGTGTTCTGATAGGCTGCGCTGTTGCTGTAGGTTCCAAGGAGCTGCAGGCGGGCTTCCTGGTCTTGGTCTGTGGCTGGCTGGGTGCCGACTGACCGTGAGGGAGATAAAGCAGCCCCATACTAGGACAGGCTGCTTGAGAGGAGAAAATATAGCAGGGTTTAAATAGCATGGAGATAGGATAGGCTTAGACTGGGCATTTTAGCAGGACAAAGGAGAGTTAGATTTTTGGCGCCAAAGCAGAGTGCTTGGATTGGGGGGGTGCAGGAGGAAGGAAACAGAAGAGCTATAACCACTTTAAAACAGTAGTAGAAATTACAATCCAGCTAATACAGTTGAAAAACTTCTATTAGACACTTGAAATGTGCTTAGTTCTATCTAAATTCTATTTGTAAAAAGCGCCAGGTGACAAAAGTAGGGGGAAAGTCCTGGCCAATCGGAGCGGGTTTGATGGAAATGCCCTTGTTCTAATTGGCTGCGCTGTCGCAGTACCATCCATGGAGCTGCAGGCGGGTATTCTGGTCTTCCTCAGTGGCTGGCTGGGTGCTGACCGACAGTGGAGAAGCTGAATCAGCGGCTTTTACGGGCAGGCAGCTGGCGAGATAAAAAATAGCAGGGTTTAAATAGCATAGAAATAGGATAGGTTTAGATTGAGCAGCTTAGCAAGACATAGGAGATTTAGACTTTTCGGCACCAAGGCAGCGTGCTTGGATGTGCAGGAGCAAGGCAACACAAGAGCTGTAAGCACTTTAAAACAGTAGTAGAAATTACAATCCAGCTAATACAGTTGAAAAACTTCTACTAGACCCTCGAAATGTGTTTAGTACTATCTAAAATCTATTTGTATTAAGTGACAAGTGGCAAAAGCAGGGGAAGGTCCTGACCAATCAGAACGGGTTTGCTTCAAGCGCCCGTGTTCCAATTGGCTGCGCTGTCACCGTACCTTACAAGGAGCTAAAGGTGGGCATCCTGGTCTCAGTCGGTGGCTGGCTGGGTGCCAACCTACCGTGAGGGATCTGAAACAGCCCTATTCATGGGCAGGCAGCTGGAAAGAAGAAAAAATAGCAGGGTTTAAATAGCATAGAGGTAGGATAGGTTTAGAATGAGCTGTTTAGCAAGACAAAGGAGAGTTAGAGATTTCAGCAGCAAGGCAGAGTGCTGGGATGGGGGGGGGTGCAGCAGGAAGGAAACAGAATGCTGTAAGCACTTTAAAACAGTAGTAGAAATTACTATCCAGCTAATACAGCTGAAAAACTTTTATTAGACACTTGAAATGTGCTTAGTTCTATCTAAAATCTTTTTGTATTAAGCGCCAGGTGGCAAAAGCAGGGGAAAAGTCCTGGCCAATTAGAGCAGGCTTGATGGAAGCACCCGTGTTCCGATTGGCTGTGCTCTCACCATACCTTCCAAGGAGCTGCAGGCGAGCATCCTGGTCTCGGTCGGTGGTTGTCTGGGTGCCGACCTACCGTGAGGGATCTGAAGCAGCCCTGTTCATGTGCAGGCAGCTGGAGAGAAGAAAAAGAGGAGGGTTTAAATAGCATAAAAGTAGGATAGGTTTAGATTGAGCAGTTTAGCAAGAAAAGAGAGTTAGATTTTACGGCGCCATGGCAAAGTGTTTGGAATGGGGAGGTGCAGCAGCAAGGAAACAGAAGAGCTGTAGACACTTTAAAACAGTAATAGAAATTACAGTCCAGCTAATACAGTTGAAAAACTTCTATTAGACACTTGAAATGTGCTTAGTTTTATCTAATATCGTTTTCTATTAAGCGCCAGGAGGCAAAAGCAGGGGAAAAGGTCCTTACCAATCAGAGCAGGTTTGCTGGAGTGCACATGTTCCGATTGGCTGCACTGTCACCTTACCTTCCAAGGAGCTGCCGGGGGTATCCTGGTCTTGGTGTTTACTGGCTGGCTGGGTGCTGACCTACCATGGAGGATCTGAAGTAGCCCCCCATTTCTTGGGCAGACAGGTTGATAGAAGAAAAAATAGCAGGGTTTAAATAACATAGAGGTAGGATAGGTTTGGATTGCGCAGTTTAGCAAGAAAGGAGGGTTAGAGTTTTCGGCGCCATGGAAGAGTGCTTGGAAGGGGGAGGTGCAGCAGCAAGGAAACAGAAGAGCTGTTAGCGCTTTAAAACAGTAGTGGGAATTACAATCCAGCTAATACAGTTGAAAAACTTCTACTAGACCCTTGAAATGTGCTTAGTACTATCTAAAATCTATTTGTATTAAGTGCCAGGTGGCAAAAGCAGGGGAAAGGTCCTGACCAATAAGAGCGGGTTTGATTTAAGCGCCCATGTTCCAATCGGCTGCGCTGTCGCTGTACCTTCCAAGGAGCTACAGGTGGGCATCCTGGTCTCGGTCGGTGGCTGGCTGGGTGCCAACCTACAGTGGGGGAACTGAAACAGACCCATTCATGGGCAGGCAGCTGGAGAGAAGAAAAAATAGCAGGGTTTAAATAGCATAGAGGTAGCATAGGTTTAGATTGAGCAGTTTAGCAAGAAAAGAGAGTTAGATTTTACGGCACCATGGCAAAGTGTTTGGAAGGGGGAGGTGCAGCAGCAAGGAAACAGAAGAGCTGTAGACACTTTAAAACTGTTGTAGAAATTACAGTCCAGCTAATACAGTTGAAAAACTTCTATTAGACACTTGAAATGTGCTTAGTTTTATCTACTATCTTTTTGTATTAAGCGCCTGCTGGCAAAAGCAGGGGAAAAGGTTCTTACCAATCAGAGTGGGTTTGCTGGAAGTGCACATGTTCCGATTGGCTGCACTGTCACCGTACCTTCCAAGGAGCTGCAGGGGGCATCCTGGTCTCGGTCGGTGGCTGGCTGGGTGCTGACCTACCGTGAGGGATCTGAAGTAGCCCTCCATTTCTTGGGCAGAGCAGGTTGATAGAAGAAAAAATAGCAGGGTTTAAATTATATAGAGAGTAGGATAAGTTTAGATTGCAGTTTAGCAAGAAAAGAGGGTTAGATTTTTCGGCGCCATGGCAGAGTGCTTGGAAGGGGGAGGTGCAGCAGCAAGGAAACAGAAGAGCTGTAAGCACTTTAAAACAGTAGTGGAAATTACAATCCAGCTGATACAGTTGAAAAATTTCTACTAGACACTTGAAATGGGCTTAGTTCTAGTTAAAATCTATTTGTTAGAAGTGTTAGGTGGCGAAAGCAGGGGAAAGGTCCAGGCCAATCAGAGTGGGTTTGCTGGAAGCGCCTGTTTTCCAATTTTCTGCGCTGTTGCCGTTCCTTCCAAGGAGCTGCAGGCGGGAGTCCTGGTCTTGGTCTGTGGCTGGCTGGTTGCTGACCGACCGTGGGGGAGCTGAAGCATCCCCCGTACTAAGGCAGGCAGCTGGAGAGGAGAAAATATAGCAGGGTTAAATAGCATAGAGATCAGATAGGCTTAGACTGAGCATTTTAACAGGACAAAGGAGAGTTAGATATTCAGCACCAAAGCAGAGTGCTTGGATTGTGAGGGTGAAGGAGGAAGGAAACAGAAGAGCTGTAAGCACTTTAAAACAGTAGTAGAAATTACAATCCAGTTAATACAGTTGAAAAACCTCTATTAGACACTTGAAATGTGCTTAGTTCTATGAAAAATCAGTTTGTAAAAAGCGCCGGGTGGCAAAAGCAGGGGAAAAGTCCTGGTCAATCAGAGCAGGTTTAGTGGAAGCACCAGTGTTCCGATTGGCTGCGCTGTACCCGTACCTCATATGAGCTGCAGGTGGGCTTTCTGGTCTTCCTCGGTGGCTGGCTGGGTGCTGACTGACCGTGGAGGAGCTGAAGATGCCCCATTAATAGGAAGGCAGCTGGCAAGAAGAAAAAATTGCAGGGTTTAAATATCATAGAAATAAGATAGGTTTAGATTGAGCAGCTTAACAAGACAAAGCAGAGTTAGCATTTCTAGCACCAATGCAGCATGCTTGGATGGGGGATGTGCAGGAGCAAGGAAACACAAGAGCTGTAAGCACTTTAAAACAGTAGTAGAAATTACAATCCAGCTAATACTGTTGATAAACTTCTATTAGACCATTGAAATGTGCGTAGCTCTCTCTAAAATCTATTTGTATTAAGCACCAGGTGGCAGAAGCAGGGGTAAAGTCCTTACCAGTCAGAGTGGGTTTGCAGGAAGCGCCCATGTTCCAATTGGCTGCGCTGTCACCGTACCTTCCAAGGCACTGCAGGTGGGCATCCTGGTCTCGGTCGGTGGCTGGCTGGGTGCCGACCTACCGTGGGGGATCTAAAACAGCCCCATTCATGGGCAGGCAGCTGGAGAGAAGAAAAAATAACAGGGTTTAAATAGCATAGAGATAGGATAGGTTTAGATTGTGCAGTTTAGCAAGAAGAGAGAGTTAGATTTTACGGCGCCATGGCAGAGTGTTTGGAAGGGGGAGGTGCAGCAGCAAGGAAACAGAAGAGCTGTAATCACTTTAAAACAGTAGTGGAAATTACAATCCAGCTGATACAGTTGAAAAAGTTCTACTAGACACTTGAAATGTGTTTAGTTCTATCTAAAACCTATTTGCAAGAAGTGACAGGTGGCGAAAGCAGGGGAAATGTCCTGGCCAATCAGAGCAGGTTTGCTGGCAGTGCCCGTGTTCTGATTGGCTGCACTGTTGCCGTACCTTCCAAGGAGCTGCAAGCAGGCTTCCTGGTCTTGCTCTGTGGCTGGCTGTGTGCTGACTGACCGTGAGGGAGCTACAGCAGCCCCGTTCACAGGCAAGCAGCAGCAGAGAAAAAAAATAGCCGGTTTTAAATAGCATGTAGTTAGGATAGGGTTAGATTGAGCAGTCTAGCAAGACAAATAAGAGTTAGACTTTTTGGGGCCAAAGCATAGTGCTTGGTTTGGGGGGGTCAGGAGCAAGGAAACAGAAGAGCTGTAAGCACTTTAAAACAGTAGCAGAAATTACAATCCAGCTAATACAGTTGAAAAACTTCTATTAGACGCTTGAAATGTGCTTAGTTCTATCTAAAATCTTTTTGTATTAAGCACCAGGTGGCAAAATCAGGGGAAATGTCCTGGCCAATCAGATCGGGTTTGCTGGAATCACCCATGTACTGAATGGCAGCGCTGTCACTGTACCTTTCAAGGAGCTGCATGCGAACATCCTGGTCTCAGTCGGTGGCTGGCTGTGTGCCGGCAGACCGTGGGGGAGCTGAAGCAGCCCGGTTCAAGGGCAGGCAGCTGGAGAGAAGAAACAATAGCATGTTGGGGGGTGCTGGAGCAAGGAAACAGAAGAGCTGTAAGCACTTTAAAACAGTATTATTAATAACAATCCAGCTAATACAGTTGAAAAACTTAGACACTTGAAATATGCATAGTTCTATCTAAAATATATTTGTAAAAACGCCAGGTGGTGAAAGCAGGGGAAAGGTCCTGACCTATCAAAGTGCATTTGCTGGAAGTGCCTGTGTTCTGATTGATTGCGCTGTCACTGTACCTCAAAGAAGCTGCAGGCGGGCATCCTGGTCTCGGTCGGTGGCTGGCTGGGTGCTGACCGACCGTGGGAGAGCTGAAGCAGCCCTATTCAAGGCTAGGCAGTGGGAGAGAAGACAAAATAGCAAGGTTAAATAGCATAGAGGTAGGATAGGTTTAGATTGAGCAGTTTAGCAAGACAAAGGAGAGGTAGATTTTTCGGCGCCATGGCAGATTGTTTGGATGGGCTGTAAGCACTTTAAAAAAGTAGTGGATATTACAGTCCAGCTGATACAGTTGAAAAACTTCTTCTAGACACTTGAAATGTGCTTAGTTCTATCTAAATTCTATTTCTAAAAAGCGACAGGTGGAGAAAGCAGGGTAAAGGTCCTGGCCAATCAGAGTGGGTTTGCTGGAAGCACCCTTGTTCCGGTTGGCTGCGCTGTTGCCGTACCTTCCAAGGAGCTGCAGGCGGGCATCCTGGTCTTGGTCTGTGGCTGGCTGGTTGCCGACCGACCGTGGGGGAGCTGAAGCAGCCCCTGTACTAGGCAGGCAGCTGGAGAGGAGAAAATATAGCAGGGTTTAAATAGCATACAGATAGGATAGGTTTATACTAAGCAATTTAGCAGGACAAAGGAGGGTTAGATTTTTGATGCCAAAGCAGAGTGCTTGGATTGGGAGGGGTGCAGGAGGAAGGAAACGGAAGAGCTGTAATCACTTTAAAACTATAGTAGAAATTACAATCCAGCTAATACAGTTGAAAAACTTCTGTTAGACACTTGAAATGTGCTTATTTCTATCTAAAATCAATTTTGTAAAAAGCACCAGGTGGCAAAAGCAGGGGAAAAGTCCTGGCCAATCAAAGCGAGTTTGCTGGAAGCACCCGTGTTCCGATTGGCTGCGCTGTCACCGTACCTCAAAGGAGCTTTAGGGGGTCTTCCTGGTCTCAGTCGGTGGCTGGCTAGGTGCCAACCAACTGTGGGGGAGCTGAAGCAGCCCCGTTCAAGGGCAGGCAGCTGCAGAGAAAAAAAAATAGCAGGTTTTAAATAGCATATAGGTAGGATAGGGGTAGATTGAGCAGTTTAGCAAGACAAAGGAGAGTTAGTCTTTTCGGCGCCAAGGCAGAGTGGTTGGATGGGGGGGTGCAGTAGCAAGGAAACAGAAGAGCTTTAAGCACTTTAAAACAGTAGTATAAATTACAATCCAGCTAATACAGTTGAAAAACTTCTATTAGACACTTGAAATGTGCTTAGTTCTATCTAAAATCTATTTGTATAAAGCGACAGGTGGCGAAAGCAGGGGGAAGGTCCTGGCCAATCAGAGCTGGTTTGCTGGAAGCTCCCATTTTTTGATTTGCTGCACTGTTGCCGTACCTTCCATGTAGCTGCAGGCGGGCTTCCTGGTCTTGGTCGGTGGCTGGCTGGGTGCCGATAGACCATTGGTTAGCTGAAGCGGCCCCGTTCAAGGGCAGGCAGCTGGAAAGAAGAAACAGTATCAGGTTTTAAATAGCTATAGGTAGGATAGGTTTAGATTGAGCAGTTTAGCAAGACAAAGGAGTGCTAGAGTTTTTGGCACCATGGCAGTGTGCTTGGATGTGGTGGTGCTGGAGCAAGGAAACAGAAGAGCTGTAAGCACTTTAAAACAGTAGTAGAAATTACAATCCAGCTAATACAGTTGAAAAACTTCTCTTAGACACTTGAAATGTGCTTAGTTCTGTCTAAAATCTATTTGTAAAAAGCGCCAGGTGGCAAAAACAGGGGGAAAGTCCTGGCCAATCAGAGTGGGTTTGCTGAATGCTCCCTTTTTCTGATTGACTGTGCTGTTGCCATACCTCAAAGGAGCTGCATGTGGGCGTCCTGGTCTCGGTCGGTGGCTGGCTGGGTGCTGACCGACCGTGGGGGAGCTGAAGCAGCCCTGTTCAAGGGCAGGCAGCTGGAGAGAAGAAAAAAATTGCAGGGTTTAAATTGCATAGAGGCAGGATAGGTTTAGAACAAGCAGTTTAGCAAGACAAAGGAGAGTTAGACTTTTCCGAGCCAAGGCAGAGTGCTTGGATGGGGGGGGTGCAGGAGCAAGGAAACAGAAGAGCTGTAAGTACTTTTAAACAGTAGTAGAAATTGCAATCCAGCTAATACAGTTGAAAAACTTCTATTAGACACTTGAAATGTGCTTAGTTCTTTCTAAAATCTATTTGTAAAAAGCCCCAGCTGGCAAAAGCAGGGTAAAAGTCCTGGCCTATCGGAGCGGGTTTGCTGGAATCTCCCGTATTCCGATTGGCTGCACTGTCGCTGTACCTTCCAAGGAGCTTCAGGCGGGCGTCCTTGTCTTGGTTTATGGCTGGCTGGGTGCTGACCGACACTGGGGGTGCTGAGGCAGCCCCGTTCAAGGGCAGGCTGCTTTCCAGGATCTGCAAGTGGGCATCCTGGAATCAGTCGGTGCTGGCTTTGAGCCAACTGACCGTGAGGGAGGTGAAGCAGCCCTGTTCAAAGGCATGCATCTTCCAAGGAGCTGCATTCGAGCATCCTGTTCTCGGTCAGTGGCAAGTTGGGTGCTGACAGACCATGAGGGAGCTGAAGCAGCCCCATTCAAGGGCAGGCAGCTCCGAAGGAGCTGCAGGCGGGCGTCCTGGTCTCATTCGGTGGCTGGCTGGGTGCCGACCGACCGTGGGGGAGCAGAAGCAGACAGTGCAGTACAGGTCTAATAATTTCATGACTCTACAGTTTTACGCCGATAATTAATAATAAAAAGGATTAGGCTATTGTTTAAGGATATTGAGGAGTGCATTGAAAGGTCAACTTAAAACTATTCAGACTTTCGCAGAGAATTAATTCTAAAGAGGGATGGAACCACAGTGTATTCAGAGCAGGTAAATCACTTTATACAATGGCAGTGTAACACTGAATGGCCTAAACTGGATTTATAGATAAGGAGAGAAACAGTGGGGGTTGGGGACTTTCATGCCATTCTAGCTTTACAAAAAATGAACAATTTCTTTACAAAAATAGAAAAAATAAAACTCTTGCTTTACAAAAAAGAATAATCCCAGGGTCAGCAGCGCTGATAAACATCTTTAATCAAGCAAGGTAAAATGGAGACCAGCAGGAAGAAGTCAATGAGGCTGAGATCCTCCAATCAGAGTGTTGGTGCTGAAATTTCAGAATGTTCAAAGGCGCCAAATACCAACGTACCTGAGGGGATTTGGCTGTTTGTGCAGATTTAACATTTATCTAAGATCCATTCACATACCTGGAATGTGTAGTACAGTATGGGTCGCATGCCCATTGGCTCACGCTGTGGAGCAATGGGCGTACAGCCTCAGTGTAAGTCAGAGGGCAGTGGGGCAGCAGGCGACTGGGGTGCTGCCACTAGCTGGGCTGACCGGGGACTAGGGTGATGGGGCTCAGTGGGTGGGTGGGAGAGTGCCACTAGACCACCAGGGATATTGGATATATTTCTATTTTTATTACTAATGCCTGCAAATGGGCACAGCGGTCCACTGGACCACCAGGAGTTTGGTCATATGTTTATTTTTTATTACTAATGCCCACTATCGGGCACACAGTGGTCCACCAGGGAGTTTGGACATATGTTTATTTTGTATTACTAATGCTCGCGATCGGGCACATAGCGGTCCACTGGACCACCAGGGAGTTTGGACATATGTTTATCTTTTATTACTAATGCCTGCGATCAGGTACACAGTGGTCCACTGGACCACCAGGGAGTTTGGGGATATTTTTATTTATTTATTACTAATGCCCATGATCGGGCAGATAGTGGTCCACTGGACCACAAGGGATATTTGACAGAATTCTACTTTTTTTTACAAATGCCCACAACTGGGCATAGGGGGCGACGCCAGGTGCAGCCGAACCTCGGGTGGCCACCCACAGGTGGCAGCTGCCGTGTTGTGCCCTGCAATGCAGTAGCTCACCAGTGGGTGGCCATCCATTGTTCCTTTTTTTTGGATCAACTTTGTGCTGGTGCAGGTAGGGGTTGCACATGCATGGCTCTGCACATCCCGGGCTGAATCTCGGGCTGTGCAGGGTATGCATGTTGCCTGCATCATACATTATGATGCGCTCGGCACAGGTTGTGCTCGCACTTTTCCCTTTTGAATATCGTGCCAGTGTGCATCAGTGGGATGTGCATGGCGCAACACTGTTGTGCCATGAGCAACACTTTTGAATATCTGGGCCACAGAGTATTCAGAGCAGGTAAATCTCTTTAACCAATGGAAGTGTAACACTGAATGGCCTAAACTGGATTTAAAGATAAGGAGAGATCAGTGGGGGTGGGGGTCTTTCATGCCATTCTAGCTTTACAAAAATGAGCAATTTCTTTGCAAAAAAAAAAGGAAAAATTAAATTCTTGCTTTACAAAAAAGAATAGTCCCAGGGTCAGCAGCGCTGATAAATGTCTTTAATCAAGCAAGGTAAAATGCAGACCAGCAAGAAGAAGTCAGTGAGGCTGAGATCCTCCAATTAGAGTGTTGGCGCTGAAACTTCAGACTCTCCAAAGGCACCAATACCAAAGTACCTGAGGAGGTATATGGCTTTTGTCTGTTTCTGTAGATTTCTGGGCCCTGCAATGAACTGAAGTTCGGATAATTCTGGGCAGCAGCTTCAACAGGGGAAGAAAGCCTCACAGTCTGCTAATTTGCAGTGGCAGAATCGTGGGTTGCTTCCCAGGACAGGCTTGTAGCTTCTTTTGTGGTGGCAAGGTGCGAGCTCCAGGTGGGCATGACACACCTGAGGGAGAGAGGAAAGGAGATGGATTAAGTAGGGGCAGGCAGGGGGTGGTGTGGTTAACTCAAACAAAGAAACAGGGTGGTCATTATTTGGAAGGAGGAGGCTAAACTACAAAGTGGGTAATAGAAACAGGGAGGAGACATAAGTAGGTTAGAGGGCAGACAGGTGGCAAAGCAAGAGGCAAGGACTGGGCTTTAAATTTGAATGCTAGGTAGTACACTGAAAAGTCTGGTCAATTTAAAACTACAGCTTTGCACAGAAATTAATTCTAAAAAGGATTCAGCTGTTCACTTAGAATAATAGTGCAGTACAGGTGTAATAATCTCAATACTCAACAGTTTTACACTCAGAATTAATAATAAAAAGGATTAGGATGTAGTTTTAGGATATTAAGGAGTGCATTAAAAGGTCAACTTAAAACTCTTCAGCCTTTCACAGAGAATTAACTCTAAAGAGGGATGTAATCACAGTGCATTCAGAGCAGGTAAATCACTTTAAACAATGGCAGTGTGACACTGAATGGCCTAAACTGGATTGACTGATGTGGAGAGAAAAAGTGTTGGGGGGGGGACTTTCATGCCATTCTAGCTTACAAAAATTAACAATTTCTTTACAAAAAAAAGAAAAAATGAAATTCTTGCTTTACAAAAAAGTATAGTCCCAGGATCAGCAGTGCTGATAAACATCTCTAATAAAGAAAGGTAAAATGGAGACCAGCAGGAAGAAGTCAGTAAGGCTGATATCCTAAAATCTCAGTGATGGCGCTGAAAATTCAGAGGCTCAGATATTCAAAAGCTTTGCGCTATGCGCAACCAGGTGCGCCAGCGCAAGTCCGAAAATGCGCCATTCTGTGATATTCAGTGGGAGGAAGTTGAGCCCCCCAAATCACGCTGAGCAATTGTGCAATGATAATAAATGTATGCGCAACTGAAGGGGGAGGAACCATGCATAAATGGCGCAGTACGATATTCAACAACTTGTCATATGCGCAATAGTGGAAGCTGCACGATAGCGGAAATTAGCCAAAATAAAAAGGAACAAGGGAGAGGTGCAAGAACGCTACAGGAAAGGCACATGTTGCTGAACTATAGCCAGCCACACAGGCAACACACACACACACACACACACACAGGGCAGGACAGAGAAAGGGCACCTGTAACTCACAGGCTCAGAGAAGGTGTGATGAGCCACAGCCACAGTGCAGAAGGGGGAAGTGCCACACAGCACTGAGGCCAGCACAGTTAGGTGTTCCTGGTGCAGGGGAAGTAGCAGCCAGGACAACAGGGGAACACAGAAACAGCTGCCGGGGGGATGAACACAAGCCAGGGACATGGCCAGTGCCACCATCCAGATGGAGGCAGTAATGAGGGGGATGAGAAGGCGGGCAGCAGGGGGGCACAGCCGTGGAAGGGCCCATCGGTGGTATGCCCCCAACAGGCAGTACCGAGCCTGCACCAGCTTCGAGCTGTACAGTGATACTGAGATCGTGGGCCAGTACCGCCTGAATCGGGCAATTCTGAGGCGGCTCTGTGAGCTGTGCAGTGATATGATGCAGGCACCCACACGATGGAGACATGTGTCAGTGGAGACTAAAGTGACAGCTTGCATGTGCTTGCTTGCCATGGGTACCTTACAGAGACCAACAGGGGACACCACAGGCATAACCCAGTCGGACGCGTCACGCCACCTCATCCAATTCCTCAGCGCACTGCTGACATATGCTGTGGAGTACATCCATTTCCCCAGCACACCAGTGGAGTGCACAGCAAACATACAAGAGTTCCACAGGGTAGCACGTATGCCTGGTGTGCTAGGGGCAATAGACTGCACCCATGTGGCCATCCGCATGCCACCTGGCCCTGAGGGGGCTGCATACATTAATTGCAAGGGCTATGCTAGTATCAACTGCCAGGTGGTGTGCGATGCCAGTGGGTGCATAATCATTGACTGTGCCACGCACCCTGGGGAGCACATGATGCCTTCATCTGGCACCAGTCAGCACTGTGCCACAGATTCCAGAGTGAGGACATCCCCACTGGCCACTTAGTGGGTGAGTATGCAAACCACATGGACAAACTTCAGGCTTGGGAGGGGCATGGTCTGAGGTGACATGGGTAGTGGCCTACATGGCCCGGGGCAGGGTGATGCTGATCACCAAACTAACCTCCACCCTCTACACACAGGTGACAGTGGATACCCACTCTGTCCCTGGCTGCTCACACCATACCGGCGGCCCGTGACCCCATCACAGCAATGCTACAATAGGCACATGCCACCACACGTAATGTCATCGAGAGGGTGTTCAGTATGCTGAAGGCATGTTTCCATTGCCTGGACACCTCCGGCGGTGCCCTACAGTACAGCCCCTCAAAGGCCTGTGGGCTATTCCTGGCCTGTTGCATTCTGCACAACATGGCCAATCAATGTGGGATAGCCATACGGTCAAAGAGGGGAACAGCGATGGGGACGATGAGGACGCCGGTGACAATGGTGATGGGCAGCCCCCCCTTGGGCGATGGGACCCCTGACTGCTCCGGCTGGCACAGCTGCACCCGGGACACCATCACGGAGAAGCACTTCAGCCAACCCAGGTAAATCATGGGGCCATGTGCAACCACCAGTGGCAAAGGCACAACTCACAAACACGCATGGACACACACCAGGAGTGCACGCTATCAAGGGAAGTGGCCAGGCATGGAACCACACACAATGCCAGTGATGGGTGAGGTCTAACATGGCACGCACACAGACAGACAGACACATACACACACACACACACAACTCACCAGACATGCACAAACGGTAGGAGGCACACCGACCCAGAACGCCACCCCTAGCCACACACATGTCCACAGACCACCATGCCCACTGGCTGTCATTGTGTGTGTGTGTGTGTGTCAGACTCTGGGCACCATTGCACATTGGCGTACAGAACTATGCAGGCATCATCATGCACATGCAACTGTGGACAGCAGCTGGGAGGGTGTGCAGATGGACTGTGTGTGAGCGTGCAGGGCCGGGTACCCACCCGTGCATTGTCCGCTGAATGACACAATGCACACAGGGCAGCATCAGACAGTAGCCATGCTGGGAGACAGGTCAGTCACGTGCCACAGTGCCCCGGCCACCATGGATGTGTGGGCGGCCCCACCGAGACCCACCAGCAGTGACAAGCTGACCACTGGCCTCATGGGGTGGCACTGATGGTCCCCCAGGGGTTCCACTGCATGGACGTGACCTTGCTCACGCAGGGGTCTGCAGCACACTGAACATGCCTACACCAGGCGTGCTCGGGATGCCCACAGCTGAACCTAGTGTTGACAAGGATGGTGTCGCATGATGCCAGGAATGGAGGGTGGACATTGCACTGCGTGGTGTCTGTGATGCATGGGCAAATAACTGTGTGCCCCCTGTGGCCATGGCAGCTGTGATTGTATGTGTCAGCCTGTCAATGGCAGCTGTCACATCCTCCCACATCCGGTTCACCCCTGCCAGGAGCAAAGCGTTTTTTCCGCTGCAACGCTCCTCTGCCTGCTGCAGAGCCGCACTCAGTGCATCCACCACCGTCACAAGCCACATCTGTTGATTGACTGATGCTTGCAGTATGCAGGCGTGTTCATCCAAGAGGTCATCTGCCTGATTGGCATGCTGTCCCTCAGGGTGTTCATGGCCCTGATGCTCATCACCCCTTGAGGGTGGGTGCTGCACATCAGGACCAGGCCTGGGTATGTTCGCAGGTGGTGCAATGATGCCGCCCCCGACACTGTACCCCCAAGCCCATGGGTCAACTGCCGATGCTGCTCCACCGGCTGCCACTCCCCAGGAGTGCCATTGCCACTGCTCAATGGTGCCGCCGCAGTGGCCGCAACAGTCCCACTGTCCTGTAAACACACCAGTGCTGCCCCACTGGTGCTGACAGGCACAGGCTGGGACTGTGATGACACGCAGGCCTCCATGAGTGGCACCACCCACAGCCATGGCCGCGATGTTACCTGCTGTGTGGCCATCCTGTGGCACACACATGCCACTGCCCATGACGTTAGTGACATCATCATCAGTGATGGACCTGGCACCAGCCCGAGTCCCAGCATGCTGGCATCCATGGATGCTGGCACACTGGGACATGGGCAGGGCCTTCTCCGCACCTGCTCCAACAACATCAGTCTGGATGTCCAGGCGGGCCCACTGTCGCACTGAGCCGCGTATTCCTGTGGAGGTGGATGGGCCCTCCTCCATCCCCATCTGACCGGCCTCAGTGGAAAGGCCCACCATCGCTGACCCATGCAGATGCTCAGGAGCAGTAAGGGAAAACAAAGTTGCGTTACTGCTTTTGACCTACCCTGTCCCCCCCAATAGGCAGACCATGACCTACCATGCAGTGACGGACTACCACCCGTCTGGAATCCACCACCCGGAACACCCTTAATAGTGCAATGCTGCATGCTGCCAGCAACCCTCTCCTCCTGTGAGGTCAGGCGTAGCACTTCCGGCTGTCCCCCACCTATCACAGACCATGCTGCCCTGATGGCTGCCACCTTCTCCTTAATCCTCCTCCTGTCTGTGTCCATCTTCTTCTTGCACTCCTGCACAGAGCGCTGGTGGCTGCCATGCAGGTTTACAGCACGCACCACCTCCTCCCATGCAGCAGCACAGGCCTGTGGTGTTCCCTGGCATCCGCTGAGAAGCGGCTCCTGGTCCAGGTAGGCCTCGAACAGGGCATCCGTCTCGGCCTTCATGAAATCTGGCCTCCTCCTCCTCCCACAACTCTATTCCTCTTCCTCCACAACTTGCTCAGTCATGATTCAGCCTGTGAGAATCACAGGTGTTACCTGTGACTGTGCAGTTCCATGCATGCCCCAAAATCTACAGTCTACACTCCCAAACAGCATGCAACTCACCAATAGACTGCAGTAACTGACTATGGCCAGTGCAGTCCAATGTCGCACTTTTATAGTGCAACCTATGCAAATGAGGCCAGGCGCATCTTTAAGTGGATGCAAATGCAGTGACTGCGCCATTGAATGGCTGATTAGCTGATTTGCATATGACGGCTGAACATTGCGCTGCTGCGCTTTGCGCAATTGTATTGAACGTGCTGAGCCAAGGCGCAGTTCTGTGACATGCACAGTACACACCTAACTGCGCATGTCCAGGTTGATGACACAGGCGCCTGCTGTGCTGCTGATGTGCTGTGCATGGGAGGCAATGCAGGGCATGGCCAGCATTGTGCCAGTGGCACTACAGCGCTGTTCACCTATATGGCGCTGTAGCACTGGGGCATTGTAGGCACACTGGAGCAACAGCTCGGTAGGCCGCTACAGGAGGTGGCTCACAGGCACCCAATCACGCTAGATGCATTGGATTCCAATGGCGCTGTGGCTGTCCATGCGCCAGAGACCCTTGACCCTGTGCCCGACCTTTGCCCACTAGGCGCCATGCGTCAGGCATGGGTGTACCACTATCACGCTGTTCTGTGACAGCACGATAGGAAATGGCAGCGCTGTCCCATGCAGCATCTGCACATGGTGGAACCATGCTGCAGAGTGCCATTTTGATTTAACTGAGCAGTAGAGATGGCACAGAGGAGAGCTGTACAGTGGAGCCAGGTGGAGCTGGGAAACCTGGTTGCCATTGTGGAGCCACATGTTGGCCCACTATTTGGTGAGGCACCCCTGGACAGGGCCAGGAGTCAGGTGTGGCAGGAGGTGGCTGATGCCCTGGAGGAGGCCACTGGTATGGGGTGGATGGTTGAGCAGTGCCGCCACAGATATGGGGACCTGAGGTGGAGGGACCAGGACCTGCTTGCCCGCCTGCAGGCACATGCAAGGTGGGGCACAGTGCCATGGCCAGGTAGGTGCAACATCCATACACTTTTATCTTCCATACGGGTATCATGGTTGCATGTGTCCAGCACGTTGGGGGGCCATCTGGTGCTGGCCGTGGTGGTGTTATCAGGGTGGGTGGGTCTGACTGTGTGGGATTGCACACACATGGGGTTGGGGGGACTTTGCTACAGGATTGTACTGATGTTCCTCTCTCCATGTTTGCACCTTAGGCACAGACGAGTGCAGGCTGGCGAGGGAAAGGAGGCACCAGCAGGAGGACCATCAGTCCGAGAGGGGCGAAGGTCCACAGAGGTGCAGGGACCGGCCAGATGATGGTGAGTGCCCTACATCCATGATTACTATTGCATGCTGTGTAACAGGGTGGGCAGCGAGGCATGGCCACCATCCATTGACACCACTGCCATGCACGCAACTTGTTACAGTCAGCACTGTCCAGTGACACTGCATGTCTGGGAGTGCGTCAATGGTGGTCCATGCATGCACCGGGCACATGGCTGTGCCACTGCCTTCACACCGCATAGCCAAGTCACTGTACGGCCACAGTGGTGCTGTGCAGGACATGGGCGGTGGGTGTGTGCAGTGGTCCACATGGCTGTAGCTGCCTGGGTAGACAGGTCTTGTGGACACGGTCACTGTGGGTGGTTGCACACCATCACAGGGGCATGGCACATGGCTGTATGCCATGCACAATGGGTGTGCTGCAGGGGACGGGACAGTCACATGTATTGACTCTGCTCCATTGTCCTAGGTGGACAACATTGGATGGCCCTGGAATGGGCAATACAGGAAATCCTGCAGCTGGCATGGTTGTCCCTGGCAGCCTTGGAGAGGGGTTGGAGAGACATGGGGTCCAGAAGAGGAGAACCTGGAGACACCACAGGGGTGCAGAGCAGGGCAGGGAATAGGCCCTCCATGACCCCCTGACAACCATACCCCCTGGACCCACCTTCACACCCCTTCTTCCCTCTCCCATTTCTAAACCCCTGCCCCATGCCCATCCCATCTAGTTTGTGGCCCTTCCCCCGTGTATATATTTGTAAATATGTTACATAGTTGTTATATTTTAATGCATACATTTTGTTATAACAACTGTGGTGGTCTCTAATTTGCAGCGGGCTACAGGTGCTCAGCTGCAGTGATGTGCATGATGTCAGGGGTGGTGCACACATGGGCATGTGTGTGTGTAAGTAAAGTAAAAGTTTATTTTTAAGCGTTTTTCGAAATCAAAGCGCTGTACAGTAATTAAATACATATAAAACATACATACAACGTAACAAACAACAATAAAATATAATTTCAATTCAGTGCAGTAACTACTCCCCATAAGCCTTTTGAAATAAATAGGTTTTCAGTTCTGATTTAAAGCTTTCAACGGTCAGGCAGCTTCGTATCCGACGAGGTAGAGAATTCCACAGGGTAGGGGCAGCATAAGAAAACGCTCGTGCCCCAGATGTTTTTAAACGAACCCTGGGAACCTCTAGCAATCCCTCGTCGGTGGAGCGGAGTGAGCGGGAGGGACGGTAGGGAACAAGCAGATCTTGCAGATATCGCGGTCCCTGTTCGTGTAGGGCTTTATAGGTCAGTAAACCGACCTTAAAGGTGATCCGCCACTGAACTGGCAGCCAGTGCAGTTCACGCAGCACAGGTGTAATATGATTCCTCATTGATGTCCCCGTCAAAAGCCTGGCTGCAGCGTTCTGCACCAGCTGCAAGTGGCGGATATCAACCCCCGGCATCCCTAGGTACAGGGCATTGCAGTAGTCAAGGCAAGAAGTAACAATGGCATGGACTAATGTCGGGAGGTCAGCCGGAAGAACAAGGTGTTTCACCCGAGCGATATTCCTCAGATGGTAAAAAGAGGATTTGACGGCAGATGACACCTGGAATTTCAGCGTCAAACTGTCGTCAATAATAACGCCCAGGTTACGCACCCGGTCTGAGGTTGAGAGCTGGGCTCCATCGATCCATATGCCCGAGGAAGACCAGCCCTACAACCCGCCTCACGACGACCTGGGTCCACCACCAACACCTCAGTCTTATCTGGGTTTAACCTTAGCCAGCTGGCACTCATCCAATCACTGATCTTGGATAGACAGTTGTTAAGTTTAGAGACTGCATCTTCTTGCCCGGGGCTAAAGGACAAATATAGCTGGGTGTCATCTGCATAGCAGTGAAAACCCAAGCCATATTGCCTAATAATGTCTCCCAATGGCAGCATGTAGACAGCGAACAACATGGGTGCCAAAATGGAACCCTACGGAACCCCACAAGGCAAGGAGATGGCATCAGAGGAATAAATTCAGTGATAACCCTATGTCTCCGCCTCGTGAGAAAAGATTGAAACCACTGTAGGACCGGTACTAGACAGTCCACAATGGAACCGTAGGCTCCAGAAGCACACCATGGTCCACAGTGTCAAAAGCTGCAGAGAGATCAAGAGACTAGAATAGTACAAGCCTTTGATCCCTCGCTATCAGGAGATCATTTAGAACCCGGATAAGAGCAGTCTCAGTACTATGTCTTTTCCTAAATCCTGATTGAAGAGTATCATAGACATTATGATTTATAAGATGGTCATCCAGTTGCAGTGCAACCACCTTTTCAATAACCTTACCCAAGAAGGGGAGGTTAGAGATAGGTCTGTAGTTAGCTGGACAGTCCGGATTCAGTGAAGGTTTTTTTAGGAGTGGTCGAACGACCACCTCCTTTAGGGGTTCAGGAATGATCCCCTGCTTCTAGGATTTCCAGACGATTTCAGCAATGATTGGACAGATAATATCTACGTAACCTAATAAAAGTGGCGTAGGGCCCGGATCCAAACTACAACTGGTTGGACGTACAGTCTGGACAATCCTCATAATGTCCATGAATTCCAGCCTACCAAAGTCAGACCAGGTGACACAGGTGTTTGCTTCCCCTCGCTGACCACTGCAAGCCCTTGTAGATTGAACCTGGCTGAGATCCGCCCTAATGCCGGCAATCTTATCAGCGAAAAATCGAGCAAGCTCATCACACTTTATTTGTGAAAAATCTCTTCCAGACTGTAGACAGAGTGGATTACACAATCTGTCAACAGTCCAAAAGAGTTGAGCCAGTCAGTTTCTCGCAGCAGCAATCTCCCTGGACAGGAATTCTGACTTCTTACGGGTTATTGCCGATTGATAGATAACATAATGATCCATCAATCTAAGTTTGTCGGCATCCAGGCAAGATTTCCACCATGCTCTCTCTAGCCTTCGCCCCACTCTCCTCAGCTCCTTCAAAGACTCATCAAACCAGGGAGTCTTTGGCGCTTGAGTGAGTGGGCAAACATGAACAGGAGCAATTCAATCCAGGGCCCCGGTCACCGTCTTGTTATAGGCAATAACCATGTCCCCTGGACCCATGCTCTCATCCAAAATACCCGATAGGTCCAGTACCACCATTAGGCCCTCTGGATTTACTCCCCTTAAACGGCGATACTGGACCATCTCCGTCGAGGATAGGCCTATTAGGGGGTGCCCCAAAACTGAATCTTATGGTGTGATGGTCTGTCCACGCATTTGGTTCCACCTCCAAATGCTAGACATCCAAATCCAGTAGGAACACCAGGTCCAATGAATGTCCACCTATATGGGTAGCAGAGGTAACTACTCATGACAGGCCCAACATAGACATAAGTTGGAGGAAGTTCTTTCCAAAGTGGAGAGTTCATCGTCGACCCAGGCATTGAAGTCACCCAGAATTAACCATCTAGGCGACTCAGTGCCATGTCAACGATGAAGTCCGTGAACTCCTTCAGAATTCACCACCATCACCGGTGGACAGTAAATGAGGAGAATCCTGAACTCTGCACCTGCTGCCAGGATACACTCAAAGGATCTGGTGTTACCCACTGGCACCTCCACAAGACTCAGCTCTGATCTAAAAGATGGCCACTCCCCTGCCCCTTCGATCCAATCTCGGACGGTGCATTACCGAGAACCCAGCTGGAGCAGCAGAGTCTAAGATAGGACCTGCATTTTCATCCAGCCAAGTCTCGGTAATACATGCCAGGTCAGATGTTGCAACAAGATCTGCAATAATAGCAGTCTTGTTCCTAATCGACCTGGCATTACATAACACCGTTCGAGTTGGATGAGTTTTCGGAGAGGATCGCAGTACCTGCCCACGATCTGTGGAGCCCTTGGGTATGGGAATCAGGCAAGGAGGACCCCCTCTCCTGACTCCATTTCGCCCCAGGGCGTCTCCTTGTCCCAACTATCCCTATCCGCCCACCCGTCTCCATTCTCCCACTCTGCCCAGTCCATCGATTCCCTAAATGCCTTCTCAATATCCCAGCTCTCTGGCAGTTGTTAAAGGCAATATCAGGTAATCGAGGACAATAGAAAAAACCAAGGTCCCGGAGCAGAGCGGGAGAATAGCGCCTGACCGTCTTAAGCCCCATCAAACACATTATTGACGGCAAAAACAACCTATCTTAAATAACAATAGAATAAAATAAAATCATAAAATCAAATATAATATAATCAAATCAAGACCCATACAAGATCATATACTTATAAGTAAAATAAAATAATAAACAAAGTAAAATAAAATAAACAGAACAAAAGAGATAAAAAAACTCCTCTACCCAAAAATATTAACACTCTCACTATATATAAACATAAAATCCACATATAAACACAATTTAAACCCTGCCTAAAAAGTCTGTAAGCTTAATGAAGTCTGATCATAAGCCCCATATAACAAAGTTCATACTGTTACGGAGTCAATATCCTCATATGCCTGGCGTGAACCGCCAGGGAGGAAGCACTCTTCACCTAGTGAAAACTAGTTAGACCGCAGGAGGGTGCGGAGATAAATGCTGTCTTCCCTATATGGGATGCCAGACATAGCCCGGCCTCTGCCAGGTTATTCCAGCATCCCCCGGAGCCCCAAGAAACATCAACCCTCCGACAGATGCTCCCAGCCCCCCCAGGTACAAACAGCAGCACCCCGCACCCACCTTAGGAATAACCAGGCTAGTTCCTTAAGTCCTTCAATCCTGCAACTCGACACTTCCAAGGGAACAGCCAACAAACAAAGTGCTTGTCCAGTCTCTAGCTGCACAACCTTATTCAGCAGCAAACTATAGATCCTCCTTTTGTCGTCACACCGAGACCAGACTCCCAAAAAGAATCAAATAAACAGAATCACTGGGGGCAACACCATATCGGTGCATCAACATCCAAAATAGAGCTCCATTCAGAATATTGCAGTACACAGTACATAACTTTCCTCACACAAATTCAGGCACCACTCACCCTCAGAGTCACGCACTCACTCACCGGCAGGAACCTGTGGCAGGTTCCTGCAATCCTGGCTTCCAAGCTCTTCCCAGCGATCCTTGACTCCACGACCTCTCACAACACAGCCGGGAGAGCAAAGAGTGGAGAATAACAAAATCCAAAGCCGACAACGGCAGATAGTTCAAGTAGCTGCAAGACTCCAAGGTACGTGTGCAGGATTCCGATTCCAAGGGCAATACCACAGATAAAAAGGCTCCAACAGTGAAGACCGCTCTTAGCCACTTCAAAACACTCAGAGGACGCTAAACGAACGACCGGACAGAAAAAACTTAATTTAACTTTGCGTGGCTGTAATCGGGCTAACCCGCGTAACGGACCATACAAAAAACTCAAAAGGGGCTAAAATACTTTAAAATAAATCAAAAATAAACAAATATAAACGAGAAAGATGACAAGTAGTAAAATCAGTGATCTCAATGTTCTGGCTGGCTCAGCTCAGCCGCCATTCTTGAGCATGCACATGTGTGTGTGTGTGTGTGCAGAGGTGCAGGGTGCTGTACTGCTGGAGGTGAGGTCTGGGGCATGCCCTGTCTCATGTAGGGTACTTCGTGTGCTGACACATGGTCGGTCTCTCAGCTGTACCTTCTGGGGGAAGTTCAGGGTGGCACTGTGTATGCATCTGTTGCATCACTGTCTGCTGCTTCCCACTGCAGGGTGTCCATGGTGGGACTGCCTTGCAGGGCTCCATGGTGCACAGGGTTGCATTGTCACAGTGAGGGTGGTGGCATGCATGGGGTGTCCTGCGCTGCTGGGTCCTACACCTGGGCAGGGTGTAGGGGAATCATGGTGCAGGGTGTGCTCTGCATTTGTGAGATGGTGTGGTATGGAGTGGTCGGCCATCCTTGTTTGCCAGTCACAGCTTGCCAGGGGGTGTGATGGGGCACCATGGACTTGCTGAGGGTTGGTTGCTGGCCTCCATGGGCCAGTGGTTATTCCAGCCCTCCCCCAGTTGTGCAGTGCATGGGGTGTGGGGGGACAATGTCTGTTCTGCTGTGTGTTCCTCTGCCCATCTGGGGCATGGGTGGTGGGCCCCTGCATCCCTGGTTGTGCTGTTGCATTGCTGCCCTGCTGCAGGGGGGCATCCATGGATGCACTATGGTGCATCTGGACTGCTCAGCTGAACATCCCTTGTTGTGCTATGGAACATCAGATATGCTCAGCTTCACCCCCCTAGTTGCGCTATGGTGCAGGAGGTGTGATATTCAGTCGTCGGCTGTAGACTCATCTTGGCCTGCGCAGCTTCTTGAATATTGCGCTTCTTGCGTATGGATGTAATGGACTTGCACTTGCTCCTGCTGTTGCACACTTTTGGGGCACAGTTTGAATATCTGGGCCAGAATGTCCAAAGATGCAAAATACCAACGTACCTGAGAGGGTGTATGACTTTTGACTGTTTCTGTTGATTTCTGTGCCCTGCAATGAACTGGAGTTCGGAGGATCCTGGGTGGCAGTTTCAACAGGGGAAGAAAACCTCTCAGTCAGCTAATTTGCAGTAGCAGAATCATGGGTTGCTTCCCAGGACAGGCTTGTAGCTTTTCCTCTGGCGACAAGGTGCAAGCCTCAGGGTGGCACGACACACCTGAGGGGAGAGGAAAGCAGATGGACTAAGAAGGGGCAGGCAGGGGAGCTGTGGTTAACACAAACAAAGAAACAGGGTGGTCACTATTATTTGGATGGAGGAGGCTAAACTACAAAGTGGGTAATAGAAACAGGGAGGAGACGTAAGTGGGTTGGAGGGCAGACAGGTGCCAAAGCGAGAAGCAAGGATTGGGCTTTACATTTAGAATGCTGGGAAATACACTGAAAAGTATGGTCAACTGAAAAATACAACTTTACAAAGAAATTAATTCTAAAAAGGATTCAACTGTTCACTTAGAATAATAGACAGTGCAGTACAGGTGTAATAATCTCAAGACTCTACAGTTATACACTCAAAATTAATAATAAAAAGGATTAGGCTGTAGTTTTAGGATATTATGGAGTGCATTAAAAGGTCAACTTAAAACTCTTCAGGCTTTGACAGAGAAATAATTCTAAAGAGGGATGTAATCACAGTGCATTCAGAGCAAGTAAATCACTTTAAACAATGGCAGTGTAACACTGAATGGCCTAAACTGGATTGATAGAGAAGGAGAGAAACAGTGTGGGGGGGGGGCTTTCATGACATTCTAGTTTTACAAAAACAAACAATTTCTTTACAAAAAAATTGAATTCTTGCTGTACAGAAAGGATAGTCCCAGGATCAGCAGTGTTGATAAACGTCTCTATTGAAGCAAGGTAAAATGGACACCAGCAGGAAGAAGTCAGTGAGGCTGAGATCCTCCAGTCAGAGCGTTGGAGCTGAAAAGTCAGAATGTCCTAAGGCACAAAATACCAAAGTACCTGAGGGAGTATACAGCTTTTGGCTGTTTCTGTAGATTTCGGGGCCCTGCAATGAACGGAGTTCAAAGGATCCCGGGCAGCAGTTTCAACAGGGGAAGAAAGCCTCAGGGTCTGCTAATCTGCAGTAGCAGAATCATGGGTTGCTTTCCAGGATAAACTTGTAGCTTTTCCTCTGGCGCGGCGAGGTGTGAGCCCCAGGTGGGCACGGCACACCTGAGGGGGACAGAAAAGGGGATGGATTAAGTAGGGGCAGGCAGGGGAGGTGGGGTTAACTCAAACAAAGAAAAAAGGTGGTCACTATTATTTGGATGGAGGAGACTAAACTACAAAGTGGGTAATAGAAACCAGGAGGAGACGTAAGTGGGTTAGAAGGCAGACAGGTGGCAAAGTGAGAGGCAAGGATTGGGCTTTAAATTTAGAATGCTAGGCAGTACACTGAAAAGTCTGGTCAATTTAAACTACAGCTTTACACAGAAATTAATTCTAAAAAGGATTCAACTGTTCACTTAGAATAATAGGCAGTGCAGAACAGGTCTAATAATCTCAAGACTCTACAGTTTTATACTCAGAATTAATGAAAAGCATAAGGCTGAATTTTTTAAGATATTAAGGAGTGCATTAAAAGGTCAGCTTAGAACCCTTCAGCCTTTTGCAGAGAATTAATTCTAAAGAGGGATGTAATCACAGTGCATTCAGAACAGGTAAATCACTTTAAACAATGACAGTGTAACACCGACTTGCCTAAACTAGATTGATAGATGGGGAGAGAAACAGTTCGGGGGGGGGCTTTCATGCCATTCTAGCTTTACAAAAATGAACAATTTCTTGAGAAAAAAAAATTGAATTTTTCCTTTCCAAAAAAGGATAGTCCCAGGGTCAACAGTGCTGATAAACGTCTCTAATGAAGCAAGGTAAAATGGAGACCAGCAGGAAGAAGTCAGTGAGGCTGAGATCCTCCAATCATAGAGTTGGTGCTGAAAATTCAGAATGTCCAAAGGTGTCAAATACCAGAGTACCTTTGCAGGTATACAGCTTTTTGCTGTTTCTGTAGATTTCTGGGCCCTGCAATGAACTAGAGATCAGAGGATCCCAGGCGGCAGTTTCAACATTGGAAGAAAGCCTCAAGGTTTGCTAATTTGCAGTAGCAGAATTCTGGGCGACGAGGTGCGAGCCCCAGGTGGGCACACCACACCTAAGGAGGGAGAGGAAAGGAGATGGATTAAATAGGGGTAAGCAGGAGAGCTGTGACTAACTCAAACAAAGAAACAGGGTGGTCACTATTATTTGGAAGGAGGAAGCTTAACTACAAAGTGGGTAATAGAAAAGTGGAGGCTTATGTGGGTTAGAAGGCAGACAGGTGGTAAAGTGAAAGGCAAGGATTGGGCTTTAAATTTAGAATGCTAGGCAGTACACTGAAAAGTCTGGTCAATTTAAAACTACAGCTTTTCACAGAAATCAATTATAAAAATGATTCAGCTGTTCACTTAGAATAATAAACAGTGCAGTATAGGTCTAATAATATCAAGACTCTACAGTTTTACACTCAGAATAAATAATAAAAAGGATTTGGCTGTAGTCTTAGGATATTAAGGAGTGCATTAAAAGGTCAACTTAAAACTCTTCAGAATTTCACAGAGAATTAATTCTAAAGAGAGATGTAATCACAGTGCATTCAGAGCAGGAGAGTCAGTTTAAACAATGGCAGTGTAACACAGGATGGCCCAAACTGGATTGATAGATGAGGAGAGAAACAGTGTGTGTGTGGGGGGGGGTGTGGCCTTTCATGCCATTCTAGCTATATAAAAATGAACATTTTCTTTACAAAAAAAATGAAATTCTTGCTTTATAGATAAGGATAGTCCCAGGGTCAGCAGTGCTGATAGACATCTCTAAAGAAGCAAGGTAAAATGGAGACCAGCAGGAAGAAGTCAGAGAGGCTGAGATCCTCCAATCAGAGTGTTGGCGCTGAAAATTCAGAATGTCCAAAGGCGCCAAAGACCAACGTACCTGTAAAGGTATAACACTTTTGGCTCTTTCTATAGATTTCTGGGCCCTTCAATGAACCGGAATTCAGAGAATCATGGGTGACAGTTTCAACAGGGAAGAGAGCTTCAGGGTCTGCTTATTTGCAGTAGCAGAATGGTGGGTTGCTTCCCAGGACAGGCTTATAGCTTTTCCTCTAGTGGTGAGGAGCGAGCCCCAGGCGGGCGCAAAACTCCTGAGGAGCTGAGGAAAGGAGATGGATTAAGTAGGGGCAGTCAGGGGAGGTGTAGTTAACTCAAATAAAGAAACAGGGTGGTCACTATTATTTGAAAGGAGGAGGCTAAACTAAAAAGTGGGTAATAGAAACAGAGAGGAGACATAAGTGGTTTAGAGGGCAGACAGGTGGTGAAGCAAGAGGCAAGGATTGGACTTTAAATCTAGAATGCTAGGCAGTACACTGAAAAGTCTGGTCAATTGAAAACTACAGCTTTACACAGAAATTCATTCTAAAAAGGATTCGTCTGTTCACTTAGAGTAACAGACACTGCAGTACAGGTCTAATAATCTCAAGACTCTACAGTTTCACACTCAGAATTAATAATAAAAAGGATTATGGTGTAGTTTTTCTGATATTAAGGAGTGCATTAAAAGGTCAACTTAAAACTCTTCAACCTTTCGCAGATGATAAATTCTAAAGAGGGATATAATCACAGTGCATTCAGAGCAGGTAAATCACTTAAAACAATGGAAGTGTAACATTGAATGGCCTAAACTGGATTGATAGATGAGGAGAGAAAGAGTGGAGGGGGGCATCTCATGCCATTCTAGCTTTACAAAAATTAACAATTTCTTTACAAAAAATTAAAAATAAAATTATTGCTTTCCAAAAAAAGATAGTCCTGGGGTCAGCAGCACTGATAAATGTCTCTAATGAAGCAAGGTAAAATGGAGACCAGTAGGAAGAAGTCAGTGAGGCTGAGATCCTCCAGTCAGAGTGTTGGCACTGAAAATTTAGGATGTCCAAAGGTGCCAAAGATCAATGTACCTGAGGGGGTACACCACTTTTAGCTGTTTCTGTAGATTTCTGGGCCCTGCAATTATCTGGAATTCAGAGAATCACGGGCGACAGTTTTAACAGGGAAGAAAGCCTCAGGGTATGCTTATTTGCAGTAGCAGAATCGTGGGTTGCTTCCCAGTCTTGTTGCTTTTCCTCTGGTGGTGAGGTGCGAGCTTCAGGTGGGCACAACACTCCTGAGGGGGAGAGGAAGGGAGATGGATAAAGTATGGGCAGGCAGGGGAGGTGTAGTTAACTCAAAGAAACAGGATGGTCAGTATTACAGTATTTTTAAGGAGGAGGCTAAACTACAAAGCAGGTAATAAAAACCGAGGAGGCATAAGTGGGTTAGAGGGCAGACAGGTGGCAAAGCAAGAGGCAAGGACTGGGAATAAATTTAGAATGCTAGGCAGTACACTGTAAACTCTGGTTAATTTAAAACTGCAGCTTTACACAGAAATTAATTCTAAAAAGGATTCAACTGTTTACTTACAATAATGGACAGTGCAGCGCAGGTCTAATAATCTCAAGACTCTACAGTTTTACACTCAGAATTAATAACAAAAAGGATTAAGTTGTAGTTTTAGGATATTAGGGAGTGCATTAAAAGGTCAACTTAAAACTCTTCATCCTTTCACAGAGAATTAATTCTAAAGAGTGATGTAATCACAGTGCATTCAGAGCATGTAAATCAATTTAAACAATGGCAGTGTAACACTGGATGGCCTAAACTGGATTGATAGATGAGGAGAGAACAGTGGGGGGAAGGGGGCCTTTCATGCCATTCTAGCTTTACAAAAACAATTTCTTTACAACAAAAAAAGAAATTCTTGCTTTACAGAAAAGGATAGTCCCAGGGTTAGCTGCACTGATAAACGTCTCTAATGAAGCAAGGTAAAATGGAGACCAGCAGGAAGAAGTCAGTGTGGCTGAGATCCTTCTATTAGAGTGTTGGCACTAAAAATTGAGAATGTTCAAAGGCACAAAAATACCAACGTACCTGAGGGGGTATACGGCTTTTGACTGGTTCTGTAGAATTCTGGGCCCTGCAATGTACCAGAGTTCAGAGGATCCCAAGCGGCAGTTTCAACAGGGGATAGAAAGCCCCAAGGTCTGCTAATTTGCAGTAGAAGAATCGTGGTTGCTTTCCACTACAGGTTTAAGGCTTTTCTTCTGGTGGTGAGGTGCGAGCCCCAGGTGGGCGTAACACACCTGAGGGGGGAGAGGAAGGGAGATGGATAAAGTATGGGCAGGAAGGGGAGGTGTGGTTAACTCAATGAAATAGGATGGTGAGTATTATTTTTAAGGAGGAGGCTAAACTGCAAAGTGGGTAATAGAAACAGGGAGGAGTTGTAAGTGGGTTAGAGGGCAGACATGTGGCAAAGCGAGAGGCAAGGACTGGGAATAAATTTAGAATGCTAGGCAGTACGCCGAAAAGTCTGGTCAATTTAAAACTGCAGCTTTACACAGAAATTAATTCTAAAAAGGATTCAACTGTTTACTTAGAATAATAGGCAGTGCAGTGCAGGTCTAATATTCGCAAGACTCTAGAGTTTTACACCCAGAATTAATAATAAAAAGGATTACTTTGTAGTTTTAGGATATTAGGGAGTGCATTAAAAGGTCAACTTAAAACTCTTCATCCATTTACAGATAACTAATTCTAAAGAGGGATGTAATCACAGTGCATTCAGAGCATGTAAATCAATTTAAACATTGGCAGTGTAACACTGGATGGCCTAAACTAGATTGATAGATGAGAAGAGAACAGAGGGGGAAGGGGGCCTTTCATGCCATCCTAGCTTTACAAAAGCAAAAAATGTCTTTACAAAAAAAAATGAAATTCTTGCTTTACAAAAAAGGATAGTCCCAGGGTCAGCTGCACTGATAAACATCTCTAATGAAGCTAGGCAAAATGGATACCAGCAGGAAGAAGTCAATGAGACTGAGATCCTCCTATAAGAGTGTTGGGGCTTAAAATTCAGAATGTCCAAATGCACAGAAATACCAATGTACCTGAGGGGGTATACGGCTTTTGACTGTTTCTGTAGAATTCTGGGCTGTGCAAAGAACCAGAGTTTGGATAGTCCAGTGCGGCAGTTTCAACAGGGGAAGAAATCCTCAGGGTCTGCTAATTTGCATTAGCAGAATTGTGGTTGCTTCCCAGGACAGGCTTGAAGCTTTTCTTCTAGCAGCAAGGTGTGAGCCCCATGTGGGCACAACCCACCTGAGAAGTGAGACGAAAGGAGGTGGACTAAGTAGGGGCAAGAGGCTGAGGTGTGGTTAACTCAAACAAAGAAACAGGGTAGTCACTATTTTTTGAACGGAGAAGGCTAAACTACAAAGTGGATAATAGAAACAGGGAGGAGACGTAAGTGGGTTAGAAGGCAGACAGGTGGTAAGGCGAGAGGTACGGACTGGGCTTTAAATTTAGAATGTTAGGCAGTACACTGAAATGACTGGTCAAGTTAAAACTATAGCTTTTCACAGAAATTAATTCTAAAAAGGATTCAACTGATTACTTAGAATAACAGGCAGGGCAGTACAGGTCTAATAATATCAAGACTCTACAGTTTCACACTCAGAATTAATAATAAAATGGATTAGGCTGTAGTTTTAGGATATTAGGGAGTGCATTAAAATGTCAACTTAAAACTCTTCTGCCTTTCACAGAGAATTAATTCTAAAGAGGGATGTAATAACAGTTCATTCAGAGCAGGTAAATCAATTTAAACAAAGGCAGTGTAACACTGGATGGCCTAAACTGGATTGATAGATGAGGAGAGAAACAGTGGGGGGGCATAGAAACATAGAATTTGACGGCAGATAAAGACCACTTGGCCCACCCAGTCTGCCCATTTTCCTACCTAATAGATAAGCTGCAGATCCTAGTTAACCAACAGCTTACTTCCTCCTACACCCTACTAGGACTGCTTTATGCCTGTCCCATGCATTCTTGAAGTCCCCCACTGTTCTTGACTCCACGACCTCCTCAGGGAGGCTGTTCCATGCATCCACAACCCTCTCAGTGAAAAAATACTTCCTTATATTACCTCTGAGCCATTCCCCCTCTATCTTCAAATTGTGTCCCCTTGTTCTTGCACATCTCTTTTTCTGGAAGATGCTACCCTCTTGGACTTTGTTTATTCCCTTGAGGTACTTGAAAGTTTCTATCATGTCTCCTCTCTCCTTCTTTCCTCAGGGTATACATATTAAGCTCCTTTAGTCTTTCTTCGTATGTCTTCTGGTGCAGACCCTGCACCATTTTGGTTGCCCTCCTCTGGACAGCCTCCACTCTGTCTATGTCTTTGCGGAGATGGGTCTCCAGAACTGCACACAGTTCTCCAGATGAGGTCTCACCAACTGTCTGTACAGAGGGATAACAACTTCCTGTTTTCTACTATTGATGCCTCTTCCTATGCATCCCAGTATCCCCCAAGCCTTCCTTACTGCCTTCTCACATTGCTTGCACCTTTAGGTCATCTGATATAATTACCCCAGGTCCTTTCTATTTTTACTGTTGTCAGTATCTCACCCCCACTCTGTACTCTTCCCTGGGTTTTGTTTCCCATGTGCATTACCTTGCACTTCTTTGCATTGAATCTGAGCTGCCATACATTTGCCATTCCTCCAACCTTGCCAAGTCCTTCTCATCCTTTCCACTCCATCTTGTGTATCAACCCTGTTGCAGATCTTTGTATCATCTGCAAAGAGACATACTTTTCCTTACAGTTCCTCTGCAATGTCACTTATAAAGACATTAAAAAGGACCAGTCCCAGTACTGAACCCTGCGGTACCCCGCTAGTAACCCTCCTTTCCTCACTGTGTACTCCATTTACTACTACCCTTTGAGTCCTGTTGTCTAGCCAATTTTTTATCCAGGCTACCACCTTGGGACCCACTCCAAGGCTGGCTATCTTGTGTAGTAATCTTTTGTGTGGGACTGTATCAAATGCCTTGCTAAAATCTAGGTAGGCCATGTCGACAGCCCCTCCCTGGTCTACTACTTTGGTCACCCAGTCA
The DNA here is from genome assembly GCA_016271365.2 of Neoceratodus forsteri. Taxonomy (NCBI): domain Eukaryota; kingdom Metazoa; phylum Chordata; order Ceratodontiformes; family Ceratodontidae; genus Neoceratodus; species Neoceratodus forsteri. The sequence goes on from CM028133.1 coordinate 71,869,134, forward strand.
AAGAAATCAATTAGATTCGTCTAATGGCGTTCCATTCTAGCTTTAAAAAAACAAACAATTTATTTACAAAAAAAATGAAGTTCTTGCTTTAAAAAAGGATAGTCCCAGGGTTAGCAGTGTTGATAAACATCTATAACGAAGCAAGGTAAAATGGAGACCAGTAGGAAGAAGTCAGTGAGGCTGAGATCCTCCAATCAGAGTGTTGGTGTTTAAAATTCAGAATGTCCAAAGGCACCAAATGCCAATGTACCTGAGCTGGTATACGGCTTTAGACTGTTTCTGTAGATTTCTGGGTCCTGAAACGAACCGAAGTTCAAAGGATCCCAGGCAGCAGTTTCAACAGCGGAAGAAAGCCTCAGGGTCTGGTAATTTGCAGTAGCAGAATTGTGGGTTGCGTCCCAGGACAGGCATGTAGCTTTTCCTCTGGTGGCTAGCTGCAAGTCCCAGGAGGGCACGACACACCTGAGGGGGAGAGGAAAGGAGATGGATTAAGTAGGGGCAGGCAGGGGAGGTGTGGTTAACTCAAACAAAGAAACAGGAGGGTCACTATTATTTCTAATGATGAGGCTAAACTGCAAAGTGGGTAATAGAAAAAGGGAAGAGACTTAAGTGGGTTAGGAGGCAGACAGGTGGCAAAGCGAGAGGCAAGAATAGGGCTTTAAATTTAGAATGCTAGGCAGTACACTGAAAAGTTTGGTCAATTTAAAACTACAGTTTTACACAGAAATTAATTCTAAAAAGGATTCATCTGTTCACTTAGAAAAATAGGCAGTGCAGTACAGGTCTAATAATATCAGGACTCTACAGTTTTACACTCAGAATAAATAATAAAAAGATTAGGCTGTAGATTTAGGATATTAAGGAGTGCATTAAAAGGTCAACTTGAAACTCTTCAACCTTTCGCAGAGAATTAATTCTAAAGAGGGATGAGGGATCACAGTGCATTCTGAGCAGATAAAACACTTTAAACAATGGCACTGTAACACTGAATGGACTAAACTGGATTGATACATGAGGAAAGAAACAGTGGGGGGGCTCTCATGCCATTCTAGCTTAACAAAAACATACAATTTCTTTACAAAAAAAATTTAATTCATGCATTACAAAAAGGGATAGTCCAATGATCAGCAGCGCTGATAAAGGTCTCTAATGAAGCAAGATAAAATGGAAACCAGCAGAAAAAGGTCAGTGAGGCTGAGATCCTCCAATCAGAGTGTTGGTGCTTAAAATTCAGAATGTCCAAAAGGGCCAAAGACCAATGTACCTGAGAGGTATACGGCTTTTGGCTGTTTCTTTAGATTTCTGGGCCCTGCAATGAAACGGAGTTTGGAGGATCATGGGCAGCAGTTTCAACAGTGGAAGAAAGCCTCAGGGTCTGCTTAATTGTGGTAGCAGAATCATGGGTTGCTTCCCAGGACAGGCTTGTAGCTTTTCCTCTGATGGCGAGGCATGAGTCACAGGTGGGCACAACACTCCTGAGGGGGGAGAGGAAGGGAGATGGATTAAGTAGGGGCAGGCAGGGGAGGTGTGGTTAACTCAAACAAAGAAACAGGATGGTCACTATTATTTCTAAGGAGGAGGCTAAACTACAAAGTGGGTAATAGAAACAGGAAGGAGACGTAAGTGGGTTATAGGGCAGACAGGTGGCAAAGTGAGAGGCAAGGATTGGGCTTTAAATTTAGAATGCTAGGCAGTACACTGAAAAGTCTGGTCAATTTAAAACTACAGCTTTACACAGAAATTAATTCTAAAAAGGATTCGACTGCTCATTTAGAGTAATAGACAGTGCAGTACAGGTCTAATAATCTGAAGCCTCTACAGCTTTACACTCAGAATTAATAATACAAAGTTTTATGGTGTAGTTTTTCTCATATTAAGTAGTGCATTAACAGGTCAACTTAAAACTCTTCAACCGTTGGCAGAGAATTAATTCTAAAGAAGCATGTAATCACAGTGCATTCAGAGCAGGTAAAGCTCTTTAAACAATGGCAGTGTAACACTGAATGGCTGAAACTGGATTGATATATGAGGAGAGAAACAGTGGGGGAGGGGGCCTCTCATGACATTCTGGCTTTACAACAATGAACAATTTATTTTCAAAAAAGGAATTGAAATTCTTGCTTTACAAAAAAAGATAGTTCCAGGGTCAGCAGCGCTGATAAATCTCTCTAATGAAGCAAGGTAAAATGGACACCAGCAGTAAGAAGTCAATGAGGCTGAGATACTCCTATCAGAGTGTAGGCGCTAAAAATTCAATATGTCCAAAAACACCAAATACCAATGTACCTGAGGAGGTATACGTCTTTTGGCTGTTTCTGTAGATAACTGGGCACTGCAATGAACTGGAGTTTAGAGGTTTCCAGGAAGCAGTTTCAACAGGGGAAGAAAGCCTCAGGGTCTTCTAATTTGCAGTAGCAGAATTGTGGGTTGCTTCCCAGGACAGGCTAGTAGCTTTTCCTCTGGTGTTGATTTGCGAGCCCCATGTGTGCAACGACACACCTGAGGGGGAGAGGAAAGGAGATGGATTAAGTAGGGGCAGGCAGGGGAGGTGTGGTTAACTTAAACTAAGAAATAGGGCGGTCACTATTATTTGGAAAGAGGAGGCTAAACTACAAAGTGGGTAGTAGAAACAGGGAGGAGACTTAAGTGGCTTAGAGGGCAGACAGGTGGCAAAGTGAGAGGCAAGGACTGGGCTTTAAGTTTAGAAAGCATGGTAGTACACTGAAAAGTCTGGTCTAATTAAAACTACAGCTTAACAAAGAAATTAATTCTGAAAAGGATTCAACTGTTCACTTAGAATAATAGACAGTGTAGTTCAGGTCAAATAATCTCAAGACTCTACAGTTTTACACTCAGAATTAATAATAAGAAGGATTAGGCTGCAGTTTTAGGATATTAGGGAATGCATTAAAAGGTCAACTTAAAACTCTTCAGCCTTTTACAGAGAACTAATTCCAAAGAGGAATGTAATTACAGTGCATTCAGAGCAGATAAATCAATTTAAACAATGGCAGTGTAACACGGGATGGCCTAATCTGGATTGATAGATGAGGAAAGAAACAGTTGGTGGAGGCCCTTCATGCCATTCTAGCTTTACAAAAACTAACAATTCCTTTACAAAAAAAAAAATGAAATTCTTGTTTTACAAAAATGGATAGTCCCAGGGTCAGCAGCGCTGACAAATGTCTATAATGAAGCAAGGTAAAATTGAGACCAGCAGGAAGAAGTCAGTGAGGCTGAGATCCTCCAATCAGAGTGTTTTTGCTTAAAATTCAGAATGTCCAAAGGCACCAAATACCAATGTGCCTCAGCTGGTATACGGCTTTAGACTGTTTCTGTAGATTTCTGGACCCTGAAATGAACTGGAGTTCAGAGGATCCCAGGCGGCAGTTTTAACAGTGGAAGAAAGCCTCAGGGTCTGCTAATTTTCAGTAGCAAAATCGTGTGTTGCGTCCTAGGACAGGCATATAGCTTTTCCTCTGGTGGCCAGGTGCAAGTCCCAGGTGGGCACGACACACCTGATGGGGGGAGGACAGGAGATGGATTAAGAAGGGGCAGGCATGGGAGGTGTGGTTAACTCAAACCAAGAAACAGCGTTTTCACTATTATTTGGAAGGAGGAGGCAAAATTACAATGTGGATAATAGAAAAAGGGAAGAGACTTAAGTGGGTTAGGAGGCAGACAGGTGGCAAAGCAAGAGGCAGGGATAGGACTTTAAATTTAGAATGCTAGGCAGTACACTGAAAAGTCTGGTCAATTTAAAACTACATCTTTTCACAGAAAATAATTCTAAAAAGGAATCATCTGTTCCCTTAGAATAATAAACAGTGCAGTACAGGTCTAATAATCTCAAGACACTACAGTTTTACACTCAGAATTAATAATAAGGATTAGGCTGAAGTTTTATTATATAAAGGAGTGCATTAAAAGGTCAACTTAAAACTCTTCAGCCTTTCGCAAAGAATTAATTCTAAAGAGGGATGTGATCACGGTGCATTCAGAGCAGGTAAATCACTTTAAACAATTGCAGTGTAACACTGAATGGCCTAAACTGGATTGACAGTGAGGAGAGAAACAGTGGGGGGAGGGACTTTCATGCCATTCTAGCTTTACAAAAACTAGCAATTTCTTTATAAAAAAAAAATTAAATTCTTGCTTTGCAAAAAAAGATAGTCCCAGGGTCAGCAGCGCTGATAAACATCTCTAATGAAGCAAAGTAAAATGGACACCAGAAGGAAGAAGTCAGTGAAGCTGAGATATTCCAATCAGAGAGTTGTGCTGAAAATTCAGAATGTCCAAAGGCGCCAAATGCCAACATACCTGAGGAGGAATACAGCTTTTGGCTGTCCCTGTCAATTTCTGGGCCTGCAACGAACCAGAGTTCAGAGAATCCTGGGCAGCATTTTCAACAGGGGAAGAAAGCCTCAGGGTGCGCTAATTTGCAGTAGCAGAATCGTGGGTTGCTTCTTAGGACAGGCTTGTAGCTTTTCTGCTGGAGGTGAGCTGTGAGCCCCAGGTGGGCACGACACACCTGAGGGGACAGAAAAGGGGATGGATTAAGTAGGGGCAGGCAGGGGAGGTGTGGTTAACTCAAACAAAGAAAAAATGTGGTCACTATTATTTGGAAGGAGGAGGCTAAACTACAAAGTGGGTAATAGAAACCAGGAGGAGACGTAAGTAGGTTAGAAGACAGACTGGTGGCAAAGTGAAAGGCAAGGATTGGGCTTTAAATTTAGAATGCTAGGCAGTACACTGAAAAGTCTGGTCAATTTAAAACTACAACTTTACAGAGAAATTAATTCTAAAAAGGATTCAACTGTTCACTTAGAATAATAGACAGTGCAGTACAGATCTAATAATCTCAAAACTCTACAGTTTTACACTCAGAATTAATGAAAAGTATAAGGTTGAAGTTTTAAGATATTAAGGAGCACATTAAAAGGTCAACTTAGAACTCTTCAGCTTTTTGCAGAGAATTAATTCTAAAGAGGGATGTAATCACAGTGCATTCAGAGAATGTAAATCACTTTAAACACTGACTTGCCTAAACTGGATTGATAGATGGGGAGAGAAACAGTTGGGGGGGGGCTTTCATGCCATGCTAGCTTTACAAAAACAAACAATTTCTTTAGAAAAAAAATGAAATTCTTACTTTCCAAAAAAGGATAATCCCAGGGTCTGCAGTGATGATAAACGTCTCTAATGAAGCAAGGTAAAATGGAGATCAGCAGAAGAAGTCAGTGAGGCTGAGATCCTCCAATCATAGAGTTGGTGCTGAAAATTCAGAATGTCCATAGACACCAAATACCAGTGTACCTTTAGGGGTATACAGCTTTTGGATGTTTCTGTAGATTTCTGGGCCCTGCAATAAACCAGAGTTCAGAGGATCCCAGGTGGCAGTTTCAACATTGGAAGAAAGCCTCAAGGTTTGCTAATTTGCAGTAGCAGAATTGTGGGTTGCTTCCCAGGGCAGGCTTGAAGCTTTTCTTCGGGCGGCGAGGTGCAAGCCCCAGGTGGGCACAACACACCTAAGGAAGGAGAGGAAAGAAGATGGATTAAATAGGGGAAAGCAGGGGAGCTGTGGTTAACTCAAACAAAGAAACAGGGTGGTCACTATTATTTGGAAGGAGGAAGCATAACTACAAAGTGGGAAATAGAAAAGTGGAGGCTTAAGTGGGTTAGAAAGCAGACAGGTGGCAAAATGAGAGGCAAGAATTGGGCTTTAAATTTAGAATGCTAGGCAGTACACTGAAAAGTCTGGTCAATTTAAAACTACAGCTTTACACAGAAATTAATTCTAAAAAGTATTCAACTGTTCACTTAGAATAATAGGCAGTGCAGGTCAGGTCTAATAATCTCAAGACTGTACAGTTTACACTCAAATTAATAATAAAAGGATTTGGCTGTAGTTTTAGGATATTAAGAGTGCATTAAAGGTCAACTTAAAACTCTTCAGAATTTCACAGAGAATTAATTCTAAAGAGAGATGTAATCACAGTGCATTCAGAGCAGGTAAATCAATTGAAACAATGGCAGTGTAACACTGGATGGCCTAAACCGGATTGATAGATGAGGAGAGAAACAGTGGGTGGTGGGCTTTTCATGCCATTTTAGCTATATGAAAATGAACATTTTATTTACAAAAAAAAATGACATTCTTGCTTTACAGAAAAGGATAGTCCCAGGGTCAGCAGTGCTGATAGACATCTCTAATGAAGCAAGGTAAAATGGAGACCAGTAGGAAGAAGTCAGTGAGGCTGAGATCCTCCAATCAGAGTGTTGGTGCTGAAAATTCAGAATGTCCAAAGGCACCAAAAGACCAATGTACCTGAGGGGGTATACCACTTTTGGCTCTTTCTGTACATTTCTTGGCCCTGAAATGAACCGTTATTTGAGAGAATCATGGGTGACAGTTTCAACAGGGAAGAGAGCTTCAGGGTCTGCTTATTTGCAGTAGCAGAATGGTGGGTTGCTTCCCTGGACAGACTTGTAGCTTTTCCTCTGGTGGCGAGGTACAAGCCCCAGGCGGGCTCAAAACTCCTGAGGGGCAGAGGAAAGGAGATGGATTAAGTAGGGGCAGTCAGGGGAGGTGTAGTTAACTCAAATAAAGAAACAGGGTGGTCACTATTATTTGAAAGGAGGAGGATAAACTAAAAAGAGGATAACAGAAACAGAGGGGATATGTAAGTGGCTTAGAGAGCAGACAGGTGGCGAAGCGAGAGGCAAGGACTGGGCTTTAAATCTAGAATGCTAGGCAGTACACTGAAAAGTCTGGTCAATTGAAAACTACAGCTTTACACAGAAATTCATTCTAAAAAGAATTTATCTGTTCACTTAGAGTAACAAACAGTGCAGTACAGGTCTAATAATCGTAACACTCTACAGTTTCACACTCAGAATTAAAAATAAAAAGGATTATGGTGTAGTTTTTCTGATATTAAGGAGTGCATTAAAAGGTCAACTTAAAACTCTTCAACCTTTCGCAGATAAATTCTAAAGAGGGATATAATCACAGTACACTGAAAACTCTGGTCAATTTAAAACTGCAGCTTTACACAGAAATTATTTCTAAAAAGGATTCAACTGTTTACTTAGAATAATGGACAGTGCAGTGCAGGTCTAATAATCTCAAGACTCTACAGTTTTACACTCAGAATTAATAATAAAAAGGATTAGGTTGTAGTTTTAGGATATTAGGGAGTGCATCAAAAGGTCAATTTAAAACTCTTCATCCATTTACAGATAATTAATTCTAAAGAGGGATGTAATCACAGTGCATTCAGAGCATGTAAATCAATTTAAACAATGGCAGTGTAACACTGGATGGCCTAAACTGGATTGATAGATGAGTAGAGAACAGTGGGGGGGAGGGGGTCTTTCATGCCATTCTAGCTTTACAAAAACAAAGAATTTCCTTACAAAAAAAAATGAAATTCTTGCTTTACAAAAAAGGATAGTCCCAGGGTCAGCTGCACTGATAAACGTCTCTAATGAAGCAAGGTAAAATGGAGACCAGCAGGAAGAAGTCAGTGAGGCTGAGATCCTCCTATCAGAGTGTTGGCGCTTAAAATTCAGAATGTCCAAAGGCACAAAAATGACAACGTAGCCGAGGGGGTATATGGCTTTTGACTCTTTCTGTAGAATTCTGGGCCCTGCAATGTACTGGAGTTCAGAGGATCCCAGGCAGCAGTTTCAACAGGGGATAGAAAGCCCCAAGGTCTGCTAATTTGCAGTAGCAGAATCATGGTTGCTTCCCACTCCAGGTTTGAAGCTTTTCTTCTGGTAGCAAGGTGCGAGCCCCAGGTGGGTGCAACACACCTGCAGGGGAAGAGGAAAGGAGAGGTGTGGTTAACTCAAAGAATCAGGATGGTGAGAATTATTTTTAAGGAGGAGGCTGAACTACAAAGTGGGTAATAGAAACAGGGAGGAGATGTAAGTGAGTTAGAGGGCAGACATGTGGCAAAGCGAGAGGCAAGGATTGGGAATAAATTTAGAATGCTAGGCAGTATACTGAAAAGTCTGGTCAATTTAAAACTGCAGCTTTACACAGAAATTAATTCAAAAAACTATTCAACTGTTTACTTAGAATAATAGGCAGTGCAGTGCAGGTCTAATAATCGTAAGACTCTACAGTTTTACACTCAGAATTAATAATAAAAAGGATTAGGTTGTAGTTTTAGGATATTAGGGAATGCATTAAAAGGTCAACTTAAAACTCTTCATCCATTTACAGATAATTAATTCTAAAGTGGGATGTAATCACAGTGCATTCAGAGCATGTAAATCAATTTAAACATTCGCAGTGTAACACTGGATGGCCTAAACTGGATTGATAGATGAGGAGAGAACAGAGCGGGGAGTTGACCTTTCATGCCATTCTAGTTTTCCAAAAACAAACAATTTCTTTACTAAAAAAAATGAAATTCTTGCTTTACAAAAAAGGATAGTCCCAGGGTCAGCTGTGCTGATAAACATCTCTAATGAAGCAAGGCAAAATGGATACCAGCAGGAAGAAGTCATTGAGGCTGAGATCCTCCCATCAGAGTGTTGGCGCTTAAAATTCTGAATGTTCAGAAGGCACAAAAATACCAACGTACAGTACCTGAGAGGGTATATGGCTTTTGACTGTTTCTGTAGAATTCTGGGCCATGCAAAGAACCAGAGTTTGGAGAGTCCAGCGAGGCAGTTTCAATAGGGGAAGAAAGCCTCAGGGTCTGCTAATTTGCAGTAGCAGAATTGTGGTTGCTCCCAGGACAGGCTTGAAGCTTTTCTTCGGGCGGCGAGGTGCGAGCCCAAGGTGGGCACAACACACCTAATGAGGGAGAGGAAAGAAGATGGATTAAATAGGGGTAAGCAGGGGAGCTGTGGTTAACTCAAACAAAGAAACAGGGTGGTCACTATTATTTGGAAGGACGAAGCATAACTACAAAGTGGGAAATAGAAAAGTGGAGGCTTAAGTGGGTTAGAAAGTAGACAGGTGGCAAAACGAGAGGCAAGAATTGGGCTTTAAATTTAGAATGCTAGGCAGTACACTGAAAAGTCTGGTCAAATTAAAACTACAGCTTTACACAGAAATTAATTCTAAAAAGTATTCAACTGTTCACTTAGAATAATAGGCAGTGCAGGTCAGGTCTAATAATATCAAGACTGTACAGTTTTACACTCAGAATTAATAATAAAAAGGATTTGGCTGTAGTTTTAGGATATTAAGGAGTGCATTAAAAGGTCAACTTAAAACTCTTCAGAATTTCACAGAGAATTAATTCTAAAGAGAGATGTAATCACAGTGCATTCAGAGCAAGTAAATCAATTGAAACAATGGCAGTGTAACACTGGATGGCCTAAACTGGATTGATAGATGAGGAGAGAAACAGTGGGTGGTGGGCTTTTCATGCCATTCTAGCTATATGAAAATGAACATTTTATTTACAAAAAAAAAATGACATTCTTGCTTTACAGAAAAGGATAGTCCCAGGGTCAGCAGTGCTGATAGACATCTCTAATGAAGCAAGGTAAAATGGAGACCAGTAGGAAGAAGTCAGTGAGGCTGAGATCCTCCAATCAGAGTGTTGGTGCTGAAAATTCAGAATGTCCAAAGGTGCCAAAAGATCAATGTACCTGAGGGGGTATACCACTTTTGGCTCTTTCTGTACATTTCTTGGCCCTGAAATAAACTGGAATTCAGAGAATCACGGGTGACAGTTTCAACAGGGAAGAGAGCTTCAGGGTCTGCTTATTTGCAGTAGCAGAATCATGGATTGCTTCCCAGGACAGGCTTGTACCTTTTCCTCTATTGCAAGGTGCAAGCCACAGGTGGGCGTGACACACCTGAGGGGGAGAGGAAAGGAAATGAATTAAGTCGGGACAACAGGGGAGGTGTTGTTAACTCAAACAAAGAAACATGGTGGTCACAATTATTTGGAAGGAGGAGGCTAAACTACTAAGTGAGTAATAGAAACAGGGAGGAGACGTAAGTGGCCTAGAGGGAAAACAGGTGGAGAAGTGAGAGGCAAGGGTTGGTCTTTAAATTTAGATTGCCGCGCAGTTCACTGAAAAGTCAGCTCAATTAAAAACTACAGCTTTACACAGAAATTAATTCTTAAAAGGATTCAACTGTTCACTTAGAAAAAAAGACAGTGCAGTACAGATCTAATAATCTCAAAACTCTACAGTTTTACACTGAGAATTAATAATTAAAAGGATAAGGCTGTACTTTTAGGATATTAAGGAGTGCTTTAAAAGGTCAACTTAAAATTCCTCAGCCTTTCACAGTGAATTAATTCTAAAGAGGGATGTAAACACAGTGCATTCAGAGCAGGTATATCACTTTAAACAATAGCAATGTAACAGTGAATGGCCTAAACTTGATTGATAGATCGGGAGAGAAACTGTGGGGGGGCCTTTTATGCCTTTCTAGCTTTTCAAAAATGAACAAATTCTTTACAAAAAAAAAGAAATTCTTGCTTTACAAAAAAGGATAGTCCCAGGGTCAGTAGTACTGATAAACATCTCAAAGATAGTGAGGTCAAATGGAGACCAGCAGGAAGAAGTCAGTGATGCTGAGATTCTCCAATCAAAGTGTTGGCGCTGAAAATTCAGAATGTCCCAAAGGTGCCAAATACCAACGTATCTGACGGGGTATATGGCTTTAGGCTCTTTCTTTAGATTTCTGGACCCTGCAATGAACTGGAGTTTGGATTGTCCAGGGCAGCAGTTTGAACAGGGGAAGAAAGCCTCAGGGTCTGCTAATTTGCAGTAGCAGACTCGTGGGTTGCTTCCCAGGACAGGCTTGTAGCTTTTCCTCTGGTGGCTAGGTGCGAGCCCTAGATGGGTATGACACACCTGAGCTGGACAGGAAAGGAGATGGATGAAGTAGGGGCATGCAGGGGAGGTGTGGTTAACTCAAACAAAGAAGAAGGGTGGTCACTATTATTTGGAAGGAGAAGGCTAAATTACAAAGCTGGTAATAGAAATAGGGTGGAGACGTAACAGGGTTAGAGGGCATACAGGTGGCAAAGCAAGAGGCAAGGATTGGTCTTTAAATTTAGAATGCTAGGCAGTACACTGAAAAGTCTGGTCAAATTAAAATTACAGCTTTACACAGAAATTGATTCTAAAAAAGAATCAACTGTTCACTTAGAATAATAGACAGTGCAGTACTGGTCTAATAATCTCAAGACCCTACAGTTTTACACTCAGAATTAATAATAAAAAGTATTGGGCTGTAGTTTTAGCATATTAAAGAGTCCATTAAAAGGTCAACTTAAAACTTAGCAGCCTTTCACAGAGAATGAATTCTAAAGAGGGATGTAATCACAGTGCATTCAGAGCAAGTAAATGATTTTAAACAATAGCAGTGTAACCCGGAAAGACCTAAACTGGATTGATAGATGAGGAGAGAAACAGTGTGGGGGGTCTTTCATGCCTTTCTAGCTTTTCAGAAACGAACAATTTCTTTACAAAAAAAATGAAATTCTTGCATTACAAAAAAGGATAGTCCCAGGGTCAGTATCACTGATAAATGTCTCTAAGTAAGTGAGGTAAATGGAGACTAGCAGGAAGAAGTCAGAGAGGCTGAGATCCTCTAATCAGAGTGTTGGCACTGAAAATTCAGAGTGTCCAACGGTGCCAAATACCAACGTACCTGAGGTGGTATATGGCTGTAGGCTATTTCTTTAGATCTCTGGGCCCTGCAACGAACCAGAGTTTGGATTCTTCAGGGTGGCAGTTTCTACAGGGGAAGAGAGCCTCAGGGTCTGCTAATTTGCAGTAGCAGAATCATGGGTTGCTTCCCAGGACAGGTTTGTAGCTTTTCCTCTCACTGCGAGGTGCAAGCCCCTGGTGGGCATGACACATCTGTGGGTGAGTGGAAAGGAGATGGATGAAGAAGGGGCAGGCAGGGGAGGTGTGGTTAACTCAAACTAAGAAACAGGGTGGTCACTCTTACTTGTAAGGAGGAGGTTAAACTACAAAGTTGGTAATAGAAACAGGGAGGAGACGTAAGTGGGTTAGAGTGCAGACAGGTGGCAAAGCGAGAGGAAAGGATTGGTCTTTAAATTTAGAATGTTATCCAGTACCCTGGAAAGTCTGGTCAATTTAAAACTACAGCTTTACACAGAAATTAATTGTAAAAATGATTCAAATGTTCTCTTAGAATAAAAGACAGTGTAGAACAGGTCTAATAATCTCTAGACTCTACAGTTTTACACTCAGAATTAATAATAAAAAGGATTAGGCTGTAGTTTTAGAATATTAAGGAGTGCATTAAAAGGTCAACTTAAAACTCTTCAGCCTTCCGCAGAGAATTAATTCTAAAGAGGGAAGTAATCACAGTGCATTCAGAGCAGGTAAATCACTTTAAACAATTGCAGTGTAGCACTGGATGGCCTAAACTGGATTGATAGAAGAGGACAGAAACAGTGAGGGGATAATTTCCTGCCATTCTAGCTTTACAAAAATGAACAATTTACTTACAAAAAAAGAGAAATTCTTGCTTTACAAAAATGAATATTCCCAGGGTCAGCAGTGCTGATAAATATCTCTAATGAAGCAAGGTAAAATGGAGACCAGCAGGCTGAAGTCAGTGAGGCTGAGATCCTCCAATAAGAGTGTTGGTGCTGAAAATTCACAATGTCCAAATTTGCCAAAAACCAATGTACCCGAGGGGGTATACGGCTTTAAGCTGTTTCTTTAGATTTCTGGACCCTGCAAGGAACCAGAGTTTGGAGGGTCCAGGGCCACAGTTTGAACAGGTGAAGACAGCCCCAGGGTCTGCTAATTTGCAGTAGCAGACTCATGGGTTGTTTCAAAGGACAGGCTTGTAGCTTTTCCTCTGGTGGCGAGGTGCGAGCCCCAGGTGGGCATAACACACCTGAGCTGGTGTGGAAAGGAGATGGATGAAGTAGGGGCAGGCAGTGGAGGTGTCATTACCTCAAACAAAGAAGCAGGGTGGTCACTATTATTTGGAGGGAGAAGGTTAAACTACAAAATGGGTAATAGAAACAGGTAGGAGAAGTAAGTGGGTTAGAGGGCATACAGGTGGCAAAGTGAGAGGCAAGGATTGGTCTTTAAAGTTAGAATGCTAGGCAGTACACTAAAAAGTCTGTTCAATTTAAAACTACAGCTTTATTCAGAAAATAATTCTAAAAATGATTCAGCTGTTCACTTAGAATAATAGACATTGCAGTACAGGTCTAATAATCTCAAGACTCTACAGTTTTACACTCAGAATTAATAATAAAAAGGATTAGGCTGTAGTTTTACGATATTAAGGAGTGCATTAAAATGTCAACTTAAAACTCATCAGTCTTTGGCAGAGAATTAATTCTAAAAAGGGATGTAATCACAGTTCAATCAGAGCAGGTAAATCACTTTTAACAATAGTGGTGTAACACTGAATGGCCTAAACTTGATTGATAAGATAAGGAGACAAATGGGGGGGGGGGGGCTTTCATGCCTTTCTAGCTTTACAAAAATGAACAATTTCTTCACCAAAAAAAATAAAGGAAATTCTTGGAAAATGAGGGGGTCCACAGCTTTTGGATGTTTCTGTAGATTTCTGGGCCTGGCAATGAACTGTAGTTCGGAGGATTTTGGGCTGCATTTTCAAAAGGGGAAGAAAGCCTCAGGGTCTGCTTATGAGCAATAACAAAATCATGTGTTGCTTTCAGGACAGGCTTGTAGCTTTTCCTCTGTCAGCGAGGTGCAAGCCACAGGTGGGCATGACACACCTGAGGGGGAGAGGAAAGGTAATGGATTAAGTAGGGGCAACAGGGGAGGTGTTGTTAACTCAAACAAAGAAACATGGTGGTCACTATTATTTGGAAGAAGAAGGCTAAACTACAAAGTGAGTAATAGAAAAGGAGGAGATGTAAGTGGGTTAGAGGGCATACAGGTGGGGAAGGGAAGGCAAGAATTGGGCTTTAAATTTAGAATGCTAGGCAGTTCACTGAAAAGTCTGGTCAATTTAAAACTACAGCTTTACACAGAAATTAATTCTAAATAGGATTCAACTGTTCATTTAGAATAATAGACGGTGCAGTACAGGTCTAATAATCTCAAGACTCTACTGTTTTACATAGATAATTAATAATTAAAAGGATTCAGCTGTACTTTTAGGATATTAAGGAGTGCTTTAAAAGGTCATTTTAAAATTCATCAGCCTTTCACAGAGAATTAATTCTAAAGAGGGATGTAAACACAGTGCATTCAGAGCAAGTAAATCACTTTAAACAATAGCAGTGTAACACTGAATGGCCTAAACTTGACTTGATAGATGAGGAGAGAAACTGTGTGAGGGGCCTTTTATGCCTTTCTAGCTTTTCAAAAATGAACAAATTCTTTACAAAAAAAAATGAAATTCTTGCTTTACAAAAAAGGATAGTCCCAGGGTCAGTAGCGCTGATAAACATCTCTGAGAAAGTGAGGTAAAATAGAGATCAGCAGGAAGAAGCCAGTGAGGCTGAGATCCTCCAATCAAAGTATTGGCACTGAAAATTCAGAATGTCCAAAGGCACCAAATACCAATGTACCTGAGGGGGTATACGGCTTTAGGCTCTTTCTTTAGATTTCTGGGCCCTGCAATGAACTGGAGTTGTATTGTCTGATTCAGCAGTTTGAACAGGGGAAGAAAGCCTCAGGGTCTGCTAATTTGCAGTAGCAAACCCGTAGGTTGCTTCCCAGGACAGGCTTGTAGCTTTTCCTCTGGTGGCTAGATGCGAGACCCAGGTGGGCACGACACACCTGAGCTGGAGAGGAAAGGAGATGGATGAAGTAGGGGCTGGCAGGGGTGGTGTGGTTAACTCAAACAAAGAAGAAAGTTGGTCACTATTATTTGGAAGGAGAAGGCTGAACTACAAAGTTGATAATAGAAACAGGGAGGAGACGTAACTGGGTTAGGGGTCATGCAAGTGGCAAAGCGAGAGGCAAGGATTGGTCTTAAAATTTAGAATGCCAGGCAGTACACTGAAAAGTCTGGTCAATTTAAAACTACAGCTTTACACAGAAATTAATAATGAACCGTATTTCGGAGGATTTTGGGCGGCATTTTCAACAGGCGAAGAAAGCCTCAGGGTCTGCTTATTTGCAATAGCAGAATTGTGGGTTGCTTCCCAGGACAGGCTTGTAGCTTTTCCTCTGTTGGTGAGTTGCAAGCAGCAGGTGGGCACCATTCACCTGAGGGGGAGAGGAAAGCAAATGGATTAAGTAGGGGCAACAGGGGAGGTGTGGTTAACTCAATCAAAGAAACCTGGTGGTCGCTATCATTTGGAAGAAGGAGGCTAAACTACAAAGAGGGTAATAGAAACAGTCAGAAGATGTTAGTGGTTTAGAGGGCAGACAGGTGGGGAAGTGAGAGGCAAGGATTGGGCTTTAAATTTATAATGGAGAGCAGTTCACTGAAAAGTCTGGTCAATTTAAAACTACAGCTTTACACACAAATTAATTCTAAAAGGGATTCAACTGTTCACTTAGAAAAACAGACAGTGCAGTACAGGTCTAAAAATCTCAAGACTCTACAGTTTTACACTAAGAAGTAATAATAAAAAGGATTAGGCTGTAGTTTTAGGATTCTATTGTGTTTCTTTAAAGGTCATCTTAAAATTCCTCAGCCTTTCACAGAGAATTAATTCTAAAGAGGGATGTAAACAAAGTGCATTCAGAGCAGGTAAATCACTTTAAACAAATAGCAGTGTAACTCTGAATGGCTTAAACTTGATTGATAAGATGAGGAGAAAACCGGGGGGGGGGGGGCGGTGGTTTTTCATGCCATTCTAGCTTTTCAAAAATGAACAATTTCTTCACCAAAAAAAATTAAATGAAATTCTTGCTTTACAAAAAAGGAAAGTCCCATTGTCAGTAGCGTTGATAAATGTCTCTAAGGAAGTGAGATACAATGGAGACCTGCAGGCATAAGTCAGTGAGGCTGAGATCCTCCAATCAGAGTGTTTGCGCTGAAAATTCAGAATGTCCAAAGGTGCCAAATACCAACATACATGAGGGGGTCTACAGCTTTTGGCTGTTTCTGTAGATTTCTTGGCCCAGCAATGAACTGTAGTTCAGAGGATTTTGGGCGGCATTTTCAACAGGGGAAGAAAGCCTCAGGGTCTGCTTATTTGCAATTGCAGAATCGTGGGTTGCTTCCCAGGACAGGGTTGTAGCTTTTCCTCTGTCAGTGAGGTGCGAGACCCAGGTGGGCATGACACACCTGAGGGGGGAGAGGAAAGGACATGGATTAAGCAGGGGCAGGCAGGGGAGGTGTGGTTAACTCAATCAAAGAAGCAGGGTGGTCACTATTATTTGGAAGGAGAAGGCTAAACTACAAAGTAGGTAATAGAAACAGGGGGGAGACGTAAGTGGCTTAGAGGGCAGACAGGTGTGGAAGTGAGAGGCAAGGACTGGGCTTTAAATTTAGAATGCAGGGCAGTTCACTGAAAAGTCTGGTCAATTTAAAGCTACAGCTTTACACACAAATTAATTCTAAAAATGATTCAACTATTCACTTAGAAAAACAGATAGTGCAGTACAGGTCTAATAATCTCAAGACTCTACAGTTTTTCACTGAGAATTAATAATAAAAAGGAGATTAGGCTGCAGTTTTAGGATATTAAGGAGTGCTTTAAAAGGTCAACTTAAAATTCCTCAGCCTTTCACAGAGAATTAATTCTAAAGAGGGATGAAAACACACTGCATTCAGAGCAGGTAAATCACTTTAAACAATTGCAGTGTAACACTTAATGGCCTAAACTGGATTGATAGATGAGGAGAGAAACAGTGGGTGGTGGGCCTTTCATGCCATTCTAGCTATATAAAAATGAACATTTTCTTTACAAAAAAAAATGACATTCTTGCTTTATAGAAAAGGATAGTCCCAGGGTCAGCAGTGCTGATAGACATCTCTAATGAAGCAAGGTAAAATGAAGACCAGAAGGAAGAAGTCAGTGAGGTTGAGATCCTCCAATCAGAGTGTTGGTGCTGAAAATTCAGAATGTCCAAAGGTGCCAAAGACCACTGTACCTGAGAGGGTATACCACTTTTGGCTCTTTCTGTAGATTTCAGAGCCCTGCAATAAACCGGAATTCAGAGAAGCACAGGTGACAGTTTCAACAGGGAAGAGAGCCTCAGGGTCTGCTTATTTGCAGTAGCAGATTGGTGGGTTGCTTCCCAGGACAGGCTTGTAGCTTTTCCTCTGGTGGCGAGGTGCGAGCCCCAGGCGGGCACAAAACTCCTGAGGGGCAGAGGAAAGGAGATGGATTAAGTAGGGGCAGTCAGGGGAGATGTAGTTAACTCAAATAAAGAAACAGGGTTGTCACTATTATTTGAAAGGAGGAGGGTAAACTAAAAAGAAGATAACAGAAACAGAGAGGAGATGTAAGTGGCTTAGAGGGCAGACAGGTGGCGAAGCGAGAGGCAAGGATTGGGCTTTTAAATGTAGAATGCTAGGCAGTACACTGAAAGTCTGGTCAATTGAAAACTACAGCTTTACACAGAAATTCATTCTAAAAAGGATTCATCTGTTCACTTAGAGTAACAGACAGTTCAGTACAGGTCTAATAATCTCAAGACTCTACAGTTTCACACTCAGAATTAATAATAAAAAGGATTATGGTGTAGTTTTTCTGATATTAAGGAGTGCATTAAAAGGTCAACTTAAAACTCTTCAACCTTTTGCAGATAATAAATTCTAAAGAGGGATATAATTACAGTGCATTCAGAGCAGGTAAATCACTTAAAACAATGGCAGTGTAACATTGAATGGCCTAAACTGGATTGATAGATGAGGAGAGAAAGAGTGGAGGGGGCATCTCATGCCATTCTAGCTTTACAAAAATTAACAATTTCTTTAAAAAAATTAAAAAATAAAATTACTGCTTTCCAAAAAAGGATAGTCCTTGGGTCAGCAGCACTGATAAACGTCTCTAATGAAGCAAGGTAAAATGGAGACCAGTAGGAAGAAGTCAGTGAGGCTGAGATCCTCCAGTAAGAGTGTTGGTGCTGAAAATTTAAGATGTCCAGAGCTGCCAAAGATCAACATACCTGATGGGGTACACCACTTTTGGCTGTTTCTGTAGATTTCTGGGCCCTGCAATTATCCGGAATTCAGAGAATCACGGGCGACAGTTTCAACAGAGAAGAAAGCCTCAGGGTCTGCTTATTTGCAGTAGCAGAATTCTGGGTTGCTTCCCAGGACAGACTTGTAGCTTTTCCTCTGGTGGCGAGGTGCGAGCCCGAGGTGGGCACAACACTCCTGAGGGGGAGAGGAAGGGAGATGGATTACGTAGGAAAAGGCAGGGGAGGTGTAGTTAACTCAAAGAAACAGGATGGTCAATATTATTTTTAAGAAGAAGGCTAAACTACAAAGTGGGTATTAAAAACAGCGAGGAGACGTAAGTGGGTTAGAGGGCAGACAGGTGGCAAAGCAAGAGGCAAGGATTAGGAATAAATTTAGAATGCTAGGCAGTACACTGAAAACTCTGGTCAATTTAAAACTGCAGCTTTACATAGAAATTAATTCTAAAAAGGATTCAACTGTTTACTTGGAATAATGGACAGTGCAGTGAAGGTCTAATAATCTCAAGACTCTACAGTTTTACACTCAGAATTAATAATAAAAAGGATTAGGTTGTAGTTTTTGGATATTAGGGAGTGCATTAAAAGGTCAACTTAAAACTCTTCATCCATTTACAGATAATCGATTCTAAAGAGGGATGTAATCACAGTGCATTCAGAGCATGTAAATTAATTTAAACAATGGCAATGTAACAATGGATGGCCTAAACTGGATTGATAGATGAGTAGAGGACATTGGGGGGGGTCCTTTCATGCCATTCTAGCTTTACAAAACAAACAATTTTTTTACAAAAAAAAAGAAATTCTTGCTTTACAAAAAAGGATAGTCCCAGGGTCAGCTGCACTGATAAATGTCTCTAATGAAGCAAGGTAAAATGGAGACCAGCAGGAAGAAGTCAGTGAGGCTGAGATCCTCCAGTCAGAGTGTTGGAGCTTAAAATTCAAAATGTCCAAAGGCACAAAAATGCCAACGTACCTGAGGGGGTCTACGGCTTTTGACTGTTTCTGCAGAATTCTGGGCCCTGCAATGTACCCGACTTTAGAGGATCCCAGGTGGCAGTTTCAACAGGGGAAGAAAGTCCCAAGGTCTGCTAATTTGTTGTAGCAGAATTGTGGTTGCTTCTCACTACAGGTTTGAAGCTTTTCTTCTGGTGGTGAGGTGCGAGCCCCAGGTGGGCGCAATACACCTGAGGGGGGGAGAGGAAAGGAGAGGTGTGGTTAACTCAAAGAATCAGGATGGTGAGCATTATTTTTATGGAGGATGCTAAACTACAAAGTGGGTAATAGAAACAGGGAGGAGAAGTAAGTGGGTTAGAGGGCAGACATGTGCCAAAGTGAGAGGCAAGGATTGGGAATAAATTTAGAATGCTAGGCAGTACACTGTAAAGTCTGGTCAATTTAAAACTGCTGCTTTACACAGAAATTAATTCTAAAAAGGATTCAACTGTTTACTTAGAATAATAGGCAGTGCAGTACAGGTCTAATAATCGCAAGACTCTACAGTTTTACACTCAGAATTAATAATAAAAAGGATTAGGTTGTAGTTTTAGGATATTAGGGAGTGCATTAAAAGGTCAACTTAAAACTCTTCATCCATTTACAGATAATTAATTCTAAAGTAGGATGTAATCACAGTGCATTCAGAGCATGTAAATCAATTTAAACATTGGCAGTGTAACACTGGATGGCCTAAACTGGATTGATAGATGAGGAGAGAACAGAGGGGGGAGGGAACCTTTCATGCCATTCTAGCTTTATTAAAACAAACAATTTCTTTACAAAAAAAATGAAATTCTTGCTTTACAAAAAAGGATAGTCCCAGGGTCAGCTGTGCTGATAAACATCTCTAATGAAGCAAGGCAAAATGGATACCAGCAGGAAGAAGTCAGTGAGGCTGAGATCCTCCTATCAGAGTGTTGGTGCTTAAAATTTAGAATGTCCAAAAGGGCCAAATACCAACGTACCTGAGCGGGTATATGGCTTTTGGCTGTTTCTCTAGATTTCTGGGCCCTGCAATGAAGTGGAGTTTGGAGGATCCTGGGCAGCAGTTTCAACAGTGGAAGAAAGCCTCAGGGTCTGCTTAATTGTAGTAGCAGAATCGTGGGTTGCTTCCCAGGACAGGCTTGTAGCTTTTCCTCTGGCGGCGAGGCATGAGCCCCAGGTGGGCACAACACTCCTGTGGGGGAGAGGAAGGGAGATGGATTACATAGGGGCAGGCAGGGGAGGTGTGGTCAACTCAAACAATGAAACAGGATGGTCACTATTATTTCTAAGGAGGAGGCTAAACTACAAAGTGGGTAATAGAAACAGGGAGGAGTCTTAAGAGGGTTAGAGGGCAGACAGGTGGCAAAGCAAGAGGCAAGGTTTGGGCTTTAAATTTAGAATGCTAGGCAGTACACTGAAAAATCTGGTCAATTTAAAACTGCAGCTTTACACAGAAATTAATTCTAAAAAGGATTCAACTACTCACAATAGACAGTGCAGTAGAGGTCTAATAATCTCAAGACTCTATAGTTTTACACTCAGAATTAATAATAAAAAGTTTTATGGTGTAGTTTTTCTCATATTAAGTAGTGCATTAACAGGTCAACTTAAAACTCTTCAACCTTTGGCAGAGAATTAATTCTAAAGAAGGATGTAATCACAGTGCATAAAGAGCAGGTAAAGCTCTTTAAACAATGGCAGTGTAACACTGAATGGCTGAAACTGGATTGATAGATGAGGAGAAAAACAGTGGGAGGGCCTCTCATGACATTATGGATTTACAACAATGAACAATTTCTTTACAAAAAAAATAGAAATTCTTGCTTTGCAAAAAAGGATAGTCCCAGGGTCAGCAGCGCTGATAAATCTCTCTAATGAAGCAAGGTAAAATGGACCCCAGCAGTAACAAGTCAGTGAGGCTGAGATACGCCAATCAGAGTGTTGGCACCAAAAATTCAATATGTCCAAAAACACCAAATACCAATGTAACTGAAGAGGTAT
The DNA here is from genome assembly GCA_016271365.2 of Neoceratodus forsteri. Taxonomy (NCBI): domain Eukaryota; kingdom Metazoa; phylum Chordata; order Ceratodontiformes; family Ceratodontidae; genus Neoceratodus; species Neoceratodus forsteri. The sequence continues at coordinate 71,890,185 of CM028133.1, forward strand.
ACGTCTTTTTCTGTTTCTGTAGATATTTGGGCACTGCAATAAACTGGAGTTAGGAGGTTTCCGGGAAGCAGTTTCAACAGGGGAAGAAAGCCTCAGGGTCTTCTAATTTGCAGTAGCAGAATTGTGGGTAGCTTCCCAGGACAGGCTAGTAGCTTTTCCTCTGGCAGTGATTTGCGAGCCCCATGTGTGCAACGACACACCTGAGGGGGAGAGGAAAGGAGATGGATTAAGTAGGGGCAGGCAGGGGAGGTGTGGTTAACTTAAACTAAGAAACAGGGTGCGCACTATTATTTGGAAAGAGGAGGCTAAACTACAAAGTGGGTAATAGAAACAGGGAGGAGACTTAAGTGAGTTAGAAGGCTGACAGATGGCAGTGCGTGAGGCAAGGATAGGGCTTTAAATTTAGAATGCTAAGCAGTACACTGAAAAGTTTGGTCAATTTAAAACTACAACTTTACACAGAAATTAATTCTAAAAAGGATTCATCTGTTCACTTAGAAAAATAGGCAGTGCAGTACAGGTCTAATAATATCAGGACTCTACAGTTTTACACTCAGAATTAATAATAAAAAGATTTGGCTGTAGTTTTAGGATGTTAAGGAGTGCATTAAAAGGTCAACTTAAAACTCTTCAGAATTTCACAGAGAATTAATTCTAAAGAGGGATGTAATCACAGTGCATTCAGAGCAGGTCAATCAATTTAAACAATAGCAGTGTAACACTGAATGGCCTAAACAGGATTGATAGATGAGGAGAGAAACAGTGTGGGGGGGGGGCTTTCATGCCTTTCTAGCTTTTCAAAAATGAACAATTTCTTTACAAAAAAAAAATGAAATTCTTATTTTACAAAAAAGGATAGTCCCAGGGTCAGTAGCGCTGATAAACATCTCTAAGAAAGTGAGGTAAAATAGAGACCAGCAGGAAGAAGTCAGTGAGGCTGAGATACTCCTATCTGAGTGTTGGCACTTAAAATTCAGAATGTCTAAAGGCACCAAATACTATATGTACCTGAGGTGGCATACAGCTTTAGACTGTTTCTGTTGATTTCTATGCCCTGCAATGAACCAGAGTTCAAAGGATCCCATGCAGCAGTTTCAACAGTGGAAGAAATCTTCAGGGTCTGCTTATTTGCAGTAGCAGAATCGTGGGTTGCTTCCCAGGACAGTCTTGTAGCTTTTCCTCTGGTGGCAAAGTTCGAGCCCCAGGTGGGCACGACTCACCTTAGGGGAAGAGGAAAGGAGATGCATGAAGTAGGGGCAGGCAGGGGAGGTGTGGTTAACTCAAACTATGAAACAGGGTGGTCACTATTACTTGTAAGGAGGAGGCTAAACTACGAAGCAAGTAATATAAACAGGGAGAAGATGTAAGTGGGTTAGAGAGCACACAGGTGGCAAAGCGAGAGGCAAGGACTGGGCTTTTAAATTTAGAATGCTATTCGGTACCCTGGAAAGTCTGGTCAATTTAAAACTACTGCCTTACACAGAAATTAATTGTAAAAACAATTCAAATGTTTTCTTTGAATAATAGACAGTGGAGTAAAGGTCTAATTATCTCAAGACTCTACAGTTTTACACGCAGAATTAATAATAAAAGGATTAGGCTGTAGTTTTAGGATATTAAGGAGTGCATTAAAAGGTCAACTTAAAACTCTTCAGCCTTTCACAGAGAATTAATTCTAAAGAGGAATGTAAGCACAGTGCATTCAGAGCAGGAAAATCACTTTAAACAATGGCAGTGTAACACTGGATGGCCTAAAATGGATTGATAGAAGAGGAGAGAAACAGTGAGGGGGGCATTTCATGCCATTCTAGCTTTACAAAAATGAACAATTTATTTGCAAAAAAAAATGAAATTCTTGCTTTACAAAAAAGGATAGTCCCATGGTCAGCAGCACTGATAAACATCTTTAATGAAGCCAGATAAAATGGTGGCCAGCAGGCAGAAGTCAGTGAGGCTGAGATCCTCCTATAATAGTGTTGGCACTGAAAATTCAGAATGGCCAAATTTGCCAAAAACCAATGTACCTGAGGGGATGTACGGCTTTAGGCTGTTTCTTTAGATTTCTGGGCCCTGCAATGAACGAGAGTTCGGAGGATCTGGGGCCACAGTTTGAACAGGTGAAGAGAGCCTCAGGTTCTGCTAATTTGCAGTAGCAGACTCATGGGTTGCTTCATGGGACAGGCTGGTAGCTTTTCCTCTGGCGGTGAGGTACGAGCCCCAGGTGGGCATCACACCTGAGCAGGAGTGGAAAGGAGATGGATGAATTTGGGGCAGGCAGGAGGTGTCATTAATTCAAACAAAGCAGGGTGCTCACAATTATTTGTAGGAGAAGGCTAAACTACAAAGTGGGTACTAGAAATAGGGAGGAGACATAAGTGGGCTAGAGGGCATACAGGGGCAAAGTGAGAGGCAAGGATTGGTCTTTAAATTTAGACTGCTAGGCAGTACACTGAAATGTCTGCTCAATTTAAAACTACAGCTTTACTCAGAAAATAATTCTAAAAATGATTCAGCTATTCACTTAGAATAATAGACGGTGCAGTACAGGTCTAATAATCTCAAGACTCTACAGTTTTACACTCAGAATTAATAATAAAAAGGTTTAGGCTGTAGTTATAGGATATTAAGGAGTGCATTAAAAGGTCAACTTAAAACTCATCAGCCTATCACTGAGAATTAATTCTAAAGAGGGATGTAATCACAGTTCAATCAGAGCAGGTAAATCACTTTAAACAATAGCAGTGAAACACTGAATGGCCTAAACATGATTGAAATGATGAGGAGAAAAATGGTGGGGGGAGGGCCTTTCATGCCTTTCTAGCTTTTCAAAAATGAACAATTTCTTTACAAAAAAAATGAAATTCTTGCTTTACAAAAAAGCATAGTCCCAGGGTCAGTAGTGTTGATAAACGTCTTTAAGTAAGTGAGATAAAACAGAGACCAGCAGGAAGAAGTTAGTGAGGCTCAGAACCTCCATATAGAGTGTTGGCGCACAAAATTCATTATGTCCAAAGGTGCCAAAAACCAACGTACGTGAGGGGGCCTACAGCCTTTGGCTGTTTCTGTAGATTTCTGGGCCCGGCAATGAACCATAGTTCGGAGGATTTTGGGCAGCATTTTCAACAGGGGAAGAAAGCCTCAGGGTCTGCTTATTTGCAATAGCAGAATCATGGGTTGCTTCCCAGGACAGGCTTGTAGCTTTCCTCTGTCGGCGAAGTGCAAGCCGCAGGTGGGCACAACACACCTGAGGGGGAGAGGAAAGGAAATGGATAAGTAGGGGCAACAGGGGAGGTGTGGTTAACTCAAACAAAGAAGCAGGGTGGTCACTATTATTTGGAAGATGGCTAAACTACAAAGTGGGTAATAGAAACAGGGAGGAGACGTAAGTAGGTTAGAAGGCATACAGGTGGCAAAGCGAGAGGCAAGGTTTGGTCTTTAAATTTAGAATCCAAGGCAGTACACTGAAAAGTCTGGTCAATTTTAAACTACAGCTTTACACAATTAATTCTTGAAAAGATTCAGCTGTTCACTAGAATAATAGACAGTGCAGTACAGGTATAATAATCTCAAGACGCTACAGTTTTACACTCAGAATTAATAATAAACATTATAATGCTGTTGTTTTAGAACATTAAGGAGTGCATTAAAAGGTCAACTTAAAACTCATCAGCCTTTCGCAGACAATTATTTCTAAAGAGGGATGTAATCACAGTGCATTAAGGGCAGATAAGTCACTTTAAGCAATGGCAGTGTAACACTGAATGGCCTAAACTGGATTGATTAATGAGGAGGGAAACAGTGGGGGAGGGGGGAGCCTTACATGCCATTCTAGCTTTACAAAAATGAAGAATTTCTTTACAAAAAAAAATGAAAATCTTGCTTTACAAAAAACATTAGTCCTAGGGTCAGCAGCACTGATAAACGTCTCCAAGGAAGCAAGGTAAAATGGAGACCAGCAGGAGGAAGTCAGTGAGGCTGAGATCCTCTAATCAGAGTGTTGGCGCTGAACATTAAGAATGTCCAAAGGTGCCAAATACCAACATACCTGAAGGGGTATACAGTTTTTGGCTGTTTCTTTAGATTTCTGGGCCCTGCAAAGAACCGGAGTTTGGAGGATTTTGGGTGGCATTTTCAACAGGGGAAGAAAGCCTCAGTGTCTGCTAATTTGCAGTAGCAGAATCGTGGGTTGCTTCGAGGAGAGGTTTGTAGCTTTTCCTCTGGCGGGGAGGTGCAAGCCCCAGGTGGGCATGACACACCTGTGGGGGAGAGAGAAAAAGAGATGGATTAAGTGGGGGCAGACAGGGGAGGTGTGGTTAACTCAAAAAAGAAAATGGTGGTCACTATTATTTGGAAAGAAGAGGCTAAACTACAAGGGGGTAATAGAAACAGGAGGAGACATAAGTGGCTTAGAGGGCAGACAGGTGGGGAAGTGAGAGGCAGGACTGGGCTTTAAATTTAGAATGCAGGGCAGTTCACTGAAAAGTCTGGTCAATTTACAACTACAGCTTTACACAGAAATTAATTCTAAAATGATTCAGCTGTTCACTTAGAATAATAGACAGTGCAGTACAGGTGTAATAATCTCAAGACTCTACAGTTTTACTCTGAGAATCAATAATAAAAGGATTAGGCTGTAGTTTTAGGATACTAAGGAGAGCATTAAAGGTCAACATAAAATGCATCAGCCTTTGGCAGAGAATTAATTCTAAAGAGGATGTAATCACAGTTCAATCAGAGCATGTAAATCACTTTAAACAATAGCAGTGTAACACTGAATGGCCTAAACTTGATTGATAAGATGAGGAGAAAACTGGAGGGGGGGGTCCTTTCATGCCATTCTAGCTTTTCAAAAACGAACAATTTCTTCATCAAAAAAAATAAAATGAAATTCTTGCTTTACAAAAAAGGAAAGTCCCATTGTCAGTAGCGTTGATAAATGTCTCTAAGGAAGTGAGATAAAATGGAGACCTGCAGGAAGAAGTCAGTGAGACTGAGATCCTCCAATCAGAGTGTTGGCGCTGAAAATTCAGAATGTCCAAAGTTGCCAAATACCAACGTACATGAGGAGGTCTACAGCTTTTGGCTGTTTCTGTAGATTTCTGGGCCCAGCAATGAACCGTAGTTCGGAGGATTTTGGGCGACATTTTCAACAGGGGAAGAAAGCCTCAGGGTCTGCTGATTTGCAATAGCAGAATCGTGGGATGCTTCCCAGGACAGGGTTGTAGCTTTTCCTCTGTCGGCGAGGTGCAAGACTCAGGAGGGCACAACACACCTGAGCTGGAGTGGAAAGGCGATTGATGAAGTAGGGGCAGGCAGGGGAGGTATCGTTAACTCAAACAAAGAAACTTGGTGGTCACTATTATTTGGAAGCAGAAGGCTAGTCTACAAAGTGGGTAATAAAAACAGGGAGGAGACGTAAGTGGGTTAGAGGGCATACAGGTGCCAAAGCGAGAGGCTAGGATTGGACTTTAAATTTAGAATGCTAGGCAGTACACTGAAAAGTCTGGTCAATTTAAAACTACAGCTTACACAGAAATTAATTCAAAAATAATTAAATTGTTCATAGAATAATAGACAGTGGAGTACAGGTCATATAATCTCAAGACTACAGTTTTACACTCAGAATTAATAATAAAATTATTAGGCTGTAGCTTTAAAATATTAAGAAGTGCATTAAAAGTCAACTTAAAACTCAGTCTTTACAGAGAATTATTTCTAAAAGGCATGTAATCAGAGTGCATTCAGAGTAGGTAAGTCACTTAAAACAATGGCAGTGTAACACTGAATGGCCTAAACTGAATTGAGAGATGAGGAGAGAAATGGGGGGGGGGGCCTTACATGCCATTCTATCTTTACAAATACGTGCGATTTCTCTACAAAAAAAAAAAGAAAATCTTGCTTTACAAAAAAGGCTGGTCCTAGGCTGAGCAGCACTGATAAACATCTCTTAGAAAGCAAGTTAAAATGGAGACCAGCAGGAGGAAGTCAATGGAGGCTGACATCCTTCAATCAGAGTGTTAGCACTGACAATTTTGAATGTCCAATGGTGCCAAATACCAACATACCTGAGGGGGTATATGGCTTAAGGCAGTTTCTTTAGATTTCTGGGCTCTGTAATGAACCAGAGTTTGGATGGTTCAGGGCAGCAGTTTCAACAAGGAAGAAAGCCTCAGGGTCTGCTAATTTGGAGTAGCAGAATCATGGGTTGCTTCTCAGGGCAGGTTTGTAGCTTTTCTTCTAGCAGCAAGGTGCGAGCCCCAGGTGGGCATGGCACACCTGAGGGGGAGAGGAAAGGAGATGGATTCAGTAGGGGCAGGCAGGGGAGGTGTGGTTAACTCAAACAAAGAAACAGGGTGCGCACTATTATTTGTAAGGAGGAAGCTAAACTACAAAGTTGGTAATAGAAACAGGGAGGAGACGTAAGTGGGTTAGAGGGCAAACAGGTGGCAAAGCGAGAGGAAAGGACTGGGCTTTAAATTTAGAATGCTATTCGGTATCCTGAAAAGTCTCTTCAATTTAAAACTACTGCTTTACACAGAAATTAATTCTAAAAACGATTCAAATGTTCTCTTTGAATAACAAACAGGCAGTACAGGTCTAATAATCTCAAAACTTTACAGTTTTACATTCAGAATTAATAATAAAATGGCTTAGGCTGTAGTTTCAGGACATTAAGGAGTGCATTAAAATGACAACCTAAAACTCTTCAGCCTTCCACAGAGAATCAGTTCTAAAGAGGGTTGTAATCATAGTGCATTCAGAGCAAGTAAATCACTTTAAACAATGGCAGTGTAACACTGGATGGCCTAAACTGGACTGATAGAAGAGGAGAGAAACAGTGAGGGGGGCATTTCATGCCATTCTAGCTTTACAAAAATGAACAATTTATTTGCAAAAAAAAATGAAATTCTTGCTTTACAAAAAAGGATAGTCCCATGGTCAGCAGCACTGATAAACATCTTTAATGAAGCCAGGTAAAATGGTGGCCAGCAGGCAGAAGTCAGTGAGGCTGAGATCCTCCTATAATAGTGTTGGCACTGAAAATTCAGAATGGCCAAATTTGGCAAAAACCAATGTACCTGAGGGGATGTACGGCTTTAGGCTGTTTCTTTAGATTTCTGGGCCCTGCAATGAACGAGAGTTCGGAGGATCTGGGGCCACAGTTTGAACAGGTGAAGAGAGCCTCAGGTTCTGCTAATTTGCAGTAGCAGACTCATGGGTTGCTTCATGGGACAGGCTGGTAGCTTTTCCTCTGGCGGTGAGGTGCGAGCCCCAGGTGGGCACATCACACCTGAGCAGGAGTGGAAAGGAGATGGATGAATTTGGGGCAGGCAGGGGAGGTGTCATTAATTCAAACAAAGAAGCAGGGTGCTCACAATTATTTGTAGGGAGAAGGCTAAACTACAAAGTGGGTACTAGAAATAGGGAGGAGACATAAGTGGGCTAGAGGGCATACAGGGGCAAAGTGAGAGGCAAGGATTGGTCTTTAAATTTAGACTGCTAGGCAGTACACTGAAATGTCTGCTCAATTTAAAACTACAGCTTTACTCAGAAAATAATTCTAAAAATGATTCAGCTATTCACTTAGAATAATAGACAGTGCAGTACAGGTCTAAAAATCTCAAGACTCTACAGTTTTACACTCAGAATTAATAATAAAAAGGTTTAGGCTGTAGTTATAGGATATTAAGGAGTGCATTAAAAGGTCAACTTAAAACTCATCAGCCTATCATTGAGAATTAATTCTAAAGAGGGATGTAATCACAGTTCAATCAGAGCAGGTAAATCACTTTAAACAATAGCAGTGAAACACTGAATGGCCTAAACATGATTGAAATGATGAGGAGAAAAATGGTGGGGGGAGGGCCTTTCATGCCTTTCTAGCTTTTCAAAATGAACAATTTCTTTACAAAAAATGAAATTCTTGCTTTACAAAAGCATAGTCCCAGGGTCAGTAGTGTTGATAAACGTCTTTAAGTAAGTGAGATAAAACAGAGACCAGCAGGAAGAAGTTAGTGAGGCTCAGAACCTCCATATAGAGTGTTGGCGCACAAAATTCATTATGTCCAAAGGTGCCAAAAACCAACGTACGTGAGGGGGCCTACAGCCTTTGGCTGTTTCTGTAGATTTCTGGGCCCGGCAATGAACCATAGTTCGGAGGATTTTGGGCAGCATTTTCAACAGGGGAAGAAAGCCTCAGGGTCTGCTTATTTGCAATAGCAGAATCATGGGTTGCTTCCAGGACAAACTTAGCTTTCTCTGTCGGGGAGTGCAAGCCGCAGGGTGGGCAACACACCTGAGGGAGAGAAAGGAAATGGATAAGTAGGGGCAACAGGGGAGGTGTGGTTAACTCAAACAAAGAAGCAGGGTGGTCACTATTATTTGGAAGATGGCTAAACTACAAAGTGGGTAATAGAAACAGGGAGGAGACGTAAGTAGGTTAGAAGGCATACAGGTGGCAAAGCGAGAGGCAAGGTTTGGTCTTTAAATTTAGAATCCAAGGCAGTACACTGAAAAGTCTGGTCAATTTTAAACTACAGCTTTACACAGAAATTAATTCTTGAAAAGGATTCAGCTGTTCACTTAGAATAATAGACAGTGCAGTACAGGTATAATAATCTCAAGACGCTACAGTTTTACACTCAGAATTAATAATAAACATTATAATGCTGTTGTTTTAGAACATTAAGGAGTGCATTAAAAGGTCAACTTAAAACTCATCAGCCTTTCGCAGACAATTATTTCTAAAGAGGGATGTAATCACAGTGCATTAAGGGCAGATAAGTCACTTTAAGCAATGGCAGTGTAACACTGAATGGCCCAAACTGGATTGATTAATGAGGAGGGAAACAGTGGGGGAGGGGGGAGCCTTACATGCCATTCTAGCTTTACAAAAATGAAGAATTTCTTTACAAAAAAAAATGAAAATCTTGCTTTACAAAAAACATTAGTCCTAGGGTCAGCAGCACTGATAAACGTCTCCAAGGAAGCAAGGTAAAATGGAGACCAGCAGGAGGAAGTCAGTGAGGCTGAGATCCTCTAATCAGAGTGTTGGCGCTGAACATTAAGAATGTCCAAGGTGCAAATACCAACATACCTGAAGGGTATACAGTTTTGGCTGTTTCTTTAGATTTCTGGGCCCTGCAAAGAACCGGAGTTTGGAGGATTTTGGTGACATTTTCAACAGGGAAGAAAGCCTCAGTGTCTGCTAATTTGCAGTAGCAGAATCGTGGGTTGCTTCGAGGAGAGGTTTGTAGCTTTTCCTCTGGCGGGGAGGTGCAAGCCCCAGGTGGGCATGACACACCTGTGGGGGAGAGAGAAAAAGAGATGGATTAAGTGGGGGCAGACAGGGGAGGTGTGGTTAACTCAAAAAAAGAAAAATGGTGGTCACTATTATTTGGAAAGAAGAGGCTAAACTACAAAGGGGGTAATAGAAACAGGGAGGAGACATAAGTGGCTTAGAGGGCAGACAGGTGGGGAAGTGAGAGGCAAGGACTGGGCTTTAAATTTAGAATGCAGGGCAGTTCACTGAAAAGTCTGGTCAATTTACAACTACAGCTTTACACAGAAATTAATTCTAAAAATGATTCAGCTGTTCACTTAGAATAATAGACAGTGCAGTACAGGTGTAATAATCTCAAGACTCTACAGTTTTACTCTGAGAATCAATAATAAAAAGGATTAGGCTGTAGTTTTAGGATACTAAGGAGAGCATTAAAAGGTCAACATAAAATGCATCAGCCTTTGGCAGAGAATTAATTCTAAAGAGGGATGTAATCACAGTTCAATCAGAGCATGTAAATCACTTTAAACAATAGCAGTGTAACACTGAATGGCCTAAACTTGATTGATAAGATGAGGAGAAAACTGGAGGGGGGGGTCCTTTCATGCCATTCTAGCTTTTCAAAAACGAACAATTTCTTCATCAAAAAAAATAAAATGAAATTCTTGCTTTACAAAAAAGGAAAGTCCCATTGTCAGTAGCGTTGATAAATGTCTCTAAGGAAGTGAATAAAATGGAGACCTGCAGGAAGAAGTCAGTGAGACTGAGATCCTCCAATCAGAGTGTTGGCGCTGAAAATTCAGAATGTCCAAAGTTGCCAAATACCAACGTACATGAGGAGGTCTACAGCTTTTGGCTGTTTCTGTAGATTTCTGGGCCCAGCAATGAACCGTAGTTCGGAGGATTTTGGGCGACATTTTCAACAGGGGAAGAAAGCCTCAGGGTCTGCTTATTTGCAATAGCAGAATCGTGGGATGCTTCCCAGGACAGGGTTGTAGCTTTTCCTCTGTCGGCGAGGTGCAAGACTCAGGAGGGCACAACACACCTGAGCTGGAGTGGAAAGGCGATTGATGAAGTAGGGGCAGGCAGGGGAGGTATCGTTAACTCAAACAAAGAAACTTGGTGGTCACTATTATTTGGAAGCAGAAGGCTAGTCTACAAAGTGGGTAATAAAAACAGGGAGGAGACGTAAGTGGGTTAGAGGGCATACAGGTGCCAAAGCGAGAGGCTAGGATTGGACTTTAAATTTAGAATGCTAGGCAGTACACTGAAAAGTCTGGTCAATTTAAAACTACAGCTTTACACAGAAATTAATTCTAAAAATAATTAAATTGTTCACTTAGAATAATAGACAGTGGAGTACAGGTCATATAATCTCAAGACTACAGTTTTACACTTAGAATTAATAATAAAAATTATTAGGCTGTAGCTTTAAAATATTAAGAAGTGCATTAAAAAGTCAACTTAAAACTCAGTCTTTTACAGAGAATTATTTCTAAAAAGGCATGTAATCAGAGTGCATTCAGAGTAGGTAAGTCACTTAAAACAATGGCAGTGTAACACTGAATGGCCTAAACTGAATTGAGAGATGGGAGAGAAATGGGGGGCCTTACATGCCATTCTATCTTTACAAATACGTGCGATTTCTCTACAAAAAAAAAAAGAAAATCTTGCTTTACAAAAAAGGCTGGTCCTAGGCTGAGCAGCACTGATAAACATCTCTTAGAAAGCAAGTTAAAATGGAGACCAGCAGGAGGAAGTCAATGAGGCTGACATCCTTCAATCAGAGTGTTGGCACTGACAATTTTGAATGTCCAATGGTGCCAAATACCAACATACCTGAGGGGGTATATGGCTTAAGGCAGTTTCTTTAGATTTCTGGGCTCTGTAATGAACCAGAGTTTGGATGGTTCAGGGCAGCAGTTTCAACAAGGAAGAAAGCCTCAGGGTCTGCTAATTTGGAGTAGCAGAATCATGGGTTGCTTCTCAGGGCAGGTTTGTAGCTTTTCTTCTAGCAGCAAGGTGCCCCCAGGTGGGCATGGCACACCTGAGGGGGAGAGGAAAGGAGATGGATTCAGTAGGGGCAGGCAGGGGAGGTGTGGTTAACTCAAACAAAGAAACAGGGTGCGCACTATTATTTGGAAGGAGAAGGCTAAACTACAAAGTTGGTAATAGAAACAGGGAGGAGACGTAAGTGGGTTAGAGGGCAAACAGGTGGCAAAGCGAGAGGAAAGGACTGGGCTTTAAATTTAGAATGCTATTCGGTATCCTGAAAAGTCTCTTCAATTTAAAACTACTGCTTTACACAGAAATTAATTCTAAAAACGATTCAAATGTTCTCTTTGAATAACAAACAGGCAGTACAGGTCTAATAATCTCAAAACTTTACAGTTTACATTCAGAATTAATAATAAAATGGCTTAGGCTGTAGTTTCAGGACATTAAGGAGTGCATTAAAATGACAACCTAAAACTCTTCAGCCTTCCACAGAGAATCAGTTCTAAAGAGGGTTGTAATCATAGTGCATTCAGAGCAAGTAAATCACTTTAAACAATGGCAGTGTAACACTGGATGGCCCAAACTGGACTGATAGAAGAGGAGAGAAACAGTGAGGAGGGGGGGCATTTCATGCCATTCTAGCTTTACAAAAATGAACAATTTCTTTACAAAAAAAAAAAAAATTCTTGCTTTACAAAAAAGGTTAATCCTAGGGTCAGCAGCACTGATAAACGTCTCTAAGAAAGCAAGGTAAAATAGAGACCAGCAGGCAGAAGTCAGTGAGACTGAGTTCCGCTAATAAGAGTGTTTGCTCTGAAAATTCAGAATGTCCAAATTTGTCAAAAACCAATGTACCTGAAGGGGTATAAGGCATTAGGCTGTTTCTTTAGATTTCTGGACCCTGCAATGAACCGGAGTCTGTAGGGTCCAGGGCCACAGTTTGAACAGGGAAAGAGAGCCTCAGGGTCTGCTAACTTGCAGTAGCAGACACATGGGTTGCTTCATAGGACAGCCTTGTGGCTTTGCCTTTGGCGGCAAGGTGCGAGCCCCAGGTGGGCACAACACAGCTGAGCAGGAGTGGAAAGGAGATGGATGAAGCAGGAGCAGGCAGGGGAGGTGTCATTAACTCAAACAAAGAAGCAGGGTGTTCACTATTATTTGGAAGGAGAAGGCTAAACTACAAAGAGGGTAACAGAAACATTGAGGAGACGTAAGTGGGTTAGAGGGCATACATGATGCAAAGCGAGAGGCAAGGATTCATCTTTAAATTTAGAATGCTAGGCAGTACACTGAAAAGTCTGTTCAATTTAAAACTACAGCTTTACACAGAAATTAATTCTAAAAGGATTCGACTGTTCACTTAGAATAATAGACAGTGCAGTACAGGTCTAATAATCTCAAAACTCTACAGTTTTACACTCAGAATTAATGATACAAATTATTGGGCTGTAGATTTAGAATATTAAGGGGTGCATTAAAAGGTCAACTTAAAACTCATCAGAGTTTCAAAGAGAATTATTTCTAAAGAGGCATGTAATCACAGAGCATTCAGAGCAGGTAAATCACTTTGAACAATGGCAGTGTAACACTGGATGGTCTAAACTGGACTGATAGGAGTGGAGAGAAACAGTGAGGGGGGGCATTTCATGCCATTCTAGCTTTACAAAAACAAACAATTTCTTTACAAAAAAAAATGAAATTCTTGCTTTACAGAAAAGGATAGTCCCATGGTCAGCAACGCTGATAAACATCTCTAATGAAGCAAGGTAAAATGGAGACCAGCAGGAAAAAGTCAATGAGGCTGAGATCCTCCAATCAGAGTGTTGGCGCTGAAAATTCAGAATCTCCAAATTTGCCACAAACCAATGTACCTGAGGGGGTATACATCTTTAGGCTGTTTCTTTAGATTTATGGGCACTGCAACAAACCAGAGTTTGGAGGGTCCAGGGTCACAGTTTGAACAGGGAAGAGAGCCTCACGGTCTGCTAATTTGCAGTAGCAGCCTCATGGGCTGCATCATAGGACAGGCTTGTAACTCTTCCTCTGGTGGCTAAGTGCAAGCCCCAGGTGGGCACAACACACCTGAGGGGGAGAGGAAAGGAGATGGATGAAGTAGGGGCAGGCAGGGGAGGTGTCATTAACTCAAAGAAACAGGTTGGTCACTATTATTTGGAAGGAGAAGGCTAAACTACAAAGTGGGTAATAGAAACAGGGAGGAGACGTAAGTGGGTTAGAGGGCATACAGGTGGCAAAACGAGAGGCAAGGATTGGTCTTTAAATTTTGAATGCTAGGTAGTACACTGTAAAATCTGGTCAATTTAAAACTACAGCTTTACACCAAAATTAATTCTAAAAAAGATTCAACTGTTCACTTAGAATAATAGACAGTGCAGTACAGGTCTAATAATATCAAGACTCTACAGTTTTACACTCAGAAATAATAATAAAAATTATTAGGCTGCAGTTTTAGAATATTAAGGAGTGCATTAAAAGGTCAACTTAAAACTAATTAGTCTTTCACAGATAATTATTTCTAAAGAGGTATATAATCACAGTGCATTCTGAGCAGGTAAGTCACTTTAAACAATAGCATTGTAACATAGAATGGCCTAAACTGGATTGATAGATGAGGAGAGAAACAGTGGGGGGAGGCGTGTACATGCCATTCTAGCTTTACAAAAATGAACAATTTCTTTAGGAAAAAAATGAAATTCTTCCTTTACAAAAAAGGATAGTCCCAGGGTCAGTAGCACTGATAAATGTCTCAAAGAAAGTGAGGAAAAATGGAGACCATCAGGAGGAAGTCAGAGAGGCTGAGATTCTGCAATCAGAGTGTTGGCACTGAAAATTCAGAATGTCCAAAGGTGCCAAATACCAACGTACCTGAGAGGGTATACCGGCTTTAGGCAGTTTCTTTAGATTTCTGGGCCCTGCAACGAACCAGAGTTTGGATTGTTCAGGCGGCAGTTTCAAAAGGGGAAGAAAGCCTCAGGGTCTGCTAATTTGCAGTAGCTGAATCATGGGTAGCTTCCCAGGAGTGATTTGTAACTTTTTCTCTGGCGGCGAGGTGCAAGCCCCTAGTGGGCATGACACACCTGAGGGGGAGAAGAATGGAGATGGATGAAGAAGGGGCAGGCAGGGGAGGTGTTGTTAACTCAAACTGAGAAACAGGGTGGTCACTCTCACTTGTAAGGAGGAGGCTAAACTACAAAGTTGGCAATAGAAACAGGGAGGAGATGTAAGTGGGTTAGAGAGTAGACAGGTGGCAAAGCGAGAGGCAAGGATTGGGCTTTAAATTTAGAATGCTATTCGGTTCCCTGAAATGTTTGGTCAATTTAAAACTACAGCTTTACACAGAAATTAATTCTAAAAATGGTTCAAATGTTCTCTTAGAATAATAGACAGTGCAGTACAGATCTAATAATCTTAAGACTCTACAGTTTTACATTCAGAATTAATAATAAAAAGGGTTAGGCTGTAGTTTCAGGATAATAAGGAGTGCATTAAAAGGTCATCTTAAATCTCTTCAGCCTTCCACAGAGAATTAATTCTAAAGAGGGATGTAATCACAGTGCATTCAGAGCAGGTAAATCATTTTATACAATGGTTGTGTAACGCTGGATGGCCTAAACTGGATTGATAGAAGAGGAGAGAATCAATGAGGGAGGGGGGCATTTCATGCTATTCTAGCTTTACAAAAACGAACAATTTCTTTACAAAAAAAAAGAAATTCTTGCTTAACAAAATGATTGTCCCATGGTCAGCAGTGCTGATAAACATCTCTAATGTAGCAAGGTAAAATGGAGACCAGCAGGCATAAGTCAGTGAGGCTGAGATGCACCAATAAGAGTGTTTGCACTGAAAATTCAGAATGTCCAAATTTGCCAAAAACTAATGAACCTGAGTGGGTATACGGCTTTAGGCTGCTTCTTTAGATTTCTGGACCCTGCAACAAACCAGAGTTTGGAGGGTCCAGGGCCACAGTTTGAACAGGGGAAGAGAGCCTCAGGGTCTGCTAATTTGCAGAGGCAGACTTGTGAGTTGCTTTATAGGACAGCCTTGTGTCTTTTCCTTTGGCAGCGAGGTGCGAGCCCCAGGTGGGCACTACACACCTGAGCAGGAGTGGAAAGGAGATGGATGAAGTAGGGGCAGACAGGGGAGGAGTGGTTAACTCAAACAAAGAAGCAGGGTGTTCACTATTATTTGGAAGGAGAAGGCTAAACTACAAAGTTGGTAATAGAAACAGGGAGGAGACGTAAGTGCGTTAGAGGGCAGACAGGTGGCAAAGCGAGAGGCAAGGATTGCACTTCAAAACCTAAGGCTGCCACCGACAAGATAGCTTGTCCTAAAAACCTATGTGTTATAAATCTTTTGGCAGCCTAAGGGTTTTAAATTTAGAATGCTATTCGGTACCCTGAAAAGTCTGGTCAATTTAAAACTACAGCTTTACACAGAAATTAATTCTAAAAACGATTCAGATGTTCTCTTAGATTAATAGACAGTGCAGTACAGGTCTAATAATCTCAAGACTCTACAGTTTAACATTCAGAATTAATAATAATAAGGCTTAGGCTGTAGTTTCAGGATATTAAGGAGTGAATTAAAAGGTCAACTTAAAACTCTTCAGCCTTCCGAAGAGAATTAATTCTAAAGAGGGATGTAATCATAGTGCATTCAGAGCAGGTATATCATTTTAAACAATGGCAGTGTAAGACTGGATGGCCTAAACTGGATTGATAGAAGAGAAGAGAAACAGTGGGGGGGGGACCATTTCATGCCATTCTAGCTTTACAAAAATGAAGAATTTCTTTACAAAAACAATAAATGAAATTCTTGCTTTGCAAAAAAGGATAGTCCCTTGGTCAGCAGCACTGATAAACATCTCCCCCAGGTGGGATGAGTGAGAGAAACAGTGTTGGGGGCTTTCATGACATTCTAGCTTTACAAAAAAAAAGAAATTCTTGCTTTGCAAAAAAGGATAGTCGCAGGGTCAGCTGCACTGATAAATGTCTCAAAGGAAGTAAGGTAAAATGGAGACCAGCATGAAGGAGTCAGTGAGGCTAAGAACCTCCAATCAGAGTGTTGGCGCTGAAAATTCAGAACATCCAACACGCTAAACACCATCGTACCTGAGGGGTGTATGGCTTTAGGCAGTTTCTGTAGATTTCCAGGACCTGCAATGAACTGGAGCTCAGAGGATCCTGGGCGGCAGTTTCAACAGGGTTAGAAAGCCTCAGGGTGTGCTAATTTGCAGTTGCAGAATCGTGGGTTGCTTCTCAGGACAGGCTGGTAGGTTTTCTTCTGGTGGCAAGGTGTGACCCCCAGGTGGGCATAACACACCTGAGGGGGAGAGTAAAGGAGACGGATTAAGTAGCAGCAGGCAGGCGAGGTGTGGTTAACTCAAACAAAGAAACATGGTGGTCACTATTATTTGGAAATAGGTTAAACTTCAAAGTTAGTAATATAAACAGGGAGGAGTCATAACTAGGTTAGAGGGTAGACAGGTAGCAAAGCGAGAGGCAAGGATTGGGCTTTAAATTTAGAATGCTAGGAAGTACACTGAAAAGTCTGGTCAATTTAAAACTACAGCTTTACTCAGAAATTAATTCTGAAAAGGATTCAGCTGTTCATGTAGAGTAATAGACAGTGCAATACAGGTCTAATAATCTCAAGACTCTACAGTTTTACACTCAGAATTAATAATAAAAAGGATTAGGCTGTAGTTTTAGGGTATTAAGGAGTGCATTAAAAGGGCAACTTAAAACTCTTCAGGCTTTCACAGAGAATTAATTCTAAAGAGGGAAGTAATCATAGTGCATTCAGAGCAGGTAAGTCACTTTAAACAATGGCAGTGTAACACTGAATGGTCTAAACTGGATTGATAGATCAGGATAGAAACAGTGGGGGGGTGTCCTTTCATGCCATTCTAGCTTTACAAAAATGAACAATTTATTTACAAAAAAAAAATGAAATTCTTGCTTTACATAAAAGGACAGTCCCCAGGTCAGCAGCACAGATAAACGTCTCTAATGAAGCAAGGTAAAATTGAGACCTGCAGGTAGAAGTCAGTGAGGCTGATATCCTTCAATCAGAGTGTTGGTGCTGAAATTTCAGGTTGTCCAAAGGTGCCAAATGCCAACGTACCAGAGGGAGTATACAGCTTTTGGCTGTTTCTGTAGATTTCTGGGCCCTCAATGAACTGGAGTTTGGAGGATCCCGAGCGGCAGTTTCAACAGTGGAAGAAAGCCTCAGGGTCTGCTAATTTGCAGTAGCAGAGCTGTGTTTTGCTCCCCAGGACAATCTTGTAGCTTTTCCTCTGGTTTTGAGGTGCAAGCCCCAGGTGAGCACGACACACATGAGGGGGAGAGGAATGGAGATGGATGAAGTAGGGGCAGGCAGTGAAGGAGTGGTTAACTCAAACAAAGAAACAGGATGGTCACTATTATTTGGAAGGAGGAGGCTAAACTACAAAGTGGGTAATAGAAACAGGGAGGAGACGTAAGTGGGTTAGTGGGCAGAGAGGTGGCAAAGCGAGAGGCAAGGATTTGGCTTTAAATATAGAATGCTAGGCAGTACACTGAAAAGTCTGGTCAAATGAAAACTACAGCTTTACACAGAAATTAATTCTAAAAAGGATTCAACTATTCACTTTGAATAATAGACAGTGCAGCACAGGTCTAATAATCTCAAGACTCTACAGTTTAAAACACAGAATTGATAATAAAATGGATTATGCAATAATTTTAGGATATTAAGGAATGCATTAAAAGGTCAACTTAAAACTCTTCAGCCATTCGCAGAGAATTAATTCTAAAGAGGGATGTAATCACAGTGCATTCAGGGCAGGTAAATCACTTTAAACAACGGTAGTGTAACACTGAATGGCCAAGCTGGATTGATAGATGAGGAGAGAAACTGTTGGTGGTGAGGGCATTTTATGCCATTCTAGCTTTACAAAAACAAACAATTTCTTTCCTCAAAAAAAATGAAATTCTTACTTTACAAAAAATGATATTCCCAGGGTCAGCAGCACTGATAAACATCTCTAACGAAGCAAAGTAAAAAGGAGATCAGCAGGAAGAAGTCAGTGAGGCTGATATCCTCCAATCAGAGTGCTGGCACTGAAAATTCAGAATTTCCAAAGGCGCCAAATGCCAACGTACCTGAGGGGGTATACGGCTTTTGGCTGTGTCTGTAGATTTCTGAGCCCTGCAATGAATCAGAGCTCACAGGATCACAGGCAACAGTTTCAACAGGGGGAAGAAAGCCTCAGGTCTTCTAATTTCCAGTAGCAGAATCGTGGGTTGACTCCCAGGACAGGCCTGTAGCTTTTCCTCTGGTGGCGAGGTGTGAGCCCCAGGTAGGCATGACACACCTGAGGGGGTATTCAGCTTTTGGCTATTTCTGTAGATTTCTGGGCCCTGCAACTAACCGGAGTTCACAGGATCCCAGGTGGCAGTTTCAACAGGGGAAGAAAGCCTCAGGGTCTGCTAATGTGCAGTAGCAGTATTGTGGGTTGCTTCACAGGACAGGCTTGTAGCTTTTCCTCTGGCAGTGAGATGCAAACCCCTGGTGGGAACAAAACACTTTAGGGGGAGAGGAAAGGAGATGGTTTAATTAGGGGCAGGCAGGGGGAGGTGTGGTTAACTCAAGCAAACAACCACGGTGGTCTCTATTATTTGGAAGGCAGAAGCTAAACTGCTAAACTACAAAGTGGGTAACAGAAACAGGGAGGAGGATTAAGTGGGATGGGGCAAACAGGTGGCAAAGTGAGAGACTAGGACTGGGCTTTAAATTTAGAATACTAGGCAGTACACTGAAAAGTCTGGTCAATTTAAAACTACAGCTTTACGAAGAAATTAATTCTAAAAAGGATTCAGCTGTTCACTTAGAATAATAGACAGTGCAGTACAGGTCTAATAATCTCAAGACTCTACAGTTTTACACTCAGAATTAATAATATAAAGTATTAGGCTGTAATATTAGGATATCAAGGAGTGCATTAAAAGGTCAACTTAAAACTCTTCAGCCTTTCGCAGGGAATTAATTCTAAAGAGGGATGTAATCACAGTGCATTCAGAGCAGATAAATCCCTTTAAATAATGGCACTGTAACACTCAATGGCCTAAACTGGATTGATAGATGAGGAGAGAAACAGTGGGGGGAGGGGGGGCCTTTCATGCCATTATAGCTTTACAAAAATGAACAATTTCTTTACAAAAAAAAAGGAAATTCTTGCTTTACAAAGAAGGATTGTCCCAGGGTCAGCAGCACTGATAAACGTCTCTAATGGGAAAAGGTAAAATTGAGAGCAGCAGGAAGAAGTCAGTGAGGCTGAGATCCTCCAATCAGAGTGTTGGTGCTGAAAATTCAGAATGTCTAAAGGCACCAAATACCAATGTACCTGAAGGGGTATACGGCTTTTGGCTGTTTCTGTAGATTCCTGGGCCCTGCAATGAATCGGAGTTTGGATGATCCCAGGCAGCAGTTTTAACAGGGAAAGAAAGCCTCAGGGTCTGCTAATTTGCTGAATCGTGAGTTGCTTCTTAGGAGAGGCTTGTAGGTTTTCCCTCTGGTTTTGAGGTGCGAGTCCCAGGAGGGCATGACACACCTGAGGAGATATATGGCTTTTGGCTGTTTCTGTAGATTTCTGGGCCCTGCAACGAACCGGAGTTCAGAGGATCCCGGGTGGCAGTTTCAACAGGGGTAGAAAGCCTCAGGGTTTGCTAATTTGCATTAGCAGGATCGTGGGTTGCTTCACAGGACAGGCTTGCAGCTTTTTCTGTGGTGGTGAGGTGCAAGCCCCAGGTGGGCATGGCTCACCTGAGGGGGTATGTGGCTTTTGGCTGTTTCTTTAGATTTCTGGGCCCTGCAACGAACCGGAGTTCGGAGGATCCCAGTCCGCAGTTTCAACAGGGGAAGAAAGCCTCAGGGTCTGCAAATTTGTAGTAGTAGAATCATGGGTTTCTTCCCAGGACAGGCTTGTAGCTTTTCCTCTGGCAGCGAGGTGTGAGCCCCAGATGGGCAGGACACACCTGAGGTGGTATTCGGCTTTTGTCTGTTTCTATAGATTTCTAGGCCCTGCAATGAACCAGAGTTCAGAGGATCCCTGGCAGCTGTTTCAACAGAGGAAGAAAGCCTCTGGGACTGCTAATTTGCAGTAGCAGAATCATGAGTTGCTTCCTAGGACAGGCTTGTAGCTTTTCCTCTGATGGCAAGGTGCGAGCCCCAGATGGGCACAACACATCTGAGGGTGTAAACGGCTTTTGGCTGTTTCTGTAGGTTTCTGGGCCCTGCAACAAACCAGAGTTCAGAAGATCCTGGGCAGCAGTTTCTACAGGGGAAGAAAGCCTCAGGGTCAGCTAATTTGCTTCCCAGGACAGGTTTGTAGCTTTTCCTCTGGCGGCGAGGTGCAAGCCCCAGGTATGCATGAAGAACCTGAGGGGTAGAGGAAAGGAGCTGGATTAAGTAAGAAAGTCTAAGGTGACAGGATCCCTTTGTCAGAGAATCTATCTTTAAAACTGCAGGTACTCCTGGGCAAACTTCAAACAAAACAATGTACTCACAGAAAGTTGTCATACAAAGGCAGCTTCACAAGTTCTGGAAAGACCAGGGGATTGCCCCTGAAATCCTGAAATCCTGTTCCATCCCTCCTGGGATGAAGCACAGGAACATCCAATAGAAGATAGGTTCCACCACTTCTAACAAGCTGGAACAGTCTGTCCACCACTAGGGTGAGAAAACAAAAACAAGCATTAGCACTGCAGCTCTAAGTCAGAGCTGCTACAGGAGCTGCAGCTACACTCTGTAGTCTCTCGCTTGAACTCCTCCAGACTGACATGAACATTCTTGCTCCCTCCTTCACTCACAGCTACTGGAGTGTGGCTTATGCAGCTGTGAGAGTTCCGAATTACATCACCTCCCCAGCTCTCAGCTGTGACTGAAAACAGAGAGAGAGAGACAGAGTGAAATCCATTTAACTGGCATTTCACTAGCTGCCTTTTCTGCCTAC
This sequence comes from Neoceratodus forsteri, assembly GCA_016271365.2. NCBI lineage: Eukaryota > Metazoa > Chordata > Ceratodontiformes > Ceratodontidae > Neoceratodus > Neoceratodus forsteri. Next base: position 71,911,478 of record CM028133.1, read on the forward strand.
CACTAATTCTAACTGGGATTCTAGTAACCCCTGGGAACAAGGGGATTACATTTAGGATTAAATTTGAGAGTGCTACTTACTCCTTTTGGGAGTACAAGGAAGCACCAAGCTTTGTAGATGACCTCAAGAAAAAGGCTGGGTGAACTGTGGAGGAGCTTTGCACCTTTTCCCAATATGTGGGTGGATGCACCTGGCCAACTGGCTGTCTGACTTTTGCCAGACTTTAATGTGAGCTGTTCTGGAGCTTGGGCACCCGGTGCTGATTTTCCCTCTCTTGCAATTAATTTCTGGTTTTTGTCTTCTCCCCCCATGGACATGTGAAATCTTTAAAGATGAGGACTAATGACTGAAGCCTGTGACTATGGATGCTGTGGACTATAACAAGGGTGGACAGAGAAAAGCTTTCTGTGAACAATACACCCAAGGCATCTCCCTGCCTGAGGTTATGTACTGCAGCGCAAGATGGAAGAGCATCAGAGAAGCTGCATTTCAACAAGGTAGGCCCTGGGGGGGGTCGCGATGCAACGTGATGCTTGAGTCATGTGGCCTGACTCCGCACCTTCACTCCTAGGGATGGTGCTTATAATGGGGAAGCCCAGTTGATACAAGGAGAGCCCAAGCTTAATTTAGTAGCTCATACAGGCAAGCTGGTCTGTACTGGGGGGGTTGAGGTGGAAGGGAACTGAATATGGTCTACAAGAGGTAAAACAAGGAGTCATCTCTCTCTTGGTTGAGGAGGGGGAGTGCACATTGGGTTCATGGAAAAGGTTCACTCACATGCCTGTATATAGCAGGGAAGTCCCATTAACTTTATCTTTTTGTCTTTACTACAGTTAGGGTTCATGATTAGGATAAATGGACAAAAGGGGGTGGTTTAGCCCATATATTCTGAATGGGTCTTAGAATGGCATTAGCTCCTTAATATCACATACATTACAACATGAAGGTTCAACAATTAACCGACATGGGGTAATGGAAGAGATAACACTGCTGTGAACATTTTTGGTGTAAAATCGATGATACTAGAAAAATGGGGTGGGGGCAAGTCTACTATTTGGATGGGAACGCTATTCCTGTTGAATGGCTAGAATGATAAGTTTTGGAGACTTATTAGCAGGAAAACAGGCGGAGGGAAAAGGGGTACTTGTGTGTTATGAGTAAATGTTTTCAACTTTGTCGATTTCATTTAATAAGCATCAAGATATGACTTGAGAAATCTTTCTTAGATCCAGACAGAATTTTTTTTTTTTTTTTTTAGAAATACCACTTCTCTCAGTGCAGTTTATTCCCTGCAAAGTATATATATTTTTAAATCAAGGATGAAAATGAGAAAGGAAAATGTAGCCCACTGGGATTTGAACCTCAGACCACTGGTATGCCATTCCGGCGCTCTAACCATTAAGTTACAGGCCCACTGGTTAAAGTGTCTGAGGAGTTTCCTTTTTTACAGCTCCACACATTCCTTTCTCTAGTGTTGCACAATCCTGCAACCAGGAACCAATTTTAGAAATACAACTTCTCTCAGTGCAGTTTAACTCCTGCAAGGTATATATATTTTTAAATCAAGGATGGAAATGAGAAAGGAAAATGTGGCCCACTGGGATTTGAACCTCTGACCTCTGGTATGATGTTCCAGTGCTCTGACAATTAAACTACATGCCCACTGAGTAAAGTGTCCGAGGAGTTTCCTTTTTTACAATTCCACACATTCCTTTCTCTAGTGTTGCACAATCCTGCAACCAGGAACTAGAAATACCACTTCTCTCAGTGCAGTTTAATCCCTGCAAGGTACATATATTTTTAAATCAAGGATGGAAATGAGAAAGGAAATTTTTTTTTTATTTATTTCAGTTTCAGAATTACAACCTTTGAGCCAAACTGGCTCTTTTACAAAGATTCCAAGTCAGTAGAAGAACAGACAAAACAGTGCAATTTACATCATATAACCTGAATATATAATAGCCAAGTGACAAGACTATTTAACAAGCAAGATAAATGTGACGTATAACCTCAAATACAAATACTTTTATTACAGAAATATCTCTAGTCTATAGGTCTAGTTACTAAGTGCAGGTTGCTTGTAGTTGGCAGCAAAAATTGGCCTTGTGAAAGAAAAGGGGAGAAAGGAGGCGGTATGGAGAGTATTGGCATGGGTACAGAGGAGGCATATATAAGGAATAAGACACGACGGGATATGCATTATGGTGTGATAACCACACTCCTAGGGGTGTAGTTAGGCACAAGGCTGAAGGCAGAGTGCCGGTCATCCCTAGGAGTGCAGTTATCACACCATAATGCACAACCCCAGAGTGTCTTATTGCGCTTATAAAATGTCCCTTTATTTTTAGAAACAGTTTTTTTTTTTATTTTTAAACACATTTTTAAATAAGTAAAAATGTAAGTGACTCTGAGCTTTTAACATAAAATAGTCCTTCTGTCTAATGGTGCTAGATTAAAGTAGTGTTATACAGTGTGTGCCTCCCTGCCCACTTAAGGTTCATATTCCCCTGCCAGCCACAACAATTCACAAATGCTTTTTTTCTCATTCTAAGTATGACACATAGGCCCCTTATTTTATTTCATTCTCCTCACCTCTGTAGACAAAACTACAAGGAAGCCATAACAGAGGCTTCTCAGTTCTCCAGTACTGCATGCATGAGCGTGGTTCAAAACTGCCACACTCACTGACAGCATCATGAACTGCTCACTCTGTCCTAAAAGCAAAACAGCAGGATGAGTCATTTACCACCTTTTGTCTTTGTTTATATAGTATTATTGCTTACTTTCTTCATTATGTTTCTTTTCCCCTTTGTGTTTCCCCACATTCAAGAAATGAAATATAGTGTATAGTGGGCCATTGTTGTGCATGGAAATCAGAGGTTCTCAAATGTTGTTCTGCTGCATTTCAAAAAGCCATGGAACATGATAATACCTTACTGCAGCAGAACAACATTTTGAAAACCTCTAGAGGTTCCACGCGCTCAGTCGCTTATCTGTACTCGGCTGAAAACGGCAGGCTCCACACTCTGGTGGTGGCAGTACAAGCAGCGTCACTGGAGCCTCTGAAGTTGCAGGATCAACCAGATATTTTTAAAATGCAGGACCAACCAGATAGATTTAGTTTAAAAAAAAAAGAAAAGAAACCGATCCCCAAGCCCTCTCGCTCTCTCTCTCGCTTTTAGCAAGAACTATGGCTGCCATTTTATTTTTGTTTAACATTCCTCCCACATGGACTTGATAGCCAATAGAAGGCTACACATCCAACACATTGTCTCTGCTCCCTAGCAAACACACACAATACCTAACAAGCAGCCCTAACTTGACAAGCACGATGGAGCAGCAAACCTCTTGTTTTTTTTATATTTTAAAAATTAAAACAAAATGTAAATACCTAATCGGAAACTATACACTATAAAAAATAGTGCATGGGCAACCACATGCCCGACCAGCCTATTGTGCCACCTCGGGGTTCCGATTACCTGGGACCTCTCGAGCTTCACTCTCGAGGTCTGTGGTAATCGGAACCCCTCTGTGGCACAATAGGCTGGTTGCTCATGGTTGCCCATGCACTATTCTCTATGTTTATCATGGAATGTTTACCATGGAATACAGGGATTCAAAATTCTACTCAGTTCTACTAGCAGAATGTTCTTCTACTAACATACTGTACATACAGACAACAAAGGCCTGTTTTAGAGCCAGAGACTCAATTATCTCACTTGTTAGGGAAAGCAGAAGAGATTTCCCTGATGAGCAGGTAAAGATAGAAGGGGGATTTTTCACTGTTAGCAAACAAACAGTTGTATTAAAAACTATAAACAATACTTAATGTTCCTGGTTTGTTTATGTGTGTAAGGATAGCGTGACAATTTGGTAAACAACATTTAAATAATTTTTTTATTTTATATTTAAGATCATTTTAATTTTAGGGCCCAGTTGAAGGTTTCTACAGTGTAAAGGTAGTGGCCATGTTTGTGGTGGAAGATCAGTTCTGGTTGTAAGGAGACTGATGGAAGATAGTTCTGGCTGTAGGAGGACTGATCTGCTCATTGTGTAATGTGGTTTAAGACCAGGATGACTATGCATATACAGAGAAATATTGTACGGTCAGCTTATCTGTCTTGGCCAATGAGATTTCTAGATTTTTTATTGCCTTTTTGTAATGTAATTTTATAATTATTATTATTAGGGGATAGGAGAAGGGGGTATCATGATGAAGGAGAATAAGCTGATAAATGCTGTATACATGGGGGCAGCCTAGGGGAAGTGTAAACCAAATGGAGGGGAGAGGGTGAGGACTCGTGGGGCGAGAGGGGTAAGAAGGTGGGGGGTAAGGGTTGGAAGTCTAAGGCAGGGGATGGCACTTCTATCATTGCACACAGCAGTTGCATTCTTGGGATTCTACCAGGAGGCAATGGAGTTCTTGTTTGAATTGGCTGAGTTTCTTAAGGTGAAAAATGGAGGGGGGGGATAGATCATTCATCCAGAGAGGGCCTCAATAGGAGAGAGACCCTGGGTGAAGGAGGTTCATTTATAAGGTACAGTATATGCAGTACCCCTCTAGCACAGCTTCAGGTTATTTTAGTGTTGGGATTACACTGGAAAAGCTTCAAAGTTGATTCTGGGACCAGTCCTAGGAGGACTCTTTTTCCTATGATGCATGTCTGGTACTGAGACCTTAGAGGTAATGGGAGCAAGCCAGTTGTGGAGTAGATACTGTAAGAGTGGGAATACCGATTAGCTCCTAGAACAAGTCAGCAGGCTTTGTTGAGCAGGAGTTTAACCCTTTTGAGAGCAGTTTCAGTGGCTACACTATAGTCAGTCAGTCCAGAGTCAATGATGGAATGTATTGAGCTTTTGGTGACAAGGCTGAGGGCCTCAGTGGTCATAGCATTTCTGTGTCAGTAAAGGAGTCCAATTCTGATGTTGGCTGTTTTCACGACATGGTCAATATGGGTGTTAAAAGAAAGGGTGTTGTCTAGGAATAATACCAGGTATTTAAAGGTAGTAACCTGTTCAATTACTTCACTTTTGTTACTTAGTATGGTAAGTGGGCCACCCTGCTTTTTTGAGCTTTGTAGGGTAAAGTGCATTGCTTTTATTTTTCTGTAGTTCAAGACGAGTTAGTTGTGAGCAAACCATGACTCCAGTTTGGTAAAGCTACTTTGAAGCGTAGCTATTATTTCATGGAGGTGTGTTCCTGGTACAGAGATCACTGCATCATCTGCATAATGCACCATTTTAGCGGAGCACACACTTGGCAGGGAATTGATAAAGAGGCTGAATAGTAAGGGCCCTAAAATTGATCCTTATGGGACACCCAAAGTAACATTCCAAAGTTCAGAGGATACACCTTTTATCCTAACACACTAGGACCTGTGTGACAGACCAGTACAATGTATGGGTTGAGAGGCCAAGGGCTGCAAGGCTATTGAGCAGGATGTGATGACTGATGGCGTCAAGCACTTCAGTTAGGTCAATAAAGACTGACACAACCATGTTTCCACTATCCAGGGAGTTATATAGGTGTGAAGTAAAGTCGGTGAGTGCAGTAATAGTCCTGTGGGATTTATAGAACCCATGCTGCTGAGGGCAGAGAAGGTTATATTTGTTGAGGTAATCCATCAGCTGATCTGACACAATTCTTTCTAGGGCTTTCAAGAGGGATGGTAAAATAGATATGGGTCAGTAGTTGCTCAGGCTGGTCCTGTCTCCACTTTTAAAGACTGGGGTGATGAGGGCAGTTTTCCACTTCTCAGGGAATATGTTTAACTTAAGGGATATCTTAAATAGTTGCATTAGTGGGTGGGCAAGCTCTTCTATGATGATGGAGAGAAGCTTCATGTCGAGCATATCACTAACCATTCTAGTTTTGCCAAGGATCTTCTTCACATATTTAATAGTGTCTGCCTTCATGATCATTTTGAAGTAGAATGGGGTTAAGTGGTGTTTGCAGTGGTGGCAGGGTTTGGGGACCAGCTGTTAGGGTCAGTAACAAGGAACTCTGGAGGGAGGATAGAGCTGAGGTCTGTAAAGGCCAGATTAAAGGCATTAGCTAACTCTTTGGGTTGCTGGAGAGGGCCCACAGGGGTGACAATTAGATCTGGTGGAGTTTTGGATTTTTTCCCAGTCAGTGTCTTTACATTCTCCCAGAAAGCTCTCCCATTCCCCCAGCACTTTTGAAGTTCCTTTCTGTAATAGGAGGCCTTAGCATTCCTTATCAAGAGGGTGCATTTATTCCTTGAAGTCTTGTAGGCCATAAAATCTGCCTGTCTTCCAGTAGCTCTCACTACATGCCAGAGGTTGTCCCTATTCTTCATTAGTTGTAAAAGGGGGCCATTAAGCCAAGGATTGGATGCCCCTTTTGTTTTGGATGTTCTGAATGGTGCGAATAAGTCACAGGCTTTATTGAAGATGGTAATAAAGTATTCCAGAGCCTGGTTAGGGCCAGGCAAGTGGCAAGGGAGACCAGTCTGTGTCTCTGAGGTAGCTCTTGAAAAGGCCAAGTTGCCCTTTTCTCAGGGAGCAATTTTTTCTGGTTTGCGGCTTGTCCTTAGAGCACTTGTTAGACCAGGAGCAGATAATGGGAGAGTAGTTGCTCAAGGTGTCTGGCAGGATGGTGATATTTCTTATGTGCACGGGGCAAGTAGCTAGGAGTGTTCTAGTATCTATTTGATAGTTCATCCTGGTTGTTTGATTTACCATCTGCGTTAGGTAAAGGGCACATATTTTGTCCTTGACTGTAATTGTATCTTTAGCTAGCCAGTTTAAATTAAAGTCCCCAAGGATAACCTGTTCCCAGCCCTGCATTGCTTTTTTGATGTGTTCAGTGAATAACTTAAGTTCTGACCCTTGTTTTCCTGGGGGTATATAAACTGTTGTAAGTAACAGAGTTTTACCTTGTTGGCCAATTGAAAGTTTAATAGAGAGTTCTGAGCTTCCTTGGTATTTGTATTGTAAAGCATGATTTGCCCACAGATACTGCTCCTCAGGTAGACTAGGCACCCACCTCCTCATTTGGAGAGCCTGTCCATATGAAAGGTGGTGTAACCATCCAGAGAGACTGAGGAGTCTGGGACCTTGGAGGAGAGCCACGTTTCTGTGAGCGGGAGAACATCAGGTTTGTGAATTGTTACCCAAGCTTAGAGTTGCGCAAGTTTGCGTAGGAGGCTGAAAATGTTAACAGTGGACATTTTTATAGAATCAGTAGGCTGGGGGTTGTGGTGGTTTGCTGGTCCAGGATTGGGGTGAATATTTCCAGATAAGAGCAGGAGGATAATAAGTAATCTGGTGAGGTATAGTTTCCACCTAGTTCTTGCTATTCGAGCTAGTCTGCTGCTGCGGGGCCTGGGTGTGCGGGGATCCTTGGAGGAAATGTTATAGCACATCAGAGCCAGAACAGTTTCAGGGGAGATAGGTGTGCATTGGCGCATCCTGTGGAACTCATCGAACAGGTATGTGTCAATAGGGATTTTGAGCTGGATATCTGTTACGGCCGAACTAGTTGCTTGTGTACTTTGATTTATTAGCAGATCACTTAGGGGAGTGGAGGTGGGTGCTGGCTGGTCATTTTTGAGGGTCACACTGCCCTTTTCCTAATGACCCACTGACAGGTAGTTAAGGAGAAAAAAGATCATCACATTCACCAGCTGTGAGGAGTTCATTTTGGAGGCGTCTTGGCTACTATCACTTTAAGAGAAGTTAACATCCTTAAATGAAAAAACAAGGTGCCTCTAGTGGTACAGTTGTATAAACTATTAATGGGAAACTGGCTGATTGCAACCCACAAACTTATAACAGATCTAAGAGATGGGGCATAGAGCTCAGGGCAGACAGCATCACACTAGCTTAAAAAAACTATATCAAAACTTATATCAACTCTAACAAATCTCTACATCAGACTAAACATTGCTTAAAGTGAGAAATTAAAAAAGTTCAAGCAGAGAGCAGTCCTGGCATCAATTTATTGGCAGCAGTTTCTAGAGGACTTCTGGATTGCTGCACATGATGTGGGGAAAAACTCAGCTGGCAAATAGGAGCAAGTGAGATTCCTCCAGGGGTAGATGCCAAAATTCAAAGAGTTCCAACATGTACATTGCTTGTAGGGTGAGCTTGACCTTAGGCAGGTTTTCAAACTGCAGATGCAGTTTGCTTGAAAGGAGCAGCCTGATAGGGCGCAGTAGTCCCCTTGGTTGTAGGGTAAGCTTTGGGCGGCTTCACCTTAGGCAGGTTTTCAAACTGCAGATGCAGTTCACTTGAGAGAAGCAGCCCAGAAGGGCACAGTAGTCCCCTTGCTTGTAGAGTGAGCTTCAGGTGGCTTTGCCTTAGGCAGGTTTTCAAACTGCAGATGCAGTTTGCTTGAAAGGAGCAGCCTGATAGGGCACTGTAGTCCCCTTGGTTGTAGGGTGAGCTTGAGCGGCTACCTTAGGCAGGTTTTCAAACTGCAGATGCAGTTCACTTGAGAGAAGCAGCCCAGAAGGGCACAGTAGTCCCCTTGCTTGTAGAGTGAGCTTCAGGTGGCTTTGCCTTAGGCAGGTTTTCAAACTGCAGATGCAGTTTGCTTGAAAGGAGCAGCCTGATAGGGCACTGTAGTCCCCTTGGTTGTAGGGTGAGCTTCGGGCGGCTTCACCTTAGGCAGGTTTTCAAACTGCAGATGCAGTTCACTTGAGAGGAGCAGCCCAGAAGGGCACAGTAGTCCCATTGCTTGTAGGGTGAGCTTCAGGTGGCTTCGCCTTAGGTAAGTCTTTGAACTGCAGATGTAGTTCGCTTGAGAGGAGCAGCCCGAAAGGGCTCAGTAGTCCCCTACTAGTGGGCAACCATAGCATGTCTGCCTACTCTTTGCAAAATGTGATTTGAATGTAAAGAGGGAGAAGGAGGAATGTACATATTATGACCATCATTATAGTTAATGTTCAGGATATTACAATAGTGTCCTGGAATGTGAGGGGCTTTTCCTCCCCAATAAAGAGGACCAGTCTGTTCTTGGCCCTGCGTGGTCAGAAGATGCAGATAGCATTATTGTAGGAAACACATTTATTTTATTTATTTATTTATCTACAGTATTTATTTATTTATTTATTTACTGAATTTTAGTAACTGGGTAGGCCCTCTGAGTCAAGACAGTCCCTTTTTCCGGGGCGATCTGGGAAGTGCAGTACATTGATAGTACATTCATTGACACAAGAAATTAGACACAGAGTAGTCATACAGTAAAAGAGTACATCAGTTACTTTCAGTTTTGTAAAATAAGCAATCTAAAGCACAGTCAACAGTCACACAGTAAGAGAGTACATCAGTTACATTCAGTTATGCAAACATAAGCAATTTTAAGCACAGTCAACAAAACCTTACATACATTCAGACATCATTTACATTTTTTTTGTCTTGGCATGCAGGGGAGAGAGAAAGTGAGAGAGAGAGAGAGAGTGGAATGTTTTGCTAGGAGAATCATGCAAGAAGTGAACAGGGCTTAGGAGTCAGTGGAAGCAGAGCAAGGTGGAGCAGTTAGGTGAGTTAACAACAACCTTTGAAACTGAGAGAGGGAGTTGCAGACCAGTATAGAAGGAGAGTTCCAGTGGGACACAGCAGAAAATGCAAATGATCTCCGAGACATGGAGAGTCTTAAGTTTGACACTGAGAGAAGAGGCAAGGAGGTAGGTCTGAGGGTATGCCAAGGGAAATTACATTGAACAATATCAGCAAGGCATTTACCCCAAGAGCAAACCTGCCAACTCTATGGTAAGTCATAGGCATGATAGTATGGATATGGAAGCAGAAAGTAGTAAAGGAGCACCATACATAAGGAGGGGCAGGAGTGTGGCATCCACAGTCTTGCTGCATGAGGTCAATGTAAGGAATGGACGGTTGTGGAAGAGGACACCGATTTTTTGGTTTATAGTTTTGGTGATGGTTGTAACATGTACATCCAAGGTAAGTGAAGAGTCTAAGGTGACTCCCAAGTATTTGAAGGACCTGACCGATTTGAGTGCATCCCTCATACATGAGAGGCTAGCCAGAGGGGGAGGGTTGGTACAGATGAGTTTAAGAATAACATGCTCTTTGTTGTTTTTAGTATTAAAGACAAGCTGCTTCTGAAGGAACCAGTCCTCAAGGGTGTGGAAATCAGAGGCTAACATTGAAGTGAGCCACCTGATATCAGGAGAGGAACGGTATATGATAGCATCGTCTGCATATAGGGGAACAGAGGCCCCACCACAATTATTAGGGAAGTAATTAATATACAGAGAAAAAAGCAATAGGCCTAATATGGAGCCCTGAGGGACACCATGGGCAATGGGCCTCAGATCAGATAGGGAGCCTGCCCATTTTACTTTTTGGGTATGGCCGTAAAGGTAACTTTGGGTCCAGGACAGGGTAGTGGCATCAAGACCAAAGACATGCAGTTGTTGAAACAGAAGGCCATAGTAAACCAAGTCAAAAACCTTGATCAAGTCTACAAAAATTGCTCCAGTGGCTCAGCCATGGTCCATCTCATGGAATATGACTTTAATCAGAGCTGTAGGTGTACTGTGGTTTTTCCTTAACCCATGCTGAGAGGTGGAGAGCAGATGGTGGAGATCAAGGTAATCCTGTAGGTGGTCCTAGATTATCCACTCTTGTATTTTTGCTAGAGGACAAAGTATTGAAATAGGCCAGAAATTGTCCACTGTCGAGTTGAGACCTCCCTTGTGGATGGGTACAACCACTGCTACTTTCCATTTTTCAGAGATGGCGCAAGTAAGGAAGGATTAATAGATCTCGCACAGGGCGGGCTATGGCATCAGCTCCTAACTTAAGGAATTTAGACTCTAGCAGTCACGGCCAGGTGAGCTGTCAGTCTTTAGGTTCATGAAGAGTCAGATAACCTCCACAAGGATTGCAAGCTTTAGATGAAAGGCAGGGCAGTCCACAGAGTTGACAGATGACAGGGGGTCAAGTTGGGAGGGAGTGGATAAATTAGAAAATACTGATGTATACCTATCCAGATTGGTGAAAAACTCAGTGAAGCCAGAGGCAATGGATGGGAGGGTCAGTGAGAGAGACCCCCTTGGCATCAAGGGAACTGGGGGTCTCAGAGGTGTTACTCTTCAAAAGGGAATTAACCTGTCACCAGAATTCTTTCAGATTACTAAAATGCTCAATCTAAAGTCTCTTGAAGTGGAGTCCTTTAGCTTTTTGGATTGAGTTCTTGCAGTTGTTCCTTAGTTGCCTATATGTCTGCCAGTTGGTAGGTAGCCCACTATCCTTATAAGCCCTCCATGCCTTATCACGAGTGGACATGAGCTGCCTTAATTCCTTGCTAAGCCATGGTGTTTTAATACCTTTTACCCGGCAACTCTTTAAAGGGGCATGTTGATCAACAATGTTAGTGAATTTTGCCACAAAATAGTCTAATGCCAAGTTAACGTCCAGCAGAGTATTAATTGGATCCCAATCAGTTTGGCCAATGGTATTGACATTTAACACCATTGTGAGCACCAGAAGCTGGTCAGAGGATGTGTGGGAGACTGCTTTGCCTCACCTTACAACTCCCATGGACGCAGGTAGCAGTTTTGGTGGACAAGCATCTCCCCTTTGCTGTCAGATGTGCAGTGGCTGATCCAGCGGAAGGGAGATATTTCTTCGTGGAAGGGACCCTGTTCTGGGAGACTATTACCTTGGGGAGTGTATATGCACCAGAGGTTTTTGACCCTGCTTTTTATCAAAAGATCTTGGATGTTTTAATATGGGAACAGTTTCAGGGGCTGATACTTGGGTGGGGGGGTGGACTTCAGTGCAATGCTGAACCTGACGCTAGACCACTCGGAGGGTAGAGGGAGACATACAGAGAGACTCAGGGGCTGGTTGGAAGGAGTAGCAGAACTTGATTTGATTGATAGTTGGAGATCAGCAAACCCTGGCGCTAGATAGTTCACTTTCTATTCTAATCCCCACAAGTCATGGTCAAGGTTGGACTATATTTATTTATTTATTGAAATGTTTCACCAGGAGGGCACACTGAACAACAAGTTGCTCATCTCATGGTGTGACCTGGGGGGGAGGGGTTACAGAGGGCTATGAAGGATGATCAGTTATAATAGTTTGTGGGTAGTACAAACAATACAACATTGTAAGATTGTGCAACAGTTGGAACACAAGGTATTGTACAACAAACAGTAGTGGAACATTGGGTAAATTACAATACCTGTCCAAAATCATACAAAAGAACATATGAATGTACAAAATAGTAATAATGCTATAGAACCATTTATAGTGCATGAGTGTACCAGGAGCAGGCTCGAGGTAGTACACAAGTGCTGTTGGAGTAAAAAAGATGGGGTTAGGTTGTACACACTGGTGACTCAGAAGGGCAAGTGGAAAAGAGAGGGAGGGAGAGGCAAGAACTGAATATGAGGAGAAGGGGTAGCCATTTCCTGATTTTCCCCTTCAGGATGTTGAGAACCCTGCCTGTTCATGGTACAAAGGCAGAAACTGGGGACAGGTATTAAGGTGGGTTAAAGCAGGAACAGCTGAGGGAAAGGGAAATGTGTAGGGCAGAGGTAAGGGAGCAGTTGGAGGAGGAGTGTCGTATTTCAGGGGAAGGAAATTCCAGATTTTAGGAAAATGATGGTCAAAACCAGTCTGACTGATGAGGGTGGAGCGGCAAGGGACCGTCAAGGTGTGAGCGTCATTAGATCTGATCTATATCTATGTCCCCAGGGATATGCAAAGTACAGCATAGTCCGATAATCATCTCGGACCATTCCATGGTAATATTGGTGTGTAGGATGAAAGCGGAAAGGGATGACCCCCCCTCAGAAATTTCCTAAATATTTGTTAGGAAATAGGGCTTTCCTGGAATACATTAAATCACAATGGAAACAATATCAGGAGACTAACAGGGGAACAGTGGACTCTGCTGGGGTATATTGGGATGTGGGAAAAATGTACCTTAGGGGTGCTATAATTCATTTTGTAGCAAGAGATAAAAAAGAAGAGAGCTAGAAAGGAGAGGCTGAAGGAACGAGTTAAATTATTGGAGTAATCCTTGGCCTGGAGTTTCATGGAAGGAACCCTGCTAGAACTAACCACCACAAGGGAGGATCTTAACACCCTCCCATTGGGTGAAGCATAGGCTCTTTGCCAGAAGTAAATTCTTTGAATGGGGAAGAGACCAGGGCTGCTTCTGGTGTGCCTAGTGAAGGGCAGGAAGACTCACTCCCACATAACAGGGATCACAAATACCCAAGGGAATATAGTTAGAGAGAAGCAGGCAATAAAAGAGGAATTCCGGAGGTTCTTTCAGCAGCTGTATAGAGGGGAATGTCAGAATACTGGGGATCTCATGGGGAAATATTTAGAAGAGGTTGTTTTACTGTGTCTTTCGGATCTGCAAAAAGAGCATCTAGGTAAAGAGATCTCCAAAGATGAGATTGGGAAAGCAGTTCAAGGACTAAAAAAGGGAAAGACAAGTGGAGTTTTATAAAGGTATGCAGGAAGAGACAGCGGACACACTATGGGAAGTTTTTAAGGCACTGAGGGGGGAAGGGGTCCTGCCTGCCACTTTTGGAGAGGCAGTCATTTGTGTTCTACCCAAGGCAGGGAAGGACATGTCAATCTGTTCTTCATATAGACCGATATTTCTTTTAAACTGCGATACCAAGATTCTGGCAAAAGTGTTAGCGACATGCCTAGAGGTCATTCTGATAGAGCTTGTCCACCGGATTCATTCTGGGCCACTACTAGTATCATAACATACGCAAGCTGTTAAAACATTGTGTGGATAGCATATTGGCATCAGAATGGTACAGCTGTGCTGTCCATGGATGCCGAGAAGGCATTTGACTGCATTAAGTAGACTATCTCATGCAGATATTGACATGGTTTGGTCTAGGGGATGACTTCGTAGGGATGGTATGAGCAATGTATAAAAATCCTATGGCCAGAGTCTTGGTAAATGGGTCACTCACAGATTTATTCATAGGCTCTACTGCCCCCCAGTATTGGTGCATAAATTTAATCCTGCCACTTCCCCTATATGCGGGAGGTGTAAAACTGAGTTGGAAACATATTTTCATTATTTCAGGTCTTGCCCAGTCTTGCAAAAATTTTGGGGCGAGATTGTGTAGGAGACTGGGAATCTGGCAGATAAGCAGATATCACTAGATCTAATATGTGTGTTGTTCAGAATTGAGGCGACAGGGCCTCACGGGTGGGACTTCTTACTAAGATGGATTTAAGTATTGCTGGTGATTGACAGACATATTATTTTAAATACCTGGCAGTCTGCACAGGCACCAACGGTACAACAATGGTGTATTCAGGTCATTCAGGTACTGGCTCTCGAATGTCTCTCTTATTCTCTCAAAAATAGAAAGGTGAGCTTCCTTAATGTGTGGGAGCCATTTCTGGCCTCTCTATTACATGGGGAGACTCTGTCCCTTAGAGAAGGCGTGCAATTATGAGGATCAAGCTAGACGGGCTTGAGTCTATACACCTCAGAAGATGCCCTACAATATAGGAACCTACTAGCAAAACTAATGAAAGATGGGGAAGGGGATCAAGACCTCTAGTGCCCTGCCCCGGATCACCTAATTATAAATATGTAAGGGATTGGGTACACAGATGATAGATAATTTTAAGTGGTAATGAACTGGATCTATTTGTGTTTATACTGATATGTAGATGCTCTGTGGTAAGACTGTTATGAATTGTTGAGATGTTTGTATGTTTATGTGTTGTATTTTATTGAAAACTTATCTAATAAAAATATTATGCAAAACAAAATAAAATCATAGCACATTACCCACATTTGCCTACTTTCCTGCAGGGCATTCTGACTATTTAATAGAAAGGGAGAAAAGGCCTTATCTCCCATTTTATTAGGGAGTCAAGAATGTCCTGCAGTAAAGTAATCCTCCTGCAGTGCTTTCTTCCATCAGTAGCATGCTAGTTTCAAACTTCCAACTAAAAATGCAAGCCCACATACATGGAGCTAACACTGAACAGGTGATGGGAATTCCATGCGGTTGCAGCTTCTAACTTGCTGTACTTCTGTTTGATTGGAATGATCATTTTTTCATTTGTGAATTGTTAGTTACCAACTTAAATTACTACCACAATTGTGCTCCAGCTCTTCGGAGGCAGGCATTTAACCAGTAGTGAAACACAATTCATCTTCAGTTAGGACCTTAGACTTTGCACACGCGAGCTGCCTCAACTTCTAAATAAATGGCTAGGCTAGGAGAGGATTATATTTATTATGCTTTTTTAAAACATGGGCAGGGACTCAGAGAGGGAGGGTGGATAAATGGGTCTAGGCTGCAAGGGGGTTCGGCTCAGTCTACATTCTGTTTGACCTGTAATCTTGAGATTACAGGCCAAACAAAATGAAGACTGAACCCCCACCCACTTGTGGCCCTGCATTATTATTAATCCACCCTCCCTGAGCTGAGTTCCTGCCCATATTTTTAAAAAACATAATAATCCTATTCTAGGCTAGTTCTTCTAATATATTTTGAAGGTGAGGTGAGGCGGTTGGGGGGGGGTGAGTCCTACATACTTATACAAATTTCAAAAACTTAGATTACCCACAGCATATGGTATTTATTTATTTATGACTTTGGTAACCGGGTAAGTGCACTGATCCCAGGGACCATTTTCAGGCATGACCCAAGCAATAAATAATGACTCAAGGTGGCAGTTAATAAATACATAGTACAAGATTTGGCATACAGATACGACAGCAATAACAATGCACAGTTGTGGTACATAGTCCAAAAATGGGACTAAGGAATGCAATCTACAGAATGACGTATGCAGTGAATTAGTTACAGCAGCAGTTGTCAAACACCTGTACAAGGTATGATACATATGTTCAGTGGGCATGCAGGTATGAGGGAACCCTCTTTGCATTTAGCACAATCTCTCACTGTGCACACATGGCCATGGCTATCTTGGCAGCTACAATTCTCGCCATTCCACACGATCGTTAAGTAGTAGAAATTCCAGTTAGGGTACAGCAGGTGAAGGCTAATTATAGAAATCGGTTATGATTCGTCCCACACCATATCTGGCACTTCCAGTGCCTAGAAATGTAAAAAATAAGGACTTCCTCCAGATAACCTTCAAGGCAAAAAATATCTATTAATAAAAGGGGCATCAGGAAATGCAGTAATAAAACCTCAGTGTTTTCAATGGTATTGGAAAAAACAACAGTCCCTTCTCAGTCCTCATTCTTCAGTTCAGACAGATGTTCAGCAAAGACTCTTTTAATAATGTCCACCCTTATTTTCCAGGCTTCAGTTGGGTCATTATACAGCTATGTTTTTCCAGCATAAGCTGTTCTCAGTTTTGCTGGAAGCTAGAGTGGGTGTAAAATCCCCAGTGACCGTAGCTTAGCCCAAACAGCATCAAAACTGTTGTTACACGGGAGCCAGAAATCTTGCCTGGAGATTAAGACAGCAGAAAAGTCCTGCTATTATAACACAAATCTGTTCTGAAGAAAAACCAGGGGTGACTTCTAATCTCTCAAAAATTATATCCTCTTTTGAGAAATATTATACACAATTATATGCTAGAACTGATACTAAGGACATAAATTAACTTAACCACTTCTTCTCTAAACTCCCTCTCCCGATACTCTCCCAGTCTCAACAGACAATCTTGCTTAGACCGATCAAGACGGAAGAGATAAAAGCAGTAGTTAAGGAAGCTAAAACACAGAAATGCCCAGGACCAGACAGGCTTCCCTTGGAGTGGTATAAGGCATTCAATAGGTATCTTATACCTTCACTTTTAAAAGTGTTCAGGAAACATAAAACAGAGATCCCCGGCTTATGCAACTTTATCCCAATACTGAAACCGGATAGGAACCCCACTTCCACCTCCTCATCAATATGGATTATAAGTTATACATGTCAATTTGGGCCCAACACTTAGAAAATATTTTGCCTACTATAATACACCCAGACCAATCAGGCTTTATTCGTGCTTGTCAAATGACGGATAATGTCAGAGGTACGATTCTTTTATTAGATTATTTGAATCAAAGACAGATTCTGGCAATGCTAGTGAGCCTTAATGCGGAAAAGTCTTTTGACTGTGTCTCCTGGGTGTTTCTGTGGAAAACTTCAGAAATCTTTGCCTTTCCAGAAGCTTTTATAGTCTGGTTGCAGTCAATATATAGTACCCCAAAGGCTTATATTCGAATAAATGGCCACTTGTCTTCCTCCATGCCCTTAACTAGAGGAACATGACAGGGATGTCCCCTGTTCCCCTTACTTTTTTCTTTATATATTGAACAGTTTCCAGCTGTAATTCGAGAACTATCTACAATAGAGAGAATTGCCTTCTCCCTAAGATGTCTGCCAGCTGTGTTAAGTGCTGAGTCATGATGACATCATCTGAGCCAGAGCCAAAGACCAATATAGATTCCTATAGGCTAGCTAGTTCTTCTTTCCCTCTTTGTTTTGAATTGTTTTACCCAAATGATCAACACCATGTGTTAACATGTTGATTATTTTGATCAGTACATGTTAGGCTATGATTTTGTTCATTTTATTTACTTTAACTTGCTGAAACTGTTTTACAATCTAGCTGACTTTCTCTTTGGCAAACTACAGAACAGTACAACACTTCAAATATCTGATGATCTAGTGGTTATGTGATACCCTGAATTTTGTTCATGTTAACCAGGAGAGAGACACACTATGCTGAAACCTTGTTTACAGATTTGGCCTGGCAGCACAAGGAAGTTAAGTGACTTGCTCAGGGTCACACAGCAAAGTACTGGTCTGATCCAATTCCAAAGCTTGTGCATTTTAGTTAATCCACAAAAAAAGCTTCTGTTGTATTCTTTTTCCAAGTGAACCCCCTGCACCTAACCTGCCTTCTGTTGAACACCCCACCATCCATACTGTGTCCTTAGTACCGCCTGGGGCTGCATATGAGCTTGCAGTCTCATGAAGAGAATTATCACACCTCAGACTGTAATCGTATACCTCAGAGAGTTGTGCATACCTACACCAATATGGATCATCAGCTGGCACTGTTTATAAATACCTCCCAAATCACACTTAAGTCCACTTTTTCAATGTTTGACTTCTGCTCCCACAGTAAACATTGAGTGGATCACCACCCTCCTGCACAGTGAAGGCAGTATGTATAGATCCCCTGATGTGTTTTTGTCTTGCCTCATTAAACAACAATTGGGTCTTCATGGAGGGCCAAGTAATAAATCTCAGGACTCACCAGAAAAACTGCTGTTCATGCCCTCATAAGGGCTGCACTTACTATGGATAACAATATTATTAGCAGGAGATGCATACTAATGTCTTGAGCGAATCCACCAGACTTCCAGAGTCAGTCTACTCCTTTTCCTGTGATCTGCAGAACCCTGCAGGACAGTTCCCTGCAATTCTTCTCCAGGACATTTTAGTGCCATATTCCACAATGCGAGCTGGCTGGCTACCATTCTTCTAAATCTTGAATGATCTACACACACAGTTCCCTCAATACTGTCCTAGCAAACGTCAACACCCCCCAACCTGAGGGTAATCTCCCTACACTGCATTCAAGTAACACTTTAGGTGCAGCTCTGCCACTCTGAGTATTTGTCATCGCTGGCTGCTCTCATTTACAGTCGGGTAATGATCACGGTGCTGGCAGCCCTACATTTCAGATCTCACAATGATCTGCTAAACATCCCCCTTCCTGTCTTTTCCTAACCTGAATATAGCTGTAATTTGTTGGAATGGCCTCTTCAGTCCCTCTCTGGCATTCATTCTTCTCCCCACACCAAAACTGGTGAGCTCACTACCCTTCTGCATCATGAATGTGGTTAGTACAGTCACCCCTGTCATTTTTACGTATTAATAATAAACATGATCTTCTGGTAAGCTAAGCTGATAGCAGCAGGGCACAAGGGGAAACATAGGCATTCCTACCCATATAAGATTGAATCCACCTATGATTAGGCACTATTAAATGACATGCATAATGATGTGCACACTCATCATTTAATAGTGCCTAATCAAAGGTAGCCTAGCTCTTTTAAGGAAAGGAGCCCATCTCTCCCCTTCTTCCCTGCTGCTATCAAACTGACTTACCGGAAAGATTTGTTTATTTTTGATATGTCAAAAAACCTGGGGACTGTACTACCTACATTCATGATGCAGAAGGGTGATGAGCTCACCAGTTTTTGGTGTGAGGAGGAGTAGTGAAAAATTAATACCAGAGGGGGACTGAGAAGGCCATTCCTTCAAGGTACTGCTATATTCAGGGAAGGGGAAGACAGAAGGGGAGAAATTTGAGCAGATCACTGTGAGAAATAAGATGTCGGTCTGCCAGCACCATGATCACTACCTGACCCTATTGTCCTGGCCAACATTCTCTTTCCCATTAAAACAGTTCATGCAATTGTCCAAGGCTGTGTGTGGATATTAATGTATGAAATGGCTGCCACTACACATTCAGTCACTTCACTACCAGTCTAGTACTGCTTGTAAAGCACTGTGGGATACAATGTGTATGAAATGCGCTATATAAATACGGACTCCTCTTATTATTTCCCATGAAAAAAGAAGATAAAACAAGACAAGCATATTTTTGATTTCCCAGAAAGTATGAACTCTGGCATTGGACTACAGAAGAACTTTGCTACAAACAAGTGGTGGATCTATGAGGTGGTGAAGGGTGCGGCTGTAACCCCCCCCCATTGTAAAGTGCTCGCTCGCTTGCTGCTGCTGCACTTCACTTTACTAACATACTAAAATGCCAGCAGAATAGGCCTAACGGTCTCTCATGTCTGCTCGTTTGGTCAGCCCCCACCCTGGGTGCTGACCTTGCTGCCCCCCTTGCCTTCTCTGGCTTCTCCCTTCCCAGTTCCGGATATTCTCGCTGCACTTGAATTTGCTTCCAGAACCCTTCTCTGTAACTGTCCCACACCCTCTTGAACCCCTCCACCATCTCTGCCTCCACCAGCCCCCTGGGCAGCACATTCCATGGCTCTACCACCCTCTCAGTGAAGTAGCACCTCCTCCTTTCTCCCCTGAATCTTCCCCCCTCCAGCTTCCACCCATGCCCTCTAGTTGCCCCTCCTCCTTCCTTCGAAGCACCCTCACTGCTCCTCCCCTATTTACCCCCTTCATGTACCTGAAGACCTCTATCATGTCCACCCGGTCCCTTCTCTCTTCCAATGTGTACATATTTAGCTCTTCAAGCCTCTCCCCATAGGTCCTGTTCTCCAAGTCCCAAATCATTTTGGTTGCCCTCCTCTGGACCCTCTCCAGAAGTGTAATGTCCCTCTTTAAGTGTGGCCTCCAAAACTGCATGCAGTACTTGAGATGCAGCCTCACCAAGCAGTTATACAGAGGGAGTATATCTTCCCTCCTTCTGGAGGTGATCCCCCTAGCGACGCACCCCAGCATCCTGTTGGCCTTGGCTGCTGCCCTCCTACAAGTCTCTGAGTTGTTCATATTGACATCCACCACCACTCCCAGGTCCCTCTCAACCATCGAGACTTGTAGCATCCCCCCCCCCAGGGTGTACACTTGGCCCTGGTTTCTGGCCCCATGGTGCAGTACCTTGCATTTTCCTGCATTGAACCTCAGCTTCCACTTTGTAGACCATCTTTTCAGAGCCTCCAGGTTCCCCTGTAGGGCCACCCTCCCCTCCTCCCCATCCACCACCACCCCCAGTTTTGAGTCATCCACAAAGAAACTCATCTCACTCCTGATACCTGTCCTTATATCAGAGATGTAGGCGTTGAACAGGAGGGGCCCAAGGACTGATCTCTGTGGGACCCCACTAATGACCCTCCTTGGGGATGAGACTATTCCGACAACTACGACCCTCTGGGTCCGGTCCTGGAGCCAGTTGCCTATCCATCTGATCATCTGGTTTCCCAACCCCATTTCACCCAGCTTATCCAACAGGCTCTCAAAAGGAACAGAGTCAAATGCCTGGCTGAAGTCTAGAAAGAGGACGTCCACTGGTCTACCCAGGTCCAAGACACTCGACACCCAGTCATAGACCTCCACAAAGTTTGTCTGACATGATTTCCCCAGGACGAATCCATGTTGTCTATCATCCAGGCACTCTGACTTTTCCAGGTCCCTCCCTAGCCTCTCCTTGACAATGCCATCCATCACCTTGCCCACCACTGATGTCAGGCTGACAGGCCTGTAGTTCCCTGCAACCTCTCTTGATCCCCCCTTGTGGATAGGCACTATATGATCCACCTTCCAGTCCTGGGGCACCCACCCTGTCCTCATAAAGATGGTGAAAAGCTCCGCCAGGGGTTTTGCCAGGAAATCCACAAGTTCCTTCAGCTCTCTGGGATGTAATTTATGCAGCCCCGGTGCTTTCTCCGTCTTAAGGGACCTGAGGGCTTCCCTCACTCTCTCTGCTGTGATTTCCACCTCTGCTACCTGTTCTCCCTGCTTAGCCTTCCCCCCTCCTGCCAGTGATGCCTCCCCCTCTCCTCAGACCCGCCAATCGGTAAGGGCTTCCCCCTCCTCAGTATCACTGTCTCCTCCCATGCATGATGCAGCACCCCCAATTTTATTGGTGAAAACTGAGATGAAGTACTCATTTAGTACCTCAGCCTGCTCCCCCGGGTCTTGTGCCCATCTCTCCCCTGTTCTAATCCTGCTAATCTGCCCCTTCACCCTTTGTTTTTCCCCAATGTATCTAAAGAACCCCTTGTTCCCTCTCCTAATTTCCCTTGCCAGGTTCTACTCCTTCCTTGCCTTATCTGCCCTCACCACCCTAGTGGCCCTTCTAGCCATCATCTCATGCTCCTCTTTATCCCTTTCACTCCTTGAGCACTTGAATTGCCTATAGGCTGCCGTCTTTCCCCGCACCACCTCCTGGACCTCCCTGGTCCACCAGCAGGGTTTTCAGGCCCTACCGCATTTTCATCTTACTCTTGCACAGGTGCTGGTAGCATCCTGCACCCCTTTCCTGATGATTTCCCACCTACTGTCAGCGTCCGTGTCTAACCCAATCACATCCAAATGCTCCTTAAGGATCCTACCCATTTCCTTAAAATCTGCCCCCTGAAGTCAGTTACCTCTGTCTTTGTACAGCCTTCTACCCCTCCTAGGTCCAGGCAGAACCAGACCATGGCATGGTCACTTCCCGCCAATGGGTCCCTTACCTCCAGGCCCCCAATCTGGTCACTGTCTGCCAGAACCACATCCAGTACTCGTGCCTCCCTGGTCAGTTCCCCCGCCTACGGAGTTAGGAACGCGTCTTGAAAGACATCCAACAACCTCTGTTCCCTGGCCACCGAGGATGTCATAGTCTCCCAGACTGTTCCTGGCATGTTTAAGTCCCCCAACACCACCACCCTTCCCGTGCCCAATCTGCAGTGTCTCCCAACATCTGCCACCAGACTGTCCTCCCGCTCCTCCACTAGTGCAGGGGGTCTATACACCACTCCTATTTTTACTCTCTTGCCCCCCCTTGTTATCAAGGTGACCCAAATCGCCTCCAAGGTTCCCTCTGCTTCCTCTACTCCCCTATGCCAATGCAGTTTTGACTATTATTGCTACCCCTCCCTTCCTCCCCGTCCTTCCTGAACATAGTGTAACCCTCCAAGTTCAGGTCCCGGTCGAGTCCTCTGGTGGCTCAGGTCTCAGTGACTGCTGCCACATCCACTGATCCCTCAGTTACCATTGCCTGGAGCTCAGGTATTTTATTGCCCAAGCTCCTGGCATTTAGTAGGACTACCTTCCACCCTTTCCCTATACTTCCATTTCCCCTGCTCGTGTTCCCATGGGGATTCTGTTTTCCCCTGGTATGCACTTTACCAGTCAGCCATTTCCCGCATTCCTCCAGCTCCCCAAGGGGGTGGAGACAGAGTCCCTCCTTTATCGGATCCCCTTGACAGCCTTTTCTCCCATCCCTTTATTGAAGAAGTCTGATTTATTGATTGTACAAATGTTTACATTCCAAAATATGGATTACATTTGTACTTTCAGTCAAAAACATACTAGAAAAGCATAATAGCAGAAAATATATAGGTTTCATAAAATGTTAATGAGGGCATATCAAGTATGCACACACTCCCAGCAGCCCCTTCCCCCTCCCCCATTGTAGCATCCTGGATCTGCCATAACCACTAGACCACCAGGATATTCAAGATTTGTACTGCACTGTGGTTTGCCAAAGAGAAAGTCAGTTGGATTAAAACACAATTTCAGTATGTGAAGGTAAACAAAATGAATAGAACCATAGCATAATATGAGTATTGATCTAAATAGTGCACATGGTTTTGACCATTTTGGTGACAGAATTCTATACAAAGGGAAAAAAGAACTAGATAGTACAATAGAGAGCCATATAGCTCTCTGACTTTGGCTCCGATGATGTCATCACTCAACACATTTGGTGGCCATTTTAAGAAGAAGGTAAGGCAGTTTTTTTTAAATTGGAAGGACGATTTTACATTTTTCAAATGCTTTGGAACCACATTTAGGTAACCTATATAAATGTAATTTTAGCATTAATGAATTCAGCAGCCTTTCCTTTAGTCCCATTTGAGGTCAGATTTTGAATAGTTTGTTGTCAAAATGTTGTTTAGGTATTCTTTAATGATACAATTATATACATCTACAAATATCTTGGACTTACCCTCAACTCTGCCCTTACTTTCCATGACCACATAGTGGCCACCGCTAGCACTCGAATTGGACTCCTTTACCGGCACAGGGACTGCCTCCCTCCTGATGCCCTTAGGTTTGCCATTACTTCCTCAGTACTATCCCTAGTGGACTATGGGCTCCCTGTGTATGGGGCAGCAGATAATTCTGCACTCCAGAAAATTCAGATCTCCCTCAACAAGATGTGCAGGCTCCTAACTGGTGCCCCTAGGCTCACCCACACCTGCTCCCTCTATTCCTCTGCCAATCTTCTCAACTTCAATGAAAGACTCCACTACCAGACCTGCCTACTGACCAAGAAAATCCTGCTCAGTCACTCCCCTCCTGGGGTCACCGCCTCTCTCCAACTTGCCACCCACTCTATCTCCACCTGCAACTTGGACAAAGCTATACTGGCAGCACCCAGGGTAAAAACCTCCCTTGAGATCCTTCCACTACAGGGCCCCTGTTTGGTTTAATGCACTCCCAGCCACCATCACTAGCATGCCCAAGATTTCCCATTTCAAAGTCGCCCTCCGCAACTACCTCCTCAATGTCCACTCCTGTAACTGCAACTAGACTGTGTTCTCATGCCCACAATGACCCAAACTTCTGACAAAGTCAGTCCATTATGGACTGCAACCTCTTACAACAATGTCTGGATCATGAATATGATGGACTGTACTGTAACAGATGCTCACTCATGTTAATAATGTTTTTCTGCCATGCTTATGTAAATATCTGTATTCAAAACTGTATGTAATGTCTGTAAACCATGTCTGTAACCCATACATGACAGCTATTTCCTTTGTTAATTGTACCCTGTCTGTTTTTATTCTGTCCTCCATGTGACGAGGTACCTTTGTAAATGAGCCTCATGGCTTAAAGGTTGTAAATCCGATATTTCAAATAAATAAATATGTTGTTATTGAATGTTGGTTATTCGTTCCTCTATCATCACCTCCAGATTTTAAGGCATTTATGACATGTACAAGACATGCTTTCATAACCTGGTACAAGATAAGGTCCTCAACTATGTTAAAACATTTTCTCTACTTTTTTAAAGTGTTGCACCTGGACACAAATTTTACCCCAGCCTGGATAACCTTAACATTCTAAAAATGGAGCAGACTAGGCTTTTCATTCATATATCAGTTCTTAGACAGCAATGGAGTGGTCCCCTTTGCACAGCTACAGGATTCCTTTAAGCTCTCATGTTCAGACCACATGTACTACCTGAAAATTAGAACATATCTTCAACAGAAGGATCCTACATGCTCCAAACTTACTACCCCAATGCCTGCTATACTAAGACTTTTAATTGATGCCAGTTGAGGTTTAAATGGTAGCAGCCATGAAGAACGCTAAATTAATGGCGCGGTTGGGGTGGGTGCTACTGAAAGATCAGCTACCTAAATGGCGACCGCCCAATGTTGCAGAATGGCAGTAAAACAGCTACAGTCCAACCCATGAGTGCACAAAGCCAGTACGGCATGGAAGCGAGACCTGGGTGCAGGCAGCAGGAAATGTGAAACCCTGCTAACCGAGGAGTGGGAAGGCTCGTGTAGCTGGCAGTGAGGGACATGGCAGACAGTACCTGACATAGGGCCACACACAACACAGCGACGAAGACCACTGCCCCCCTAGCCCAGCAGACCACCACAGCAGAGCCCCCCCCATCAGCAGGTTCATGGGAACCCCCACCATGACTGGGCGATGTTCCACACCCATGCTGCATTGCTGCAGAGGTCCCTCACATGGGCCACATGCCCCTCCAGTCCAGCAGTCACACACCTGCGGTGACATCAGTGCCCAAGGGCAGCTCTTGGGGGGGGTGTTGTTGGCAAGACCACTGGGATACAACAGTGACAGCTGCTGTAACATGGGAGGGTGATTACAGACAGTAGATACCAATAGTGAGCAGGGTGGGAAGGGGGGCACCATGCACACTGCCTGTGCCCACATGGCCATCCATTGTGTACCAGTCACCCCCCACCTTGTGCTGCGGGACACAGCCCTGACATGGTATGCCTGCTCCATGCATAGGAGGTTCCGTGCCATTTGCATCTTCCCCTGGTGACCCATACCTCTGCCCGTGCTGTCCATGTCAGCACCCACCCACAGAGACACAGACACAGAGGTGACCTGTACGTGCAGCATATACTACCCCTCACCATCCACCGGTTACCCACTGCATGGTGCCATGTGCTGCTTGCACCATCCCCTCACCCACCACAGGGCGCTCTTGTCTCAGCACACTCGTACACAGGCTCTCTTTCCGTCGTCACAGTGGGTTCACCTATTACATGTTGTCCCATAGCGTAGATGCACAGTGCGATGCGTCCTTGCAGCCTCTGCCTCCTGCCTGTGCTCACTCCGCTGCTCACCTTAGTTCCCCTGTTGTCCTTTCTGTGTTCTGTTTCCTGCGTTTGCCCATTGGAGACTCACTTAAACAGTGGCGCCCTTATCACATAAAACCATTTAAATTACCCACATTTACTAGGTCTGTTGTATAAGGCACTGAGGGAAATTTGGCCAGAAACCACAGGATCTGTACTACATGCATGGACCGGGGAACTTGGTTCTATCATTACATATGAAAAATGATTATAACCCATCATACCACTGATGAGGGCTTCTCAGGCCTCATACTGGAAGGAGTTTCAGTGGAAATGCCATATCTGGTATTTTAACTCACCAGAATCATTAATGAAATTTTTACTCCCTCAGTTTGGATTATACTGTAGAGGATGCGATGAGACTTGTGCCCGTCTCTCTCATATATTCTGGATTTGCTCAATAATAACAAAATACTGGCATGATGTAAGCTTGGCACTGAAACAGCTGCTGGACTTAAATCGGCCGTTGTCAGCACCATTAATTCTTTTATATATAAATCCAGATGAGACAATTCCAGCAACTAGAAGTATGTTATATGTGCACTTGACTGCAGCCAAAAAAGCAAGAACTTGTTTGTGGCACACCCAAAAATCCCCCACACTTCTTCAGTGGCAAGCTATTATAAATGAGATGTATCTTCTGGAACGAATAATTGCTCACCAGAGGAACTGTAGTCCCACTTTTGAATTGAAATGGCATCCTTGGGTCTTTTATATCTCAAGAGAGGATCCGTCATTTGTTCCATGAGAAGCACCCTAGTTATAATCCCCCTCCAGACTGATAAGAGTATCTTTTTTCTTTATGTTCCAGACAGGATGTATTTTATAAAGTTGAACACAGATGTTTATGCTTACTGAACCTAACTGCTTAAATTAATTCATTGTAAACATTAAGAAGAAAATTACTTTAGCATATCAGAATTGTAACTGGACAAAATAACTAAGATACTATTAAGCTGTATCAGATCTGTATGAATAATTACTAAAAATAAATTACAAAATGAAACTGTTGTGACACTGATGGGTGGATTACAGAAGCAGTAAATCTTTGTGTCATCCTCCAACACAAACTGGTTCTTGGCTGGTCTAAGTTAGTATTCTGACAGGGAGTGATGCTGCATGTCTTATAAATCAGTCCCCGAACATCCAGAGTTCACAATTTACAAACAAAAGCCAGAAATGAGGGCAATGAGGTTAGGCCCATCTCTCTCCTCTGGCACTCCAAGCAGTCTAATGTTGATTTGTCAAGCACCATTTTCAAGGTGCTCAAAACCCAGTCATAATATCTTGTTTTAGCTGATAATGCCTGGCACAGTGGCACAACTGCAGCCATTTTGTTCAGAGAGTCAGTGGCATGGTTTGCAATGAGGCAGCAAGTCCAAGTTTTCACTCCATAGAAGTAAACTAGGTATTCAAAGTATCCTCGCTTCCGTAGGAACACAAAGGTATACTTCAACTTGAGAACTTATACATATACTTACAGTTCAAGTAAATCCATGTGAAAATATTAGGGAATATTAGGAAATAAACTAAGCCAATTGTAACATCAGCCCAGGAATGGATATATGTAATAAGAAAAAACTGATACTATTACTTCTAAATATATCATAAAATAAATGGAACAGTAACCCCTGATTAAATATGTTAAAAAGTAACTGGGAGAAGGAATTGAATATTAGATTTACAGAGACTAAATGAAGAAAAACGTAATCAGATTTAATTCATCATATGTCACAGGGTATACTATATCCCTTATCTACTAAATAAAATGGATATAGATATTGTGCCAATGTGCAATGGCAGTGGTACACAAAAAGGTGTGCTATGCTAATGCTAACTCATGTAATTGCTACATAAAAGACAATTACTCCTCCATGGCAAAAGATGTTTAATATTTTAAATACAATTCCTAATGTAAAACTACAATATGAACCAGAATTGTCTCCTGGGGATCTCTTCCAAGCAACAGCTACCTAAAGAACCAGAAAAACAGTCAACATGGACTTGATCAGTGTTAAGAAGGTGCACTGAAAGGTAATGAAAATATATAGATCCCTGGGTTATATTCTGTGGAACAGACTTTTTTTGTACCGTATGAACTTAGAAAAGCTTCACTTGGGGCAGGCACATTTAAAGGTATTTTATAGATAATACTACCCTATACAGAGGCTAACTATACATCACATTTAGCTTAGTGTAAAAGAGATACTGTACACCACCAACTAAGAGATAGTGTAATATGGGGAGGGGGTTAAAAGGGAGGCAGAAAGAGGGGGCAAGAGAGGTAGATTAGCACAAATGGTAAATAATGATGGTTCCAAAAAATAGGAGGGAGAGGTCCACCCTGGGCCAATATGAGTTGTACTGTACCCCTGCAATCCAAAGCTCAGTGAACAGTGGTTTAAGGCTCTGAGTGGCAAATCTGGAGACCTGGGTTTGAATCCCACAGGCCCAACTTGCATACTGTGTGACCCTGAGCAAGTCACTTAACTACCCTGGGCTCCCAGGTTGCACCTGTAAAGAAGCTTTGAGCTTAGTGTGTCTCATCTGGTTAGACAATTGGAAAAAAAAACAACTGATGGAATTCTGCCCCCCTCAAAAAAAAATACCCACTTTTCTGTCTAAATCGTGTATGGTCTGCAGTAATGCACTATTCAATGACTCTGTTGTATGTCTTCTATATGTTCATCTTGACTAGGCTGGAGGGAGGGAAGGAGGAAGTTTTGCAAAATTGTATTTCATTGAAAACTACTTTCATCTTCCTGAGTAAGCTTAGAAAGCTCACCAGGGAGTCAGGGACCAAGCCTCGCCTCTCATTGCTGATGACACACAGTGTCCTCAGAGTCCATGCTCCTCCTGAGTCTGTATGATGATGATGGACCATCTCCTGGACCTTCCTTACATGCTCACTTGCAGTGCCAGCCCCAGTCTCACTGATGAGTCACTCTTGCTCAGTGCTGTCCAAACTGATAACGTTGTCAGACCATGGCATAAGTGCTGTGACCACCCTCCTGACTCCCGCCACCAGCTCCTCAGTACTACCCTGTAAGCTGAGGGAAAAAAATGGAAATGGCCATTTGCAAATGGCAGCATTGGAGCTTGTGCTGTGTGCTGCACCTACGTGCTTGAGCCCGGGCCAATGTGTTGTCCTCCCAGCCAGTGGTTTGATCCACCAATGAAGATGTAGATGAATATTAATGTCCCAGACTCCCAAACAGATGACATGGTGCCTCTGAGAGGGTGTGACTGGACCCCTGGACCCACATGCTCAAACCTCCAAAGTGGGGGACAAAAGTCCAGGTTGGTTGTTCAGCAGTCCCTGACAAAAAATAAAATGAAATACACACAACTCCGGCCAGGCGGGTGGGGGAGCAGAGCCCCCAATCTAACTTCCTGGGGGGAGGCTTCAGCCCCTCAGCCCCCCATAGTCAGCTCCTACGCTTGACAGAGTCTCTTTTTAGCCACATCATCAGTGGCTTGATCAAGCTTCATTTTTTCATCACTTTTATTACTTTTAAATTTGTGAGGAACTTCATCTTTGGAAGCTTTATTTTTTGGCTGAGATCCGGAGGGTTCCTCAGCTCCTCTGCTTACATTTTTACATTTAAGCCTTTGATTTATCCTCAGCCATAATACATTTCATAAGTTTGTACAGAGCTTAATAATAGACTTTCATTCATGGTGCTTGCTTACAGTGTAAGCTACATATTACCCAGTACATAGCTATCCAACCAACTTCCTTTTGAACTGTTCCATAGTCGAACATCATATGACTTCCATTAGGAGTCCATTCCACATTAGGACTACTCTCTGGTTAAACCACTGATAACTTTTTGTCTATTTACAGTTCTTTTGTGCTGGTTGCAAAGGATGAGAGTGGGTAATATAAGCCTGATCCCTTAAATCAAGCCCCAAAGTATCCCACAACTAATTATCTGTTCATGCCTTGTAAACAAGGCACATATCACCCCGTGTTCTTCTATATTCCAGGGTAAACATGTGTAGGATACTTAGTCTATCCTGGTAATTTTTCCCCTTGACTTCAATAATGGCTCTACTTGTCCTTTTTTGTACCCTTTCAATAAGTTGTATTTCCACCTTCTTAAAAGGTGACCAAACCTGAGCTCCATATTCTAAAATAGGTCTAATTTTATTTATTTATAGAATTGTTTCAACATACAAAATTTGCCAGCAGATAAAGGCCTAGAGGTCTATCAAGTCTGCTCGAATGTGCAGCTAGCACCCCTTATTCTGCAGCTGCCCCTCCCTTCCACCCTTCCCCTTCATTAACCTTCCCCCTTGTCCTGTCCCATCCTCGTTTGAAGCAGTGCACTGTTCTACTGCATACCACTTCAGCAGGTAACGCATTCCACCCAGCCACCACCCTCTCTGTAAAAAAGTGGCTCCTCATCTCCCTCCTGAACCTTCCTCGCTCCAGTCTCATATCATGGCCCCTGGTGTCCCTCCCTTCCCTTACTTTGAACAGCACATCTGTACCTGTCTTGTTTATTCCTTTCATGTATTTAAAGGTTTCAATCATGTCACCCCTGTCTCTCCTCTCCTCCAGTGAGTACATGTTCAACTCCTTCAACCTCCTCTTGTATGATAAGTCCCCAGCCCCTTGATCATCTTTGTCGCTCTGCGCTACACCCTCCAGTAACTCAATGTCCCTCTTCGGATACAGACGCCAGTACTGCACGCAGTACTCCAGGTGTCGTCTAACTAATGACCTATACAGTGGCAGAATCACCTCCTCCCTCCTCGAGGATATACCCCTTGCAATACAACCCAGCATTTTGTTGGCCTTTGCAGCTGCCTTCCTACATTGTGCAGAGTTGTTCATTGACCCTGTAATGAGCACACCCAAATCCTTCTCTTCCTCTGTCTGGGATAGCTGCACTCCCCCTAGCTGGTAACTCCTCCTTGGCTTCTTCATCCCAAAATGCAGCACCTTGCACTTTTTGGCATTACAGCCCAGTTGCCAGGTGTCTGGTCAGGTTTCAAGCTTTGCCAGATCATCCTGCAACCCCTGCCATCCCCCTAGGTCATCCACCACTGCGCCTACCTTGGTATCATTTGCAAACAGACTGATCTTGCTCTTGATGTCCCATGATATGTCTGCAATGAATATCTCAAACAACACTGGTCCCAACACCGAGCCCTGTGGAACACCGCTCGTCACTGCCCTTGGGTGTGAGCTCCCACCCACCACCACCCTCTGTTGCTTTCCCTGCAGCCAGTTTCCTACCCATCTCACCAGTTTGCACCCACCCTGTGCCTAACTTCCTTCCCAGCCTTCCATGGCACTGAGTCGAATGCCTTACTGAAGTCCAGATACAGGACATCCACTGCATGGCCCCTGTCCAGTTGCCTAGTTACCCAGTCATAGAACTCAACCAGATTGGTTTTGCAGGATCTGCCACGTATGAAGCCATGCTGCCTGCTGTCCTGTAGTCCTTTGGCCTCTAGGAGGGCCACCAGCCTCTCCTTCAGGATAGTCTCCATTAGCTTACCCACGATGGATGTGAGGCTCACTGGTCTGTAGTTTCCTGGTTCATCCTTGGGGCTACTCTTGTGGAGGGGCACCACATGAGCCATCCTCCAGTCCTGAGGTACACACCTCGAATGTAGTGAGGCATTAAATAGGTCTGCCAAAGGTCCTGCAAGGACCTCTGCCAGCTCCTTCAGTACCCTGGGGTGGATGCCATCTGGCCTGGTGCCTTGTCCACCCTCAGTGCCTTCAAACCCTCTCAAACTCTGCTCTCCATGATTTCCCCATCTGTAACCACTTCCCACCCTGCTTCTGCCATTTCTCCCACCTTGGGAGTCACCCCCCTCTTCTCTTTAGTAAATACTGAGCAGAAGTACTCATTTAGTGCTTCCGCCTTATCACACCCTGCTTCCACCCAAACCCCCTCCTTCCTAATCCTTACTATGTGGTCCTTACAGCTCCTTTTCTCCTGATGTACTTAAATAAGTCCTTCTCCCCCTTCTTAATGCCTTTTGCCAGCCTGCGTTCCGTAGATGCTTTGGCTCCCCTTACTGCCCTTGTCACCTCCTTCAATTCTGTCAAGTACTCCTCCCTGTCCTCCCCCCTCCCTGTTTTCTTGTACTTCCTAAAGGCAGCTCTTTTCCTTCTTACCTTTTCCATGACCTCCTTGCTCAACCAGATCGGTTTCTTAGCCCTAGCCTTCTTGCTCTGGGCTTTGCAGCAAGTTTTGATTGCCTCCACTATCCCCAGCTTTATGAGCTCCCATCTCTGGTTAGTGGCCATACTAGATTGAATTCTGGCCAGGTACCCTTTTACCACTTCCCCCATCCTCCCAAAGTCAGCCCTCCTGAAGTCCAGCACTATTGTGCCAGATTCCACTCCTTCCTTGCCCATATCCAATGTGAGCCATACTGAGTGGTGGTCACTCCCTGACAACAGAAAAGATATACTGAGCAACTTAATGCTCATCTCATGGTACATCCTGGGGGAATGGGGAGAGGGATGCACAGAGTGAGAGTTCTTAGATACATACATAACAGTTGGTGAATACATTCATACAGTTACAACATGGGTTCATGGCAATTGAGTACAATAATAGGCTGATGCAACAGTTACTGTACTGGCAGTTCATAGGAGCAGCATACATACAGAATCAGTACAGGGAACAAGCATAGGATGCAAGGTTGACAATGCATACATTACAGGCAGTTCACTAGTGATGCAGATACAGCAGGGTGAACACATAGGATCCAGTCAACCTTTTTAAGACCTAGTCTATAAGGGGTAGTATACGTGCATGTGGGGTGGGGGGATAAGAAAGAGGAGAGGGAGAGAAAAAAGTGAGAGGGAGACAGGTATGCAAGGAGGGGGTCAGAAGCAGGTGCAGGAAGGTGCAGGAAGGTGTAAGATAATTGTGCAGAGCAGAGGTAAGGGAATATAGGGAGGAGTGGCAGATTGGTGGAGGGAGTGCATTCCACACTTTAGGCAAGTGGTAAGAGAAGGCTTTTTGGATGGAAGATGTAGTTCTGCAGGGGACTGAGAGGGTACTAGTGTCAGCCTGGAATCTCAGGGAATAGAGGGAATGGGCAGGGGTACCAAGAGAGGAGGAGATGTATGAGGGGGGGAGATTCAAGCCAGAATTTAGAGATGAACTTAGCACCATGTAGCGCACGCCGGGAGGGAAGGGGAAGGAGGTTGAGAGAGTCGTAGAGGTCACAATGATGGGTGTGGGGAAGGGCATCAAGAGAAAAATGACAGAAGGAATTGAAGAGAGAGTCCAGTCTGGATAGGTGGGACTATGAGGCAGCATCATAGACTATGTTGCAGTAGTCAAAAATGGGCATGATAATCTTCTGTTCCAGCTCATGCCTGGCAGCGAGCGGGATGCAGCTGTGTTTTTTGTAAAGGGTCCCAATCTTGGGCCTTAGTTTTTTCAGAACAGCATCAATGTGTACAGAGAGGTCAAGGTGTCTGTCCAGCCAGATGCCGAGATACCTGAAAGAGGAGGTGTCCTCAACAGTAGTCCCATCAAGGGTGTGAAAGATGGGGAGGTGACTTAGCCTAGTGAGTCTCTGCCTTGTGCAAAAGGTCATGGAGACTGTCTTCTTGGCATTTAGAAAAAGTTGATGAGAACTAAACCAGAGTTGGACTTTAGTGAAGTCATACTGGAGCCTGGTAGTGACATCAGCAACAGTATTGCCAGAGGTAAACAATACTATATCATCTGCATACATGTGGATGCTGGATGCAGTGCAAATCAGGGGGAGGGTATTTAAAAAGATGGAGAACAGAATGGGGCCTAGCACTGAGTCTTGGGGGACTCCAGTGGTTAAAGGCAGGGAGGGTAAATATAGCATCAGCTATTCTTACTGATTGTGACCTGCCGGACAGATAGGCACTGAACCATCCTGTAGCAGAAGGGGATAGTCCAGCAGCTGAAAGGCTGTGAAGGAGGAGGTGAGAGACAGTGTCAAAGGCTTTGGTCAGGTCTACAAAGATAGCTGAGGTAATGTGCTCTTTGTCAAAGCCTGAGGAGGTGGTATCAGTTAACCTTAGGAGAGAGGTATTGGTAGAGTGGGATTTCCTGAAGCCAGACTGGAAGGGGATGAAAAAAGTAGAGTCAGAGAGAAACAAGGAGAGTTGGTTAAGGGCTATGTGTTCTTGTAATTTTGCTAAGGTTGGCAGTAGAGAGATAGGGCAATAGTTCCCAGTAGAGGAGGGGTCACCCCCCTTCAGGAGGGGGAGGACAAGAGTATGTTTCCAGACAGAGAGCACAGTGGCAATCTCAAAGGAGAGGTTTAGTAACAGGGATAGTGGGAAGGCTATGGCAGGAGCAGAGAGATAGAGGAGCCTAGGGTCAAGGCCATCAAGTGAGGAGGCTTTGATAGGGTTGAGTGCCAGGAGAGCTTGAAGATTAGTGTCAGGAGAGACAGGAGAGAAGGAGAACAGGGAGGGGGTGTAAGAGGTTCGGAGGAGGGGGTGAGGCTGAGGGGGAAGGGACAGGCTGAGGGGGCGACATAGGGTGGGAGGAAGAGCCGGGGCTGTGTGTCAGTGTATGAGGCATAAAAGGGGGCCAATGGGGCAGGGGATGGGCTTGGGAGGGTGCTTAGCAGAGAAGAGGAGCAGGTGGCGAAGTGGGAGTTGAAGCATTCAGCAGTGGCGATAGGTTCAGAGAGTACACAATGATTGTGCCTGAGGATGAGAGGTGGAGGGGTAGAGGATGTCGAGAAGAGGAAGTGAACGACCTTCCAGAATTTAGAAGGGTTGTTAGTATTAGTTTAGAAATTAGACTTGAAATGCTCTGCTTTGGCAAGGTGGATTGCTTTAGTGCAACCATTCCGAAGTTCACGGTAATGTTGGTGATCACCCGGGCAGTTGGAGACTTTGGCTTTGTGCCATGCAAGGTCACGAGCACGTTGGCAGGCCAGAAGCTCAGGAGTGACCCAGGGGAGGTGCCTGCCATGGACCCTGGTTATACAGGGTGGGACACGGAAGCTCCAAACCTGAAGAAACTTAGAGAAGAAATAGGGAAGGGCCTTGTCATCTGAAGCTGCTGTGATACGGGGTGATCAGTCAACTTGAGCAAGGTTGTGGAGCAAGGATTACAGATCAAGTGATGCAAAGGGTCTAGTGAGAATAGTTTTAGTTGGGAGTTTAGGCCTATGTATTTTCCGCACTACAAAGGTCATGTAGTGGTCGCTGATAGAGTCTGGTAGTAGCCCTGAGGCCACTACTTGATGGGGATGGGGGGTGAGGACCAGGTCCAGCAGCGAGTGGTATAGTGTTTTAAGGTTTAGATGAGTGGGTTCCAGAATCAGCTGATGGAGGTTTAAGGCTTCGATAGTGGAGTGGATATAAGCCAGTGATGGGACCGGCTAGTTTAGATTTAGATCACCCAGGATGAATAGTTCAACACCACTGGCAAGCGTGGAGAGCTTTGAGACCAAGTCAGTGACGGTGGAATGAGGCTGACCAGGGCGACAATAAACTCCAGCGATGAAGATGGGGACTGTTTGAGGATAGGAGATTTTTAAAAGGAGAGCCTCATGGGATGACTGAACAGAAGATGTGAAGGAGAGAGTGATCTGGAGGGTAGAGAAGGTATAGATAGCCACACCGCCACCTTGCCCAGTCCTGTCCTGTCTAGATGTAGTAAAGCCAGGGAAAGCAATAGTATGGTCAAGAATGGTTTTGGACAGCCAGGTTTCAGTGATCACTATGATGTTGGGGCGTAGGCTTGGACCAAGGGTTGCAGTAGGGAGATTTTGGGAACAAGACTTCTTATGTTTAGGTGGATGATTTTAAGACCATTTGGTAGTGAAAGTGAATTTGTGGCTGGGTGGGCACTGGCTGGTGGATGGGCAAGTGCAGGGCCAGGGTTTGGGTGGATATCACCAGATGCTAGAAGGAGCAAGAGAATAAGGAGCTGGGGTAGCCTGCAATCCCTTGGGTAAGTGATACAGTAATAATTTACTAGCTTTAGGGGGAGGAGAGACAGAATGATAGGCAAGGATGCTATATTAAGGAGAGTAATAAGCTGGGTGAGTGCCAAAGTAATCGTGGCATGAGGGAGTGTAAGGCAGTGGGGGAGTAAAGCAGTAACCGGGTAGGGCATTGTTCCAGTGGGGCAGGCCAGGCTATCAACTACCGTCAGGGGTGCTAACAGACTAGGTTGGTCTACCGGCAGCTCAGTACAGAGTGAAAGAGGTATGAACGATATGAACCAAATTTTTGAAGTTGGCCAGGACTCCATAGCACACGCAGTGAGGGTGAGAGAACACTGGAGGGTGAAGTAGAGTTAGCGAGCTGCAGGTCTTGTGGTGGGAGCCACAACCAGATGCCTCTAGTGGTAGAGAAATATAAGGAGCCAATGGGGAATTGGTAATTAAAGATGAATACAGGGGAACTAGGACCTCTTGTTTTCGGCTGGCAATATGTCTGAAGATACAGTTTAGGATTTGATTACTTCTGTGAACTATGTTTTTGCAGTGAGCTCCAAAGGAAAGGTCATATGTTACTGTGATACCCACATATTTCTCTTCTTCCATTTTTTAGTGCAAATGAATTTAATAAGTACATATGTTTCAATTTTTTCTTCTCTGTGTGCATGACCATACATTTATCATAATTTTGCTGTAGTTTGTGATCCAATGTCCAAGACTGGATATAATCCAAAGCTTGTTAACTGGTGCCATGGTGGCTGTTGTGAGCCAGCCAGCATTAGCACCTTAGCTCCATGTGCTTTGTTTTATTTTACTTCTGTAACCCCCTTGTTACCCGGGGTTACTAGAATCCCAGTAAGACCTAGTGGTAGGCAGGGAGGGCAGCTTGTGAAACTCCAGTTAAATGGGTTTCACACTGTCTCACTCAGTTCTCAGTCTCAGCTGAGACTGAGGGATGACATCACCAATAGAACTTTCACAGCTGCATAAGCCACATTGGAATCTGCAGCAAAGGAAGTTAGATAGAACGTTGGGAGTTTTAAAAGGGTAGTAGTCAGTGTCCAGTTTGTCTTCAGTAAGTGAAGGTGTGCTCAAGTGGTGGAGACCGCTGTTCAGGTCTCAGTGCCCCCTCCCTCTGGGGGGGAGAAGTAAAGATTCCCAGCAGATTCCTGGGGCAATCCCCTTATTCTGCCAAGTGGAAGAAAAGCTGCCTGTTTAGTTCAGCATTTATTTTGGAAGATGGAAGATTTGTGAGTCGCCTGTGGGGCACCTGCAACTAAAGGGTGAGTGTCTGCTCTGCCTACGAGGACAAAATGTTTTCTTCACCCTGGGACATGTGTGAAAATCTAGGGATTGCGCTACATTTTGGGAAGCCTAGAGAAATGGGCCAAACAAGTAAAGTAGTGTCAAATGCTAGAGTGTTGTGTGATTCAAGTAATATG
Source organism: Neoceratodus forsteri (assembly GCA_016271365.2). Lineage (NCBI taxonomy): Eukaryota > Metazoa > Chordata > Ceratodontiformes > Ceratodontidae > Neoceratodus > Neoceratodus forsteri. The sequence goes on from CM028133.1 coordinate 71,948,879, forward strand.
TAGAGGAGAGGCACCAGATCATCTACCCTTTAATCTACATTTAGAAGTTCAGCAAAGGAATGGTTCAGTTTTCCCAGGGAAATGGCCGGGTATGGGCTGTGGGAACTGGAGGTGGGAGAACCCCCCATCTTTAGTGACCAGATCCACCTCTACGGATTTCTGCTGTGGTTGCTACTTTGCCTCAGGCACTTGGCCAGTGATGGGGGAAGTACCCAGACGTGGGGTTGCAAATGGGAAAATTTCTCTAGGAGTCGGAGACTCTAAGTGGTGTGGGGAGCCACAACAAGCAGGAAAAAAATCTCTCTAGGAGTCGCAGACTCTAAGTGGTGTGGGGAGCCACAACAAGTAAGGAAAAATTTCTCTAGGAGTCGCTGACTCTAAGTGGTGTGGGAGCCATGACAGGATAATTGGTTCATTCTTCCAATGGACCGTGGATCAAGTGGCCGGCTGGGGAGCCTGGCTCATGGGGAAAACCCAAGTGTGTACAAGTCGGGCTGTGTACCCAAAGCTGCGTGCAAGTCCAGGCTGTGTGCCTGGTGGGTTCAGAGCCTGAGGGCTGAAAATGGTGAATAAGTGTTCTGTAGTCTCTAATCTGCATTACCAGGAAATGTAGCCCCATGGGAAGCCATCTATGCTTTGTTTTGTTCTTCTAGTATGTGAATAAAATCCACACCGAAGAATCTCATTCCTGGTTCTGGACATTGCAGTTATTGCTTCCTGTGTTGGGATTTACTTGGGTGCCCCTGTGCAGAGTAGCCAAACCTAGGCTCCCCTGTGCCGAGTAACCTCATCCTCCCTAAACCCAGTCCCCACCAGGTACTGCTGTCAGCTTCAACAGCGTGCCACCTGTCATTTTTCTAAAAAGGCAGGGGTGAGGGGTTACACTTCTGTTTTGTTTTATTTTAGTTATATTGTTTATACTTTTATTGTTTTGTTTTTAGAGCAGGTAGGGGAGAAGAAGAGAGGTAGACCAGAGTCACAACGCTAATGCTGAAAGAGTTCTGTTATTATTAGTGTTATCGCTAAACTGTTGTGTTTTCAAAGCTACACAGACTTCTCTGTGAGCTCAGTTACAGAGCAGAAGCAGTCTCGCAGTGACTGAGAGCAAAAAATGGAGTGGGTTTGTAGCGCTATGTTTGACACCCCATAAGCCGGTACCTGGATGTTTTTTTCAGGATTGGCTGTCTGCTCTGGATGAGTATCTGGTTAACGACTGGTGGCCGGTTCCTTGGAGTGGAGCTTTTTGTCCCTGCCTGGTGGGTCAGTCTGGTCGGTTGGCTGGCTGTAAAGGGGAGTTAGAACCGCAGGAAGAAGAATCGGCAGAGAGGAGGAGAACGTGGAAGTGCTACTAACTATTTAACTACTGTATGTAGCTGAAGGATTTCTTGGACTCTGGCTACTGTGGACTAGGATGGTCTTGGTGTGGTGAGACGTGCTGGATTAATTGGAGGATTGATCCTATCGACATAGCAAGCAGCTGACCCGACCCATCGAGAGTACTTGGTTGTGGGACACACGGCTACATGGGGGACCTCGGCCTGATCTTGCTGGGTAGCCGGCGAGCTTGGCTGTGTGTCCTGTAGTTTCTCCGCAAGGCCGTCCAGTGAGTTGGCCTGGTGGAGTTTCATGGTGGGGGCCGTGGTTCCTCCTTCCTAGCCCCTGGTTGGGGATTTTCGGGATCAGGCTTGCTGTGGAGTGGAGTGGCTTCACTGATACTGCTGATACCAGCAAAGAGGATTTTATCAACTATTCTCTTGATCACGGTCAGACAATTCATTTTACTCTCTGCCTTGCTTTGTATGACCCTTTCTATCGTGAGAGGGTTTGAGGGGTCATCAAAAGCCCTGGTTCATACTTCTTTTTAGCTTACTGGGAGTGAGAGTCCCTTGCTGAATTTGTTAGCCCCCGGTTGTTAGAGGACCTGGGGAGCCGAAGATGTGTTTGTTCTATGGTTAGTCTGACTGTAGTCTGAGTCTCCTCACCAAAGAACTCTCTGCTTGGAGACATGGTCTCCTTATCTCCCTAATACTGTTTTTCAGGATTTTTAAAATTTGTGATTTGTTTTAAGAATTTAAGGGTTTTTGATTGGGTGGGATTGGGTTTTTCCCTCTAGTGAGAGTAGAGGGAATTTTTTTATTTGTATTAGTTTATTTTTGATTTTCTTTTTAAGATTTTTAGTTATTAGTTATAGGTTGTATTGTTTATGGTGTGTAAAATGTTTGCTGACTGGTTGTACAAATATTTTTTGACAGCATGTGTTGGGGCCAAGTTTCTGTGGGCAGGCGCTATTCCCCCTCCAGGCTGAGGGATCTACGCCCCTTCAATAGCCCCCCATTGCAGCCCAAGGTCTATTGGTGTTGCCGGGCCCTGGGGATTGCTCAGAGGAGGCAGAGGGGGAGGCGGGCACTACAGACAGGGGCGGAGGAGTGGAATGAGAGGATAAGGGTGGTGAGGTTAGGGAGACTGCCTGGGTCGAAATGGGTCCAGGACAGGGGTTTACAATGCCTGGTTCCCATACCCAAGGGCTCCACTGATGGTAGGCAAGTTGCCCACTCCTCCAAGGCCTCCCATCCAACTCGGGTGGTGTTATGCAATGCCAGGTCTATAAAAAACAAGATAGCAATTATTGCTGACCTTGTCTAGCCATCTAACCAGGCTTGCATCACCGAGACCTGGCTGGATGAGAATGCTGACCCCATTTTGGCGTCAGCTGTTCTGGCTGGGTACTCAGTGATACACCGCCCGAGATTGGATCGGGGGGGGGTTGCTATCTGTTTTAAATCAGCATTGGACTTTGTAGAGGTTCCAGTGGTGTCCCCTAGATCCTTTGAGTGTATCATGGGGGCAGGTGTGGGCTGCAGAATCCTACTCATCCTCTGTCCACCCAGTGATGAGAAAGTTTTTCTGTAGGAAGTAGCAGACTTCATTGTCGACCTGGTGTTGGAGCCCTCCAGGTGGTTGGTCCTCGCGGACTTCAATGCTTGGATTGATGATGAACTCTCACATTTTGGTCAAAACTTCCTCCAACTTATGAATTCATTGGGCTTCACACAGGTTGTTACCACTGCTACCCATATTCAGGGTCACTCATTGGATCTGGTGTTTACCCTGGGAATGGAGATCACCAGACTGGTGGTGGAACCAGTTGGGTGATCTGACTATCACTCTATAAGGTTCAATTTTATGGCCCCTCCTATGAGACCAACCCCTTTGGAGATGATCCAGTACTGCCCTTTAAGGGGTGTTACCCCTGAAGGTTCGATGGCGGTGCTGGACCTATCGAGTTGGCCTATGGAGTGCTTGGAACCAGATGCCTTAGTGGTGCACTATAATAATCTGGTGCTGAAGGCTCTGGATTCCATAGCTCCTGTCCGAGTTTGCCCCCCTGTCCCTCTGCCCTCAGTCCCCTTGGTTTGATGGGACATTGAGGGGAGCTGAGGAGAGTGGGGTGAAGATTGGAACGCTGCTGGCAGAAGTCCGGCCTAGAAAGCTTAGATTGGTCACCTGCTATTTGGGCTATAAATCAGAAATCTCCTGTAAGAAGGCAGAGTTCCTGTCCAGGGAGATTGCTGCATCAAGGAATTGACCAGCTCTGCTCTTCCAGACTGTCAATAGACTGTGCAATCCAGCTTGTCTGCAGGGCCGGAGACCTTTTTCACAATTAAAGTGTGACAAGTTTGCTCAGTTCTTTGATGATAAGGTGTCAACGATCAGGTCGTACATCCGCAGAACGCATTCAAATGAGCATGGCAGAGATCGATGCATGGTTACAGGCCCTTGGTCTGTCTGGACAGGCTTCAACCGGCCCGCGATCATGGATATTATGAAGATTGTCCAGAATTTGAAGCTGACTTGCTGTAGTTTGGATCCTGGCCCGATGTGTCTCCTTATGGGTTGCATGGATGTGATCGGACCAGTCCTTGCTGAGATAGTCTGGTGCTCATTGGATCAAGGGGTGTTCCCAGAGTCCTTGAAAGAGGCTGTTGTGACACCCCTTTTGAAGAAGTCTTCCCTTGACCCAGACTGTCTTGCAAACTACAGACCAATCTCTAACCTGCCCTTTTTGGGTAAGGTTATTGAGAAAGTAGTCGCACTGCAGCTTGATGACTTTCTTACCACCCATGGAATCTATGATCCTCTCTAGTCTGGTTTCAGGAAGAGGCACAGTACCGAGACGGCGTTGGTTTGGGTACTTAATGATCTCCTAATTGCGAGAGATCGGTGGAGCCGTTCGATCTTGGTTCTCCTTGATCTCTCTGCTGCGTTTGACACCGTGGACCATGAGATATTGCTGGAATGTCTGCGGCTGATCTGCGGACGATCTGGGACATTCCTCAGATGGTTTCATTCCTTCCTCATGGGCAGATCTCAGAGGGTAGTATCAGGAATTTTTTCCTCTGCTCCCTTTGTGCTGCCCTGTGTTGTGCTACAGGGTTCCGTGCTTTCTCCCATGTTGTTCACGATGTATATGCTTCCATTGGGAGACATTATAAGGCATTATGGGCTGAGTTTGCATTGCTATGCAGATGACACTCAGCTCTATATGTCCTTTGTACCCAAACAGAATGACACACTCACGGTCTTTAACAACTGCCTCGCTGAGATTCAGGACTGGATGAGTGCTAACTGGTTGAGGCTGAATCTGGACAAGACAGAGGTGCTGGTGGTGGACCCTGGTCACTGTGCAGAGAAGTTTACTCCTGGGTTTCCCTCTGGCCTTGTGTTAGGGGGCAACCAGTTGAGACCTTCTGGACAGGTACGGAATCTGGGTGTATTACTTGACTGTAAGCTGACACTTAAGTCACAGGTATCAGCCATCATCAAGTCCTCCTTTTACCATCTGAGGAATATAGCCTGGATAAAGCATCTTGCTCCACATGATGCCCTTCCTGTGTTGGTTCATGCCTTTGTTTCCTCACGTCTAGATTACTGCAATGCTTTATATCTAGGGTTGCCGGGGGTAGACCTCCACCACCTGCAGCTGGTGCAAAATGCTGCAGCCAGGTTGTTAACTGGGCTACCAAGAACTTGCCACATCACACCTGTTCTGCGCAAACTGCACTGGTTGCCAGTGTGTTGGAGGATTACTTTCAAGGTCGCATTGCTGACCTATAAGGCCCTACACAGACAGGGGTCAGGCTACTTACAAGATCTCATTCGGCCCTACCGCCCTCTCCGCCCACTCTGTTCCGCCGATGAGGGATTGCTAGAGATTCCCAGGGTTCATCTTCAATCTTCTGGGGCCAGAGCCTTTTCTTTTGTGGCTCCAACCCTGTGGAATTCTCTACCTCGTCGGATTAGGGAGTGCCCATCCACAGAATCCATTAAGGTTTCTTTAAAGAGCTTTTTTTGGTATCGGCTTTTGATTAGTTCCGACTTTGCTGCCTTTTAAACTGTGTTTATATTTTATATCATATTTATTATTGATGTATTTTTTTATGTATTTGTACTTTGGCATTTGAAAAGTGCAATATAAATAAATTATGATTTGATTTGTTGAAAGGCTACAGCATCCTCTTGGTTTTTGATAATAGTGGGGGCTATTATCATCAGTGAATTTTGTTAACCAGATTTTATCATATGTGTATTGGATGGATGAAATATAGATGTTAAATAAACAGGGTCCCAACACGGAACCCTGGGGCAACCCACTCGGAACCTCTGCCCATTTACTCCCTTAATACATACCCACTGCCTTCTATTTGTCAACTATGACTGAATCCAGTTTACTTTATTGCTGTGTACTTCTAGTTTATATAGGGAATCTATTAATTCAGAATGTGGGATCTTATCAAAAACCTTGGAGAAATCCAAAAAGATCACATCAACAGGTTTCCCTGTATCCAACGCCATATTTACTCTATCATAGAAATGTATCATGTTCATTTGGCAAGATCTGCCCTTTGTAAATCCATGTTGTGTCATATCCCTATGGGTAGCTTTGTCCTGGAAATCTGTAATGTAATCCTTTACTATGCCCCTTTACTTTAGACAAAATGGCTGTTAAACTGACAGGTCTGTAATTTGCTGGATCTGACCTGGTCCCTTTTTTGAACAGTGGTACAACTGTAGCTAATTTCTATACTTCAACTGTCTCCCCCTCCATCAGGGAAGTTTGAAATATATGGGCTAATGGTGGGGCTAGCTCAATGCTTAATTTATTTATTATTCTGGGATGTATTCCAACTGGTCCAGGAGATTTATTAAATTTTATATTCTTTAATCTGATTTCTAAATCCTTTGGATCAATATGAAAAGGCATAGCTTCCCTCTAATCAATTTATTTTTAAATAAGGTTATGCTAGGATTGGGATTAAATACTGATGAGAAGTATTGATTCTGGATGTCAGCTATGTCATTTGTATCAGATATGATGTCACTATTTGAAGTTTTTAAAGGCCTCACTGCATTATTTATCCCTTTTGTTTTATTTATATGAGCGTAAAAAGCCTTGTAATTGTCTTTTGATAGTGTTGCCGATTTTAACTAAAAACTTGCCTTAGCCCTTTTGATTTTGGTTTTAACCCTTTTTGTTAGATTTCTGTAATTTACCCATCCATTATCATATCTAGTACATTTCAATTTTTTAAATCGTCTATTTTTCTTTTTGATTAGACAGAGTATTCTGAGCGTCATCCAACTCTGGGATGAATTTTTTCTGTTATATTTATTTTTGAACTGAATGCAGTAATTAATTTCATTATTTAATTTTGTGCAAAAAATGTCCCACATATCAGATAAAGTTTTACCTTGAAATTGTTTTACCCAGTCCCATTTGATCATACTAGCCATTAGTTTATTGAAATCTGCTGTCCTGAAATTCAAGACTTTGGTACATCCTGATTGTTTCATTATGTTTTCCTTTATTTCAGAATGAATTGAGTTATGGTCATTATTTCCCAGGGGAGCTTCTATTTTACACCCAGACAACGTATCTCCTATTATTGGTTAGAATCAAATCTAGGGTATTTTCCCATCTTGTTTTCCCTTCTACTTTCTGTTGAAGTCCTAAATGGTTGAATATTTCAATATAGGTGTTTTCCATTTTATTTGACCCACTGAGTTGTATTCAGTTGATACCAGGGAGATTGAAATCACCTAACACTAACAATCTATCTGCAGGGTTTAGGTACTGACATTGTTTTAACATTTCAAAATCATCCTCTCTGGAAATAAATGGAGGCCTGTAGATCACACCCATGACAATTTTGGGGTAACTTGGTGGTATAAGATGCAACCAAATGTGTTCTTAATGTTTATTGTTTTTTATTTCATAAGATTGAATGTTGCCCTGAATGTAAATAGCCACCCCATCTTCCTTCCTATGTTCTCTTGAGTATGTATAATGTATAATACCCTTCTATGTTTTGGCCCCACGTGTTTCCTTTATCCCACCAAGTTTCGACTATAGCACATATTTGAAAGTTATGAGTCTTTAAGTATAGTTTAAGTTTGTCCACCTTTTTATTACACTTCTAGAATTTAATAGAAGACCCTTCCAAGTCCTTGTTTGACTGCTTGTAGTTAGAACACTGACTGATGGGTTTTCCTTCCTTCTTGCCCCACCCCCGCTTGTAGTTTAAATTTAAAGCTATGGTTTCATTAAATCATTTTGCCAAAATCCTAGATCATATTTTGTTTAAATGGAGGCCATCTGGTTTGAACAAATGTCTTTCATTAAAAATAATGCTGTTATTCAAAAAGGAATATTCACTGCTTTCACACAAATCTTTAATCAAAGGTTTCTTTGCTACAGTATGTGCCAATTCAAACAAAGCAAACCCAAGTTCTGGACCTCACAAACTGCGTGCAGGTTTCTGTGAAATGCCACTGGCCAGTCCTGCCCCAGTTAAAATAACTCTGTGTAATTTAGAAGTGCCTTTTTTTATAGTACTACAATCTATACCAGTGCCAATCTTAATAGGAAAACCTAATGATATTGGTCAACTATGCACAGGTTTCTGTTGAAATGCCACTGGCCAGTCCTGTAACAGAGACAGCTAAAGTCCAGTTTTGTATTATATAATGGTTTCTCTGTAATTGCCAATCCTCAGAGAACTCCCAGGCACTGTCAGAGTTTGAACTCCAGTTTGTTGCCTCGTAGTAAAGCCCACGAGGTCTGAGGTAAACAAATTCTGGCCTGAGCCGATAGGGCTGCAAGAGAGGAATGTCAGTCATCCTTAGGATAGGGGGAGGCTCATAAGTTACAACTGGCAATAAAGGTAATGAAAATTATAACATCAGACCTGGTACAGTAATAAATACCCACAAGGCATATTTTCAACGGTTGGTTAGTAGACAAAAGAATTGCATAGAAACATAGCATTTGACAGCAGATAAGGACCGCTTGGCCCACCCAGTCTGCCCATTTCCCTACCTAGTGGATAAGCTGCAGATCCTAGTTAACCAACAGCCTACTTCCTCCTACCCTCAACCCCTAGAATTGCCTTATGTCTGTCCCATGCATTCTTGAATTCCCCCACTGTTTTTGACTCCACAACCTCCTCAGGAAGGCTGTTCCATACATCCACTACCCTCTCCATGAAAAATACTTCCTCACATTACCTCTGAGCCTTCCCCCTTCTATCCTCAAATTGTGCCCCCTTGTTCTTGCACATCTCTTTTTCTGAAAGATGCTACCCTCTTGGACTTTGTTGATTCCCTTGAGGTAATTGAAAGTTCCTATCATGTCTCCCGTCCCTCCTTTCCTCGAGGGTATACATGTTAAGCTCCTTAAGTCTCTCTTCATATGTCTTCTGGTGCAGACCATGCACCATTTTAGTTGCCCTCCTCTGGACTGCCTCCATCCTGTCTATGTCCTTGCGGAGACTGGGTCTCCAGAACTGCATGCAGTACTCCAGATGGGGTCTCACCAGCTGTCTGTACAAAGGGATAACAACTTCCTGTTTTCTACTGGTGATGCCTCTTCCTATACATCCCAGAATCACCCCAGCCCTCCTTACTGCCCTCTCACATTGCTTGCCCAACCTTAGGTCATCTGATATGGCTACCCCCGGGGTCCCTTTCCATTTTTGTTGTTGTTAGTATCTCACCCCCCCAATAGTGTAATCTTCTCCGGGGTGTTTGTTTCCCAGGTGCATTACTTTGCACTTCTTAGCATTTAATCTAAGCTACCATACATTTGACCATTCCTCCAACTTTGCCAAGACCCTTCTCATCCTTTCCACCACACTTTGTGTATCAATCCTGTTGCAGATCTTCGTGTCATCTGCAAAGAGACATACTTTTCCATTCAGTCCCTCTGCAATGTCACGTATAAAAACATTGAAGAAGACTGGTCCTAGAACTGAATCCTGTGGTACCCCACTAGTAACCCCCCCTTTTTTCAGAGTGGACTCGTTTACTATTACCCTCTGTGTTCTATTCTCCAGCCAATTTTTTACCCAGGCTACCATCTTGGGACCCACTCCCAGGCTGGCTAACTTGTATATTAATCTTTTGGGTGGGACTGTGTCAAATGCCTTGCTAAAGTCTAGGTAGACCATGTCCACAGCCCCATCCCCGATTCACTACATTGGTCACCCAGTCAAAGAAATCTATTCTATTCATCTGACATGACCTACCCACTGTGAATCCATGCTGCCTTGGGTTCTGTGCCCCTCTGGCCTCTAGGTACTCAACAATTCTCTCCTTCAGAAGTGATTCCATCATTTTCCCTATCACTGAGGTCAAACTAACAGATCTATAGTTTCCTAACTCTGCCCTGCTTCTACTTTTGTGAAGCGGAATCACATCTGCCCTCCTCCAGTCCTCCGATACCACCCCATCATCCCATGATTTGTTAAAGAGGGTAGTCAGTGGTGACACTACTTCTACCCTTAGTTCTTTTAGAATACTGGGATGAATCCCATCAGGCCCCATTGCTTTATCCACCTTCAGTTTTAAGAGTTCTTTCAGAACTCTTTCTTCTGTGAATGGGCTGGTATCAACCCCCCTATCCAGAGTGTTTCTGTTGCTTGGTTTAGGTACCTCCCATTCTTCTTCTATTGTGAATACTGAGCAAAAATATTTCTTTAGTATCTCTGCCTTTTCACAGTCACCCTCTGCCCAGCCCCCTGCCTCTTTATTAAGCCTCACTATCCCTCCCTTGGTCTTCCTTCACTCCCTGATGTACCTATAAATAGTTGTATCCCCCCTTCTTAACTGAGTTGGCTATCCTTTCCTCAGGTTGGGCCTTTGCTGTTCTGACTGCCTTCCTTGCTTCCTTCTGCTTTAACTGATACAGTTCTTTGTCCTGCTCCTTCTGTAATTTCTTCTACTTCCTGAATTCTATCTTTTTCTCCCTAACCTTCCCTGCCACCTCTTTTGAGAACCATAGTGGTGTTTTACCTTGCTTTGTTTTGTTTATTTACTTCACACAAAGGCTTGTTGCCTTAGTGATGGCAGTTTTAATTATTTACCATTGTTCTTCCACCCCTCCTTCCTGCCCATTTACTAGTGCATTCCTTAGGTATTCACCCATTTTGGCAAAGTCAGTCCTACTAAAGTCCAGGACCTTTGCCTTTGTATGGTTTGACTCTACTGCTGTGTTTATCGTGAACCATACTGTTCGATGGTCAGTTGTTCCCAGATGGCCACCCACTTCTACATCTGTGATCCTCTCTCCATCTCCATTTGAGAGTACCAGGTCTAAGATTTCTCCCTCCTGAGTGGGTTCCAGTACTAGTTGTCTAAGGCATGCCCCCTACAGGGCATCTAGAATGGCCCCGCTCTTTGATGTGGCTGCAGCAAATGCACTCCTGTTAACATCTGGCATATTCAGATCCCCCATCAATAATATCTCCCCTTTTTCTGCCACTCTAAGGATACCTTCTATCATTTCCTTGTCCATTTCCTCCCCCTGAGATGGGGGTCTGTATATGGCCCCTGTGTGGATTGTGGTGCCATTGCCTGTCTCCAAGTTGACCCACAGTGCTTCCTCTCCTCCCTGTTTACCCTTTTGTTCTATTGCTTTGATTCCTTCACTTATGTAGAGAGTTACTCCACCTCCTCTTTTACCCTCCCTGTCCCTCCTGTAGATAGTGTACCCTGGTATGTTCACATCCCAGTCATGGTTCTGTGTGTACCATGTTTCTGTGGCTGCCACGATATCCAGATGTTCCTCTTCCATCAAGACCACTAGTTCAGGAAGCTTGTTACCCAGACTGTGGGCATTGGTACTCATTACTCTCCATTTTTTGATGGCTTTCCCACTGGTAGCCCCATCCCTGCCCTCACTGACTTTGCTTTCTCCAGTTACCCCAGTCCTGCTCCCTACTGACCTTTCTACCATGGTCTTTACCTCATTTAGTACCTGGTTTTGGAGGGGGAGGCTGGGAATTCCCTGATGCTTATCAGTGCCTCCCCCCTTGGCTAGTTTAAAAGCTTGCCAATGAAGCATTTAAACTGATCACTGAGGAGACTTGTTCCTTTCCTGGACAGATGCAGACCATCATGCCAGTATAGAAATATGAGAGGCTGGACCAGGGTGGGCTCAAGGAGGGAGTGGGTGGTGGAACAGAGTTGCATCTCTCCAGCTGTACCTCTCCACAATTCATTCACTCTTCTGGTGGATAGCGGTTCCTCTATGGAGGCACCTGCAGTGGAGAACAAGGAGGATGCTGGGAACCTTCACAAAGGAGACCCACAGGAGGGTGGCATGGGATCCCACAGGGGAAGGAAACAACTCCTGGTGGGGGACTCAATCATTAGGGGGTAGAAATGGGGGAGGAAGGGAAGAGGGAGGTAAGGTGCCTTCCTGGCACCATGGCTTGGAGGGACAGGAAGTGAATCTTCAGGATCGTGGGAGGAGCTGCACGAGGAAAGGAGGTGGATGTCATTGTCCACCTAGGGACAAATGACCTGGCTAGGAATGGGATCAGAGCAGTGCAGGAGGAGTTTGCAGAGTTGGGAAGGGGCCTTAGACAAGTAGCGCATACGGTAACCTTCTCGGAGGTGCTGCCTGTCTATGGCAAGGGAGATGCTAGGGCACTTCTCACCAGGGAATTCAATGAGTGGTTGAAAATCTGGTGTGGAGCTCAGGGTTTTGGCTTCATTGGGGACTGGGGAGCCACCTGGAGGGATGCAGACCTATACTGGTGCGATGGTCTGCATCTGTCCAGGGAGGAACCAGGATCCTAGGTGAGAGGTTTAAATGCTTCATTGGCTAGCATTTAAACTAGCCAAGGGGGAGGCACTGAAAAGGAGCAGGGAAATCTGAGCTTCCCCCCACAGAACATGGTGATTAGTGAGGTAAACACCAGGGTACAGAAGTTATTAGGGAGCAGAACAGATTTAAATGTAAAAAAAGGCAAAGGCAGTAAGGACAGAAATGGGGCTAAAAGGGGTAAGGCTATCAAAAAATGGAGGGTGATGAGTACCAATGCCCATAGTTTATGTAACAAGCTCCATGAACTAGTGGCCTTGATGGAAGAGGGTTGTCTGGATATTGTGGCAGTCACAGAAACATGGTACACAGAGAACCATGACTGGGATGTCAACATACCAGGATACACAATCTACAGGAGGGACAGGGAGGGTAAAAGAGGAGGAGGAGTAGCTCTCTATGTAAAGGAAGGGATCAAAGCAACAGAACTAAAGAGTAAACAGGGAGCAGAAGAGACACTTTGGGTCACCCTGGAGACAAGAAATCGCACCACAATCCGCATGGGGGTTGTATACAGACCCCCATCTCAGGGGGAAGGAATGGACAAGGAAATGATAGAATGCTTTCTTAGAATGGCAGAAAAAGGGGAGATATTGTTGATGGGGGACCTGAAAATGCCAGATGTCAACTGGAGCACATTTGCTGCAGGCACATCCAAGAGCAGAGTCATTCTTGATGCCCTACAGGGGGCGTGCCTCAGACAGCAAGTATTGGAACCCACTCAGGAGGGAGCAATCTTAGACCTGGTACTCTCAAATGGGGATGGAGAAAGACCTCAGATTTAGAAGTGGGTAGCCACCTGGGAACAAGTGACCACCAAACAGTGTGGTTCACGATAAACACAGCCATACAATCAAGCCATGCAAAAGCAAGAATACTGGACTTTAGGAGGGCTGACTTTGGGAAAATGGGAGAGTGCCTCAGAAAAACACTAACAAACAGGCAAGAAGGAGGGGTGGAGGAACAATGGGGAGTGATCAAAACAGCCATCACAGAGGCAACAAGCCTTTGTGTAAAGCAAATCAATAAAACACAACGAAGGAAAAAAACGCTATTGTTCTCAAAAGAGGTGGCAGGGAAGGTTAAGGAGAAAAGGATAGCATTCAGGAAATATAAGGAAACACAGAAGGAGCAGGACAGAGAATTTTATCAGTTAAAGCAGAAAGAGGCTGGGAAGGCAGTCAGAATAGCAAAGGCCCAAACCGAGGAAAGGATAGCCAATTCTGTTAAGAAGGGGATAAGACCTTTTATAGGTACATTAGGGAGCGAAGAAAGACCAAAGGAGGGATACTGAAGCTTAATAAAGGGGAGGGAATGTGCGTAGAGGGTGACAGTGAAAAAGCAGGGATACTGAATGAATATTTCTGCTCAGTATTCACAAAGGAAGAGGAGGGGGAGTTACCTAAACCAAACAAGAGAAACACTCTGAAGATGGGGGTCAATACCAGTCCATTTACAGAAGAAAGGGTTCTGAAAGAACTAATAAAATTGAAGGTGGACAAAGCAATGGGGCCTGATAGGATTCACCCAAGAATTCTAAAAGAACTAAGGGTAGAACTAGTGACACCGTCGACTACTCTCTTTAATAAATCATGGGAGGATGGGGTGGTACCGAGGACTGGAGGAGGGCAGATGTGATTCCTCTTCACAAAAGTGGGAGCAGGACAGAGGCAGGAAACTACAGACCAGTTAGTTTGACCTCAGTGGTAGGGAAAATGATGGAATCACTTCTGAAGTAAAGAATTGTTGAGTACCTAGAGGCCAGTGGGGCACAGGACCCAAGGCAGCATGGATTCATGATGGGAAGGTCATGTCAGATGAATCTAATTGATTTCTTTGACTGGGTGACCAAAGTAGTAGACCAGGGAGGGGCTGTGGACATGGCCTACCTAGACTTTAGCAAGGCATTTGATATAGTCCCACACAAAGATTAATACACAAGATAGCCAGCCTTGGAGTGGGTCCCAAGGTGGTAGCCTGATAAAAAATTGGCTAGACAACAGGACGCAAAGGGTAGTAATAAATGGAGTACACAGTGAAGAAAGGAGGGTTACTAGCGGGGTATCACAGGGTTCAGTACTCAGACCAGTCCTTTTTAATGTCTTTATAAGTGACATTGCAGAGGAACTGGAAGGAAAAGTATGTCTCTTTGCAGATGACACAAAGATCTGCAACAGGGTCGATACACAAGATGGAGTGGAAAGGATGAGAAGGGACTTGGCAAGGTTGGAGGAATGATCAAATGTATGGCAACTCAGATTCAATGCAAAGAAGTGCAAGGTAATGCACATGGGAAACAAAAACCAAGGGGAAGCGTACACAATGGGGGGTGAGATACTGACAACAGTAAAAATAGAAAGGGACCTGGGAGTAATTATATCAGATGACCTAAAGGTGGGCAAGCAATGTGAGAAGGCAGTAAGGATGGCTGGGAGGATACTGGGAAGAGGTATCAATAGTAGACAACAGGAAGTTGTTATCCCTCTGTACAGACAGTTGGTGAGACCCCATCTGGAGTACTGTGTGCAGTTCTGGAGACCCCATCTCCACAAAGACATAGACAGAGTGGAGGCTGTCCAGAGGAGGGCAACCAAAATGGTGCAGGGTCTGCACCAGAAGACATATGAAGAAAGACTAAAGGAGCTTAATATGTATACCCTTGAGGAAAGAAGGGAGAGAGGGGACATGATAGAAACTTTCAAGTACCTCAAGGGAATCAACAAAGTCCAAGAGGGTAGCATCTTCCAGAAAAAGAGATGTGCAAGAACAAGGGGGCACAATTTGAAGATTGAGGGGGGACGGCTCAGAGGTAATGTGAGGAAGTATTTTTTCACTGAGAGGGTTGTGGATGCATGGAACAGCCTCCCTGAAGAGGTTGTGGAGTCAAGAACAGTGGGGGACTTCAAGAATGCATGGGCAGTCCTAGTGGGTGTAGGAGGAAGTAAGCTGTTGGTTAACTAGGATCTGCAGCTTATCTGTTGTAGAAAATGGGCAGACTAGGTGGGCCAAGTGGTCCTTATCTGCCATCAAATTTATGTTTCTATGTTTCTATGTTATAGGTGGGTATCCCTCCAGGTGGGAACCCAGTCCTCAATGAAGCCAAAACCCTGTGCTCTACACCAGTTTTTCAACCAATTATTGAACTGCATGGTGCAGAGTTCCCTCGCCTCACCCATGCCATAGACAGGCAGCACCTCTGAGAAGGATACTGTATGAGCTACTTGTCTAAGGCCCCTCCCCAACTCCACAAACTCCTCCTGCACTGCTCATTGCCCATGCATGGTCAAGTCATTTGTCCCTAGGTGGACAATGAAATCCAGCACTGTCTCCCATGCAGTTGCTGTTGTGATCCTTAGAATTCGCTTCCTGTCCCTTCAAGCTATGGTGCCAGGCAGGCACCTTAGTTCACTTTCCTTTGCCCCTCCAGTTCTATCCCCTGGTTAAATTGAGTCCCCCACCAGGAGCTGCTTCCTTTCCCTACTGCATCCTGTGCCACCTTCCTGTGGGCCTCCCTTGTGATGGTTGCCAGCAACCTCAGTCTCCACAGTATGTGCCTCCATAGGGGAAACTATGCTCCACCAGAATGGTGTATGGATTGTGGAGTGGTATGTCAGAAGGGGTGTACCTCTGTTCCACCACCCTCACCCTCCCTGAGCCCACTGTGGTCCAACCGCTGCTCCTTCTTGGCAACCTCTGAGGCAGAGGTGGTGGCCCTGGTGTTCCCTGTGTGTGGAGGGGCTCCTGTACTTCTGTCTAGTTTGGCCTGGAGATGGGCAACCTCCTCCCTCAGAGCAGAGAGTTGCCTGCAAATAGGGCAGTATCTCAGCCTCCAGAAAGTCTCCCAGAAGACTGCTGCCCCACAGCTAGTGCATTGCACTATTCCCCACATATCTGTCTTTTTAGTTTACCCTGTGTATTTTTTTAATTTAAAAAAAATATATAAAAAAAAAACTTTATATATAAACCGCAATAACAGTAAATATAAATTTATATTGAAGTCCATTTTGCACATGTTAGGGTGAAGCACTGAAGATATAAACTGTTTAAGTGTTTATCCATATATATTCCTTCTCTAGAGACATTTTCTCTTGCACTGTGGATTCAATGAACTCTGTGATACAAAATACAAATGTCAGGCATGAAATCTAAAAAAAACAATAAAAAGCAGGACATTATTATATCAGATGCTCATTTAGTCATAATTTTACAGTGGCAGCTGTAGAAAAGTATCTCAGTACTGAGGTATACCTAGAAGTTTCTCAGTACTGAGGTATATCTAGGTATACCGAGGCAGAATGAGGCAAAATCACATTACAGTCAATGCAAATTGCAACTTAAGTGCCTCAGTGGTACCTCGAGGTAGGCAACTTTTAGGTAACTACCACTATAATACAATAAAAACACTTCTGTTGAGTATGCCTGCCATCTTTATATACAGGAAATAAAGATTGTCTGTAGAAATCATTTGCACCTGGGCTATAGCGAGCCCCCAAGCTATAGATCCATTATGGTTGAGCATCTGATATAATAATGCCCTACTTTTTATCTAATGTTTTAGAATAGATTCCTCATATTTGGAATCATTGTACTGAAGAGTTCATTGATGCCACAGTTCTAAAGAAAATGTCTGTCAGAGAAGTTATATATAAATGAATACCTGTCAATTTTATATCCTCATTGCTTCACCCAACATTCACAAAAATGGATTTCTATACGGTTTACATTTCCTAATATTGTAGTTTATATGTAAAGCTTTTTTTCATAACTACATACACTAACCAACTGTGAAAATATGCCTTTTGGGAAGTTTAAATCAGGTTTGCTATACTTTCCATTACCTTAATTGTTGGTTGTAATTTTATAAGTTCTCCTCGTATCCTGAGGATGCATCATATTCATTGTTTCAATTTTTTTATTTGTACACATCACTGGTGGTGTATAATATAATAACCAGTTACAATAGTGCTACAAATATAGCATAAGGAAAAAACAGTGATGTCCGAATGGCGTACCACAGAGACAGGGATCAAGCAGTGATGTGCAGTAAGCACTACCCAGGTCGATGTCCATAGAACTAGGAAGAAGACAAGAGCTGGGAAATCAAAAATGGTGGATGAGCTGCTCCCATGGCAGAGAGGACTGAGAAATGAAGCTGCTTGGCCACAATAGTGGTGAAGATCAGGGATCTAATCCTGGCATTCAAACTGTTGTTTTTCTCCCATAATTCAACTCCAACTAAGCTGATTATTTTAGTTAAGGGGGTTGGAGGGCAGAGTCCCCACTAAAATAAATGTTTGAACTGGTAGCAGTCATCAGTGTACTTTGTGACCGCTGACAGTGGCATTGCCTTTATTTGCCACATTTGTTCCTGCCACTGCTCTGCATAGTGCTGTATGGAAGGTGTTATTGACAGCATTGTTCATACATGTGCTATTCAGACTAGTGACAGATAATATAAGGGAATTTCTGCATTAAGTTGCTAACTCTGATAAAACTCTACTTCTAGAATGAAACGTTAGTTGTTTTGCACCAAATAGCATAGCATTGTCTCCCTGATATTCATGGCACTACTGCACTTTTGTTGTTTTTAGTATTCATCCTAGGAATTCCCTATATGCTTTTCTATTTAGTGGGTTAAAGTTTTACTGCTGACTATGGAATAACACTGCTTTTTATTTGATGTACAAGTGGCAAGTACACAAATGTGCAAAAGTACAATGAATAACAGAGAGCAATGCTATAATAGAGTAATGCAGAAAGCAACTAATGTTTCTTTCTAAAACATCACTGGAGATGGGCTCCATTGTCTGCTTATTTTTTTTTTCATTGAGTGTTGGACCAGGGGGGCTGGGCACCTAGTGTTAGAATGGAGGTTGGTAGGACTGGAATTTGGCTGTCATTGTTTGCTTACTTTTTTTCATTTACTGTCTGACTCTAGGTTTAGGTACTTGGTGTCAGAATTGGGGAAGTTTGGTGGCAACAGGGTTGAGCAGCAAGTGGCTACTTGCTTTCATTTTAGTTTACCATCCAGCCCCATAATTGGGCACCTGGTGTTGGGGGCAGGGAGTGGCACTGCAGGTTGACTCCTGGTGACTGCCTAGTTGCCTGAATCAGGAGTCACCCAGCCAACCATGCCCACCAAGGCAGAACTGCATTGCTATTGCTTGCAAGCTACAGCACAGAAGGCCCCCCAACCCAGCAGTATAGTTAACCTTAAAAGAGCAGTACTATGCTGTATGTTTTTCATAAAATACTATAGAAACATAGAAACATAGACTTTGACGGCAGATAAGGACCGCTTGGCCCATCTAGTCTGCCCATTTCCCTACCTACAGGATAGGCCGCAGATCCTAGTTAATCAACAGCCTATTTCTTCCTACCCCCACAAGAATTGCCTTATGTTTGTCCCATGCATTCTTGAATTCTCCCACAGTTTTAGACCCCACAACCTCCTCAGGAAGGCTGTTCCATGCATCCACTACCCTCTCTATGAAATAATACTTCCTCACATTGCCCCTGAACCGCCCCATATCTTTAAATTGTGTCCCCTTGTTCTTACACGTCTCTTTTTCTGAAAGATGCTACCCTCTTGGACTTTGTTGATTCCACTGAGGTACTTAAAAGTTTCTATCATGTCCCCCCTCTCCCTTCTTTCCTCAAGGGTATACATATTAAGCTCCTTTAGTCTCTCCTCATATGGCTTCTCTTGCAGACCCTGCACCATTTTAGTTGCCCTCCTCTGGACTGCCTCTATCCTGTCTATGTCCTTGCGGAGATGGGGTCTTCAGAACTGGATGCAGTACTCCAGATGGGGTCTCACCAACTGTCTGTACAGAGGGATAACAACTTCCTGTTTTCTGCTGATGATGCCTAGAGCACAGCCTGGTCGATAATGAGAGAGTGCAGCACCAGCCAGCCACCCTGCCCAGCCAGTAGCTGCAGCACAGAGTCAGACCCTCAAGTAAAAGACCTGCCAGCAGAGAAAATAGCTAAGAAAGAAACTGCACGTAGAACCAGAGTGTCAGGGTTCTGACTGCATGTGCATTTTCATTAAGGTAAGTGGATGGGTTTATTTGAAATGTCTCAGCAGTGTGAGGAGAGGATAGGAGAGACTCAAAAGAGATAATTCATGGACCTCGATCTCCTGGCCTCCCACTGGGGGAGGCCAGTCCATTAAGGACCATTTTGGTAGGTGGATACCTGCTGTAAAGGGTTGGGGTGCCCATTTCTTCTTGTTTGAGTGATAGGGAAGGCTTTACTTCTCCTGCCCTGGGGGAAATAGCTGTGCTTTTCCTAGTGGAGGGCCTGATTCTTCCAGCTTAGGGGGTGAAGATAGCCCTGCTTCTTTGGGCTTGGGGGAAGGGTGTCTCCCCTTTCTCCTGGCTTGGGGTGGCCCTGCTTTTCCTGGCTTGGTGGTGACCCTATCTTCTGGGTCATGTGGCTCATCTTCTCCTACTAGAAAAAGCAAGGGGCAGGGCCATTCCCCCCCCGAGCCAGGAGATGCAGAGCCATTCATCCCAAGCCAAGAGAAGCAGGGTCATCCCATGTAAAAAAAACCAAATGGAATGTGCATTTTTATTTTTAGAAACATAACATTCATCATTAGTTCAAATACTCCAAGACGTAAGCATGAATATGCAAATATGCTTTCCATTCCAGTTTAAATAGGTGCCCTGGCTTCCAACTGTAGTACCTAGCCAGTGCCCTAGTAACCAATGGTAGCTGGAGCTGCCACTGTTGCAAGATTTACATGCTGCGAAACTTGATCAAATAGAAATACAATATGTGAATTGGACAGAAAAATTAAATGAAATAGGAGAGGAGAGGAATTTTCAAAAAAGTCTGTAAAAACACAATGGCCGGGATATTCAAAGGGACTGCGCATGGAGCAACAGTGTTGTGCCATGGGCAACCCACTGATGAGCCCTGGAGTGATATTCAAAGGGATGTTGTGCCACAAATCCCTATGTGCCGAGCACACCAGTAATGTATACCAAGCTTGGGAAGTGCAGGGCGTGCCCATGCATATCGGCACATCCCGACATTCAGCCTGGGATGTACAGCGCACATATGCAGGCACACTGCCTTACGCTGCATGGGGGGGTGAAAAGATCCACTTAAAATTAAGGGAGCAAGGCCTGGCCACCCACAGGAGGGCTGCCATATTGCAGGGCACAACACGGCAGCCGCCAGCTGTGGGTGGCCACCCAACCCCCAGAGCCGCAGGCCAGGCGTTTCCCACCTCGCCCGATTGAGGGCTATGTAATATTAATACCATCCCTGGTGGCCAGTGGACTGTCTCCAGCCTGATCGCGGGCTATGTAATATTATTATTATCCCTGGTGGTCCAGTGGACTGAATCCCTGCCCAATCACAGGTATATAAGAAGCAAATAACTCCCTGGTGGTCCAGTGAACAGAATCCTGCCCGATCAAGGGCATATAAGAGATAAATTACTCCCTGGTGGTCCAGTGGACCAAATCCTGTCCAATCGGGGGCTCATAATAAAGAAATATATCCCTGGTGGTCCAGTGGACCCGCTTCCAAGCCCGATTGTGGGCTTTGTACATGAAAACACCCTAGTGGTCCAGCAGCACCCTCCTCCCCACCCGCCCACTGAGCCCCGCCACCACACTCCCCCCCTGGTAAGTGGAGGGTGGCAGCTCCCCACCCACAAGCCACCCAGCTGCCCACTGATTGACAGCGCAGTACAACTGTACACCATTGATCCATAGCGTGCAATGTATGAGAGCTCATACTGTACTACACTACATGTGAATGGATCCATTCACATATCAGGACTTGTGTAGTACAGTATGGTCTGCACACCCATTGGCCCACGCTGTGGCGGGACTCAGTAGGTGGGTGGGGAAGGGGGTACCACTGGACCACCAGGGTGTTTTCATGTATGAAGCCTGCAATCGGGCTTGGGAGTGGTCCACTGGACCACCAGGGATATATTTCTTTATTATGAGCCCGCGATTGGACATGATTCAGTCCACTGTACCACTGAGGATAATAATAATATTACATAGCCTGTGATCAGGCTGGGGAGCAGGTCCACTGGACCACCAGGAATGACAGTATAGTTACAATGCCCGCAAATAGGCGTTGGGGCATTTTGCCGCCGAGGGTCAGTCCCCAATGGCTACAACCTTGCAGGGCACTAGGCACAAGTCACCGAGGATCGGCGCACCTGCATGCAAATCGGGCCTAATGACATGCAAATGGCCCCGTTTGCACCTTGCATGCATAATGGCCCCATCTGCATACCCACCACTGAATATCGCGGTTCCCACACCTAGCGTAACTGTACTTCTGCTGGCACATCCCCCTTCTCCTCACATGCCCCTTGTGCTGGAGCAGTGCCACTGCACCATGCACAATGCAGGCGGCCATCAGCATATTCACCTGTGCTGAGCCATGGCGCAGCACCATTTAATATCACCCAGGTCACATCCTGGCACATCCCAGTTGGGCGCTGCACCCAGGCTTTGCGCTCCAGCCTGAAGCAGTCTGAATATCCCACCCAATGTCTTTATGGTACTGAAGAAGAAAATAAAATGTCAACGTTTATGTATAAAAGCACACAAGAAGACCAAAGATTAATGACCAGCATAATCAAAGGTTAAGACTCAAATGCATTTCAAGGAAATCTGAGAACAAGGGGAGTTGAAACCATTAAAATACCAGATAAAGCACACAACTACATTAACTAATTATTATAAGTATCTTGGTTTTAAAGACACATTTTGTAGGAATTCAGCACATATACTACAGAATCAGGTAAATATGCTAGACTGCAGGAAAAAAGTGCAATTGAAAATAAATAATCTTTTCATTGTTTATGGAAGTTAAATGTTCCATAGCTATTTATCTTACATGCCCTTGAAATGATAAATGTGTTTCAATAGAAATTATAGCCTTTTACTGCCTTACACTCTTTAAGAGGCACAATTATTTAGGGGCTCTAGAAACAGTGCTATATACTGTAGGCAGGGTAGAAGGATACAGCTGTTTACCAAGTTGGATTCAAATGAAAACATGTGCATCTTGTAATTGAGCTCTGGATAGATGTTCAGTCTGCAGCACTGCAAGGGTTAAATTGAAGGGCTGCTAAAAGGTGGAAGGATCATATGAAAACTCTAAAGGAAGTGTTTCAAGGTCTGAATCCTGTAGCTCATTTTTAGAGCTGATGCAATAGGACTGCAGGCTCTGCCTACCTGCAGCCCTAAAAACAAGGAAACTGACTCTAAATCAATGGTTACTTTAAAATGGTCAGTTTAAAAATGAGAGGAACCATTGAAATTAAGCACCTATGGTAAAAATAGCATAAGAACTGAACAGTTGCCATAAAATTAAAAACAAAATAGCACAGTTGCGCTAAAAATATAAAATTAGCACAGTGCTAACTAAAACTTAAAACTTTCACTTGGCACACTATAAAAAAGATTTTATGAGGAAAACTTTATCCAGATAAGACCTAGGAGACTGTCAACAAGGCAAGTTGAGAGGCACCTTGGGCCAATGTTGCTTAGTCCAGCAGAGAATACAATTCTGAAGCCTTCAGGCTGCTCTCACTCAGCTCACTCCCTCTCCTGTTTTTTGATTGACTGTTGCCCAAAGCTCATTAAAATAACATTTTCTTAAAGGTATACTTTTTGCACCTAGCCAGATAACTACTAAGTTACTGATGCTAAAGGACTCCTGTGGTAAGAATTGTTGGATTTTACTAGAATTTGTGCACCATAAAGATATTCGTGGAATAGATCTTAATAGCCCATTTCAATGCAAGGAACTCAAGTTTGTAAACTGTAGTTTCATTCAGATGAGGTCAGATTCCTGCTAGCAAACGTCACTGGGCTTAATCCCTCCTCATATTCCTGGTATAAAACAGCTCCGAGTCCCTTCAAACTGGCATTAGTGTGCAATATATATGTGGACTAGTGGGTCTGCTTACACAAGCACAGGGGCATAGGTAAGTTGATGAATGATATCATAGAAGGCCTTCTCACACTCTTGAGTCCACCTGGTTCCAAAAGGTTCATTTGTGCAAAAATAAACTTTATCTTCCTTTTTGACAACACTTCTCTTGTACTTTTGGTTGGTGAGAGGGTATCCTTGAGTTAGATTAAGCAGAGGGTGAATAATTTTGGTGTAATCTTTTACAAATTGGATAGTAGCTGCAGAACCCCAGAAATCTTTGCAGCTCTTCAAGATTGTTAGGCTGTGGTCAAATGGTCAAGGCCTCCACTTTGCTCAGGTCTATTTCTATACCCTTGGATGACATGATGTGGCCAACATATTTTACAGATTGCTAGAAAAACTGACAATTATCAATAGCTCTTTTTAACCCAAAGTCCTCCGACCGGTCTAGAATCTTGAACAGGTGAGCCTCAAGTTCCTCAAGGGTCTGGCCAAACACATTAATGTCATCAAGGAAGATTTAGATGTTCTGGAAGATTCATGTCCCCCACAGCTTGCTTCATCAACCTCTGGAAAGTAGCAGGTACACCTGAAAGGCCCTGTGGCATGTGCAGAAACTCATAAAACCAAAGGAAGAATGAAGGCTGCTTTTTCTCTGTCTTCTGAGGCCATCAGGATTTGATAATACCTTCTCTGAAGGTTCAGCACACAGAACCACTGACTTCTGTTGAGGCAGTCGAGGCATCTTGAATGCATGTGTAACCAGGGGCTGTGTGTTGGTGCTTGTGTAGCGTGCCTCCATTTTGTAACCCACTACCTGACTAGCTAGGTTCGGGAGAAAACTGTTGCTCAGCATTTTGGCTAGGTTTGTACTTCTGGACAGGTGATCCCAAGTAATCCAGAAACAGGAAGCAATAACTGAAATGTCCAAACCAGGAGTGGGATTCTAGAGTGTGGCTTTTATTCACAACAACACAAGAATAATAAAGCAAAGATGGACTCCCACAGGGCTACACTCACTGGTAATGCAGATTAACAGAGGACAAAACACATCTTCTTCACAACACTGTAACCCTCAGGTTCTGAACACACTGGGCTCTCAGTCCAAACTGGTACTCTTCTCTTGGATTCCCTGGCATGGCACCCCAGCATGCACTTGGACACTTTTCTGTATAGCATGAACATTTGATGGTGGCTCCCTTTACCACCCTTGAGCACTTCCTAGTTCTAAAGGTAAAAAATCATCCTTAATCCCATGTCTGGGTACTTTCTGCAGACACTGGCCACGTGCCTGGGAGAAAGCTATAGGTGCCCAAAGTGAACCTGTGGAGGTAAATCTCGTTACTCCAGATGGGGATCTCCCACCTCTTGCTCCCAAATCTATACCCGACCATTCATTTGGAGTCAACACCTTTCTTCGAAACTCTGTGGTTGTAGAAGCTGTCTCGAAATGTATATCACATTTAACATTCTACTCTCTATGTAGCTGGTGTCCTGACTTGTAACATTCTGTAAGTGGCTATGTCCATCTCCTTAGACTCCCACTGGTTAGATGCATTTCAAGCCATACACATATCTTAAAGTACTGTATAGCTATCCTTTTCTGACCCTGCAGTAGGCAGATACTTTTACACAACAGTCTTGGTGAAAACATGGACTCTATGTCAGAGCAGACTCACCATGGTTTGCAGGTGCCCCAGGGCTTTCTCAAAGAAAAGACATTCTGGTACCTCAGCCAAATAAATTCTTTGGTCAGGCAGCTTTCCTCCTTCAGCAGGGCCAGGGCATTGCTCCTGAAATGCTGTACTTCTTCCCCATCCTTCCAGGGACGGGACACCGAAAGCCATGGAGTGGTCTCTACCACTTCTGCTAGTTTCTTCAGTGTCTTTCTCTGGGGAGAATACACACCCTCTTCTTGTTGTAGCTTTATAACAGGCTAGGCTCTGGGGGCTTTCAACTGCATCCACCTCCTCTCACTGGAGTCTGCCACCAGCTGACTAAAAAATCCCCAACGTGTTCAAGTTAACTCTGCTGCAGCATTCCAATGTGGCTTATGCTGCTGCGAGAATTCTATGGTGATGTCATCCCTCCAGCTCAGCTGAGACAGAGGACAACATGAGACAGTATGAAACCCATTTAACTGGTGTTTCACAAGCTGCCTTTCCCTCTCTGCTACTAGTTCTAAGTGGGATTCTAGTAACCCCAGGTGACAGGGGGATTACACCCAACCTCGGCCAGGAAAATGACTGTCCGCAGTCATTACTTACCTGGCCCAGGCCATTCTACCATATGTGCTACCTACGGAGAGGGGTAATCAGGCTCTCTCTTACCATGTGCTAGGCACAGGCAAGTCACACTAAGGGCCCAGGGGCCATTGGCTGATGCATCAGCCTCTACTCTATGATGTTGCTATGGATTCCTAGTGCCCTGGTAAAATTGTCCAGAGCATAGCCCTAATAGAGCAGTACTGTGGCCTCTCTGGCTGGTCAGGACCACAGCCTGTCTAACCCCCAGTCCTGTAGGGAAAGCCTATCTGACCACATAACCCAAATTACCCAAAAACAGGGGAACCTCCCCCCAACCCTGGACACCTGCAACCAAAACACCAGGAGCTAATACTACATAGAGATGCATTACTCCCACACTCCCCCACAACCATACCTTTGGAAGGCAAAATTAACACAGTAAACAACAACACTGTACTTAAAACACTACTACTTTAAAGCATTATGAGGGACTCCAATGAGTCCCTCCTCCTCTTCTTGTCTTCTTTCCTCGTCTTCTTCAGGATCACCTGCAAGAAAAAAGACAAAACAACCCCTAATCTGCAAACACAGTAACTATCTAACCCCTACCATCAAAATACTGGAGAATCCCAAAAAGTATATTTTTTGAGAAAAGTAGAAAAACAATGCAAACAGTAAAAACAGTAGAAAAACACAACATTATTTACAATATAGATTTTTGGGTGATGGAATGCCTTAAATTGTCCCATCTAGTGACAACAGTGCCCGAAGGCAAGTCCAATAAAGAGTCTCTCCTTGGCCAGAGCCCGGTGAAGCACAGTTCTAGAGGCTATAATCCCGAAGGGGAGAGTCTTGAGGACAGTTCAAAGAGTCTGAAGTCTGCTAGTGTCGGGTGTGTACTGCAATGTCATTAGAATAGAAAAGTCTGGACTTACCAGTCCCTTGAAGAATGGAACTCATACGGCACCTGATTTCCAGCTGAAGACTCTCCCTGGCAGCATTCTTCGGATACAGCTGGGCTGACATCTTCCAGAAAATGACAGGATGGCACATCTGGAAACTTCTGGGATGATGTCATCTAGGAGATGGAACCTTGGAACAGGAAAGGAAAAACAGCTGGTCTGAAGTCATCCGAAATCCCAGGCGATGAATCAGGATACAGCTGGGTTGGTGTCCTCTCTGGATATGATGTCATCTCGAAAGCCAGGCGATGGAGTCTGGAAAGCCAGAACACTGCAATGCTAATGAATGTGGGTCACCTGGTTCCTGGAATACCATTCTGGCAGAACAATATAGGTATGACGATGGCTGGATGGCAGCACTGGCTACCACTGCTATGCTCTCCACTTGGTAGGTATGGACACATTCGCAGGAAGTTGTTTGCTTTGTGGAAAGTAACACAATGGGTCAGGTGCAAGAATCCTCTCTGGGCGCTCATAATTCACATTGTGGAAGGTTTCATGGCCCTCTCCATTCACGATCTGAACAGTGTCTATGAACAGTGTCCTGCCCACTTTCCATTGTCTGAATTTTTCTTGTAACACTCTGTCTCTGACAAATCGACTTCACCAGGATGCACATGTTTTGTTGTCTTTCCACTATCCAAGATTTCCTGTTTCTTTCAATCTCCTCCCAGACTCTCTGAGGAAAGGTAGGAAAAGGATATCCCATAGATCTCATTTGTCTTCCTATGAACCAGTCTTTCCTCTTTACTACACTTGGTCAACTTAAGACCTCTGGCCTGTCTTGGGAGTGGCCAGTCCTGGTTCTGCCAGCTACACATGCTCAAAGCTACGAAAAATGGATCTCTGATTCCTCCTTGTGGGGACAGGGCTGTGGAGTCACCAGTCTCTCCTTCTTATTCCTCCAAGGCAAGAGCCTGAGGCTGTGGACCCACACCTTCTTCATAAGGCCACATAGGTTCCCCCTCCTCCTCTTCCTCACTGAGGATCTGGGCCCAGGAATGAGCAGTCATCCTCACTCCTGAGTCTATCCACTCTTCGCTGAGTGTGGAGGTCGACACCTCCCATTCAAGGGTCTCCCTCATCTCATCTTCTCCTATGAGACTTGGGCTAGGCCCTTTCTCCAGGATCTGCTGATGCTCCTCACACTGTCTCTCTGTGACCCGGACTCTTGATACATCAGTACTTTGCTCTGCCTGTAGATCTGCACCCTCCTGCTTTATGCCACACTCTGCTGGGCTTCCCCCATCAGGCTCCACTTGGTGCCGTGTGCTGTCAACTGCAGATTTTTGAAGCTTTGTTTATGTGGGAGCTAAGCGAATCTTGGGTGCTTTAGTTAGGCCATATTTCTCTAGGCACCCAGAACAGTGAGGAACAATGAAGACGTCCCTTCCAACCTTTAAGCACATTATGCACACTCTTACTGGATATCCAGGAATTGCCACATGAGGAGGCAAATTTCCTCCGTAGTAACATCTCTCAATGTCTCTCAACTTGTCAACTTCTTCTACTATCATAGTCTGGGTATGATCCGGGTAGCGGACTGATCCTGAAGCCAGAGAAAAACAAAAGCTCACTAACTCAAGTCCCACTTTGTTGAAAAACCTTTACAAAATGGCTCCCCTGCTGCTGTGTTTACTTTACTACCGCACCCTATAATGGCGGTGGCAGCACTTCTGGCGCATCAATGTTCTGTTTCTGACTCAAGCCACTGCGCATTCGATTACACACTACTGATAAAGTTCACTCAAACTGCATAACTGCACTGTTTGCTCTCTCAGTACATTTATATGATTTTTTACAGGACTTTTCATTTGCTTTAAATCACTGTTCTTGCTTAAAGTCCCCTAAAGCCTCAGTATTTCATTGCACAGGATTGCCTGTATTTTCATTGCATCTAACATACAACTCAAAGTCTCTCACTTGGCTTTGAAAATCATACTGTTGCTGAACCGATAATTATGCTCACAGTCTAATGCTCAGAATTCTTGCTTAGCTGATTAACTTGACACAGTCCTTCTTTGCAAAACAATCACACTGTTACACACAGATTCAGCTGGCTTTAGTTTAAAATCACATACAGTTTGAGCTATTTCTCAGGATGGTACTCACTTAATCAGTAGCTTGTTATTGCGATGGAAATTTTTGGCGTACAGACAGTATTGGAAGCCTCTGAATGGAAGCAGGCTGGCAGTCCTGCCAATTGTCCTTCTGAACACCACACTTTCTTTCCAGATGTTTGATATGTGGGTTGAGCCCAATTTTAAACAGAAAAGTCTGATTTTACTACTTTTACAATGTTTTCAGTCACCATAACGCTCCTGCTGGTAAGCCAGTTTGCACACTACTCTCTCTCTCTCTCCCTCTCGAACACTGTGCAGTCACTCTAGAGCTGGCTTGGGGGTGGGATTGATTGCAGTCTCACCAATCACTCGACACCATGCAAATGAGCCTCTTTTTTCTTGTGCTCTTCTTCTCTATGGCGATCGTTAAGCAGGCAAAACTTAAACTGCAAACCACACTTTTTTTTTTCAACTGTGAATCCTTGGCAGGAGCTCCATTTCAGCCATTTTTCATGGCATTTTACTCAGCGACTCTCTCAGTCCATACAACAAGCACTTCCAACTTCTAGGGCATAAATCTCTCTTTGTTTCCCACTGTTTTCCACACTTTGTCTTGTCACTCACTTTGAAAGCTGGCAAACTTTGTAATTTTGATGCAGGACAAGGGACATACACTCTCTGCCTTTACTGCTCCTTGGTAAACTGGTGGTACTATTACAGAAGCACATGAACAGCAGCACACAGCGGAACATTTAGATGAATGCTTCCAATTTTTGGACTACCTACTGCCAGACAGCAAACGCTAGCCACAATCTGAGCAAACCTTTCTTGTTTTTCTCCCAGTTCCAAACCAATCCTTAGCGGTGCCCAATTTTGTAACCTGGGGCTGTGTGTTGGTGTTTGTGTGTGGTGCCTCCATTTTGTAACCCACTACCTGGCTAGCCTAGGTTCGGTGAGAAAACTTTTGCTCGGCATTTTGGCTAGGTTTGTACTTCTGGAAGGGCACCCAAGTAATCCGGACACAGGAAGCAATAACTGAAATGCCCAAACCAGGACTGGGATTCTAAAGTGGCTTTTATTCATAACAACACAGGAATAATAAAGCAAAGATGGACCCCAACAGGGCTACACTCACTGGCAATGCAGATTAACAGAGGACAAAACACATCTACTTCACAACACTGTAACCCTCAGGTTCTGAACACACTGGGCTCTCATCCCAAACTGGTACTCTTCTCTTGGATTCCCTGGCATGGCATCCACCCAGCACTTGTACACTTTTCCATATAGCATGGACATTTGATGGTGGCTCCCTCTACCACCCTTGAGCACCTCCTAGCTCTAAAGGGGAAAAAAATCATCCTTACTCCCACGTCTGGGTACTTTCTGCAGACACTGGCCAAGTGCCTGAGAGAAAGCTATAGGTGCCCAAAGTGAACCTGTGGAGGTAAATCTGGTTACTCCAGATGAGAATCTCCCACCTCTTGCTCCCAAATCTATACCCGACCATTCATTTGGAGTCAACACCTTTCTTCAAAACTCTCTGGTTGTAGAAGCTATCTCAAAATGTATATCACATTTAACATTCTACTCTCTATGTAGCTGGTGTCCTGATTTGTAATGTTCTGTAAGTGGCTATGTCCATCTCCTTAGACCCATACTGGTACAATGCATTTCAAGCCATACACATATCTTAAAGTACTGTACTTGGCTGTCCTTTCCTGACCCCACAGTAAGCAGATACTTTTACACAACTGTCTTGGTGAAAACATGGGCTCTGTGTCAGAGCAGACTCACTATGGTTTGCAGGTGCCCCAGAGCTTCTTGCAAAGAGAACACACATTCTGGTTCCTCAGCACAATTTCTTTTTGGTCAGGCAGCTTTCCTCCTTCAGCAGGACCAGGATTACCTCTGAAATGCTATACTTCTTCCCCCATCCCTCCAGGGATGGGGCACTGGAACAAGCTGGGGAGTGGTCTCTACCACTTCTGCTAGTTTCTTCTGTGTCCTGCTCTAGGGTGAGAACACACACCCTCTCCTTGTTGTAGCTGTATAACAGAGCTAGGCTCTGAGGGGCTGCCAACTGCAGCACACCTCCTTCTCTCATTGAGTCTGCCACCAACTGACTAAAAATCCCCGATGTTCTAAGCTAACCCCTTGCTGCAGCATTCCAATGTGGCTTGTGCTGCTGCGAGAATTCTATGGTGATGTCATCCCTCCAGCTCAGCTGAGACTGAGGACAGAGTGAGACAGTGTGAAACCCATTTAACTGGTGTCTTACAAGCTACCTTTCCCTACCTACCACTAGTTCTAAGTGGGATTCTAGTAACCATGGGTGACAGGGGGGTTACACATGACATAGTGTATTGGTCAAGGATAATCCTTCAATTCAACATCTGGTAGTCCACATATCCTTTCTAATCCATTCCTGATCCATTTTTCTTCCAGACTGCCACAATTAAGGAGGCATACAGACTACAAGACTCCTAGATGATTCCAACTGCCAGCATTTCCTGGAGGTGGCATTGAATGTCATCAATGTCATTAATGTCAGTGGGCTCAAGGTGAGGGATCTCACTCAGAAAGGGTTCTCATCGAAGTTTAATGTAATGTTTGACCCCCATGACGCATCCCACATGCCACTCTTTCAATAAGAACACCTTGCTTCTCTGAGCCAGTTTTCGGCTGATTTTAGCTCTCCACTCTTCAGGAATGGGAGACACTCCAAAGTCAAACAGATTGGGGATCACTTCATCATTCTCTCAAGGCCATTTTTTGCTGAGTAGCACAGCAGTATCTGCACAATAGCTATGGAGCAACCTCAAGTTACTCCGATATCCTGGTCAGACATGTTTTGGACTTGCACCACTACCTTCTGAGCATAGGTCTGGGCCCAGGCCAGTAGGATGCCAGGCTTAACCAGTAGGCCCTCAGGCAGTTTCCCCTCTTCTGGGGCATCCAGCATAAGATTCTTGTTTTTGACATCCTTTTTAATTTGCACTTTGCCATTAATGGTACACTGAGCATTGGAAGCAATACAAGTGATTCAGGACCTTTCTTCCATGCTACCAGCTCTGGTTCATCTTTCTTCATCTCTTTGGTTTGCATCTGTAAATCGTATGCTTGGTGCACCATCGCCGGTATGTATAGGGGCTTTCCAGTCCACTTGCCTTGTTTTTTTCTTGACAGAGCTGGGCTAGCCGGCTGAACATATGGGCATTGGTGCCAATCAACAAAGGGATGCCAAAGGTGTGAACATATCACCCTGGTCCTCTGTGCACTGCACTGGCTGCCGGTCCAGTGGATGGTTGTCTTCAAGATAGGGCTGTTGACCTATAAGACCCTGCATGAAAGTGGTCCAGTCTATCTGAAAGATCTCCTTGTTCCTTATCGTTCAGCCTGTTCCCTCCATTCTGCTGGGGGAGTGCCCAGGGTTAGTGGCTGTGCCTACCCTGTGGAACTCCTTGCCTGGTTATTTAAGGGAGACCCCCTTGGTAGAAGCCTTTAAGAAGTTTATATAAGGTTTTTATATAAGTTGTTAAGAAAATCCATTATTAATGCAGCAATGTGGTATACATTATACCGAAAGAAAAATAGTACCAAGAAAACATACTAAACAACTTGAAGTTCAACAGATCACAACAAACCTTAGATTAAATTATTTCTCAGTAAGGGCACCAAAATTCTGGAACAAACTTCCACAAAACTTAGTGAATAGTGAAACCTTTGAAGCATGTAAAAAGGGATTAGACACATGGCTAACACAATATTAAAATTACTGTATGTTTCACAAACTTGTGGGGGGCATTCTCGATGGGCCTTAGCCTGCTTATGTCCCACAAACACCGAGTAAACTGAGAAGAGCCTCGAAACATATTTATTCCAGCAAGCTTTTTATTGATGATGTTTTTAGATTTATTTGGATTATGGAATGGATAGATAAGTGTATGCTCCCAGTTATATTTTGTTGTTTTTTTCCAGTGTTTTGTATGAAATGTATGTTTTTATATTGTGCAGCTCCCAGAGTCCATGGAGATGGGTGCTATAGAAATAAATTATCTATCTATATATCTATCTATCTATCTATCTATCTATCTATCTAGCATACATTCCAGTTGGTGGGCACACCAGGACCAGGTCTCCACTTGTTCATCCACACCAGCAATAGCAATAGGAAAAGATAACCAAATTCGTACATTCCTCTGGTAAGGATAGGATATGTCACTCAACCTCCACACATGCAGTCCTTCTGGGGTAGGAGCGGAAGGTCAGACAAGTGTTGGTTGTACCAATCTTTAAATATAATGGTGATCTGTGAGCCACTGTCTAGCACAGCTCAAGTGGAGATGCCATTAACTGTCACTGTAGTCTCCATGGATATGCCCACCATCTCAGACCAGTCTGGGGGGAATCTGCTTTGCGGACTGGCCAACCACAGTTACAGAGGAGAAAGATTTTTGGGGTGGGCCCAGGCTGAGGTTTTATATTGCTTTGTCGAACCACATTTAGTAGCTTGGTAGTGACTTTCTGCAGATCTTCAGGGGCATTGCAATTATGTTGGATGTGCCCATCTTCTCCACACCTATAGCGAACACTTTGTTTCTATGATCAACAGGATGGGTCAGCTCTTCATGCGGTTTGTAGTGATCTGGAGCTGGGGTCCTGCTGTCCTCTTTAGGTTTGAATTCAGACTCCATTCCCCAAAGTCTGGCCAGGGGGAGGGTGACCAGGTGGCATGAATCAGTTCTCTCACTATGGTTCATAATTCTCTAATTTATTCTACCAATGTATAGTCTGCTTTAGGTTCCATGGCAAGGGCATTGGCCCACACAGATGGGGCCTCACTACCAGATTCAGTCTTAGTGGGGCAAATCCCAGAATTCTTGGCCACCTCAGCCACAGCTTGCTGGCTAGCTCTTAGTTCTTTTATCTGTTTTAGTAACTCACTGACCTGCTGGGACTCTGAAAGTCTTTCCTTTTCAGCTGATTTGTCAGGGATCAGAGCAGTTCTGGCAACCCCCACATATGGTTCCTGGCCATATTCATAATTTTCAGCCTCCTGTCTTAAAACTTTAACTTCAACATACAGCAAGCACACTTGACTACCGGGCCAACTTAAGTATGTGTTTCAGTCTAACATGGTTCATTTCACTAGCTGAGATACCCCTTTACAATGGGCTCTCTGCAGGGTCTGCCAACTCGGCTTACGAAAGCAGTCAGTTTCTCATTTTTCCACTGTTTAGCACACTTGAATTTCCACATTAAATCCTCCTCAGACTCAGTGCTGCCAAATACCCCTTCTAAAGTGGATAGATACTGTACTTAGCTGCACAGGCTTTGTGATTGGTAGAATGAAGGAACTGAATAGCTTCCAGTGCAGGGCCCCTCAAACTTTCCATAAGTCTCGTTCATGTCTCCCCTTCAGAGCATTGCCACTCTTGAACCAGGGGTTTGGCATAGTCCATCCAAGTTTCCAAGTCATCCTCCCCCACCAGCAAAGGAACAGCACCAGAAAACCCCCTGAGCCTGCGATAAGAGTCTGGGTGTACTGAGGGCATCACAATTGAGGATGCTACAACAGTGGGGAAACTAGGGAATCCAAAGGTGACTGAATTGGGGTATCCTCCTCAGTATCCTCCAAAACCTTTCATAAATCCTTATCAGTCTGTCCTTTGGCAACTAGAAGTCTCAATAATTTGTCCTTAAATCTTTCTACCATCAAAGACCCCCCCGGTGGAAGATGGGTCACTGTGTAAATTAATGACTTTCCACCCCTTCTGGGATCCCTCTGGCATGATAACAGGGGGCACAGTCTCAGGATCTATGGGGAGACTACAAGAAATGAGGGCTTCCAATGTCTGGGCAAATAGATCTGAATATTGCCCTCATACTTCAACCTTCCCCAGGCACTTAACCTTCCCCAGTCTCCTCTATAGTTTCCTCAGAGGTCTCCACAGGAATATCAAGTAACAGTATGACATGCTGGGGATCAACCCCTTTGGCTTCATTCCACCCCATCATGTGATGGATAGCCAGCTTGTGGGGAGAAATCTTCCACTTGGGGGTAGTAAGACCCACCATCTCAAGTTCTTCAGAAAACTTCTACTAGGTTGAAATTCTAACTTTTGGCCACCAGGGGGTACTAATTTCAGTGATACCTAAAAGATGTAACCCCTAGATGTAGCAGAGGCACAAAAGAATCACCATCCTAGAAGGGAAAGAGTAGCTCTTCATCTCCCCCAGCTGCTGGAGATCTGACTCTGAGCAAGTGACTAAGAGACTACTGAGGAATATAGGAACTTACTGTCACAGAACAGGAAGATCAGGAGCTTTAAGGGCATGGAGGCAGTAGGAAAGTAGAGGAAAAAATATATATATATAAAAATAATAATAAAATAAACAGAGAGAGGAAAGAGTAAGTATACAAAACAACAGTTAAGGGACCACAAATAAAGACATGATGGGAGTGGTGCAGTGCAATGGCTGTGGAGCAGCAGTCTTCCAGGAGATGTTTTGGAGGTTGCAGTGTTGTCTCATCTGCAGGCACCTCTCTGGGCTGAGGGAGGAGGTTGCTTATCTCCAGGCTGAGTTGGCCAGGATTTGGGGGACCACCTTTCCCACCCAGGGACCACCAGGGCCACCGCCACAGCCTTAAAGGTTGCCAAGAAACAGGAGTGGTTGGACCACAGTGGACTCATGGAGGGTGAGGGTGGTGGAACAAAGGCACATCCCTCCAGTTGCACCTCTCCACAATTCATATGTCATTCTGGCAGAGTGTGGTTCCTCTATGGAGGCACCCACAGTGGAGACCAAGGAGAATGCTGGGAACCCCCACAAAGGAGACCCACAGGAGGGTGGCATGGGACCCCACAGAGGAAGAAAACAACTTCTGGTGGGGGACTCCATTACTAGGAGGGTAGAACTGGGGAAGGGAGAGGACAGGGAAGTAAGGTGCCTGCCTGGCACCAAGGCTTGGAGGGACAGGGAGCGAATCCTTAGGATCATGGGAGCAGTTGCATAGGGGACCGAGCTGGATGTCATTGTCCACCTAGGAACAAATGATCTGGGAAAGGGAGTACAGCAGTGCAGGAGGAGGAATTTGTGGAGTTGAGGAGGGGCCTTAGAGAAGTAGCACACATGGTAACCTTCTCAGAGGTGCTGCCTGTCTATGGTATGGGTGAGGCTAGGTTACTCCACACCATGGGATTTAATATGTGGTTAAAAAAACTGGTGCAGAGCTCAGGATTTTGGCTTCATTGGGGACTGGGGCTCCACCTGGAGGGATATAGGCCTATACTGGCATGATGGTCTGCATCTGACCAGGAAAGGAACCAGAATCCTAGGTGATAGGTTTAAATGCTTCATGGGCAAGCATTTAAACTATCCAAGTTGGGAGGCACTGAAAAAGAGAAGGGAAATCCTAGCCCCCCACACAAAATCAGGGTAGTTCGGGAGGTAAACACCAAGATAGAGAAGTTGATACGAAGATGGGCAGGGGTAAATGGAGAAAAAGATAAAGGCAGTAAGGACAGGGATGGGGCAAACAGGGATAAGGCCATCAAAAAATGGAGGATAATGAGTATCAATGCCAGTAGTCTAGGTAACAAGCTCCCTGAACTGGTGGCCTTGATGGAAGAGGGATGCCTGGATATTGTGGCAGTCACAGAAACACAGTACACAGAGAACCATGGCTGGGATGTCAACATACCAGGGTACAAAATATACAGGAGGGACAGGGAGGGTAGAAGAAGATATGAGTAGCTCTCTATGTAAGGGATCAAAGCAACAGAACTAAAGGGTAAACAGAGAGGAGAGGAGGCACTGGAGATTGGAAATGGCACCACAATCTGCACAGGGGTTGTATACAGACCCCCATCTCAGCGGGAGGAAATGGACAAGGAAATGATAGAAGACATTCTTAGGATGGCAGAGAAAGGGGAGCTATTGTTGATGGGGGACCTGAATATGCCAGATGTTAACTGGAGCACCTTGCTGCAGCCACATTCAAGAGCAGGGCCATTCTTGATGCCCATGGGGGCATGCCCCAGACAGCTAGTGCTGGAACCTACTCAGGAGGAGCAATCTTAGACCAGGTAATCTCAAATGGAAATGGAGAGAGATCTCAGATCTAGAAGTGGGTAGCCATCTGGGAAAAAGTGGTCACCAAACAGTGTGGTTCATGATAAACTTAGCTGTAGAGTCAAGCCATACAAAAGTGAAGGTACTAGACTTCAGGAGGGCTGATTTTGTCAAAATGGGAGAGTGCCTCAGAAAAGCACTAGCAAACAGGTAAGAAGGTTGGGTGGTACAACAATAGAGAAATAGCAAAACTGCCATCACAGAGGCAACAAGCCTTTGCGTGAAGCAAATAAATCAAAATGAAAGAAAAAAAACACTATGGTTCTCAAAAGAAGTGGCAGGGAAGGTTAGGGAGAAAAAGATAGCATTCAGGAAGTATAAGGAAACACAGAAGAGCAGGACAGGGAACTCTACCAGTTAAAGCAGAAGAAAGTGGGGAAAGCAGTCATAATAGCAAAGGCCCAAACTGAGGAAAAGATAGCCAACTCAATTATGAAGGGGGATAAAACCTTTTATAGGTACATTAGGGAGTGAAGAAAGACTAAGGCAGGGATACTGAGGCTGAATAAAGAGGAGGATGGTTGGGCAGAGAGGGACAGTGAAAAAGCAGGGATACTGAACAAATACTTCTGCTCAGTATTCACAAAGGAAGAGGAGGAGGAGATACCTAATCCAGTCAATAGAAGCACTGTGAATGGGGAGGGGGGTTGATATCAGTCCTTTCACAGAAAAAAGGGTTCTGAATGAATTCCTAAAACTGAAGGTGGATAAAGCAATTGGGCCTGATGAGATTCACCCCAGAATTCTAAAAGAACTAAGGGGAGAACTAGTAACACCACTGACTACCCTTTTTAACAAATCATGGGAGGATAGTGTGGTACCTGAGGACTGGAGGAGGGTGGATGTGATTCCTCTTCACAAAAGTGGGAGCAAGACAGAGGCAGGAAACTACATACCTGTCAGTTTTAGCTCAGTGGTAGGGAACATTATGGAATCACTTTTGAAGGAAAGAATTGTTGAGTACCTAGAGGCCAGTGGGGCACAGGACCCAAGGCAGCAAGGATTCACAACAGGAAGGTCATGTCAGATGCTTCTAATCAAGTTCTTTGACTGAGTGACCAAAGTAGTAGACCAGGGAGGGGCTGTGGGCATGGCCTACCTAGACTTTAGCCAAGCATTTGACACAGTCCCGCACAAAAGATTAAAAAACAAATTAGCCAGCATGGGAGTGGGTCTCAGGGTGGTAGCCTGGGTAAAACATTGGCTGGACAACAGGACACAGAGGGTAATAGAAAATGGAGTCCACAGTGAAGAAAGGGGGGTTACTAGTGGGGTACCGCAGGGTTCAGTACTGGGTCTGGTCCTTTTTAATGTCTTTATAAGTGACATTGCAAAGGGACTGGAAGGAAAAGTACAGTATGTCTCTTTGCAGACAACACAAAGATCTGCAACAGGGTTGATACACAAGGTGGGGTGGAAAGGATGAGAAGGGACTTGGCAAGGTTGGAGGAATGGTCAAATGTATGGCAGCTTAGATTCAATACAAAGAAGTGCAAAGTACTGCACCTGGGAAACAAAAAACAGAGGAAGTGTACACAATGGGGGGGGAGATACTGACAGCAACAAAATGGAAAGGTACCTGGGGGGTAGTTATATCAGATGACCTAAAGGTGGGCAAGCAATGTGAGAAGACAGTAAGGAGGGATGGGAGGATACTGGGATGCATAGGGAGAGGCATTACCAGTAGAAAACAAGAAGTTGTTATCCCTCTGTACAGATGGTTGGTGAGACCATATCTGGAGTACTGTGTGCAGTTCTGGAGACCCAGTCTCCACAAAGACATAGACAGGGTGGAGGCTATCCAGAGGAGGGCAACCAAAATGGTGCAGGGTCTGCACCAGAAGACATATGAAGAAAGACTAAAGGAGCTTAATATGTATAGCCTTGAGGAAAAGGGGGGGGGACATGATAGAAACTTTCAAGTACCTCAAGGGAATCAACAAAGTCCAAGAGGGTAGCATCTTTCAGAAAATGAGATGTGCAAGAACAAGGGGGCACAATTTTAAGACAGAGGGAGGTAGGTTCAGAGGTAATGTGAGGAAGTATTTTTTTTATGTAGAGGGTTGTAGATGCATGGAACAACCTTCCTGAGGAGGTTGTGGATAGAAGAGGGAAGGCTCAGAGGTAATGTGAGGAAGTATTTTTTCATGGAGAGGGTAGTGGATGTATGGAACAGCCTTCCTGAGGAGGTTGTGGAGTCAAAAACAGTGGGGGAATTCAAGAATGCATGGGATAGACATAAGGCAATTCTAGTGGAGTATGAGGAAGTAGGCTGTTGGTTAACTAGGATCTGCAGCTTATCCATTAGGTAGGAAAATGGGCAGACTAGATGGGCCAAGCGGTCCTTATCTGCCATCAAATTCTGTTTCTTTGTTTCTATGTTTCTAGGCAGTGCTATTCTAAGGGCTACTGCTCCTGCCTCTATGGCTAGACACAGGCTAAGGGGCCTGAGTTCTGTAACAAGGTGCCTCCATCCAGAGGAATGGTATTGGAGTTGCTGATCTGCTCTGGTGTCACTCTCTGGGAAGCTATAACCACCCACCAACCCTCCTACCATCCTAATGGCTGAATGTCTAACACAGTGGTAACTGCACAATCAGCACAAGGTAGTAATAATATGCTCACATCCTTCTCACTCACTGCCAGGGCTGAATCTGCAGCAGCTGCCCTGGAGACGACCTGGAACATAAGGTTAGCAATACAGCAGTACAATCTTAGTACTATAATCCAGCTAGTAATATGCACACTAGCTAAGCTGAGCATAAAACAAGACAATCAGATTTATTTGGAGGCAGTGAACAAGGGAGGGCATGAATCTAGGTAAATAATTGGTATTCTGATATAAGTCAGGCTGTCCATGAATGTACTTTAAGTTCCAACCATATAGTTCAACTGCACTGTGTACCCAGAATGTTATACAGGCTAGCCAGAAGTGTTGTCCATGGGTGGTCAGCATTGCAGCTGCTGTTGGAGCCCTTGCTGGAATGAAAGGCAGTCAACCATGCAAACAACCCAATTATTTATAACCCTGAGCTGGAGGGCTCAGTCCTTTGTAACCCAAGAAAAGTGAAACAATTAAATGGTACCACAGATGATTTAAACCACTGTTGCAGTGTGCTACCTTGATTGTACTCACACTACCAGGGATTGGCTGCGCATCAGGTGAGATGTAGACCTCATGGTGATGATCGATGAGCAGAGGGAAACAGGGATGACATGACACACCTTCTGTTGATTGCAACCTGTGCAATGGTGTTTTGCGGGGGTCAAATCTCTGAGCTGGTCTTTTGTCGAATGGTCTCTACTGCAGGAATAGTGGCCAAGGCTGAGATGGCACGTCCCTGGCTGGATGAACAATTCTGCCAAAAGCTTATGATCTTCTGATGGTGAAGCCTCCAGCTGGCGTAACAGTTTCTCTCTTGGGGAACCAAATTCAAACCCATGAAAAACACATTCAGCACATTTAAATCACTAGATACATCAGACAACAGTTTGGATTCAGTCTGGTTGCAAATTATAGCTTCACTGTGCAGACCTCTTAATCTGAGTATGATCCACGACACAAGCTGGGCCGAACGCTTCAGGAGCAAGTCTTTGGTCCAAATCACAAGTTGCAATAACATGTCTTCTATTGTTCTGCTGCAGTTCCAGGCTGGAAATTGAACAGGTCCAACTTCTGCAATAGGCAGTTCAAGTGCAGGAGACCATGGCAGAAAGGTCAGCAAGCCTCTTCCCACTAATTCACCTGTGCTCCTTCTGGGAGCAGCTGGTTGGAGGCTCAAGCTGTTCACTCTTCCACCTCCAACTCTAACTGAACCACTGCTTCAGGTAGTTTGGGGGATTTCCCCTTTAAGTCCAAAAAGCTTGATTGGCAGAGGGAACTGTCAGTCACAGTAAGGGCTCCTCCTCCAGGTCCATTTAGGTGCCAACTGGATAAAACCACAAGACTGCAGAATTTTCTTCCCACAAGACCCCTGGGGACAGGATCCATTTTAGGTCCCCAGTGGTTCGATTGGTCCAAATTCTGAGAGTCCAGGACCTAACATGGTGGCTTACATCCAAATGTTCAGGCTGCTAATAAATCAGGTTAGACCATACCTCTCAACCTCTTGCCTCATGAATCAGGGACAAAGCTTAAAAAATAAGGGAGAAAGACCCCAAATCAGGGACACATCTTAAAAATTGGTGCTATTCACTGAAGAAATCTGATAGAATAAGGGGATTTGTGTTAAGATGCATTTACTGAAGAAGAGCAAGACTGTAACTTTAATGTTTGACATTGTTTTGTGATTTTCATCTCCACTGTTCTGTCAAAAAAAATACAAATTTTATGAGGGAC
Organism: Neoceratodus forsteri; assembly: GCA_016271365.2. Lineage (NCBI taxonomy): Eukaryota > Metazoa > Chordata > Ceratodontiformes > Ceratodontidae > Neoceratodus > Neoceratodus forsteri. Next base: position 71,989,720 of record CM028133.1, read on the forward strand.
AGAGGAACATTTTAGGCAGAATCAGGGATGTCCCTGAAAATCAGGGACAGCTGAGAGGTATGGGTTAGACAAACTTCTCTATCTCTAATATTATAGTACATAAACAGTAAATAATCATAGTTCCTATATAAACTCCTTCTGTGCAAGTAGCGATGGCAGACTGGAGCAAATCAGATCACTTTCTGGCTGACCACACACCCTAAATTACTAGGACCCAGCACAAACCATTTTCTAACACAGATTAGCTGTTCTCTTAGGCCTTGGACACACTGGGGAACTTAAAATGGTTTAAGTGCCTTAAAATGGTTTAAATCCCTCTAGCACTGTTTGCAGACAGACTACAAGCCCCTTAAAACGTTTTAACAAAAGTGTCTTTAAACCCTGCTAGATACCTAGTCTTAAAACCATTTTTAAAAACATTTTGGAGCTAGCATGGTTTTACTCACAGGTCTGTCCAGGATTAAAACTGTTTTAAGCTGTAATGGTTTAACTAAAACAGTTCTTAGCTGCAGTGTGTCCAGGTAAGCACAGTTCTGTGTGTTGGACTTAACACAAAATAGTTACAAGGAGAACAGGTTTAACACTAGCAGTGTGGCCACACTAACCCGTTTTCAAAAATGGTTACTGAGTAGTGTGGCTGCACTGAAATGGTTTAGCTAAACTGGTTTTAAAAACAGTTTTCAAAAACAGTTCTATAGTGTGTCCAGGGCCTTAAAGGGACAGTTGAGGAGGCTTAATATGGCACTCTCATGCAAAGACACAGAATCACACTAGGATGGGACACCAGCCTGATTGTGGGCATTAGGATCCCAGGAAGACATTATAGTAAACTCCAATTTGTAGGGGGGGAGGGGTTACAGTTAAAAAGTAAGTAATAGTTAAACTAATATTTTAAAACTGATAGCAAGATAAGTTGTGCTTTGTGTTTAAATAGATAATTTTAAAACTACAATTGAGATAAATTGTGCTTTGTGCTAAAGTGGATAAAAATGTTTGCACTATAAACAAGATAAATTGTTCTTTGAGTTACAATGGATAAAACCTATTTTTGAAAAAGCACTATACAGTATATTGGACTTGGTTAGAATCCTTTAAAATTCTATGCTTCGGACAGGGCTCAAGTTTGGGCACAGTCATACATTATTTTTTTTTTTAGTTTTTGACCACTTTGCTCTGTTCTCTGAACTAAAATTGGTTCTCATTAGCATAAATTATAACTGCATAATTGATTAGAACAAACTATAGGGTGTACTGGCTAGTTTGAGTTTAAGTGATACATATGTACAATTGGCACCTAGGGAGAGTGGTCTGACCGAAGTTATCACAACTTTGCTTATTTTTAGATATTTTTTCTACTGTACATTGTTTTACTGTTGGAATTTTTTTGTTTTAAATCTAATATACCTTCTGAAGAGGCAATCCCAGAGACAGCAATCAGGTTTCTGTTTAAACCTGAAGAGTGGCAACTCAAAGGGACAAGTAGAAACTTGACAATACCCCAAAGGCTTTATTACTATGAATGCAAGATGTGGTATAGAACTACCAGCCTTATAAGCTTCTTGAAAAAGAGGACTTTCCTTTTACAGAAGGAATCTGAAGAAATGCAAAGAATTAACACCATCTCTTAGGAAAAATACAAAGGTGACTGTATAAACACAAATTAGATTGATGCCTATAAAGATAGCTTGACTACCTATAAGGATTTTAAGGCAGAATACAACATTGAGCTAATTTTGAGCTAATTTCAAGCTAATACTGCAACAAGATATTTTGCAACTACACGGAACTGGGTTATTTTTGTGGTTTACATCTAACTGCTATTTAAGTATACTTGTTAATAACTTATATTGTTGCAGGTATTTAAGTTGCAGGTAGGAATCATGATTAATACATGAGCACAGGCTGATAGCAACTCACTAATTTTGAGGAGTTGCATTTGACAAGACAAAAAAATAAAAATAAGTCCACAAAAGTCAAAAGTAAATCTATACAAATGAAAATAACTGAACATTTAAAACAGTCAGATAATATGAATGATGGTTTAAAGGAATAATGCCGCGATAGGGTGTGTCGTGCTGGGATAACGTCCGCGGGTGATTGAGCGCGCAGTGCGCGGGCGAGGTGCAACTAATCATCCCAGAAGTGACATTATCCCAGCATGACACATGCCCTAGAGTGCAATATTCCTATTATACAATGGCTCGTTTGAGAATATAAAAAAAAAGTAAGATTTTTTTTGTATTCATTTTTTTGGGTGGAGGTATATGGATTAAAAAAAAAGTCCATAATTTTCATTCTGTCCAGAAGGTGGCACAGTTGCTACAAGGCACTGTTACTGACTGGCTGGTGTCTCTCTTCAGGATGCCCCTCCCCCATGCAGTTTTCTTCTGTGTATCTTTCCTGTTTGGAAAGACTAAGTTTTCTTTCTTTCTTTCTTTCTTTTTTTTTGTTTACATTGATAGTTATGAGTGGGACTGGGAGCAGTAGTTAAGGCTGGGACCATGAAAAGTGTGACGGTAAGCATCATATGCAAAGTTCCCTCCCATTGCACAAGTGTTTTAAATGTGAAAAAACCTTTTAGAAAATAACTCCTACAGTCAGTCTAAATGTTTGACGTGAACATCATTAGTGCAGCAGTGCAGCAAGGTGGGGAAACTGATCATTAAGTCAAGAACACATGCTCTGCTTTATTTTAAATCGGGACATGCTGTTCATCACTGCTAGTAGGGGAATGAGTGAGAGCTTTTTTAAAAATACAGTGGATGGTAGCTGGAGTGTACAAAGATAGTTACAAGACAAGGCTTTTGTTTAGTTTATCATGGCAATGTAGGAGGTTGCCGACATGTTTCAGCACAACTGAAGAGAGAGCGAGAGAGAGAGAGAGAGACGCTCTCTGCCTTTTTCAAAACTGCTCTGCTGACCATGGGTAAAGTAAAGCCGATCGCAATGATGGCTTCAGCTTCATTTTTTAATGTGTGGCTAAAACAGGGATATGCTGCTGTGGATTGGGTAGAATTGCTATCAAAGAAATGCCATTGGGATATTTGGTTGCTCTGATATTGTGGGTGGGAGGAGTTCAGTTGTTTTGAATATGAGAACGTACTGGCAAACTCCTTTGCAGACATGTCTTGACATGTGGGCAACTTGAACATGTTAATGGAGTGATTCTTTTCATGTCATGCAGTCACGTCTGTCTGCTGGGACTAGATCTGTGATGTTATGCTAGGATAACATCACGGTACAGTCTCACATAATCCATGCATTCTTTGTTGTCAATGTATAATTCCTGATAAGACATCTACCTCAAACTGGAGAATGATGTTCAAAGAAATAAAACTCAGACTGAGCTGGAAGTAAAGGAAATAGAGGGGTTTATTGATAAATCTCAAAGTGAGCAGCTAGACTCAGTAGCACTAAATCAAGGAGAACAGAATTATGACATCCTGACAGACCAGGAAATATTTATTGAATCAAGTTCTAATTGTATAATTAGTGAGGGTTTAGACAATATACAGTACGTAGACATCGAGGAAGGATATACTCAAGAAACTATGAAGGAAAGACAGATGACAAATGAGGACATATCAGATACATGATCATTTTAGACTATAAGTGATCTTGCTAGTTCAGATTATTGGAAATATGTATGGGGAATGTAGAGAAATTGGAAATAATCCATATACAAAAAGGCAATGATATTATGGATGATACAAATAATAAAGGAAATAAAAATATATTCCAATTTCACTGAGTAGTGATCTTGTTGATAGTATGAGAAATCCATTTACAGCTAGGTTGATCATTATGGAACAATGTGTGATACTAAAAAATGAAAAAGAGGACATCAAGGGCTACATTGCAATTAATAGAATCAGATTGGATGAGATCAATTATAAATTGGATAGACTATTGCCAAGAATGGATTCCTTGTCCAGAGTTATAATATGGAACAAGACACCCACACAAAACTTAGACCAGACTTCTCTATGCACAACTTAGGCCAGACCAACCTAGTGGACTACTATGACTTGCAGACTAGGGAAATGGACAAAGGGCATGCAGTGGATGTACAGTACCTGGACTTCAGTAAGTCATTCAACTCAGTGCCACATGGGAGACTAGCATGTAAGCTAGGGGGCACAGGGGCAGGAGTCAGTGCTGGAGTCAGTGTTATTTGGGGTATTTATTGCAGACATCTTGGTAGGCATAAATAGCAAGATCAGTTTATTTGCAGATGACATCAAGATGGGAGCAGTGGTGGATGACCAAGGGGGTAACAGGGATTGCAAGCAGATCTAACAAGGCTGGCGACATGGTCGAATACCTGGCAACTTGATTTCAATGCCAAGAAGTGCAAGGTGTTGCATTTTGGGACAAAGAATCCAAAGAAGAGCTACCATGGGGGGAGGTGCAGATAGCTATGACTGAGGAGGAGAAAGATCTGGGGTGCTCATTACAAGAGGAGTGAACAACTCAGCACAGTGTAGGGAAGCAGTAGCAGTGGCCAACAAGATGCTGGGTTGTATTGCAAGGGGTAAAATTTCTAGGAGGAGGGAGGTGATTCTGCCGGTATACAGATTGCTGGTCAGTCACCATCTGGAGTACTGTGTTCAGTTTTGGCACCCTTACATAAAGAGGGACATTCAATTGCTGGAAGAGGTGCAATGCAGAGCAACAAAGATGATCATAGGTCTGGGGGAGTGAGGTTAGACTGAGGGAGTTGAACATGTACTCTCTGGAGGAGAGGAGGGATGGGGGATATCATTGAGGCCTTTATGTACATGAGAGGAATAAACAGGACAGGAATGGAGGGACTGTTAAAGGGGAGGGTGGGAGAGACACACTCAGTGTCATGATATGAGATTGGAGGGTGGAAGGTTTAGGAGGGAGATGAGAAGGTTTTTTATTGAAAGGGTGGTAGCAGAGAGAGGCACCACGGCAGAGGTGGTGGCCTGTAAAACAGTGGGATGCTTCAAGAGGGGCTGGGATAGGGCAGAAGGGAGGGTATGGGAGGGTGGGAGGGCAGCTGCAGAACTGGGGTGCTAGCTACGAAATATAGCAGACTCGATAGACCAAATGGCCTTTTTCTGCTTGCAGTTTTATATGTTTGTTTGTTCTACTATAAACATGCCAGATACCCCAGTGAAAGTAAATAAGACAAAAGGAATACAAATAATAAACAAGCATTTGTCAATGCCAAATGTTTGCTTGCTGGTATTAGCACTGGAAGTGCATGAGTTAGACAGATGCAGAATAGGAATGGCAATGAAGTACTGAAGTACTGAAGTGGTGCCAACCCCACCCCCACCCTGCAGAGATGGACAGGCATTGGGGTATGCCTTTGGGTCATGGCACATAACGCTCACGCCATGTCCCCTCACCCTGTACTGCAGACACTGACAAGTGTTGAGATGTGCTTTGGAGTGTCTGTCTTTTCAGTCACCCCATTTCAAAAAGACATACACTGAAATGGGTGAAGTATAGAGAATGGGGTGAACTCTGGGCCAAAGAGTCCAAGGCACACCTCGATGCCTGTCACTGGCTGCAGGGTGGGGGTTGGGATGGCATGGCAATCCAAAGGCACACCCCTGATGCCTGTCAGTCTGTACAGGGTGGGACATTATGGTTAGAAACCCTAAAGCCCTGGGTGTTTGTTGGTATTTGCACTACACATTTTCAGCATGGCCCTTTTGTGACCCCCACCTCATGAAAGCATTTGAGACCTCTGCTCATGAACAGTGGCTCTGTGATTTTGTTAATCTGTCCTGAATGTTGATTTCCCACAGTGACCATGCCATTCTGTACCAGATGTGCAAAAACACAGTTCAGGCAGGATGTGAAAAATGACAGCTGTACCATTCATAGGGGAGGTGTGAATAGATGGCAATGTTGAAAATCTGGAGTGAAAATATTAAAAATTCTCAGACTTACGAGTGTACGTGGAAACTGTGCAACACATGGTCGTAATACAGTCATTTTGTGGAATTCTTTCACCAAATTTTCAACATAGACATTTTGTGTCCTCTGCTCATGAATAGTGTCACTATGATTTTCTTAATCTGTCCCAAATATTGATTTCCCACAGCGACTGCACCATTGTGCACCAGATGCACGAAAACATATTTCAGGCAGGATGTGAAAACTGACTGATGTACTGTTCATAAAGAGGTGTGAAAAAATGGCAATGTTGAAAATCTGGAGTGAAAATATTACAGATTCTCAAAGTTATGAGTGTGTGCAGAAACTGCACAATGCAGGCTCGTAACACAGTCATTTTTTGGAATTTTTTCACCAAATTTGCAACATAGGCTTTTGGAGATCCCACCTCATGAACAATGACACTGTCATTTTGTTACTCGGTCCCGTAAGGTTATTCCACGAAGTGAATGCAAAATCACCTTTCAGGACTGAATAACCACATGACAGTGTCTGAATTCATGAGGTGGGGTCCCAAGAACTCCAGGTTGACAATATGGTGCCAAAATTCACAAAAATGGCCACAATATCCACCTAAGTTTAAAAAAAAAAATTTATGCCATTATACATCTTACCAGCATTTCTTCAGTTCGCAATTGGCTTTGAAGAGTGCAGACGTGTTCCCACTCCACTGAAGATTGGAGGTAAGTATGGGGTCAGGTGGTGTGGGGAGGTTGGGTGCAGAGGGTGGCAGGTAGAGCAATCGAGACAACGAGGGAAGGTTTTCTGTTTTCACAGGTGAAAAAAAAGAAAGACATCAGGATGGTTTTCTTCATTTACAGGGATAATTGACACACTGCGTTGGGCTCCCAGCATGCCACCTGGGTGTTTGTTGGGGGACAGCCTGGAGCCAATGGGGATTTGGACACCCCATTGGTACATACAATGTGTTTGTGTTTGGGGTGCGCATGAGCTGAGGGGGATTTGGCACCCCCTCTGCACACTACTAAGGGGGGGACATTATGCCAATGGGGACATCGGCAAATTAACTGGGGAGAAGTCATGCTGACAGGAGGATTGGGCACTCTTAATGTTGGTCAGAAATCTGCACCACATGTTAACGCACTATGTGAGAGGTGGACGGCGACAGCCACTGCCATGTTTCTTGAATGTTACACCAGACAAGGCACCATCCTGCAATGATGGGTCACTCCCTCACTGCAGTGGCAAATTCATTTCGTGTTGGTGGCACACTTGCTGAACTAATGTCGGCAGCAGCGTGACACCACATTGGGCACAGATGGCCAAGCCCAAAAATGCAATGCCGCACCTCCACAACCTGCTTCTCTCCTAAGCTGTCACATACTGTTTCTTGCTCATGCACACAAGTAAACATAAAAATGGTGCAGAGCAGAAATTAACAGCAGTAAAATCCCTAAACAATATGAGAAGGCAGTTTGGCTAGCAGAAGAATTCTTGGGGAAATAAAGAGAATGGGAAATAGCACTAGAAAGTAGGTAGGTAGGAGGTATGGAGGAGAGGAGCGAGGAGAGGAGAGGAGAGGAGAGGAGGAGGAGGGAGGGAGGGAGGGGAGAGGAGGGAGGTGGAGGAAAAGGTAGGGCAGGATGAAGGAACCAGGCCAGAATTTGGATACAAAGGAAGCATAGTGGATTATCTAGGGAGTCTGGATAGTAAGAGTGACTATCTGGAGTAAAAGCCCTGATTAGCTGAGGCAGATAGCAACTATCCTGTGTGACTGACCACTGAAGAAAGGGATTTGGGGATCATCTTTACTGGTGGCCTCAGATCAACTATCCAATACATAGATACATAGACAGTGTCGGTAGATAAGGGCCTATGGCCCACCCAGTCTGCCCATTTGAGCTTGTAAGTTCAGTTTGTTTTCCTAGAAGTCTATTTCCCCTTACCCCTGACCTCTAGAATTCCTTTATGTCTATCCCATGCATTCTTAAATCCCGTGATTGTTTCAGCCCCCACCACTTCCTTTGGCAGGGTGTTCCACTTGTCCACAACCCGCTCTGTGAAGAAATTCTTTCATGTTTCCTCTGAATTGTCCTCCTCCAACTTCATCCCATGCCCTCTAGTCCTGAAACATCTTTTCGCTTAAAAATAGTGTTTTCCTGCACCCTGTTCCTCCCTGTAAGATACTTGTATGTCTCTATCATATCCTCTCTCCTCCTCTCCAGGGAGTACATGTTCAGTTCCTTCAACCTGTCTTCATAGGACTTGTGATGCAATCCATGCACCATCTTTGTTGCCCTCCTCTGAACCTTCTCTACCCTGTCTACTGTCCTCACGTAGGTATGGTCTCCAGAACTGTACACTGTACCCAGGTGGGGCCTCACTAGTGTCTTGTATAGCGAATTATGACCTCCTTTTCCTGCTGGTGATGCCCCTGCCTATACATCCCAGCATCCTATTTGCTTTACCTGATGCCTTGTCACACTGTTTCTCACTTGAGGTCATCAGAGATGACAACCCCAAGATCCCTTTCCTGCTTGGTGCATGCTATATCCTCACCCCTCAACTGATATATTGTGCCAGGCTTTTGTGCCCATATGCATTATCTTGCACTTTTGCATTGAATTTCAACTGCCAAACCCTTGACCATTCTTCAAGTTTCTGCAGGTTCCTTCTCATTCTGTCTACACCCTCTGGTGTGTCTACTCTGTTACAGAGCTTTGTGTCATCAGCGAACAGTGAAATTCTGCCTTCTAGATCCTGCACAATGTCACTGATGAAGATGTTGAATAGGACTGGCCCCAGCACTGATCCCTGTGGTACCCCACTGGTCACTCTTCCCTCTGTGGAGTGACAGCCATTTACCACCACCCTCTGTGTCCTGCCACCCAGCCAGTTACCTACCCACCACACTACTGTCCTGCCCACACCCATATTCCCCAGTTTGTGCAATAGTCTTCTATGTGGCACAGTGTCAAAGGCCTTGCTGAAGTCCAGATAGGCCATGTCCACTGCCTCCCTGATCCACCTCCCTAGTCACCCAGTCAAAAATTCAATGAGGTTGGTCTGACATGACCTCCCCTGGTGAAACCATGCTGCCTTGGGTCCTGTAGCCCATTGACAACCAGATGTTCCACCAATCTCTCCTTCAGTAGTGCTTCCATGATCTTTCCACTACTGAAGTGAGGCTGACTGGTCTGTAGTTCTCTGCTTCCTCTTTGTTCCCACTTTTGTATAAGGGGACTACATCTGCTGTCCTCCAGTCTTGGGTACCTCCCTGTTTCCAGTGATTGGCTAAACAGGATAGCCAGAGGTTCAGCCACCACCTCTCTTAGTTCTTTAAGGACCCTGGGTGCACCCCATCTGGCCCCATTGCTTTATCAACTCTTATTACTTCCAGTTCCTTCAGGACCCTTTCTCATGTAAAGGGACTTGTGTCCATTTCTGCACCATTCTCACCCCTTGTACCCTTCAGACCCATTACCCCTCTTCCTTAGTAAAGACTGAGCAGAAATACCTGTTCAATATGTCAGCTTTACTGTTGTCATCCTCACTGCTCCCATCCTCCCCTTCAGTCTCACTATCCTCCCTTTGTCTTTCTTTTTCACTTATGTACCTGTACAAGGTTTTGTCCCCTTTACCCACTGATTTTGCAATGTGTTCTTCTGTCTGAGCTTTGGCTTCCTTACTGACTTCCCTGCCTCCCTTTGTTTCTCCTGGTACTTCTCCCTATCCCCTTCTGCCTGTGTCTTTTGTATTGCCTGAATGCAATCTTTTGCTTTCACTTTCTTTGCTACCTCTTTGGAAAACCATAATGGTCTCCTCTTCCTTTTCCTTTTGCTAACCTGCTTAATGCATAATTCTGTTGTTCTTATAATCCCCATTTTAAATACTGTCCACTGTTCCTCAACCACTGATTCCTGTCCCATTCCCCTTAATGCCTCTTTCAAGTATCTCCCCATTTTCCCAAAGTCTGCCCCCCTAAAACCCAGGTTACGTGTTTTGTGTGGTTTGGTTCTGCTCTTTCTGTGATTTCAAATCACAATGACTGGTGGCCACTGTTACCCAGGTGCTCCCCCACTGTTACCCCCATCACACTGTCCCTGTTTGTGAGCACAAGGTCCAGTATTGCCTTCTGCCGAGTTGGTTCCATGACCAGTTGCTTGAGGAAGGCACCCTGAAGGAGTCCAGGATAAATCTGCTCTAGTTGATGCTGCTGCTGGGATGCTCCAGTCCATGTCTGGTATATTGAAGTCTCCAACCAGTACTACCTCACCCTTGTCTGCCATCCCTTGGATGGCTAGCATCAGATCCCTATCTGTTTCTTTCTCCTGGACTGGTGGTCTATAGACCACACCTGTGTGGATGGCTGGCCCCATTTTCCTTTCCAGCTTAACCCACAGTATCTCTCCCCCATTTTGTTCCTCCTGGATCTGTGTGGCCCTTATGTCATTTTTCACATACAGTGCCACTCCTCCTCCTTCCTGCCTGCTCTGTCTCTTCTGAGCAGAGCACCCAGGAAACTGAACTGGATGCTTGGATGTATATACAGAGAGTTCTCCAGTAGGAGAAAAGAGGTACTGTTGCCCCTTTATGGGTCACTGGTGAAGCCACGCCTGAAGTATTGTGCCCGGTTCTGGAACCAGCACCTGAAAAAGGATAAGCACAGCATTAAATCTGTCCAGAGGCAGGTTACAAAAATGATACAGGGTCAGCAAGGAATATCATGTGAGTCTGAACATGTACTCTCTAGAGCCTAGAAGGGAGAGGGGGGACATGATAGAAACCTTTATTATCTGAAAGGAATACACAGTGTAGCATGTCATGACCTGTGTAGGCATAGTGTGGGATCAACAACTAGGAAACATGAGTATTAAAGAGCTAGTGGAGCTAAAACAGGCAGACAAGAAAATAATAAAAATTTTAAGTAGCAGTCACTTGTAACTTTTTATTTCTAAAGTATTTTTCTTTTTCCTTGTGCTCATTAGAAAGTCTCCTATGTGGCAATATTGTGCTGGATCTGTGGAACAGCTCTTAGCCTGGTAGCTGACATATCTAACTCTACTGCCCCACACTACATCATCAGCATTATGATCTCACTGACATGACATCACAGGTGAATGACCTGGCAGTCACTCACTTGCTGTTCCTAAGTAGCAGTGATGTCACAGTCAGTGAGGTCACAATGCTGATGATGTAGTGTGAGGCAGTAGAGCAAAATATGTCAGCTGCCAGGCTAAGAGCTGTTCCACACATCACATCTACTAACATCAGGTAAACAATCTTCTAATTAAATAAGGGGAAAATAAAAAGTACCTCAGATATAAAAAGGTAATGGTTGGCTGCTTTTAAAATCTAATATTAGTTTTAGGCACTACACTAACTCTTTAATGAGAAGCAGGGTGTGGATTCAGGAAGGATGTAAAAAAACGTACTTCTTCACAGAAAAAGCAGTGAACAGATGAAGTGGATTGCCAAGGAAGGTGGTAAGCACCATGACAGGGACAGGTAGGCTTCAAGAGAGCATTGGACAGCTATGAGAGGTTGAAGAAAACAAAGGGCCTGATCCACAATGGGTGTGCAGCCCCTCCACACATGCGGAGGGCCATGACAAACCACAGACTGCACCCTACGTGCGTGATGTCTACCATCAGGGCACTCTGCAGCATCCACAGCCATGGCTGTGCCCCCTCCACAACCAATCTCCAGTCATGTGCAAAGCTATGTCCTGGCCGGATCAGGGTGGGCAAGATGGTGGAACATGAACACACTAAAAGGCAGTTACCAACAAAAAAATCTGGAGCCAAACAATAAGGGCATCAAACAGAAAAACAGTACGGCTACCCACTAATAGACGTAAAAAAGACCTGTACGCTAAGGTCAGTAAAAAAGCTTTTAATAAATAGCTTAAACGAGCAACATTACAAAGCCACAGACGCACATTTCACGTCCCAAAAGAAGCTTTTTCAATGTGATACTGGCTCGAGAAAAGACATACAATTTAAATAGCAAATGCATCTATTAACATGGATACCAATTACAATTACCATTACAATTGCAACAATTAATCACACACACTTGAATGTAATCAATTAAAATAGAAAGAGACAGGAGCATTGTAACACTAATCACAAAACTTCTATACAGAATCCCTCCTATATCTTTTGGGACATGAAACGTGCATCTGTGGCTTTGTAATGTTGCTCATTTAAGCTATTTATTAAAAGCTTTTTTACTGACCTTAGCTTACAGGTCTTTTTTACATTGATTACTGGGTAGCTGTACTGTTTTTCTGTATGGTGGGAACATGCCTGCGCCTGGTCGACAGCACTGTGGAGGCAGAAACTGCGACTGGCTATGTGGCCAGAGGAGTTGCAGAGATACCTTTGCACCCCTTTCTGCCTGGAAATCAAATACACTACTGGGCCTGTTTACCCTCCTTCCACTTTTCTCTAGTCCCAAGAACATCAGCAACACACAAGGAATGTCTCTGGCACCTGTTGGTTTAAGGGTTTGGCAGTCCATGGAAGACAGGCATGGACTGCCATATCCCATGATCCCCTGCTCTGCACAGAGCAAGGTATCCACTAGAATATTGACCTGAGAATCCAAATGGATACCCAGTGGTACAGGCAGCAGTGTCCCAGCACTGCCCCAGCTGGTCCAGGCATCACTGCCCCAGCACTGCTCCAGAACCCATGTGGGGCTTTACACATGCATAGGGACAAGGCTGTGGATTGCTCCCATCAATGAGCAGTCACAGAGTGTGTGGTTGCATGGCCAGAATACACTTGTTTTGAGTGTATCCTGGCTGCTTTTGAGGATCAAGCCCTAAGACTACACAGAGGGTGAAGAGCGAGAGGAAAGGGATAAACAACTAGTGGGCATTCAGCCTAGGAATGAAAAATGAAAGTGGCTTAGATCCCTACACAATCTGTGGCTGAATCTGCTCCTGTTAAGGGTAACAGACGACAGCAGGTGGTGGTGGAGAGGGGGCTATCAACTCCCAGAAGGGTCATTAGTGGGGTCCCTCAGGGTTGAGTTCTGGGTCCATTGTTATTTAATGCTTTCATTTCAGACATTGCAGTGGGAGTTAAGAGTAATAAGAGTCTGTTTGTTGATGACTTCAAACTAGGTGTGGACAGTGAGGAGGGAATGAGGACACTTCAGAAAGACTAGAACAGTGGTCAAACACATGGCAGCTGGGGTTTAATGTTAGGAAGTATAGCGTACTTCACTTGGGAGCTAGGAATCCAGGGTACAGCTACAAATTGGGGGTTACAGTTAACCGTCTTGGAGGAAGAAAATTATCTGGGAGTAGTGATCACTGGTAAAATGAATCACTCAGGACAATGCAGGAAAGAAGAGGCTAAAGCAGTGTCAGGGGCTCAGTAGGTAGCACACTCGCCTCTGAGGCCAGGAGATCAGAGGGCTGTGGGTTCAGTTCCCACATCTGGCACTTGGGTTAATATCCCTGTACTGACACTGTAATGCAGCATGAGAGGGGTGCTGCATTTCTGAGGTGCCATCTTTTGGATGAGACGTTAAACCGAGGTCCCATCTGCCTGGATTGGTGGTAGTTCAGGTGGATGTTAAAGATCCCATGGCACTTATCGAAAAGAGTAGGGGAATTTCCCCGGTGTCCTAGCCAAATTTCCCTCATTCACTAAAAATACCACCAACAGCTTAATCTGGTTCAAGGTCAGTTGCCATTCATCTGTATCCCCCTCCCCCCCGGGGTCGTGCCTGAAAATAGGCAGGATTTGTCTAGTGCACTTACCCGGTCAACAAAAGCTAAATAAATAAATAAATAAGGCAAACAGAATGTTGGGGTGCATTGCTAGGGGGATTACTTTGAGAAGGGAGGAGGTAATTCTTCCACTGTACAAATCCTTGATGAGGCCACACTTGGAGTACTATATGCAGTTCTGGCACCCTTACTTAAAGAAGAACATTATGTCCTGGAGAGGGTCCAGAGGAGGGCATCTAAGATGATCCTTAGAATGGGGGATAAATCCTATGCACACAGACTTAGGGAGCAAAACAAGTACTCTTTGGAAGACAGAAGGGACAGAAGGAACATGACCAAGACCTTTAAATACTTTTCAAGGCAAGGCAAATTTTATTTATAGGGTGCCTTACAGCAAGACAATACAAATAGTAAAAACAGGAAATAAATAAATAACATCTAAAATTCATAAACACAACTTTAAAGTATAAATATCAGAGGTAACTCATACAGTCAAGTGGAGAAGTTAATCCAAATAGGCCAGGTGGAAAAGGTGGGCCTTTAGCCTCTGTTTGAAAACCCAATTGAGGGAGCCTCCCAGACTGCAGGTGGTAGAAAATTCTGCAGGGTCAGCCTGGCTACACTAAAGGCACAGTCACCCAATGTCTTGAGCCAAACCCTGGAAATGTTCTAGAGACCACTTGAAGAGGAGCAGAGGGAGCAGACAGAAGTTGCAGGTGTCAGGAGCTCAGTCAGGTAGCCAGGACCCAGTCCATATAGGGCCTTAAAGGTGAGCAAACCCACCTTGAAAAGGACCCTCCACCTGACCAGCAACCAGTGCAGAGTATGCAGGACTGGGATCACATGACAGGACCTGGACAGTCCCGTCAGCAACTGGGTCACCATGTTCTGCACCACCCGCAGTCTGCAGAGGGTCCCTCCTGTGACCCTGAAGTATAGAGAGTTATAGCAGTCAAGTCTAGAAGCCACAAAGTTGTGAGCTAGAGTCAGCAGGTCCTCAGGTGGAATGAGGGGCTTGATCCTGGCAATGTTCCTTGAGTGGTAAAAAACACTTTTGACAACAGACAATACCAGATCTTTGAATGTCAGTCTGCTGTCCAGGATCACACCAATAGTGCATACCCTCGGGGAGGCCACCAATGCAGCAGACCCCATGAAAAGACCTATGTCGGCTACTTGAAAGGTGATAATAGAGTAAACACAGAGGTGTGTTCAGACTGAAGGGGGTAGGGACCACAAGGGGTCATAGTTTGAAACTGGATGGTGGGAAGTATAGAAGAGACCTGAGAAATCATTACTTCATGGAAAGGGTGGTGATGCCTTTGAATGCACTATCTGAGGAGTTGGTATCAAGGGAATCAGTGGAAGGTTTTAAGAAAGAATGGGATAGATACATGGACAGGGTACAGGTTGGGATGGTAGAGACCAGGGGTTCTCTGAAAGGAGAAAAGATTAACTTGAACATTTGAATGGTTCTCTACTATGGGTGTCTGGGTGTAATCAACTTTTCAGCTACTTGCCTGAATAAAGCTATAAATTAATTTAAAAATTGTTCTGTTATTATATAGAGAGTTAGGAAGCAGATGTAGAACAAAACAAAGGAGTCACAAAATGAATGAATTTTCCATAGGAGCAAAGTTGCGAAATTTCAAAGTTTTGTAATAAAATTTGAATTTTTATACAGCACTTTGTATGACCACATGATTAATGATGCAAGCACTTTGAATTAACATGATTGGTGACACTGTGGATTTTTTGAATTTCATCATTTGTGTTATGTGTATTTATTGGTGTGTAATTAATTGGACATACCCCCCTGATGAAGAGGGTTATCCCTCGAAGCACCATGGAATTTGTTCTGTCTGTCTGAATAAAATGTATAAATAATACCAGAGCTTTCTGAGTGATCGTGCCTTTCTATTGTTGAAAAGGACTCTGAATGGAAATCAGGGGAGGTATGGAAGGGAGAGGGGGGTAGCAGCAGTTATCAAACTGTGAGTTGCATCTTGAGCAGATGCGATAGACCTCAAGGCCTTATCTGCTGGAATTTTCATATGTGTGTATGTTCTTCATCAGGTCCAAAACATAATGCTCTGGAACTCCAACTACACTTGCAATGCTCTTCCTCCAAATCCAGCAAGTGCAATCAACCAGAATGTTTCAAAGCAAAAAAGATGGACAATGATGACTTCAAAGGGTCTGGGACTGATGGAAAGACAGACCCCTCAGCTTTGTCAGTCTGTTATTGACCAAAAAGATCACTACAACCACAGTCACAAGAGCTCAGTGTGAGACACCTTGTAACCCTACCTCTTGCAGGGAGTAACAGTACAGGAGTTTCAACAATGTCATGGCCAGCAGTCCCTTTGTTAATATAAGAACTCTGGTACACACCAGCAAAAATGTTTTTTTATGCATTTTCTGTGCATGGGTGTAATTTTCCATTTTTTGCACAAATGGTAAAATACCAGGCATAGAGTCTGCACAAAACAAATTCACATAAGCTAATTCCCTGAAACCTCTCCTGAACCTTCAATATGTAGTTATGTCTCCCTTTGCCTCCTTCCTTCTCTAGATCCACAGTCATGGCTATACCTGGTTGCACCCTGTGGCATTATTTGTACCCATCTCTGCCCATTCAGTTATCGTTAACTCACATGGCAAATGCACTTGAATCCTATACCATATATACCCTTCTTTGTGTTGTAACCTTGTTGTTTATATTGCCTGTATCTATTGTCTCGCCTTTGTTGTATTGTATGCTTCCTAATACTTTGTATTTTCCCAGGGTGCATCTGAAATGAGCGTACCCACTCAGTATGCCTTCCTGGTAAAATTCTTAAATAAATAAATATAATAAATAAATAACATAACTCTCTGCCAGAATGCACCAGGAAATGAGCTCTACAGCTCAGTATACCTTTCCTGCTCAAAAATTACAATACATTGAAAAAATAACACAACTCTTCTCCAGAATGTACCTGGAAATAAGCTATTGCAGCTCAGTATGCCGTTCCCAGTCAAAAATTACAAATAAAATAATATAACCCACACCTAAAATGCACCTGGAGAAGAGCTATCATAGTCCAATGTGCCTTTCCTGGTCCAAAATTACAGATATATAAAGTAATATAACTTATCCCAGGACCACAAATGAGCAATCACAGTTTAGTGAGCCCTTCCTGGTCAAAAATTAAAAAAAAAAAACCTAACCCTCTGCAGGATGCACCTAGAAATAAGTTATCACAGCTAAGTGTCCCTTTGCTGGTCAAAAGTTGCACTATTTATTTCAGATATGAACAAGGATATCAGGAATCTCTGCACAAAGTTTGCGGACTACACTAAGTTGGGAGCAGAGGTCAGTAATGATGAAATGGTAGACACTCTAAGAAAGAAAATTCAATTCTTGGAAAAATGGGCAGCAGATAATGGCATGTGCTTTAACATCAGCAAAAGTGTGGTAATGTACCTAGGGGCCAATAATAAATAAGCGGCCTATACACTAGATGAAGTTTTCTCTGAAGATAGTGAAAGAGACCTAGGAATACTGATTACCAGTGACCTCAGTTTTATTACACAATGTAACAAGCTTATTATGAATGCAAATAGAATAGTGGGCTGTATTAAAAAGGCTTTCACATCTAGAAGTAGAGTATGTATCGTGCCACTCTACAGAGCTTATGTTAGACTGCACATGGACTACTGTGCACCATTATGGATCTCATACCTGAGGAGGAACATAAATAATCTTAAAAGAATCCAAAGGGTGACCAAAATAATAGATGAACTAGGGAATATGGACTATGAATCTAGACTAAGCAGTCTAAGTCTGTTCCCACTGGAGCTTAGACAAACCAGGGGCAATTTTCTGCATATGTACAAGATATCCAGGGATGTAAGCCTAATGAACAACCTAGGCCTATTGCCACACGATAGGGACATAAATCTAAGAAGCCATAAATTTCAATTATTTATTTATTTATTGAAAATAATCGGAATTAATACCTTTGAGTTAGCGACTCCTTTACAAAGGCTCTACGTCATAGAAAACAATACAGAGCATACAGTGAACAAACATTAAAGTATAAATAACAGTGTGGGAAATATCACACCTTACGATTGTTACAGAGTATAGTACAACAGGTAGATGTGGTACAGGATAATTACAACAGTCATAGACAATGCAGTACAGGGGCAAAATACATAAATGCAGCATCTACAGGGATAATCATACAGTACAGTAGATGATGTAGAAAAGTATTTATGACTGAACTGAGCAAGCAGAGCAGTCCAGTGATTGTCAACTAGTCTGGGGGTGCAGTATCTGAAAGTTCTTTTCCCCAAGGAGGTTTTACAGCTGGGATTTACAACTAACATTCCCTAAAAACAACACAAGGAGATACTTATACACACAGAGAATCATCCCCATATGGAATAGTCTTCCAAAGGAGGTGGTGGAGGTAAATAGCTTCCAGGCCTTTAAGTCAAGACTGGATAAGCACCTGCTTGCTAACAGGGATGACTATATGGGTCATCACCTTCTGTCTATCTTTTAAGTCTAGTATTGAATCTAGTATTAACTCTAGTAAAAGTTACAAATAATAATTTTATTTATAATGCACCTTTCTACAACCAAGGCACCTCACAATGGTTAAATACACATAAAACAGTAAATACAGATAGGCATAAATTCTTATACAATCAAATAACAAAATAAAATCATTCAAAATAGGCTTGGCTCCATAAATGTGTTTTAAGTGCCTGTTTCAAATCTTCCATGGTTGTGCACTCCCATAACAGATGGGGTAGAGAATACCAAAGGGCTAGGGCCGTGTACATAAATGCACGGTCCCTGGAAGATTTTAAAGAAACCCTTGGAATCTCCAGCAACCCCTGCCCTGGGCAGTAAGGAACCAGAAGCTCTTTCAGGTAGTCCAGGCCCAGTCCATGTAGGGCTTTGTAAGTCAGAAGTCTGACTTTAAAGGTGATCCGCCACTGCACTGGCAGCCAGTGCAGCTTGCGCAGCACCAGAGAGATATGACAGGACCAAGAAGTCCCTGTCAATAACCAGGCTGCAGCATTCTGCACTAGCTACCGGTGGTGGATATCCACCCCAGGAAGCCCTAGGTAAAGGGAGTTGCAGTAATCCAGGTGTGAGGACACAAAGGCATGGACCAATGTAGTGAAGTCACCAGATGGAACAAGGTGCTTAACCCTGGAGATGTTCCTCAGATGGTAAAATAAGGATTTGACTACTGATGACATCTGCGATCACAGTGTCAGCCCTTCATCAAAAATCACCCCCAAATTTTGCACCTGTTCAGAGGCAGGGAGTGGTAAGCCCCCAAGATAGAGTCCCGAAGGTGAGCCTGCCCTCAACTCCTCTTTCCAGTGCCCCGAGTCCACGATCAGCACCTCAGTCTTTTCCGAGTTCAGCCAGCTCAAATTCATCCAATCCTGGATTTCTGTGAGGCAGTTGTTAAATACCGAAAAATCTCTATCCTGGTCAGGTGCAAAAGAAAGGAAGAGCTGGGTATCATCAGCATAGCAGTGAAACCTCAGCCCATACCTTCTTACAATGTCTCCGAGGGGAAGCATGTACACTGCGAACAACATGGGGGACAACACTGATCCCTGCGGGAGCTCACATGAGAGAGAGACTGGGTCAGAGGAATAAATCCCCGATACCACCTTCTGAGTTGTTCCAGTGAGGAAAGATGTAAACCACCTGAGGACTGTACCCGACAGACTGCCGATGACTTTCATGTGACCAAGAAGAACCCCATGGTCCACAGTGTCAAATGCTGATGAGAGATCTAAAAGAACTAAGATGGAACATTTTTTCCAATCCCTAGCCATAAGGAGCACCATTGAGCCACTGAGCACCTGAACCAGCGCCGTCTCAGTATTGTGCCTCTTTCAAAAACTGGATTGGAGAGGTTCATAGATGTCAAGGATGGTAAATTGGTTCTCCAGTTGTAGGGCCACTATTTTCTCATTCACCTTCCCTATAAATGGAAGGTTAGAGATTGGTCTGTAGTTTGCCAGGCAGTCTAGGTCCAAAGAAGCTTTCTTCAGGAGGGGTGTCGCCACCGCCTCCTTCATGGAGCTAGGAAACTCACCTGTCTCCAAGGAGCACCAGACTATCCATGCTAGGACCAGGCCAATGATGTCACTACAACCCATAATCAGGGCAGTTGGTCCCAGATCCAAACTACAGCACATAGGGTGTATACCCTGGATGATCCGCATGACTTCCATGAACTCTGGCCGATCGAAGGTACTCCAGGAAAACTGAGGAGCAGTGACCAAGCACCGATCCAAAGCATCACCCATAGGGTGTACTGGTTGGAGTTCCACCCTGATGTCAGCCACCTTAGCTGCAAAGAATCAGGCAAGCTCATTGCGCTCCACTTGCAAAAAAGGTCTTTGAATCAGCAGACAGGCTGGGCTGCACAATCTGTCTACAGTTCGAAAGAGCTGAGCTGGTTGGTTCTGAGAAGCCACAATCTACCCAGACAGGAACTTTACCTTCTTACAGGTGGTTGTGGATTGATAGACTTAATAATGATCCATCAATCTAAAGTGGTCGGCATCCAGGGCGGATCTCCACCAGTAACGCTCTAACCTTCGTCCTAGTCACCGCATCTCCCTCAAGGTCCTATCAAACCAAGGGGACTGAGGGTGAAGGGAGAGAGGATGAACACAGACAGGAGCAACAACATCAAGGGCCACAGAAATGGCTTTATTATAGGCCACCACTAAAGCCTCTGGGTCATTGTTTTCCAATGGAAGAACCGATAGGCCTTCAGCGCTTATGTCTTGTAAAGGACAGTACCTGACCATCTCCTCAGGTTTAGGCCTATGAAGGGGGGCACGAAAACTGAACCCCACAGTTTAGTGATCGGACCATAAATACATAAATAATATAGCTTGAATCACCCCCAGAACACGCCTGAACATGAGCTATCACAACTCAGTGGGTTTTTCCTGGTCAAAAAGTACAAATATGAGACACCCCCTGCTTTTGTCTGAATTACCCTCCACGGCTTTGTCAGATACTCCCTCTGCTGGTTTATGTCATGCCAGTTTGATAGATCAAAGGTGGTTAAGCTGAGGCCTGCCCTCTTCTCTCACTCTCAGTAACCCTTGGTGTCCCACAAGGTTCCATCCAAGGTTACAACCCAAAGCAAGTTTCCCAGTTTCTGCTTATTTACCACGTAAAATGTATTTTAAATAAATAAATAAATAAGATTTGAATTTTTCAGTATTTGCTAAATGGTTACTGGGTACAAATGTTTCTGTTACTTTTATTATTATTTTTCCAAGTACTGATGACCAGGGACACCATGGCTGCACTCAACCCCCAGTAAGGAAGGGATGCAAGTGATTGCTTTCACAGCTGTCATCAATCCCACATTTTGATTGACCATCAGTGGGTGTCTGAGTACAACAGTACCTTGGTCCCTTCCAAGTCACCACAGATCAGGGCAGATCTGTGACCAGGCAATCAAAATACATGACAGGGGCACCACTTAAGTGAAACTGGACACAGAACAACCATCCGCACAGGGAGCTGGGTTCAGGCAGCTATATCTTTATTAGCTGCACTGATCTTACAGAGCATAAAAGGGCATTGCCCTCACCAAAGTTCATTAAGTCACTCAGGCCTTAGTTACTTGTCACTGGCATGTCATATACCATTAATGCATTAAACTCTGCACTGACAGTATGCTCTGTGATCTGCTATACTTCTGCTTCTATCACATAACCCTATCACCCTTTCATAGTCCATCAAGCAGTTGCACTACCAAGACCAGTTTGCATGTTTGCATGGTGGCACCTTCCCAGGCAGGGTGAGCACAGCCCTGGTGGCAGATGTGCTGGCGTGTGGGTACTGTGCCACTAAATGGTATCAGAATGGACAAGAAAATCAGGATTATGATCTACATAGAAACATAGACTTTGATGGCAGATAAGGACTGCTTGGCCCACCTAGTCTGTCCATTTCCCTACCTACAGGATAGGCCACATATCCTAGTTAACCAACAGCCTATTTCTTCCTACCCCCCCCCACAAGAATTGCCTTATGTCTGTCCCATGCATTCTTGAATTCTCCCACAGTTTTAGACCCCACAACCTCCTCAGGAAGGTTGTTCCATGCATCCACTACCCTCTCTGTGAACAAATTCTTCCTCACATTGCCCTTGCACCACCCCCCATCTTTAAATTATGTCCCCTTGTTCTTGCACATCTCTATTCCTAATTTTTACAGTAGTTGGTCCAGCCACATGTGCCTCCCTTCTGGCATCACACTGATAGCCATAGTGGCCCAAACAAAGAATGACTCTCATGCCTGCCCCCTCACTATGAGACTTACTGCCTCCAGCTTTTGCCATGCCTCTATCCTGATGACCACTACCATTTACCATGCCCCAACACCATTACCAGGGGATTACTTTTCTTTTTGGTATCAAGTCTCCTCTTGAGCATCTCAAAGAAGATTCACTTACATATTTAATCTCTCCATTGCTTATTTCTGATGGGAGTGGATCAGCAAGAATCCAGGTGGCCTCCCTTAAGGAGTGGTCCACCACTGATTCCTTGTGCCAATCAGGTATCGGGGTTTCTTTTATCAGGGCAGGACAGTTCCCTCAGTTTTTCCCATGGGTACCCCAAAGGTGTCTGTCCTGCCCCAGGAAGGGGCAATGGGAGACACGATTCCTCTCCTGAGCTCCTCCTGTTTTCAGATACTGTAATCTGAACTGCTGGAACCTTGGATCTTCTTCTCTGCTAACTCCTTGGAACTGGCTGGCACTTAGCTAACTTTTCCTTCTTATAGTGCAAAGGGTGAAGAGTGAGGCCATAAATATTTATGTCTGTTTCCCGCTTCTAGCTGAGTCAGGAAACTCAGAGTTCAAGCTACAGGCACCCTGGCTGCTAATTGAGACCCACTAAAAAATATCTCTCTCTGGGCCAGACTTAACCCATTGAGTGTACTCTAGTAACAAGCCTTGAGCTTGGGAGAAGAGAAAGGCTAGTTATAGTAGATGCCTCAGTTCTGTTATGCACCTCATCATCATTATGCATCTCATCTCCTTTATGTAATGCCCCTCAGCAAACTGCACTATCAGTCCTGATCTCCCAGGTATAATGGCACACTAGCAGTATTTAAACAACAAGGCATTATTTATTTATTTATTTATTTATTTTAATTTGAAGCACTAGGAAATCCACATTTAGGCACACTGCCTATTTTTCAAGTGGGTCCTAGGGGAACTGTTACAGTACCAGAGTATTGTCTAATATTTCCAGACTAATAAAATGAATAAGGCATACAGTATACAGCACATAAATACACAGACACAATTATGAAATAAAGTGCAAATGAGAAACACAAAGGAATATGGGAGGCTTAGAGGTGGTGGTCAGTAAACTGGGTCAGAGCAGACTTGGGGAGTTCTGGCAGCAGCAGTGGAGAAGAAAATGAGTGCACAAGGCTTGTGTGAAGCCCAGGAGGTACTAAGTTCCAAGTAGATGGAACAACAAAGGAAAGGGTCTTCATGCTGATTGAGCAGTGAGCATGGAGTACTGTATCTGAAGCAGGTCCTTAGCCTGAGAATGGAGTGTGTATGTCTGGATGGGCTTGGTTAGCAGCCTGGATAAGTACCAGGGTGCTGTACAAGCACACACTTGTATATTAAGCTAGCCCATTTACGTTCTTTTCTGTTGCCCAGAGGTGAAAGTACAAGAACACTGTACATCAGACAATACTGGATTGTTTTATCACACCCCAGTACAAATCTCCACTTATTATGGGCCACTGTCACTTTGTGCAGTGTAGTGGCAGGTGCAGAGCTGTAAACCTCACTTTCATATTTCACAGCAGAAAAGAAAAGTTTTCATAGAATTAAGAACCTTGAGTATGGTGAAAGGCAGTTTCATACTGGGTACAGAGCCCAAAGTTTATAGTGTAAGTCAATCACCATTCTAATGGTGTGTTCGGTGAAGTTTAGCTGAGGGTCCAGCTACAAGCATGACAGGGTGTGCATTTTTGTGAGATAATGCCACAACTCAGGAAGTGATGCATATGACAACGTTGAGTGCCTTCCACACCCGAGAAGTGCCATTAACACACAATTATACACACCCTAGAGTGCCTTATTGTGATTATTTATTTATTTAGTTTTGTTAACCATGTAGATGCACTAGCCATGAAACGACTATTTTCAGGCATGACAAGGGAGAGTACAATAATCAAAGACAGGTACAGTACATAGCATGAGTACAATGAAATTACAATAGCAAAGGTCAAAACAGTCAGTAGTAATGAATACATGCAGCCAGGACAATAGCAATCAATGAAATTCACATAGACCTTTTAGGCATAAAAACCTACAGAGTCTAGGGGGAGATACCACAACATAGCAGCAAAGAAATATTGTTCAAATTAGTCACAACAATGAAGATTCAAATAGTCGGCGAAACAATGCAAGGGCAAATTCCTGACTGGCAAGATCCATTAACACAGCCTCTGAAACAAGACTCAAAATGGATCCACAGAATTTTGGCTTTGATATCAGTAATGAAGTTCAAAAAGTTAAACATTTCTGACTTGTGCTGTTGTGTTGAAATAACCCATGGCCATGTGATTACGTGACCAATAATTATTGTGATGGAGGCATACACTACGGATCAGTGTTTTCCTGTAATTGCAGAACAATAGATAACACACTGTCTATATAATATTTCTCATCCTCATCCATAAAATGTCTGTAAAAAGAGCCTATGGATGTGTACTGTATAAACTCCTGCCTTTGTTTAAATGCTCTCATAGAAACACCATGGAGACAAATTCCATGCACAGGAAGATCTGAAAAATAACACACAGTCTCATGCTCAAAAAAATTACACCAAGGCTGAGAAATAACACAAAGCAAAGAGTGTTTAAGATGAGGAGATTAACCAAAGCAGTGGCATTTTTACCTTTTAAAACCTTCTCTCCAATGGTACTAAAGATCCTTTTGTAAGAATTTTTGATTGTGCTTTACTCAGTGACCAGTATGGTCTGAAACATAGCACATTCCTGGCAATAGTTTAAAACTTAGAATATGAGCTTTTCCAGTTATAATAAGCCATTAAGTTAGTTCTAGATAAGGCCTGTGAAATTACTGCTTAGCCAAGGCTGAGAACGAATGCATTTTCTTGCTGTGTCAGGCATTCTCAGTGGCTATTGCATTTTGTAAAACTGACAAAACATATGTAGTCATCTCTACTTATTGGGGGGTACATACAGTACATACAGAACATAAGTGGTCAGCATCACAAGCATGCTGTGCAGAAGCAACTGATGACACCATAACCTTCAGTCATGCTTCTCAACTCAGGGGAGCAGACAGGAATTTTTGGGCCCAAGACAAATGCTTTGAAATGGGCCTCCCTCTCCCAAACAATCTAAGGCTGGTGGTCTGGGGGCCACTAGGCCCCCAGAAGCTCTGGGGGTTTAGATGCTCTATGGTGAGTTCTGGGGCTTTTACTAAATATAACACACAAGTGCTGAGTGATTTATGTAGCCCCCCCACACACACACAGCTACCATTTTTTAAGGAGTAGCAGAAGATAGCTCATGCAAGAAACAGTATTGTTTGGTCTGCCAGGCCCAATTAGTTGAATCTCCTCAGACTTAAAACACAGGTGTGCATATTTCAAGGGGAATACTGCACATTAGGGTAGTCCGGTAGGGTATTTCACATCTCTTCAGACAGCCCATGTTTTATATCAGCATGTCTCTTTCTTTCTTTCTCTGTCTCTCTCTCTCCCTCTCTGTCCCTCCTGCCCCCCCCCTCTCTCTCCCCCATAGATTTTCTCCTAGTTGCCAAACAAAAATTCACCCA
Source organism: Neoceratodus forsteri (assembly GCA_016271365.2). NCBI lineage: Eukaryota > Metazoa > Chordata > Ceratodontiformes > Ceratodontidae > Neoceratodus > Neoceratodus forsteri. Next base: position 72,015,262 of record CM028133.1, read on the forward strand.
CCACTGAATGTTATACAAAAGCCTTGGCTCGTCAATGCCTGTCCTCCACAAGGAAGACAAGACCAGAGACCTTACAGATCAATATGAAATGTATTTTCATTTCTGCTACATTCACTGGGGTGCTGTTGACATGGTCTGCACAAGTAAAGGAACCCATGTGGGCTTAGGGCCTCATCCTCTGGCAGCTTAAATCTTAGAATTACTACATGAACCACACAGAGTAACTCAGAGAACTGGGTACCTGTAACACCCCAAACTCATAAAAGACAAACCACTGTGAGTCAGCACTACTAGCCCAGGCCAGTGCTGGGGGTTCTGAGAAGAACATGAACAGGAACTGTACATGGGTCACATTCCACATCCCAGGAATTTTAAGGCAGATCATTTCGTATGCACTGAGGTAAATCCTAGCGTAATCTGTTTATAAAAGATGACATAAAGATCAAATCTAAAATGTTATTGGGGAAAGGAGGGATGGATGAAGTGCAGAAAACACAAAGCTGAACATACCTACCCTGCCCTGGCTTCCTGCACACTGATTTCTTGATTTTTAGCATAAAAACATCCAATAACCCAATAGCATTTTGCTAAATCTTTCTGTATTGACCTTCTTATGTAAATAAATAACACAGTTGAAGTAGAAAGCTTGAAACTGAAGTTCCACAGGCTGCAGATCAATTTTTGGTAGTATTTTTTAAAGTTTGGCTAAATTGGTTACTAGCTCTGTCATTTGAGTTTGGCTACTAACTCTGCCATTTGATCCAATGATTGATGCAAGGGAGGACTTGAGGAGAGAGGGCACCACCTCGTCCTCATCGACTGTGGAGTTCCGTGGAGTTGGAGCCTGAGCGCAGGACCAGTTAGTGCAGGAGCGGGGGGGGGAGGAGTTCTGCATAATTCTACCAGTGTACGGAGTGGCCAGCAGGGGAGTTCTGCATTTTGTAATGCACATGGCGGATGCCGGGCCACCCCAACCCACCAGGCCTGGGACAGTTGCCCCAGGTCTCCCCCCCCATCAGCACCCCTGCCTCAACTTCTATGAGGTTCTCCCTGGTTTCATTTATCTCCAACGGATCCCACATCCATATTTCCCAGATGGTTGACACTGGTGCAAGGCATCCCTGTCCCTAATGGATCGTGTCCTTCCTTAGGAGAATTAGATGGCCATGACTGGTTCCTGGTTGCCTCAAGATGGACTGGTTTGTTGTTGTTATTTTCTATTTTTTTATTTTATGTATGTATTTATTTAAAATTAGTAACCGGGAGAGGCACAATGTGCTAAGGCTCATTTCTAGGTGCCATCTGGGGCAAGAGGAAGGGGAGAAACACAATAACAAACTAAATAAGTCAATCAGGTGATGTGGTTACAACAAAGATGACATAAAGAGCATAAATTCAGTGTACTACAGACACAATGGTAAAACATTGCACATGGAGGACAAATGAAACAGCATACCAATTGTCTGTGCAAAGTGGGCAAACTCCAAGTGCACACCGCATAATGCCAGTGTGAAGGGAGTCTGAGCTGATGCTAAAAGCAGGAGTCAAAACAGGGTCATAAACTTTAGTGAGGTTTCTTGAATTATAAGGCTAAGAAGGATGGAAAGGTAAGGGGTGGTCAAAAGCTAGGCAAAGGCAAGGACAAGGAATTGTTCAGGAAGAGGACTGACAACAGCAGGGGGGAGCCAGGCACTGCAGCCAGGTACCAGAACTATATTTTCTCAACTGCCAGGTTATCCAGGACAGGTGACCAAAGTGTAAGCCAAGTGGTCTTAATTGACCTCCTCTACTCCTGGATTGCCCATCTGGCCATCAATGATTCAAAGTAGGTAGGTAGGTAGGTAGGTAGTACTACATTTTATTGATCAGCATAAAGCCATATACAATATAAAATGTTAACATCAAGATACAGTACATACATGATTAAAACAATTAAGCATGAGCATATCATACAGATCTCTTAAATATAATTTAAAAAGCCAAGTTAACAATAAATATGGGCATTTTTGACATTTTTGTCAAAAGGACTCAATAACACAAATCCATGCTTTTACAAATGAGTTGTTAAAATACATTTTGCCAAAAGCTCAAAAGAGTTTTTTTATCTGTAGCTCTGAACAGATAGTCCAGCAGATCAGCAGGGGGGAGACGAAGACCACAAAGTAGCCCTCCCAACCATTTTTTCCTAGATGATTCTTAGAGAGGACACAGAAGAACAACATGTTTCAAGTCATCTATTAGTTCCAATCCACATTTACAATAACGTGAAGGGGAAACCTTATTCTTATATCTATACTGTATATAGTTAGCCGTGTAGCATTCAGTCCTAAATCTTGCATACATTCTCCTTAATTTAGGATATATTAACAGTGAGAGATACATCTCAAAACTACATGAGGACTTAAGTGTCTTATGGTAATCATGTAGTTTGAGTACAGAAAGTTGTAAAAGCAAATAATTCCTATCCAGATCACCAAGTCTCAATTTAACATCCTGCTTAATTTCTGAAAAAGGTCTAAGATAGATTTTGTATAGGAGATGTCCCAGCCCAGCTGGCATTATAATATCTTTAATAAGCCGGATACAGGTATGTACATATCCCAAACTGGCCATCCTTATGCTTTCTTCTAAACACATTCTAGGATATCTTTTTTCCGGTAAAGAGAAGCATTTCAGTTAAAATAAGATTTGTTGCTCCTGTATAAGAGAAAGTAAAGATCCAGTGCCAAAATACATTTCAGGGTTCCTTGTGGTAGCATGAGAATGTATCTATACAAATTATTTAATATAATTTGTAACCTTCCAGTCTCTGCATGGTCCCATACCTCAGAAGCATATAACATGCTTGTTCTTATTTTAACATTTAACACTCTCATGATTCCTTTTACTGATGCTTTCCCCATCTTATTTTTGATAATCTTTAGGGCATTTCCTGAAGATCTCATTTTGTTCTGAAGAGTATCCAAATGTTTCGTCCAAGATAAGTCATGAGCAAAGCAAATTCCTAAATAGTCGTAATGCTTCACCCTTTCTATACTTACACCATCTATCTTAAAATTTATTATGTTATTCCTTTGTTTTCCAAACACTGCCACATTTGTTTTATTGGAGGCACTCATGCAACAAGGTTTTTCATCAACTGAAAAATGGTTTGAGGATCACAGGTTGGTGATGAACTACAGTAAAACCAAGTCCATGTTGTTCCCAAGTTCCTAAAGCAAATACAAATCCTTCCCGCTATCCATTAAGAACAATAAGGGTGCCTCGCCTGATCTGGTACAGCACTTCAAATACCTGGCCACTACCATTGACTTCAACATGTGCTATACCACACATGTTGCCAATACTGCTAAAGCAATTAATGTAAGAGTAGGCATGCTCTATCAGCTTAGACACTGCCAAACACCAGATGCCTTGATCCTGGTGATAAATAACTCAGTATTTGCTCTCATTGACTATGGCCTGGTCATCTATGGCTCCACCAATGACACAAGCCTTCGCAGCATTTTGACAGCCCTGAACAAGGTATGTTGACTTCTCGCAGGGGCCAAGCATCTAACACACACATATGATCTCTATGCTGTAGCCAATAGCCTTCAGTTAAAGGACAGGATCTTTTACCAAACTTGTTTGTTAGCCAAGAAGATCTGCCTTGGCATGCTGCCTACTGGAGTCATAAATCTTCTCAGCCCACACCAGCCCACTCAAAACACCAGAAGCTCTATCAATCAAGTCTTCAGAGTCCCTAGAAGCAGTACAGCACTTGCACATCGTGAATTTGCCTATAGTGCCCTGCTTTGAATGATCTCACAACAGCCCAAAATAAGTTCTTCCACTTCAGTTGGTCTCTTCAAGTGCAAACTTCAATCTTATCTTCTTTCAAGATCCACCTGTGACTGCTACCACTAAGTCCTCCAAGGTACTCAGACAGATGCACTTTAGCCTGCACCCCTGCTCTCCTCTGACCCTATAGGTCACACCTAGCACTTACCACCCCTGCCATACCACCTCTTACCCCCATCTCCCTCCTCTCACCACTACCTGCCTCCTCCCACCTCTTTTTCTTTCTCACTTCCCTCCTCCTCCCTAGATTCCTGCCACCATTCCCACACCCTCTGACCAGCTTTCTCCCTTCCCTTCATCCTTTGCCCTTCTGGCATACCATTGTTTGTCCTCCCATTCTATCTGACAAGGGTTTTTTTCATTACCAGCCTGAAACCTGCTTTATAGCCATCTTCTTGTTATTCTCGTATTTTGTTGATTGTAATGAACTGTTCTGATTACCTGTAACAATGTTCTAGCTTGTATACCCTTTACCTTTACTGTCTGTGTGCACTGTACTTGTCTTTGATGCAGAACCTATGTAAAGAGCTATAGCTCAAAGGTATGAATCCTAGCTACAACAAATAAATAAATGTTGACCCCATATTAAAACAACTAGATAAAGTACAGTCTAATTCTCCTACTAATTACTCATTACTTGCATATGCAGATGACTTGGTCATTTTCTCATTAACCAGTAAAGGTTTACAAAAAATATATTTGATATTCTACATTCACAGGCTAACAAAGCTAAACTCAGAATTAACTATGCTAAAACTAAAAGTTTGGCTTTTGGAGGTACAAAGAAAGGTTTCTAAACTGCTGCAAAGCACATTAGGTGTACCTGTCTCATGCCGTTTGATATATTAAAGTGTGGAATTGAGCATGTCCAACATCAGTGCAATATATAATAATAGAAAGATAAGCTATTGGATACATTTGACTTAACATAGAAACATAGAGTTTGACGGCAGATAAGGACCACTTGGCCCACCCAGTCTGCCCATTTCCCTACCTATTAGATAAGCTGCAGATTCTAGTTAACCAACAGACTACTTCCTGCAACCCCCACTATAATTGCCTTATGTCTGTCCCATGCATGTTTGAATTCCCCACTGTTTTAGACCCCACAACCTCTCCAGGAAGGTGGTTCCATGCGTCCACCACTCTCTCCATGAAAAAGAATTTCCTCACATTACCCCTGAGCCGTCCCCCCTCTAACTTTAAATTGTGTCCCCTTGTTCTTACACATCTCTTTTTCTGAAAGATACTACCCTCCTGGACTTTGTTGATTCCCTTGATGTACTTAACAGTTTCTATCATGTGCCCCTGTCCCTCCTTTCATCAAGGGTATACATATTAAGCTCTCTCAGTCTCTCTTCATATGGTTTCTGATGTAGACCCTGCACCATTTTAGTTGCCCTCCTCTGGACTGCTTCTATCCTGCCTATGTCCTTGTAGATGAGGTCTCCAAAACTGCACGCGAGTACTCCAGATGGGGTCTCACCAACTGTCTATACAGAGGATAACCACTTCCTTTTTCTACTTGTGATGCCCCTCCCTATGCATCCCAGTATCCCCTGGCTCTTCTTACTGACTTCTCACATTGCTTACCCACCTTAGGTCATCTGATATGACTACACCCAGATCCCTTTCCATTATTGTTGTCGTTAGTACCTCCCCTGCTATTGTGTACTCTTCTCCTGGATTTTTATTTCCCAGGTGCATTACTTTGCACTTCTTTGCATTGAATCTAAGTTGCCATATGTCTGACCATTCCTCCAACCTTGCCAAGTCCCTTCTCATTCTTTCCTCCCCCCCCGTGTATCAACTCTGTTACAGATCTTTGTGTCATCTGCAAAGAGGCATATCTTTCCTTCCAGACCCTCTGCAATGTCACCTATAAAGATGTTAAAGAGGACTGGACCCAGTACTGAGCCCTGAGGTACTCCACTAGTAACCCCCCTTTCTTCAGAATGTGTTCTGGCTAATAATAGGTTTCCAAAAAAGTGCTTACTTGAAAAGCAAACATGGATTAATAATGATAGCAGCCTTAACAATTAGCTGAAATATATAAATGGTTTACTGACTAAATGACTAAATATAGGTTAATATTCTTGGGAATATGTGTACAAATATATGTACATATGTAACTTTTAATACTAAATATAAAAAAATATTCAAAAAACAAATACATTTACATTGGAATAAGATAGATCTGGAAAAGATCGTGCAAACCAGATTCTCAAAATGATATGCAGAAAATACATTTACAGTTCATTACAAATATTATCTGCATATTTTACAGGATTCTTGATTGTGCAGAACCTACATGAGAGACAAATTATAACTATTAAACAATAATCTTTTGAGGGTCAGATACAGTAAGCACATATTAGATCCAAACTGCTACTGTCAACATGGTGGAATTGAAAATCTCCCACACGTGTTATGGAACTTTAATATATGGATCTTGAATTTAATATGTCTCTAAAGCATACAAAACAAATTTGGTTAATACCCTCAAAGGTTCAGTGATAATAGCACTGTCAATCACTTTTAATAGTATCATTTGAATGTGATAATACTATCGTTGCACTCCTCAATGATAGTATTACAGTATCACAATCACTGAACAGCGTAAGTGCCCACAAAGACGCCTTCTGCTCCCACGTCATTTTATTTATTTATTTATTTTATTTATTTCACTTTGGGATTAAATACCTTTGAGCCATAGGCTCATTTACAAAGGTTCCAGGTCAGACATTGTACTATACAGATAGGACAGACAACAGGAATAATACAGTGGTAATACAGAATCAAGTCAATACTACAACAATGAATTTGTAACAGGTAGAGTAGCACTAATTACTTCACAGGTAAAAATACTGGAAGGAAGATAATTATTTTAGGTTCCCAGGACATCTTAGAAATTCTTCAAGGAGATTTCAGTGTCATTATATCAAGAATGGAGGAAGTATATGCCCACTGGCTGGAGTAGGCAGCAACAGTGTTGAGCAACTGGACAGGGGGGTTAAAGGGCCCGAGCAACAATGGGGGAAGGGCAGCCAGAGTGGGGCTAGGGATTGCAGTGAGAATATCAGCCTGGGTAGGCATTGTCAGGGGAGCCAGGAGAGCAAGAGGGGGAAGGGATTAGGTGGGAAGGGAAGGAAAGGAAAGAAACTAAGGGGTAGAAAGCGAGGAGATGGAAGTTGGGGGAGAGGAAACAGGGGTGGAGGGTGGGTGTGGGGTGGAGGGAATGATAAGGGAGGTGTAGGGTAGTATGTGGGGAGTTAGGGGGAGATGTGGGGGAGAGGGAGAAGAGGAAGGGAAGAAGGCAATGTAAATACAAGGGGATGACTACAGGGTGAGGAAGGGCCAGAGCTAGTCAATAGGGGTGGGGCAGGTGAGAGAAGTGACAGAGATACAAGGTTAGAAGTTTCAGGAACTGAAGAGTGCTGAGAAGGGTCAGGGTGCACAGGGGCACTCACAAGTTCTTGATGGGGTTAGATGGGCACAGAGACCAGCTTTGAAATTTCTAATCAAATCACAAGTGTGGCGGTCAGGGGTAGGTAATTTAACCACTTGGAACCCCTGTAGGACAGGGACCTTTGAGCTATTGAGGTATGCTTGAAGGGTACTAGAAGTACGCCCCTGGAGGTCCACCTTGTGCCGATAGATGGTTGGTCTTTTTTAAATAGACACAAGGTGGAATCAGGAGCAAACCCAAGGATGGCTTTCTTTCGCATGAGGCAGTTTTGGTACTGGGCTGCGAGGTGGAGGGGTAGCCAACCAGTTGCTTCATAGAGGTCACAGGTATGGGTCAAGCAATCTGCACCCAGGACCAGCCTACCTACTTTGTTGAGGAGGGTTCTTACCCTATTCAGGATGGTGTCCATGGCTGCACTGTAGATTGCAAGGCCATAGTCAATGGAGGATACCACAGAACTGTATGTGACAAGCTTTAGTGCCTCAGGTGGCATGCATTGGTGGTGTTTATACAGAACACCTAATTTAGCATTGGTTGATTTGACTAACTGGTCAACATGTGATGAGAAAGAAAGGCAGCTGTCCATGTGTATACCAAGATATGTGAAGGCGTCAACCTGCTCCAGTAAGTCCCATTTGGAGCTCAGGATCTGTAAATTTCCAGAGTTCATCTTCCTCTGCAGCAGGGAGAAGAGAATTCTCTTGTAGTTGAGCAACAGTTTGTTATCAGTGAACCATTCCTCAAGTCTGTGGAAGTCCGCTTCGAGTTCAAGAGAGATGGCGGGTAGGTTTGACCCACTTACAGAGATGACAGCATCATCTGCGTAAAACACAATGTGTACTTGGCAGACTGTGGGCAGTTGATTGATGAATAAGCTGAACAGAAGTGGTCTCAGAATAAAACCTCATGGGACTCCAAGAGTCACATTGGTGGGTTCTGATAGTATGCCACTAACTTTGACTTGCTGTATCCTGCCGGATAGGTAGCTCTTGAACCATGTGACTGTGTCCAAGGACAAGCCCATTGAGTGAAAGTTTTGCAGGAGGAGTTGATGGTTGATTGTGTCGAATGCCTTTGTGAGGTCAATGAAGATAGATCCCACTGCTAAACCATCAGCAAATGCCTCATATATCTGGGAGGTATAGTCAATCAATGCAGTTAAGGTGGAGTAATGTTTCCGGAACCCATGTCATTGCCTATAGAGTAGGTTGTACTGCATTAAGTACTCAGTAAGCTGGTCAGAGACCACTCGTTCCAGTGCCTTGGACAGGGGGGGGGAACTGAGATGGGCCTGTAGTTGGTTAGGTAAGTGGCAGCACCTGATTTGAGGACAGGGGTGACAACTGCCTTCTTCCACTTATCTGGGAACACTCCTGACCTTAGTGAGGCATTGAAGACTTTGGTAAGGGGATACACCAGCTCATTGATGGTGAGTGCCACCAACTTCATGTCTACTAGGTCACTCCCTTGTCTAGTCTTATTTAGAATGGCTTTAACATATTTAAAGGTATCTTGCTGGTTCAACTGTTTGAAGTAGAAGGGGAGGCATTGAACTTGGGTATGATTGGTGAGGAGTTAAAATGGGGTGAGTTGAGAGTGGAGTGGGACAGGTATTCCTTTGGAAGAACAGAACTTAGGTCAGAGAAGGCTTGATTGAAAGTGTTAGCAATGTCTATAGGCTCCTGTAGTGTCCCCTCAGTAGTGACTATTAACCCTGGTTGTGCTTTGGAAGCTTTACCAGTGAGGGTTTTTATCGAATCCTAAGCTTGCCTCCTGATTGGCCGCCTTTCATGTGTGGGTGGGCACAACATTTTTTTTAAAATGGCGGCTCGCTTTTTCACTTAGCGAGACTATATTGCCTGTCAACATTTATTTTTTTCCCTCCTTTCAAAAAAAAGAAATGGGAGTGCAGCCTAAAAAAGGAAAAAGGTAGGACTACCTACCAGTTGTTGTTATACAGCGAGGTCAGGAGCAGAGGCAGGTGGGATGCAGCACCGCGGGCTGGGGCAAGAGCAGCAGCAAGACAACATGGCAGTTGGTCAGGAGAGAGCATTCTTCACTGAAACTGCCGACTGCCACTCACAAAATAAGAAAAAAATAGAAATAAAATCACATCCATATATAAAAAAATATAATGAATAGGTGCCTGTGCATTACCGGTGAGTGATACCATCTTGAGGTTCTGGACATTGGACTCTCTCGAGCTTTGCTCTTGAGAGTCCAGTGTGTCCAGGACCTCTCAATGGTATTGCTTGCCAGTAATACACCAGCATCTATTCATTATTCTCTTTTTACATGGTATAACAGAACAAGAGATGACTGGTTAGGTCCCTTTATGTCTACAACTGGTGAATGTGATAAAAATTAATTAACTGTGATATTGATGACAACTAAAGATAATTGGACAATAAAAAGGATTGCAACTTATTTGACTAATATAGCTAAAATAAGAAAACAAAAGAGAGCTACTTTAAAACACTTAAGTCAAGGTAACTTACAGCTAATTTGAGGAACTTTATGTACACATGTCAAAATAACCTCCAGTGTAAAAGTAACAAGATATGTATTGAAGCTTGATATTAGCACAAAGCTCATTAGATTTACTGATCATAGTGCTTTTATGTTTTATGTAAAGCTGAGATAATGATGGACTATTTTATTGTATGAGATTAATTATGAATGTATACGTGTAACTGTGTAAAGTGTAAAAACTGCTTTGTATACACAGTTTACTATGTTTTTAAAACTTCTGTTTATTTTTGTAATGACTGTAATAGTCCAACAATAAAAAGGGTTAATCTTATTTTTATGAAATTGGATTAACTTAGCTGTATGTTTATATATATGTTGCAGTTTCAGTACTTTAACATATATTGTTGCTGTGGTATTTATTTGTTACAAGTATACATAATATAGGTAGTGCTAAATTAAGACAGAGAGGTTGTAACCCATAATTAAATTAATTGGTTAATTGATCAAGGTATTTTAGATGAATGTCAAAGGCAATTCACATAAAGCAACATAAAACATTGACGTAGCACCCATCTTGTATGGGGGAGGTACTACTCGGTTTATAGTACCAGCACAACATGAGCTTAAGCATTTTATAAATAAAACTACTTTTTTGTGGTATCCTAGCATTGAACTTTGTAGTGCACTCCTTGAATGGTGAAACCAATTTTCTATTGTGTGGCAACTATGGGGGTCCAACTTGGGGGGGGACCATAAGTCACCGTTTCAGTGATCGCTGCTTTTGCCACTCACCCTATGTGACCATGCTGTTTTCTATTACTGTACTCTTTGTGTTGTCACCCTTTTTCCAGCCACTATCTTCACAGTATACCCTTATTGCTTACAGGGCATGTTGCATGCACAGAAGGCTAATGTAGGCTGTACTCATGCCATGGGGTGGAGGGAGAGCTTGGGAGAAGCTGCTGGGAGGAAACTTCAGCCTGTAATTTGCTGATGTCCACCAGCATAGTCAGGTCTCATTTCATGCAACCCACTGCCTACAATTGACTCTGGATCTGAACCAATGGGAGGAAAGCATACACTTGCACCCCTTACCATGGATAACCAGCCATGAGGTAATGTAGCAGCAGAGGATTAGTGGAGAATGGATCTAGGGTAGCATGTCACAGCCAGATTGTTTTGCTGGACTGGCAAGGGATAATATTTAATTCTTCTTTAAAAAAATATTTATTTATTTACTTTAACTTAGGATTTGGTGACCAAGAATGGCATGCTTAGTGAAAATTGCTTCCAGGTGTGACCCAGGGAAAGGATTACAGAGTGGAACTAGAATTACAAAAAGTGAAGATAATAATCAATACATTATGTACTGTACAATAAACAAAATACAACCAACACAATACATACAGCACAAATCAGACCCAGAGCACAGATCATGACATGTCACTCTGCAGATGGTGCTACGCCATGATGCAACCTCTAAGGCAGCTACAATCTGTAGGGTAAGGGTATGTGATTACTAACATCCAGACTCCACATTTGCATAATGAGCTAGTGTAACACTTTTGGTGTGTGTGTGTTGGGGGGTGGTATCCACCTACTCTTAACAGCACCAACCTATTGAGCATAGACATTTTATGAGTAGTAGTTTGTGGAGCTACTATGTGATCCAAAGACTGTCACCACTGAATGTGACTGTTTATAGAGTACTAAGTGTTAAATATCAACATGACAAGAAAATAAAGCAGTACTATCTCCTTGAAGTCAAATACATTTTTGAAGTAATGCTGGATTTTTTTCATTTACATTGTTTGGCAGCTTACGAAGAATGATAGAATATTATTTGGAAGATGAAACAACAATATGAGATGGGCATGCCAGTGAAAATATCCTGTATGATTGTGTAATTTTTTTTCCAGTACTGAAGTAAGGTTCCTGGCCTGTGCATTAACTGAATAACTGCATACTAGTAAAATGGAACAATCTCATTGCCTTCACCTTCAAAGGTTTCATGATTGTATCACAAACTTCTGTACAACTAGTTCCTTGTGTGTGCATGTTTTCTATGGTTGAGGTTTCTTTCAGATTGTCACTGGTTGATCACAAGTTCACTTTTTCCAGCAATCAGTTTTACTTCTTAAAAACCAAATTAATTTAGTTGCAGAACAAATAAGAGGGAGGAAGCTGGTGTGAATTGATGGAAGAAATTTTACAACTGAAGCCACAGACCTATAATTAGAATATAACTTCCTTCTTCCTTTAGCTGAATGACCATTTAGAAAGAGGAACATAAAACATGTGATGGTTCATTGTAACCAACAGAAAAACCTACTTCTCTTTCTTTCACCAGGCAGCATTAACACTATAGCCAGGCAACTGTTCTTTTGGGAAGTACAGTATTTGTTGTGTTTTTATATGCATATTGTGGTGTTTCTTATGCATCCTAGTAGCCCCTATAGAAACATAGAAACATAGATTTTGACGGCAGATAAGGACCGCTTGGCCCACCCAGTTTGCCCATTTCCCTACCTATTGGATAAGCTGCAGATCCTAGTTAACCAGCAGCCTACTTCTTCCTACCCCCAACCCCTAGAATTGCCTTATGACTGTCCCATGCATGCTTGAATTCCACCACTGTTTTGACTCCACAACCTTCTCCGAAGGCTGTTCCATGCATCCACAACCCTATCTGTGAAAAATACTTCCTTAAATTACCTCTGAGCCACTCCCTTCTATCTTCAAATTGTGCCCCTTGTTCTTGCACACCTTTTTTGAAAGATGCTACCCTCTTGGACTTTGTTGATTCCCTTGAGATATTTGAAAGTTTCTATCATGTCCCCCTCTCCCTCCTTTCCTCGAGGCTATACATATTCAGCTCCTAAGTCTCTTCATATGTCTTCCAGTGCAGACCCTGCACCATTTTAGTGCCCTCCTCTGGACAGCCTCCATCCTGTCTATGTCCTTGCGGAGATTGGTCTCCAGAACTGCACGCAGTACTCCAGATGGGGTCTCACCAACTGTCTGTACAGAGGGACAATAACTTCCTGTTTTCTACTGATGATGCCTCTCCCTATACATCCCAGTATCTCCCTAGCCTCCTTGCTGCCCTCTCACATTGTTTGCCCACCTTTAGGTCATCTGATATGATTACCCCCAGGTCCCTTTCCATTTTTGTTGTTGTTAGTATCTCACCCCCTTTGTACTCTTCCCTGGGTTTTTGTTTCACAGGTGCATTACTTTGCTCTTCTTAGCATTGAATCTAAGCTGCCATACATTTGACCATTCTTCTAACCTTGCCAAGTCCCTTCTCATCCTTTCCACCTCACCTTGTACATCAACTCTGTTGCAGATCTTGTGTCATCTACAAAGAGACATATTTTTCCTTCCAGTCCCTCTGCAATGTCGCTATAAAGACATTGAAGAGGACTGGTCCTAATATGAACTTCATGTACCCCACTAGTTACCCCCCTTTCTTCAGAGTGGACTCCATTTACTATCACTGTCTGTGTCCTATTCTCCAGCCAATTCTTTACCCAGGCTGTCATCTTGGGACCCACTCCCAGGCTGGCTAACTTGTATATTAATCTTTTGTGTGGGACTGTATCAAATGCCTTGCTAAAGTCTAGGTAGGCCATGTCCACAGCTCCTCCCTGATCTACTACTTTAGTCACCCAGTCAAAGAAATCTATCAGATTTGTCTGGCATGACCTTCCCGCTGTGAATCCATGCTGCCTTGGGTCCTGAGCCCTCTGGCCTCTAGATACTCAACAAGTCTTTCTTCAGAAGTGATTCCATCATTTTCCTACCACTGAGGTTAAACTAACAGGTCTGTAGTTTTCTTCTGCCTTGCTCCCACTTTTGTGAAGGGAATCACATTTGCCCTTCTCCAGTCCTCGGTACCACCCCATCCTCCCATGATTTGTTAAAGAGGGTAGTCAGTGGTGTCACTAGTTCTACTCTTAGTTCTTTTAGAATTCTGGGATGAATCCCATCAGGCCCCATTGCTTTGTCCACCTTCAGTTTTAAGAGTTCTTTCAGAACCCTTTCTTCTGTAAATGGGCTGGTATCAACTTCTGTATCCAGAGTGTTTCTACTGTTTGTTTTAGGTACCTCCCACTTTGTAAATACTGAGCAAAATATTTGTTTAGTATCTCTGCCTTTCACAGTCACCCTCTGCCCACCCCTCCTCCTCTTTATTAAGCCTCACTAGCCCTCCCTTGGTCTTCCTTCGCTCCCTGATGTACCTATAAAAGGTTTTATCCCCCTTCTTAACTGAGTCGGCTATCTTTTCCTCGGTTCGAGCCTTTGCTGTTCTGACTGCCTTCCCAGCTTCCTTTTGCTTTAACTGATACAGTTCCCTGTCCTGCTCCTTCTGTGATTCCTTATACTTCCTGAATGCTTTCTTTTTCTCTTGAACCTTCACTGCCACTTCCTTTGAGAACCATAGTGGTTTCTTACATCATTTCATTTTGTTAATTTGCTTCACACAAAGGCTTGTTACCTCTGTGATGGCAGTTTTTATTATTCCCATTGTTCTTCCACCCTCCTTCCTGTCCATTTGCTAGTGCATTCCTTAGGCACTCACCCATTTTGGCAAAGTCAGCCCTCCTAAAGTCCAGTACTTTTGCCTTTGTATGGCTTGACTCTATTGCTGTGTTTACTGTGAACCATACTGTTTGATGGTCACTAGTTCCCAGATGGCTACCCACTTCTACATCTGTGGTCCTCTCTTCATCTCCATCTGAGAGAACCAGGTCTAAGATTGCTCCCTCTCGAGTGGGCTCCAATACTAGTTGTCTAAGGCATGCCCTTGTAGGGCATCTAGAATAACCCCACTCTTTGGAGTGGCTGCTGCAACTGCATTCCAGTTAACATCTGGCATATTCAGATCACACATCAGCAATATCTCCCCTTTTTCTGCCATTCTAAGTATTCTTTCTATCATTTTCTTGTCCATTTTCTCCCCCTGAGAAGGGGGTCTGTATACAACCCCTGTGCAGATTGTGGTGCCATTGCCGGTCTCCAAATTTACCCACAGTGCTTCTTCTCCTCCCTGTTTTCCATTTTGCTCTGTTGCTTTGATTCCTTCCCTTATGTAAAAAGCTACTCCTCCTCCTCTTTTACCCTCCCTGTCCCTCCTGTAGATAGTGTATCCTGGTATGTTTATGTCCCAGTCATGGTTTTGTGTGTACCTTGTTTCTGTGACTGCCACGATATCCAGATGCTCCTCCTCCATCAAGGCCACTAATTCAGGAAGCTTGTTACTCAGACTGCGGGCATTGGTACTCATTGCTCTCCATTTTTTGATGGCTTTACCTTCTTTTGCAGCATCCCCCACTGACCTGTCTACCTCGGTCTTTTTCTCATTTAGTACCCTGTTTTGTAGGGAGAGGCTAGGATTTTTCTGCTGCTTATCAGTGCCTCCCCCCTTGACTAGTTTAAAAGCTTGCCAATGAAGCATTTAAACCGATTGCTCAAAAGACTTGTTCCCTTCCTGGACAGATGCAGACAATCCTGACAGTATAGGTTGGTGTCCCTCCAGGTGGAACCCCAGTCCCCAATGAAGCCAAACCCCTGTGCTCCACACCATTTTTTTCACTTTTGCTCCACTTTTGCTCCCGACACCTGATTTGGTGGCTTTATGCTGCAAAAACATTTTTTCAAGACAAATGCAGTATGTGTTGTCATATTTTGCCTATTGTTTATATATTAATTTCAAGAACCTACATTTAGTATAGCACTGTGTTTGGAGGCATTGAGCAGCAAACTTAGAAACTTGTGTTTCAATCCCACTGCCACCACTTGCATACTGGGTGATGCTGAGCAGGTCATTTAATTTCCTTGTGCTCCCAGGTCGCACCTGAAAACAAGCTTCAGTTTAATGAGCCTTTCCTGGTTAAAACAGTTTTCCCTTTCCTCTTAACCTACATTTAGGCATCACTTGAAGTTCATGTGCAAAGCTACACAATTGGGGAGATGTAACGGGGGTAGAATGTTCTCCTGACTCTTGGCTAATGTGTGGTGCAGTGTTCTTCAGGGTTTTATTGATTACCCAAAGAATCATTGGCACCCCCCACTCCCCTTGAACTAATAGAAAGCACAAAGGAAAAGCACTCTGCCAAAATATTATAAAATAAATAAAGCCACCAAATCAGGTGTCAGGAGTAAAAGTGGAACCCACAGTAACGTACACCAGCTCTTCATGTCCTCTTGAGGACGCTTCATAGAAACATAGACTTTGACGGCAGATAAGGACCGCTAGGCCCATCTAGTCTGCCCATTTCCCTACCTACAGGATAGGCCGCAGATCCTATTTAACCAACAGCCTATATCTCCCTGCCCCCACAAGAATTGCCTTATGTCTGTCCCATGCATTCTTGAATTCTCCCACAGTTTTAGACTCCACAACTTCCTCAGGAAGGCTGTTCCATGCATCCACTACCCTCTCTGTGAAATAATACTTCCTCACATTGCCCCTGAACCGCCCTCCTTCTATCTTTAAATTGTGTCCCCTTGTTCTTGCAAGTCTCTTTTTCTGAAAGATGCTACCTTCTTGGACTTTGTTGATTCCCTTGAGGTACTTGAAAGTTTCTATCATGTCCCCTCTCTCCCTTCTTTCCTCAAGGGTATACATATTAAGCTCCTTTAGTCTCTCCTCATACGGCTTCTCTTGCAGACCCTGCACCATTTTAGTTGCCCTCCTCTGAACTGCCTCTATCCTGTCTATGTCCTTGCGGAGATGGGGTCTCCAGAACTGGACACAGTATTCCAGATGGGGTCTCACCAACTGTCTGTACAGAGGGATAACAACTTCCTGTTTTCTGCTGCTGATGCCTCTCCCTATACATCCCAGTATACCCCCAGCCCTCTCTACTGCCTTCTCACATTGCTTGCTAACCTTAAGGTCATCTGATATGATTACCCCCAGGTCCCTTTCCTTTTTTGTTGTTGTTACTACCTCCCCCCCCCATTGTGTATTCTTCCCTGGGTTCTTGTTTCCCAGGTGCATTATTTTGCACTTTGCATTGAATCCTAGCTGCCATACATCTGACCATTCCTCCAACCTTGCCAAGTCCCTTTTCATCCTTTCCACGCCTCTTGTGTATCAACCCTGTTGCAGATCTTTGTGTCATCTGCAAAGGCATACTTTCCTTCCAGTCCCTCTGCAATGCCACTGATGAAGACATTAAAAGGACTGGACCCTATACTGAACCCTGCGGTACCCCACTAGTAACCGCCCTTCTTCAGAGTGGACTCCATTTACAATTACCTTCTGTGTCCTGTTGTCCAGCCAATGTTTTATCTAGGCTACCACCCTGGGACCCACTCCCAGGCTGGTTAATTTGACTAATAATCTTTGTGTGGACTGTGTCAAATGCCTTGCTAAAGTCTAGGTAGGCCATGTCCACAGCCCCTCCCTGGTCTACTACTTTGGTCACCCAGTCAAAGAAATCTATTAGATTTGTCTGACATGACCTTCCCGCTGTGAACCTATGCTGCCTTGGATCCTGTGCTCCACTGACCTCTAGGTACTCAACTATTCTTTCCTTCAGAAGTGACTCCATCACTTTCCCTACCACAGAGGTCAGACTGACAGGTCTGTAGTTTCCTGCCTCTGTCTTGGTCCCACTTTTGTGAAGGGGAATCACATCTGCCTTCCTCCAGTCCTCGGGTACCACACCATCCTCCCATGATTTATTAAAAGAGTAGCCAGTGGTTTCACTAGTTCCTTCCTTAATTTTTTAGAATTCTGGGTGAATTCCATCAAGACCCATTGCTTTGTCCACCTTCAGTTTTAGGAGTTCTTGCAGAACCCTTTCTTCTGTGAAAGAACTGGATCGACCCCCATCAAGAGTGCTTCTGTTAATTGGATTAGGCACTTCCTCCTCTTTGTGAATACTGAGCAGAAATATTCATTCAGTATTCCTGCTTTTTCACTGTCCCGCCTCTGCCCACCCACTGCTTATTCTATTCAGCCTCACTATCCCACCCTTTGTCTTTCTACGCCGCTGATGTACCTATAAAGGTTTTATCCCTTCTTAACTGAGTTGGCTATCTTTTCCTCAGCTTGGGCCTTTGCTATTCTGACTTCCCTCCCTGCTTCTTTCTGCCTTAACTGGTACAGCTCTCTGTCCTGCTCCTTCTGTGTTTCCTTATACTTCTGGAATGCTATCTTTTCTTCCTGACTTTCACAGCCACCTCTCTTGAGAACCATAGTGGCTTTTTCTTTCGTTTGATTTGTTTATTTGCTTCACACAAAGGCTTGTTGCCTCTGTGATGGCAGTTTTGATAATTCCCCATTGTTGCTCCACCCTCCTTCTAGCCTGTTTGCTAGTGCTTTCTGAGGCACTCTCCCATCTTGCCAAAGTCAGCCCTCCTAAAGTCCAGTACCTCACTTTTGTATGGCTTGACTCTGTAGCTGAGTTTAACGTGAACCACACTGTTTGATGGTCACTTGTCCCCAGATGGCAACCCACTTCTAGATCTGAGATCCTCTCACTGCCCCGTTTGAGAGTATGAGGTCTAAGATTGCTCCCTCATGAGTGGGTTCCAAACTAGCTGTCTAATGCCTGCCACCTGTAGGGCATCAAGAATGGCCCTGCTCTTGGATGTGGCTGCAGTAAATGTGCTCCAGTTAACATCTGGCATATTCAGGTCTCCCATCAACAGTATCTCCCTTTCTCTGCCATTCTAAGAATGCCTTCCATCATATCCTTGTCCATTCCTTCCCCTGACATGGGGTCTGTACACAACCCCTGTGCGGATTGTGGTGCCATTTCAGTCTCCAGGTGACCCACAGTGCCTCCTCTCCTCCCTGTTTACTCTTTTGTTCAGTTGCTTTTATCCCTTCCTTTACATAGAGAGCTACTCTCCCCTCTTCTCCCTGCCTGTCTCTCCTGTAGGTTATGTACCCTGGTATGTTAACATCCCAGTCATGGTTCTCTGTGTACCATGTTTCTGTGACTGCTACGATATCCAGGCATCCCTCTTCCATTAAGGCCACCAGCTCAGGGAGCTTGTTGCCCAGACTACGGGCATTGGTACTTATTACCCTCCATTTCCTGATGGCCTTACCCCCTTTTGCCCCATCCCTCATCAGGGGTTTTTCTATCTGAGTGTCCTAATGTGGATTAGCACCTGCTCACTCCTTGGCTTGCAGTTGCTGTTGTGGTTTTCTTTCCACTTGAAGTAATGCATGTACAATAAAACCCTTTGCCTACTGTTAGTGCTTTATGAAATTTAAATTCTACAAGAGAACTTGGGCAAAGCAACAGTTCTGTGAATCTTCATAAAATGTCTGTAAATTTTAGAAAATGTTTAGCAAAATGTAATTTTATGATGTTTTTCATCTAAATAACACTTATGTAAATTATAGCAGACCCAGCACAACTAAAGTCCTATACCCCATGATTATGTGTGTCACATTTCAGATGTCTATCATTAACGGGGCTGAATATTCCCAATATATGAGCCAAATATTCCAAAATGCATCATGAAATTTTACAAGTATGTCAGCTTCGAGATATTCAGGCCATGTAACTTTTGACCAGTGCATAGACTCTGACAAAGATGCCTTGTGTGTCAGCTTTGAAACCACCTATTTAAATTATAGCGTGTTATAAAAAAAAGCAAAAAATGGCAAAGTAAGACAAGTACTTAAAATCACACTTCATGGGTTTTGTGGAAATCCTAGAATTTTGACATAGCCATATAAAACAAATGTCAGCCACAAACCTAACATGACACTAAGGATGAAGAGAAAATTCTAGGTAGAGTAATTATAAGTTGGCATCCTTTGAATACACTATAGTAATTGTATCTAGAGAGTTGGAGGGGCATTGAAGGACCATGATGTTAGGGCAGGTTCATTTAAGGGCTAAGAATGGGCTATGATCAAGACAACTGTTGATGAGCCTGTTAAATGAGGAAGCTTCATCAGCAGCTGGCATGTTAGAGGACATTCTGAAGCAAGGGATTACTGGCCAGCAGAATGGACAGCGATGTCAGGAGAATTTTCAGAAAAGGATAGGGGCAGTAGCTAGTGTGGAGGATCACTAGTGACATGAGTTAGATGTATGGGTTCCCAAAGTGTGGACAGTAGAGTTGGGCAGCACAAGAATATGACGTGCATAGCTGGAGCAAAGAAGCAGGGAGAAGCAACAGTTCTCACTTGAATGAAGTTTACATGAGAATCTCATCCAGCAAAACTGAGTAGCAAGCCAGGCTGATGCACTTGTAAGACCAGACCATAGAGTAACTCACATGTTGAGCCTATATTTTAAAGCTTTCATCTAGAATGCCAGCTCACAAAGTACCAAGTGATTTCTCTAATACAGCCTTAATAATATGGTAGTACACTAGTAATCCGAATGGCAGGATAAATAATATTTATTCTATTAGTACAATTATTACTAAAATTGTTAACATAAATTTAGTTAAATTTTTTGGCTTTTTTCTTAGACTAGCTGGGCACCATCTATGTAAACTCAAAACAGACCACATTTTGCACATATGGATTTGTATTAATTTATTGTCCTTGTGCTGTTTATTTTGTTTTCATGCAATTAATTAAATATGAACAATTATAGTAACATCTTTGTAAAGAGTCAGGTGCAGGAACCCTTACAGAAATATAAGTGTGCTGCATACTGTACATGCAGAATGCATACCACATGCTTAATTGTGCAATGTTTGCATATGGTTCGCAAAAACAAAGTGAACCTAAGTGACCCAGGTTTAAAAGGAAAATCAGATTTGCATGCTGCAAGTTTGACATATGTGCAGCAGGTAAGCTGGTGCTAACATCGTCAAAAAAATTACATCAGGTTCATGTGTTACATGATTGACATGAGTACAACAGTTAAGCTGGAGTGAACATCATTTAAAAATCACATCAGTTTCACTCCCAGCAACTTGTGGGACAGAAGTGTCTATGCTACAGAAGGTGTCCGCACAGATGAGATCTGTGGGAACAGAAGTGAATTTGGTGCAGGAAGTGCCAAGCATCTGTGAGGACAGTAGTGTCTGAGCTACAGAAGGTCTCTCTGCAGATGACATCTGCGGGGACAGCAGTGCCTATGGTGAAGGAAGTGTCCCAGTATCTCAGCATCTTTGAGGACAATAGTGTCTCTGCTACAGAAGGTGTTCCTGCAGATGCAGATCTGCAGGAAAAATGGTGCCTTTGCTGCAGGAAGTGTTTCAGTATCTGTGGGGACAGTAGTATCTGTGTTACAGAAAGTGACCAAGCAGATGAGATCTGCGGGGACAGTAGTGCATTTGGTGAAGGATGTGTACCAGCATCTGCAGGGACAACAGTGCACTTGGTGAAGGAAGTGTCCAAGCATTAGCAGGGACAGTAATGTCTGTGCTACAGAAGGAGGCCCCACAGATGTGGATCTGTGGGGACAGAAGTAACTTTGCTTCCGGAAGTGTCCCAGCACCTGCATTGACAATAGTGTCTGTACTACAGAAGGTGTCTCCACAGATTAAATCTGCAGGGATAGCAGTGTCTGTGCTACAGGAGGTGTTCCCGCTGATGGGGATCTGCAGGGACAGTAGTGCCTTTGCCACAGGAAGTGCCAAGCATCTGTGGGAACAGAAGTGCCTGTGCTACAGAAGGTGACACCTGCAGATGACGTCGGTGTGGACAGTAATGCCTTTGGTGGTGGGAAGTGTCCCAGTATCTGCAGGGACAGTAGTGCCTTTGGTGAATGAAGTGTCCCACCATCTTCAGGGACAGTAGTAGTAGTGCAACAGAAGGTGTGCCCACAGATGCTGATCTGTGAGGACAGTAATACCTTTGCTGCAGGAAGCATTTCAACACCTGCAGAGACAGTAGTGTTTGTGCAATAGAAAATGTCCCCACACATGAGATCTGTGTGTGTGCCTTTGCTACAGGAAGTGTCCCAGAATCTGCAGAAACAGTAGTTTCTGGGCTACAGAAGGTGTCCCTGAAGATGAGAACTGCAGGGACAATATTGTCTTTGGTGCAGGTAGTGTCCCAGCTTCCTTGGGGACAGAAGTGTTTGTGCTACAAAATGTGTCCCCACAGATGAGATCTGTGTGTACATTAGTGTCTTTGATGATCACTGATAGGAAGTGCCCCAGCATCTGTGGGAAAAGTAACGCATTAGGTGATGGAAGTGTCCAAGCATCTGAAGGGACAGTAGTGCATTTGTTGAAGGAAGTGTCCCAGCATCTGCAGGTACAGCAGTGCATTAGGTGAAGGAAGTGTCACAGTATATGCAGGGACAGCAGTGTCTCTGCTACAGAAAGTGTCCTAGAAGATGAGCTAAGTGGGGACAGTAGTGCCTTTGGTGCAGAACATGTCCCAGCATCTGTGGGGACAGTAGTGTTTGTGATAATAAGGTGTCCACTAAGATGAGATTTGCAGGGACAGTAATGCAGCTGGTGATGGGACGTGTCCCTGTATATGTGGGGACAGTAGTGTCAGTGCTACAGAAGGTCTTCCCACATAGGCAGATCTGCAGGGAAAGTAGTGCCTTTGCTTCAGGAAGTGGTCCAGAATCAGTGGGGGAGAATAGTGTTTCTGCAACAGAAGATGTCCCTGCACATGAGATCTGTGGGGACAGTAGTGCCTTTGTGGTGGGAAGCATCCCACCATCTGTGAGGACAGTAGTGCCTTTGGTGCAGGAAGTGTCCCAACATCAATGGGGAAAGTAGTATTTGTGCTACAGAAGGTTTCCCAGCAGATGAGATCTGCTGTGATGGTAGTGCATTTGGTGGATGAAGTGTACCAGCATCTTTGGGGACAGTAGTGTCTGTGCAACAGAAGTTCTCCCCAAAGATGCTGATCTGTGTGGACAGCAGTGCCTTTGCTGCAGGAAATGTTTCAGCATCTGCAGGGACAGTAGTGTCTGTGTTATAGAAAATGTAATTGCACAGGAAATCTGTGTGGACAGTAGTGTCTTTGGTGATGTGAAGTGTCCCAGCATCTGCAGGGACAGCAGTGCATTTGATGAAGAAAGTGCCCTAGCATCTGCAGGGACAGCAGTGTATTTGCTGAAGGAAGTGACCAAAAATCTGCGGGGACAGTTGTATCAGTGCTACGGAAAGTGTCTCGCTGATGAGATCTGCAGAGACAGCAGTGCCTTTAGTGCACAATGTGTCCCAGCAAGTGTCGGAATAATAATGTTTGAAATACAGAAGGTGCCCCAGCAGATGAGATCTGTCAGGAAAGTAGTACCACTGGGGATGGGAAGTGTCCAAGCATCTGTGGGGACAGTTGTGCATTTGGTGAAGGTAGTGTCCCATCATCTGTGGAAACAGTTGTCTCTGTTCTAAAGAAAGTGTCCATGCAGAAGAGATCTGCAGTGACAGTAGTGCATTTGGAGATGGTAAGTGTCCCAATATCTGCGGCAACAGTAGTGCAATTGATGAAGGAAGTATCCAAGCATCTGCAGGGAGAGTGGAGTGGAGTATGTGTTAGAGAGGTGTCCCCGCAGATGTGGATCAAAGGAGGCAGCAGTGCCTTTGCTGTGGGAAGTGTCTCAGCATCTGCGTGGACAGTAGTGTTTGTGCTACAGAAGGTGTCTCCACAGATGAGATCAGTGGGGACAGTAGTCCCTTTGGTGCAGGAAGACACTTCCCATCATCTGCGGGGACCATAGTGTCTGTGCTACAGAAGGTATCTACGCTGATTTGGATTTGCAGGGATAGTAGTGCCTTTGCTGCAGGAAATGTTCAAGCATCTGTGGGGACAAAAGTGTCTGTGCTACAGAAGGTATCCCCACAAATGTGGATCTGCAGGACAGTAATTCCTTTGCTGCAGAAAGTGTTCAAAGCATTTGCTGAGACAGTAGAATCTGTGCTACAGAATGTCTTCCCACAGATGAGATCTCCAAGGACAGTAGTGCCTTTGCTGCTGGAAGTGTCCAGCATCTGAGGGGACAGTAGTGTCTGTGCTGCAGAAGGTATGCCCACAAATGCAGATCTGCAGGACAGTAATGCCTTTGCTGCAGGAAGTGCTTGAAGCATCTGCTGAGACAGCAGTATCTGTGCTACAGCAGGTATCCCCACAGATGCTGATCTGTGTGGACTGTAGTGACTTTGCTGCAGAAAATGTTTCAGCATCTGCGGGTACAGTAGTGTCTGTGGTACAGAAAATGTTATTGCACAGGAGATCTGTGTGGACAGTAGTGTCTTTGGTGATGTGAAGTGTCCCGGCATTTGAAGGGACAGCAGAGTATTTGCTGAAGGAAGTGTCCAAACATCTGCAGCGACAGTTGTCTCAGTGCTATGGAAAGTGTCTTGCTGATGGAATCAGTGGAGACAATAGTGCCTTTGGTGCAGAATGTGTCCCAGCAAATGTGGGAACAGTAGCATTTGTAATACAGTAGGTGTCCCAGCAGATGAGATCTCTAGGGACAGTAGTGCCGCTGGGGATGGGAAGTGTCCAAGCATCTCTGGGGACAGTTGTGCATTTGGTGAAGGTAGTGTCCCATCGTCTGTGGAAATAGTAGTGTCTGCTCTACAGAAAGTGTCCATGCAGAAGAGATTTGAAGGGCCAGTAGTGCCTTTGGTGATGGTAAGTGTCCCAACGTCTGTGTAGACAGTTGTGCATTTGGTGAAGGAAGTTTCCAAGCATCTGCATGGAGAGTGGAGTATGTGTTACAGAGATATCCCTGCAGATACAGATCTATGAAGACAGTAGTCCCTTTGGTGCAGGAAGTGTCCCAGCATCTGCAGGGACTGTAGTGTCTGTGCTACAGAATGTATCCCCACAAATGTGGATCTGCAGCACAGTAATGCCTTTGCTGCAGGAAGTGTTCAAAGCATCTGCTGAGACAGTAGTATCTGTGCTACAGAATGTCTCCCCACAGATGAGATCTGCAAGGACAGTAGTACCTTTGCCTCAGGGAGTGTCCAGCATCTGAGGGGACAGTAGTGTCTGTGCTGCAGAAGGTATCCCCTCAAATGCAGATCTGCAGGACAGTAATGCCTTTTGTTACAGGAAGTGTTTGAAGCATCTGCTGAGACAGTAGAATCTGTGCTACAGCAGGTCTCCCCACAGATGAGATCTGCAAGGACAGTAGTGACTTTGTTGCAGAAAATGTCCCAGCATCTTTGGGGATGGTAGTGCATGTGCTACAGAAGGTGTCCCCAAAGATGAAATCTGTGAAAACAGGACTGCATTTGGTGAAGGAACTGTCCCAGCATCTACAGTGACAGTAGTGTCTGTGCTACAGAAGGTGTCCCCGCAGATGCGGATTTGCAGGGACAGTAGTGCATTTGCTGATTTGCTGCTGGAAGATTGTCATCATCTGCAGGGACAGTAGTGTCTGTGCTACAAAAAGTGTCCCTGCAGATGAGATCTGCAGTACCAGTAGGGCCTTTGGTCATGGGTATTGTCTCAGCATCTGCAGGTACAGTAGGGCATTTGGCGTAGGAAGTCTTCCAGCATCAGCATGGACAGCTGTGCATTTGGTGAAGGTAGTGCACCAGCATCTGCAGAAACACCAGTGTATTTTGTAAAGGAAGTGTTCAGGCATCTGCGGTGACAGTAGCGTCAACGCCACAGAATGTCTCCACATAAATTTGATCCGAGGGAATAGTAGTGAATTCAGTGCAATACATGTCCCAGCAACTTTGGGGAAGTAGTCTCTGCGCTACAGGAAGTGTCCCCACAGATGTGTATCTGTGGGACAGTATTGCCTTTGCTGCAGGAAGTGCATTTGGTGAATGAAGTGTCCCAGCATCTGCTGGGACAGTAGTGTCTGTACTATAGAAGGTGTCCCCACTGATTCGGATCTGCACGGATGGTAGCACCTTTGCTACATGAAGTGTCCCAGCATCAGTGGGGAAGAATAGCATTTCTGCTACAGAAGAAGTCCCTGCAGATGAGATCTGGGGTCAGTAGTGCCTTTGGTGGTGGGAAATGTCCCAAACCCAATGGGGAAAGTAGTATTTATGCAACAGAAGGTTTCCCAGTAGATGAGATCTGCAGTGACGGGAGTGCTTTTGGTGGATGAAGTGTACCAGCATCTTCCGGGACAGTAGTGTCTGTGCTACAGAAGGTGTCCCTGCAGATGTGGAACTGCAGGGACAGTAGTGCCTTTGCTGTAGGAACTGTCCTGGCATCTGCGGGACAGTAGTGTCTGTGCTACAGAAGGTGTCCCCGCAGATGCAGATCTGCAGGGACAGTAGTGCAATTGGTGCTGGAAATGTCCCAGCATCTGCAGAGACATTAGAGTTTGTGCTACAGAAGCTCTGTCCGCAGGTGCGATCTGTGGGGGCAGTAGTGCCTTTGGTGATGGGAAGTTTCCCAGCATCTGCAGGGACAGTAGTGCATTTGGTGAAGGAAGTGTCCCGGCATCTGCTGGGACAGTAGGTTCTGTACTACAGAAGGTGTCCCCACTGATGCAGATCTGCAGGGATAGTAGCATCTTTGCTATAGGAAGTGTAACAGCATCTGTTGGGACAGTAGTGTCCGTGCTACAGAAGGTATCCCCACAAATATGGATCTGCAGGACAGTAATGCCTTTTGTTACAGGAAGTGTTCGAGGCATCTGCTGAGACAGTAGTATCTGTGCTGCAGCAGGTCTCCTCACAGATGAGATCTGCAAGGACAGTAGTGACTTTGTTGCAGGAAATGTCCCAGCATCTGTGGGGAAGGTAGTGTTTGTGCTACAGAAGGTGTCCCCGAAGATGAAATCTGTGAAAACAGGACTGCATTTGGTGATGGAACTGACCCAGCATCTATGGTGACAATAGTGTCTGTGGCACAGAAGGTGTCCTCGCAGATGCGGATTTGCAGGGACAGTAGTGCATTTGCTGCAGGAAGATTATCATCATCTGCAGGGACAGTAGTATCTGTGCTACAAAAAGTGTCCCTGCAGATGAGATCTGCAGTACCAGTAGGGCCTTTGGTCATGGGTAGTGTCTCAGCATCTGCAGGTACAGTAGGGCATTTGGTGAAGGAAGTCTTCCAGCATCTGCATGGACAGCAGTGCATTTGGTGAAGGTAGTGCATCAGAACCTGCAGAAACAGCAGTGTATTTCATAAAGGAAGTGTTCAAGCTTCTGCAGTGACAGTATCATCTATGCCACAGAAAGTGTAAGTGTAGATTTGATCTGCAGGGATAGTAGTGAATTTGGTGCAATACATGTCCCACTATCTTTGGGGAAAGCAGTCTCTGTGCTACAGAAAGTGTCCCCACAGATGTGGATCTGTGGGACAGTATTGCCTTTGCTGCAGGAAGTGTATTTGGTGAATGAAGTGTCCCAGCATCTGCTGGGACAGTAGGGTCTGTACTAGAGAAGGTGTCACTGCTGATACCGATCTGCACGGATAGTAGCACCTTTGCTACACGAAGTGTCCCAGCATCAGTGGGAGAGAATAGTGTTTCTGCTACAGAAGATGTCCCTGCAGATGAGATCTGTGGGGACAGTAGTGCCTTTGGTGGTGGGAAATGTCCCTCCATCTGCGAGGACAGTAGTGCCTTTGGTGCAGGAAGTGTCCCAACACCAATGGAGAAAGTAGTATTTGTGCTACAGAAGGTTTCCCAGCAGATGAGATCTGCCACGATGGTAGTGCATTTGGTGGATGAAGTGTACCAGCATCTTCGGGGACAGTAGTGTCTGTGCTACAGAAGGTGTCCCCAAAGATGCTAATCTGTGTGGACAGTAGTGCCTTTGCTGCAGGAAATGTTTCAGCATCTGTGGGGACAGTAGTGTCTGTGGTACAGAAAATATCATAACACAGGAATCTGTGTGGACAGTATAGTGTCTTTGGTGATGTGAAGTGTCCTGGCATCTGAAGGGACAGCAGTGTCTTTGTTGTGGGAAGTGTCCAAGCATCTGCATGGACAGTAGTGTTTGTGCTACATAAGGTGTCTCTGCAGATGAGATCAGTGGGGACAGTAGTCCCTTTGGTGCAGGAATTGTCCCAGCATCTGAAGAGACCATAGTGTCTGTGCTACAGTAGGTATCTATGCTGATTTGGATCTGTGGGGATAATAGTGCCTTTGCTGCAGGAAATGTTCCAGTATTTGTGAGGACAATAGTGTCTGTGCTACAGAAGATATCCCCACAAATGCAGATCTGCAGGACAGTAATGCCTTTGCTGCAGGAAGTTTTCAAAGCATCTGCTGAGACAGTAGTATCTGTGCTACAGAATGTATCCCCACAGATGAGATCTGCAAGGACAGTAGTGCCTTTGCTGCAGGAAGTGTTCAGCATTTGAGAGGACAGCAGTGTCTGTGCTGCAGAAGGTATTCCCACAAATGCGGATCTGCAGGACAGTAATGCCTTTGCTGCAGGAAGTGTTTGAAGCATCTGTTGAGACAGTTGTATTTATGCTACAGCAGGTCTCCCCACAGATGAGATCTGCAAGGACAGTAGTGACTTTGTTGCAGGAAATGTCCCAGCATCTGTGGAGATGGTAGTGTTTGTGCTACTGAAGGTGTCCCCAAAGATGAAATCTGTGAAAACAGTACTGCATTTGGTGAAGGAACTGTCCTAGCATCTACGGTGACAGTAGTGTCTGTGCTACAGAAGGTGTCCCCGTAAATGTGGATTTGCAGGGACAGTAGTGCATTTGCTGCAGGAAGATTGCCATCATCTGCAGGGTCAGTAGTATCTGTTCTACAAAAAGTGTCCCTGCAGATGAGATCTGCAGTACCAGTAGGGCCTTTGGTGATGGGTAGTGTCTCAGCATCTGCAGGTACAGTAGAGCATTTGGTGAAGGAAGTCTTCCAGTATCTGCATGGACAGCAGTGCATTTTGTGAAGGTAATGCACCAGCATCTGCAGAAACACCAGTGTATTTCGTAAAGGAAGTGTTCAAGCATCTGTGGTGATGGTAGCGTCTATGCTACAGAAAGTGTCCGCGTAGATTTGATCTGCAGGGATAGTAGTGAATTTGGTGCAATACATGTCCCAACATCTTTGGGGAAAGTAGTTTCTGCACTACAGAAAGTGCCCCCACAAATGTGGATCTGTGGGACAGTAATGCCTTTGTAGCAGGAAGTGTATTTGGTGAATGAAGTGTCCCAGCATCTGCTGGGACAGTAGGGTCTGTACTACAGAAGGTGTCCCTGCTGATACAGATCTGCACGAATGGTAGTACCGTTGCTACAGGAAGTGTCCCAGCATCATTGGGAAGTATAGTGTTTCTGCTACAGAAGATGTCCCTGCAGATGAGATCTGGGGGACAGTAGTGCCTTTGGTGGTGGGAAATGTCCCACCATGTTCGAGGACATTAGTGCCTTTGGTGCAGGAATTGTCCCAACACCAATGGGGAAAGTAGTATTTGTGTGACAGAAAGTTTCCCAGCAGATGAGATCTGCAGTGAAGGGAGTGCTTTTGGTGGATGAAGTATACCAGCATCTCCGGGGATAGTAGTGTCTGTGCTACAGAAGGTATCCCCAAAGATGCTAATCTGTGTGGACAGTAGTGCCTTTGCTGCAGAAAATGTTTCAGCATCTGCAGGGACAGTAGTGTCTGTGGTACAGAAAATGTTATTGCACAGGAGATCTGTGTGGACAGTAGTGTCTTTGGTGATGTGAAGTGTCCTGGCATCTGAAGGGACAGCAGTGTATTTGCTGAAGGAAGTGTCCAAACATCTGCAGCGACAGTTGTTCTCAGTGCTATGGAAAGTGTCTTGCTGATGGGATCAGCGTAGACAATAGTGCCTTTGGTGCAGAATGTGTCCCAGCAAATGTGGGAACAGTAGCATTTGTAATACAGTAGGTGTCCCAGCAGATGAGATCTCTAGGGACAGTAGTGCCGCTGGGGATGGGAAGTGTCCAGGCATCTCTGGAGACAGTTGTGCATTTGGTGAAGGTAGTGTCCCATTGTCTGTGGAAACAGTAGTGTCTGTTCTACAGAAAGTGTCCATGCCAAAGAGATTTGAAGGGCCAGTAGTGCCTTTGGTGATGGTAAGTGTCCCAACATCTGTGTAGACAGTTGTGCATTTTGTGAAGGAAGTTTCCAAGCATCTGCATGGAGAGTGGAGTATGTGTTACAGAGGTGTCTCTGCGGATACAGATCTACGAAGACAGTAGTCCCTTTGGTGCAGGAAGTGTCCCAGCATCTGCAGGGACTGTAGTGTCTGTGCTACAGAATGTATCCCCACAAATGCGGATCTGCAGGACAGTAATGCCTTTGCTGCAGGAAGTGTTCAAAGCATCTGCTGAGACAGTAGTATCTGTGCTACAGAATGTCTTCCCACAGATGAGATCTGCAAGGGCAGTAGTACCTTTGCCGCAGGAAGTGTCCTGCATCTGAGGGGACAGTAGTGTCTGTGCTGCAGAAGGTATCCCCTCAAATGCAGATCTGCAGGGCAGTAATGCCTTTGCTGCAGGAAGTGTTTGAAGTAACTGCTGAGACAGTAGAATCTGTGCTACAGCAGGTCTCCCCACAGATGAGATCTGCAAGGACAGTAGTGACTTTGTTGCAGGAAATGTCCAAGCATCTGTGGGGATGGTAGTGTTTGTGCTACAGAAGGTGTCCCTGAAGATGAAATCTGTGAAAACAGGACTGCATTTGGTGAAGGAACTGTCCCAGCATCTACGGTGACAGTAGTGTCTGTGCTACAGAAGGTGTCCCCGTAGATGCGGATTTGCAGGGACAGTAGTGCATTTGCTGCTGGAAGATTGTCATCATCTGCAGGGACAGTAGTGTCTGTGCTACAAAAAATGTCCCTGCAGATGAGATCTGCAGTACCAGTAGGGCCTTTGGTCATGGGTAGTGTCTCAGCATCTGCAGGTACAGTAGGGCATTTGGTGAAGGAAGTCTTCCAGCATCAGCATGGACAGCAGTGCATTTGGTGAAGGTAGTGCACCAGCATCTGCAGAATCACCAGTATATTTTGTAAAGGAAGTGTTCAAGCATCTGCGGTGACAGTAGCGTGTATGCCACAGAATGTCTCCGCATAAATTTGATCTGCGGGGATAGTAGTGAATTCGGTGCAATACATGTCCCAGCAACTTTGGGGAAGTAGTCTGTTTGCTACAGACAGTGTCCCCACAGATGTGGATCTGTGGGACAGTATTGCCTTTGCTGCAGTAAGTGCATTTGATGAATGAAGTGTCCCAGCATCTGCTGGGACAGTATTGTCTGTACTACGGAAGGTGTCCCCACTGATACGGATCTCCACGGATAATAGCACCTTTGCTACATGAAGTGTCCCAGCATCAGTGGGGAAGAATAGCACTTCTGCTACAGAAGAATTCCCTGCAGATGAGATCTGGGGTCAGTAGTGCCTTTGGTGGTGGGGAAATGTCCCAAACCCAATGGGGAAAGTAGTATTTGTGTGACAGAAGGTTTCCCAGCAGATGAGATCTGCAGTGACGGGAGTGCTTTTGGTGGATGAAGTGTACCAGCATCTTCAGGAACAGCAGTGTCTGTGCTACAGACGGTGTCCCCAAAGATGTTGATCTGTGTGGACAGTAGTGCCTTTGCTGCAGGAAATGTTTTAGCATCTGCGGGGACAGTGGTGTCTGTGGTACAGAAAATGTAATTGCACAGGAGATCTCTGTGGACAGTAGTGTCTTTGGTGATGCGAAGTGTCCCGGCATCTGAAGGGACAGCAGTGCATTTGGTGAGGAAAGTGCCCCAGCATCTGCAGGGACAGTAGTGTATTTGCTGAATGAAGTGTCCAAACATCTGCGTGGACAGTTGTGTCAGTGCCACAGAAAGTGTCTTGTTGACAAGATCTGTGGAGACAGTAGTGCCTTTGGTGCAGTATATGTCCCAGCAAATGTGGGAACCGTAGCGTCTACAATACAGAAGGTGTCCCAGTAGATGAGATGTCTAGGGGCAGTAGTGCCGCTGGGTATGGGAAGTGTCCAAGCATCTCTGGGGACAGTTGTGCATTTGGTGAAGGTAGTGACACATCATCTGTGGAAACAGAAGTGTCTGTTCTACAGAAAGTGTCCGTGCAGAAGAGATCTGCAGGGACAGTAGTGCCTTTGGTGATGGTTAGTGTCCCAACATCTGTGTAGACAGTTGTGCATGTGGTGAAGGAAGTTTCCAAGCATCTGCATGGAGAGTGGAGTATGTGTTACAGAGGTGTCCCCACAGATGAGATCTGCAAGGACAGTAGTGCCTTTGCTACAGGAAGTGACCAGCATCTGAGGGGACAGTAGAGTCTGTGCTGCAGAAGGTATCCCCAGAAATGTGGATCTGCAGAACAGTAATGCCTTTGCTGCAGGAAGTGTTTGAAGCATCTGCTGAGACAGTAGAATCTGTGCTACAGCAGGTCTCCCCACAGATGAGATCTGCAAGGACAGTAGTGACTTTGTTGCAGGAAATGTCCAAGCATCTGTGGGGATGGTAGTGTTTGTGCTACAGAAGGTGTCTCCGAAGATGAAATCTGTGAAAACAGTACTGCATTTGGTGAAGGAACTGTCCCAGCATCTACAGTGAC
Source organism: Neoceratodus forsteri (assembly GCA_016271365.2). NCBI lineage: Eukaryota > Metazoa > Chordata > Ceratodontiformes > Ceratodontidae > Neoceratodus > Neoceratodus forsteri. Next base: position 72,047,438 of record CM028133.1, read on the forward strand.
AATAGTGTCTGTGCTACAGAAGGTGTCCCCACCGATGCGGATCTGCAGGGACAGTAGTGCATTTGCTACAAGAAGATTGTCATCATCTGCGGGGACAGTACTGTCTGTCCTACAAAAAGTGTCCCTGCAGGTGAGATCTGCAATAACAGTAGGGCTTTTGGTGATGGGTAGTGTCTCAGCATCTGCAGGCACAGTAGCGCATTAGGTGAAGGAAGTCTTCCAGCATCTGCAGGGACAGCAGTGCATTTGGTGAAGGTAGTGCACCAGCATCTGCAGAAGCACCAGTGTATTTGGTAAAGGAAGTGTTCAAACATCTGCTGTGAAAGTAGCATCTGTGCCACAGAAAGTGCCCACGTAGATTTGATCTGTGGGGATAGTAGTAAATTTGGTGCAATACATGTCCCAGCATCTTTGGGGAAAGTAGTCTCTGTGCTACAGAAGGTGTCCCCACAGATGTAAATCTGTGGGACAGTAGTGCCTTTGCTGCAGGAAGTACATTTGGTGAATGAAGTGTCCCAGCATCTGCTGGGATAGTAGGGTCTGTAATACAGAACGTGTCCCTGCAGATGTGGATTTGCAAGGACAATAGTGCCTTTGCTACAGGAAGTGTCCCAGCATATGTGGGGCAGTAGTGTCTGTGCTACAAAAGATACCCCCATAGATGCAGATCTGCAGGGACAGTAGTGTATTTGGTGCAGGAAATGTCCCAGCATCTGCAGGGACATTAGAATTTGTACTACAGAATCTGTGATTGCAGATGAGATCTATAGGGGCAGTAGTGCCTTTGGTGATGGGAAGTTTCCCAGCATCTGTGGGGATAGTAATGCATTTGGTAAAGGAAGTGTCCCAGCATCTATGGTGACAGAAGTGTCTGTGCTTCAGAAGGTGTCAAAGCAGATGAAGATCTAGGATGACAGTAGTGACTTTGCTGCAGAAGGTTTTTCAGCATCTGCAGGGACAGTAGTGCCTTTGGTGCAGGAATTGTCCCAGGATCTGCAGGAACAGTAGAGTCTGTGCTGCAGAATGTATCTCCACAGATGAGATCTGCTGGGACAATGGTGCCTTTGGTGATGGAAAGAGTCCCAGCAACTGCAGAGACAGTAGTACATTTCATGAAATAAATGTCCCAGCATTTGCAAGGACAGTAGTGTCTGCTACAGAAAGGTGTCTCTGCAAGAGATCTGTGGGGACAGTAGTGCCTTGGGTGCAGAAAGTGTCCTATCATCTGTGGGGACAGTAGTGTCTGTGCAACAGAAGTTGTAACAGCAGATGAGATCTGCAGGGATAGTAGTGCCCTTGGTGATGGGAAGTGTCCCAGCATATGCAAGGACGGTAGCGGATTTGGTGAAGGAAGTGTCTGAGCTTCTGCCGGGACAGTAATGTCCATGCTGCAGAAGGAATCCCTGCAGATCAGAATCTGTGGAGACAGTTGTGTGTTTGGTGCTGGAAGTGTCCCAGCATCTGAGGGGGACAGCAGTGTCTGTGAGTAGAAGGTGTTCCCACTGATGAGATCTGCAGGGCAGTAGCTCCGTTGGCGTTGGGAAGTATCCCTGCATATGTGGGGACATAAGTGCATTTGGTGAAGGAAGTGACCCACCATTTGCAGGGACAGTTGTGTCTGTGCTACAGAAGGTGTCCACACAGAATGAGATCTGTGGGGATGGTAGTGCCTTTGCTACAGGAAGTGTCCCAGTATCTGCTGGAATAGTAGTTTCTGGGCTACAGAAGGTGTCCCCGAAGATAAGAACTTTAGGGATGGTATTCCCTTTGGTGCAGGTAGTGTCCCAGCATCTTTGGGGACAGAAGTGTTTGTGCTACAAAATGTTTCCCCACAGATGAGATCTGTATGGACAGTAGTGCCACTGGTTTGGTGATGGAAAGAGTCCCAGCAACTGCAAGGACGGTAGTACATTTCGTGAAATAAATGTGCCAGCATCTGTGGGAACAGTAGTGTCCGTGCAACAGAAGGTCCCCCACAAATGTGATCTGCAGAACAGTAGTGCTTTTGCTACAGGAAGTGTCCCAGCATTTGTGAGGATAGTAGTGTCTCTGCTACAGAAGGTGTCCCCACAAGAGATCTGTGGGTACAGTAGTGCCTTTGGTGCAGGAAGTGTCCCAGCATCTGCAGGAACAGTAGTGTCTGTGCAACAGAAGTTGTCACAGCAGATGAGATCTGCAGGGACAGTAGTGCCTATGGTGATGGGAGGTGTCCCAACATATGTGAGGACAGTAGTGATTTGATGAAGGAAGTGTCTGAGCATCTGCTGGGACAGTAGTGTCTATGCTACAGAAGGAATCCCCACAGATGATAATCTGTGGGGACAGTTGTGTGTTTGGTGCAGGAAGTGTTCCAGCATCTGAGGGGACAGCAGTGTATGTGCTGCAGAAGGTGTTCCCACTGATGAGATCTGCAGGGACAGTAGCTCTGTTGGCATTGGGAATTATCTCTGCATCTGTGGGGACAGAAGTACATTTGGTGAAGGAAGTGACCCAGCATTTTCAGGGACAGTAGTGTCTGTGCTAAAGAAGGTGTCCATGCAGATGAGATCTGCGGGGATGGTAGTGCCTTTGCTACAGGAAGTGTCCCAGAATCTGCAGAAACAGTAGTTTCTGGGCTACAGAAGGTGTCCCCAAAGATGAGAACTGCAGGGGCGGTATTGTCTTTGGTGCTGGTAGTGTCCCAGCATCTTTGGGGACAGAAGTGTTTGTGCTACAAAAATGTGTCCCCACAGATGAGATCTGTATGTACATTAGTGTCTTTGATGATCACTGATATTAAGTGCCCCAGCATCTGTGAGGAAAGTAGCACATTAGGTGATGGAAGTGTCCAAGCATTTGAAGGGGCAGTAGTGTATTTGTTGAAGGAAGTGTCCCAGCATCTGCAGGTACAGCAGTGCATTAGGTGAAGGAAGTGTCACAGTATCTGCAGGGACAGCAGTGTCTCTGCTACAGAAAGTGTCCTAGAAGATGAGCTATGTGGGAACAGTAGTGCCTTTGGTGCAGAACATGTCCCAGCATTTGTGAGGACAGTAGTGTTTGTGATAATAAGGTGTCCACGCAGATGAGATTTGCAGGGACAGTAGTGCAGCTGGTGATGGGATGTGTCCCTGTATATGTGGGTACAGTAGTGTCAGTGCTACAGAAGGTCTTCCCACAGATGCAAATCTGCGGGGAAAGTAGTGCCTTTGCTTCAGGAAGTGGCCCAGAATCAGTGGGGGGAGAACGGTGTTTCTGCTACAGAAGATGTCCCTGCAGATGAGATCTGTGGGAACAGTAATGCCTTTGGTGGTGGGAAGTGTCCCACCATCTGTGAGGATAGTAGTGCCTTTGGTGCAGGAAGTGTCCCAACATCAATGGGGAAAGTAGTATTTGTGCTACAGAAGGTTTCCCAGCAGATGAGATCTGCAGTCACGGGAGTGCTTTTGGTGGATGAAGTGTACCAGCATCTTCGGGGACAGTAGTGTCTGTGCTACAGAAGTTCTCCCCAAAGATGCTGATCTGTGTGGACAGCAGTGCCTTTACTGCAGGAAATGTTTCAGCATCTGCAGGGACAGTAGTGTCTGAGGTATAGAAAATGTCATTGCACAGGAAATCTGTGTGGACAGTAGCATCTTTGGTGATGTGAAGTGTCCCAGCATCTGAAGGGACAGCAGTGCACTTGATGAAGAAAGTTCCCTAGCATCTGCAGGGATGGCAGAATATTTGCTGAAGGAAGTGTCCAAACATCTGCAGGGACAGTTGTGTCAGTGCTATGGAAAGTGTCCCGCTGATGAGATCTGTAGAGACAGCAGTGCCTTTAGTGCAGAATGTGTCCCAGCAAGTGTGGGAACAGTAATGTTTGTAAAACAGAAGGTGCCCCAGCAGATGAGATCTGTAGGGACAGTAGTGCTGCTGGGGATGGGAAGTGTCCAAGCATCTCAGGGGACAGTTGTGCATTTGGTGAAGGTAGTGTCCCATCATCTGTGGAAACAGTTGTCTCTGTTCTAAAGAAAGTGTCCATGCAGAAGAGATCTGCAGTGACAGTAGTGCCTTTGGTGATGGTAAGTGTCCCAACATCTGCAGAGACAGTAGTGCAATTGGTGAGGGAAGTATCCAAGCATCTGCAGGCAGAGTGGAGTATGTGTTACAGAGGTTTCCCCGCAGATGTGGATCTACGGAGACAGTAGTGCCTTTGCTGTTGGAAGTGTCTCAGCATCTGCGTGGACAGTAGTGTTTGTGCTACAGAAGGTATCTCCACAGATGAGATCAGTGGGAACAGTAGTCCCTTTGGTGCAGGAAGACACTTCCCATCATCTGCGGGTACCATAGTGTCTGTGCTACAGAAGGTATCTACGCTGATTTGGATTTGCAGGGATAGTAGTGCCTTTGCTGCAGAAAATGTTCAAGCATCTGTAGGGACAAAAGTGTCTGTGCTACAGAAGGTATCCCCACAAATGTGGATCTGCAGGACAGTAATTCCTTTGCTGCAGGAAGTGTTCAAAGCATCTGCTGAGACAGTAGAATCTGTGCTACAGAATGTCTCCCCACAGATGAGATCTGCAAGGACAGTAGTGCCTTTGCTGCTGGAAGTGTCCAGCATCTGAGGGGACAGTAGTGTCTGTGCTGCAGAAGGTGTCTCCACAAATGCAGATCTGCAGGACAGTAATGCCTTTGCTGCGGGAAGTGTTTGAAGCATCTGCTGAGATAGTAGTATCTGTGCTACAGCAGGTCTCCCCACAGATGAGATCTGCAAGGACAGTAGTGACTTTATTGCAGGAAATGTCCCAGCATCGGTGGGGATGGTAGTGTTTGTGCTACAGAAGGTGTCCCCGAAGATGAAATCTGTGAAAACAGTACTGCATTTGGTGAAGGAACTGTACCAGCATCTACAGTGACAGTAGTGTCTGTCCTACAGAAGGTGTCCCCACAGATGCGGATCTGCAGGAAGATTGTCATCATCTGTGGGGACAGTAGTGTCTGTGCTACAAAAAGTGTCCCTGCAGATGACATCTGCAATAACAGTAGGGCCTTTGGTGATGGGTAGTGTCTCAGCATCTGCAGGCACAGTAGTGCATTTGGTGAAGGAAGTCTTCCAGCATCTGCAGGGACAGCAGTGCATTTGGTGAAGGAAGTGTTCAAACATCTGCAATGAAAGTAGTGTCTGTGCCACAGAAAGTGTCCACATAGATTTGATCTGCTGGGACAGTAGTGAATTTGGTGCAATACATGTCCCAACATCTTGGGGGAAAGTAGTCTCTGTGCTACAGAAGGTGCCCCCACAGATGTGGATATGTGGGACAGTAGTGCCTTTGCTGCAGGAAGTGCATTTGGTGAATGAAGTGTCCCGGCATCTGCTGGGACAGTAGGGTCTGTACTACAGAAGGTGTCCCCGCTAATACGGATCTGCATGGATAGTAGTACCTTTGCTAAAGGAAGTGCAACAGCATTTGTTGGGACAGTAGTGTCTGTGCTACAGAAGGTGTACCTGCAGATGTGGAACTTCAGGGACAGTAGTGCCTTTGCTGCAGGAACTGTCCCAGCATCTGCGGGACAGTAGTGTCTGTGCTACAGAAGGTGTCCCCGCAGATGCAGATCTGCAGGGACAGTAGTGCATTTGGTGCTGGAAATGTCCCAGCATCTGCAGGGACATTAGAGTTTGTGCTACAGAAGCTCCACCTGCAGGTGAGATCTGTGGGGGCAGTAGTGCTTTTGGTGATGGGAAGTTTCCCAGCATCTGTGGGGACAGTAGTGCATTTGGTGAAGGAAGTGTCCCGGCATCTGCTGGGTCAGTAGGGTCTGTACTACAGGTGTCCCTGCTGATGTAGATCTGCAGGGATAGTAGTACCTTTGCTACAGTAAGTGTAACAGCATCTGTTGGGACAGTAGTGTCTGTGAATACAGAAGGTATCCCCACAAATACGGATCTGCAAGACAGTCATGCCTTTTGTTACAGGAAGTGTTCAAGGCATCTGCTGAGACAGTAGTATCTGTGCTATAGCAGGTCTCCCCACAGATGAGATCTGCAAGGACATTAGTGACTTTCTTGCAGGAAATGTCCCAGAATCTGTGGGGATGATAGTGTTTGTATTACAGAAGGTGTCCCTGAAGATGAAATCTGTGAAAACAGTACTGCATTTGGTGAAGGAACTGTCCCAGCATCTACGGTGACAGTAGTGTCTGTGCTACAGAAGGTGTCCCCACACATGCGGATTTAGAGGGACAGTAGTGCATTTGCTGCAGGAAGATTGTCATCATCAGCAGGGACAGTACTCTCTGTGCTACAAAAAGTGTCCCTGCAGATGAGATCTGCAATAACAGTAGGGCCTTTGGTGATGGGTAATGTCTCAGCATCTGCAGGCACAGTAGGGCATTTGTTGAAGGAAGTCTTCCAGCATCTGCATGGACAGCAGAGCATTTGGTGAAGGTAGTGCACCAGCATCTGCAGAAATACCAGTGTATTTGGTGAAGGAAGTGTTCAAGCATCTGCGGTGACAGTAGCGTCTATGCCACAGAAAGTGTCCACGTAGATTTGTTCTGTGGGTATAGTTGTGAATTTGGTGAAATATATGTCCCAGTATCTTTGGGGAAAGTAGTCTCCGTGCTACAGAAAGTGTCCCCACAGATGTGGATCTGTGGGACAATAGTGCCTTTGTTGCAGGAAGTGTATTTGGTGAATGAAGTGTCCCAGCATCTGCTGGGACAGTAGGTTCTGTACTACAGAAGGTGTCACCGCTGATACGGACCTGCACAGATAGTAGTACCTTTGCTACATGAAGTGTCCCAGCATCAGTGGGGGAGAATAGTGTTTCTGCTACTGAAGATGTCCCTGCAGATGAGATCTGTGGGGACAGTAGTGCCTTTGGTGGTGGGAAATGTCCCTCCTTCTGTGAGGACAGTAGTGCCTTTGGTGCAGGAAGTGTCCCAACACCAATGGAGAAAGTGGTATTTGTGCTACAGAAGGTTTCCCAGCAGATGAGATCTGCCGTGACGGTAGTGCATTTGGTGGATGAAGTGTACCAGCATCTTAGGAGACAGTAGTGTCTGTGCTACAGAAGGTGTCCCCAAAGTTGCTGATCTGTGTGGATAGTAGTGCCTTTGCTGCAGGAAATGTTTCAGCATATGTGGGGACAGTAGTGTCTGTGGTACAGAAAATGTCATTACACAGGAAATCTGTGTGGACAGTAGTGCCTTTGCTGTGGGAAGTGTCCCAGCATCTGTGTGGACAGTAGTGTTTGTGCTACATAAGGTTTCTCCACAGATGAGATCAGTGGGAACGGTAGTCCCTTTGGTGCAGAAAGTGTCCCAGCATCTGTGGAGACTGTAGTGTCTGTGCTACAGAAGGTATCTACGCTGATTTGGATCTGCGGGGATAGTAGTGCCTTTGCTGCAGGAAATGTTCCAGCATCTGTGAGGACAATAGTGTCTGTGGTACAGAAGGTATCCCCACAAATGCGGATCTGCAGGACAGTAATGCCTTTGCTGCAGGAAGTGTTTGAAGCATCTGCTGAGACAGTAGTATCTGTGCTACAGCAGGTCTCAACACAGATGAGATCTGCAAGGACAGTAGTGATTTTGTTACAGGAAATGTCCCAGCATTTGTGGAGATGGTAGTGTTTGTGCTACAGAAGGTGTCCCTGAAGATGAAATCTGTGAAGACAGTACTGCATTTGGGGAAAGAACTGTCCCAACATCTACAGTGACAGTAGTGTCTGTGCTACAGAAGATATCCCCGCAGATGCGGATTTGCAGGGACAGTAGTGCATTTGCTGCAGGAAGATTGTCATCATTTGCGGGGACAGTAGTGTCTGTGCTACAAAAAGTGTAGCTGCAGATGAGATCTGCAGTAACGGTAGAGTCTTTGGTGATGGGTAGTGTCTCAGCATCTGCAGTGACAGCAGTGCATTTGGTAAAGGTAGTGCACCAACATCTGCAGAAACAGCATTGTATTTGGTGAAGGAAGTGTTCAAGCATCTGCGGTGACAGTAGTGTCTATGCCACAGAAAGTGTCTGTGTAGATTTGATCTGTGGAGATAGTAGTGAATTTGGTGCAATACATATCCCAGCATCTTTGAGGAAAGTAGTCTCTGCACTACAGAAGGTGTCCCCACAGACGTGGATCTGTGGGCAGTTGTGCCTTTGCTGCAGGAAGTGAATTTGGTGAATGAATTGCCCAAGGGTCTGTACTACAGAAGGTGTCCTCGCTGATACGGATCTGCATGGATAGTAGTACCTTTGCTACAGGGAGTGTCCCAGCATCAGTGGGGGAGAATAGTGTTTCTGCTACAGAAGATGTCCCTGCAGATGAGGTCTGTGGGGACAGTAGTACCTTCGGTGGTGGGAAATATCCCACCGTCAGTGAGGACAGTAGTGCCTTTGGTGCAGTTAGTGTCCCAACACCAATGGGGAAAGTAGTATTTGTGCGACTGAAGGTTTCCCAGCAGATGAGATCTGTTTTGACGGTAGTGCTTTTGGTGGATGAAGTGTACCAACGTCTTCGGGGACAGTAGTGTCAGTGCTACAGAAGGTGTCCCCAAAGATGTTGATATGTGAGGACAGTAGTGCCTTTGCTGCAAGAAATGTTTCAGCATCTGCTGGGGCAGTAGTGCCTGTGGTACAGAAAATGTCATTGTACAGGAAATCTGTGTGAACAGTAGTTTCTTTGGTGATGTGAAGTGTCCCGGCATCTGAAGGGACAGCAGTGCATTTGGTGAAGAAAGTGCCCCAGCATCTGCAGAGACAACAGTGTATTTGCTGAAGGAAGTGTCCAAACATCTGCGGGGACAGTTGTGTCAGTGCTATGGATAGTGTCTTGCTGACGTGATCTGCAGAGACAGTAGTGCCTTTGGTGCAGAATGTTTCCCAGCAAATGTAGGAACAGTAGTGTTTGTAATATAGAAGGTGTCGCAGCAGATGAGATCTGTAGGGACAGTGGTGCCACTGGGGATGGGAAGTGTCCAAGCATCTGTGGTGACAGTTGTGCCTTAGGTGAAGGTAGTGTCCCATCATCTGTGGAAACAGTAGTGTCTGTTCTACAGAAAGTGTCCATGCAGAAGAGATCTGCAGTGACAGTAGTGCCTTTTGTGATGGTAAGTGTCCCAACATCTGCAGAGACAGTAGTGCATTTGGTGAAGAAAGTCCAAGCGTCTGCAGGGAGAGTGGAATATGTGTTACAGAGGTGTCCCTGCAGATGCGGCTCTACGGAGACAGTAGTGCCTTTGCTGTGGGAAGTGTTCCAGCATCTGTGTGAACAGTAGTATTTGTGCTACAGAAGGTGTCTCTGCAGAAGAAATCAGTTTGTACAGTAGTGCCTTTGTTGCAGGAAGTGTCCCAGCATCTGCGGGGACCATAGTGTCTGTGCTACAGAAGGTGTCCCCACAAATGCAGAACTGCAGGACAATAATGCCTTTGCTGCAGGAAGTGTTCGAAGCATCTGTTGAGGCAGTAGTAACTGTGCTACAGAATGTCTCCCCACAGATGAGATTGGCAATTACAGTAGTGCCTTTGCTGCAGGAAGTGTCCAGCATCTGAGGGGACAGTAGTGTATGTGCTGCAGAAGATATCCCCACAAATGTGGAGCTGCAGGGCAGTAATGCCTTTGCTGCAGGAAATGTTTGAAGCAGCTGCTGTGGCAGTAATATCTGTGCTACAGAATGTCTCCCCACAGATGAGATCGGCAATTACAGTAGTGCCTTTGCTGCAGGAAGTGTCCAGCATCTGAGGGGACAGTAGTGTCTGTGTTGCAGAGGATATCCCCGCAAATGCAGATCTGCAGGACAGTAATGCCTTTGCAGCAGGAAGTGTTTGAAGCAGCTGCTGAGACAGTAGTATCTGTGCTACAGCAGGTCTCCCCACAGATGAGATCTGCAAGGACAGTAGTGACTTTGTTGCAGGAAATGTCCAAGCATCTGTGGGGATGGTAGTGTTTGTGCTACAGAAGGTGTCCTAGAAGATGAAATCTGTGAAAACAGGACTGCATATGGTGAAGGAACTGTCCCAGCATCCATGGTGACAGTAGTGTCTGTGGTACAGAAGGTGTCCCCACAGATGCGGATCTGCAGGGACAGTAGTGCATTTGCTGCAGGAAGATTGTCATCATCTGTGGGGACAGTAGTGTCTGTGCTACAAAAAGTGTCCCTGCAGATGAGATCTGCAATGACAGTAGGGCCTTTGGTGATGGGTAGTGTCTCAGCATCTGCAGGCACAGTAGGGCATTTGGTGAAGGAAGTCTTCCAGCAACTGCAGGGACAGCAGTGCATTTGGTGAAGGTAGTGCACCAGCATCTGCAGAAACACCAGTGTATTTGGTGAAGGAAGTGTTCAAGCATCTGCAGTGAAGGTAGCGTCTGTGCCACAGAAAGTGTCCATGTAGATTTGATCTGCGGGGATAGTAGAGAATTTGGTGCAATACATGTCCCAGCATATTTGACGAAAGTAGTCTCTGCACAACAGAAGGTGGATCTGTGGGACAGTAGTGCCTTTGCTGCAGGAGGTGTATTTGGTGAATGAAGTGTCCCAGCATCTGCTGGGACAGTAGGGTCTGTACTACAGAAGGTGTCGCAGCTGATACAGATCTTCACAGATAGTAGTACCTTTGCTACAGGAAGTATAACAGCATTTGTTGGGACAGTAATGTCTGTGCTACAGAAGGTGTACCTGCAGATATGGAACTGCAGGGACAGTAGTGCCTTTGCTGCAGGAAGTGTCCAGGCATGTGCGGGACAGTAGCGTCTGTGCTACAAAAGGTGTCCCTGCAGATGCAGATCTGCAGGGACAGTAGTGCATTTGGTGCTGGAAATGTCCCAACATCTGCAGGGACATTAGAGTTTGTGCTGCAGAAGCTGCACCCGCAGATGAGATCTGTGGGGGCAGTAATGCCTTTATTGAAGGGAAGTTTCCGAGCATCTGTGGGAACAGTAGGGTCTGTACTACAGAAGGTGTCCCTGCTGATGGAGATCTGCAGGGATAGTAGTGCCTTTGCTACAGGAAATGTAACAGTATCTGTGGGGACAGTAATGTCTGTGCTACAGAAGGTGTCCCTGCAGATGTGGATCTGCAGGGACAGTAGTACCTTTGCTACAGGAAGTGTCCCAGCATGTGCGGGGTAGTAGTGTCTGTGCTACAGAAGGTGCCCTCATAGATGCAGTTCTGCAGGGACAGTAGTGCATTTGGTGCAGGAAATGTCCCATCATATGTGGGGACAGAAGTGTCTGTGCAACAGAAGTTGTCACAGCAGATGAGATCTGCAGGGACAGTAGTGCCCATGGTGATGGGAAGTGTCCCAGCATATGCGAGGACAGTAGTGATTTGGTGAAGGAAGTGTCTGAGCATTTGCAGGCACAGTAGTGTCTATGCTACAGAAGGAATCCCCACAGATGAGAATCTGCGGGGACAGTTGTGTGTTTGGTGCAGGAAGTGTCCCAGCATCTGAGGGGACAGCAGTGTATGTGCTGCAGAAGGTGTTCCCACTGATGAGATCTGCAGGAACAGTAGCTCCGTTGATGTTGGAAATTATCCCTGCATCTGTGGGGACAGAAGTGCATTTGGTGAAGGAAGTGACCCAGCATTTGCAGGGACAATAGTGTCTGTGTTGAAGAAGGTGTCCACATGTAACCCCCCACCCCTATCTTTTTACTAAAATGACAGGTGGCATGCTGTTGGCGTTGGCAGCAATACCTGGTGGGGACCTGGGTTCAGGGAGGATGAGGTTACCTGGCACAAGGGACCTAGATTTGGCTACTCTGCACAGTGGCACCCAAGTAAATCCAACTACAGGAAGCAATAACTGTAATGTCCAGAATCAGGATTGGAATTTTTCAGTGTGGCTTTATTCAAACTAGCTGAACATAAACAAAGCATTGATGGTCCCCCAAAGGGCTACGTTTACTGTATGTGCAGATTAGAGATTACAAAGCGGTCCACTTGAAGAATGAACACATTTCTACTATGGTCTGGCTTTGGACCCACCAGGCACTCAGCCTGGACTTTGCATGCACTTTGGATACACAGTCCGACTGGCCCGGCTCCCCTGCTGGCCACTTGACTGATGGTCCATTTGAAGAATGAACCCAAACTTTACTTGGAGAGACTCCCATCACACAAGGAGTATATTTTCCCAAGCTGTGGCTCCCCACACCACTTAGAGTCTGCAACTCCTAGAGAGATTTGTTTTCTTACTTCCATCGAACTCCCATCAAACAAGGAGACTCCTATCAAACAAGGAGTATATTTTCCCATCCTGTGGCTCCCCACACCACTTAGAGTCTGCGACTTCTAGAGAGATTTTCAAGTTGCGACCCATGTCTGGGTACCCATCTCACCACTGGCCAAGTGCATGAGGCAAGTAGCAAATCACAGAAGAAATCCATAGATGTGGACCTGGTTACTGAAGATGGGGGGGTTTCCCACCTCCAGCTCCCACAGCCCATACCCGGCCATTTCTCTGGACAAACAGAAACTTAGAACTGTTAAAAATGTAGATTGAATGGTGGATGACCTGAAGCACCCCCTCTACAGCATTACTTGAAATCCATTAAAACTTTAGACTTTTTGACTGCTCCATTTGTTTGTCCTAGTAACATAGTCCTCCCAAATAGCAGTCCACATCCCAGCTTTTTCTTCATAATTCCCAAACTGAAGAAAACAACTGGTTTGCCCCTTCTAATGGAGCAAAACACTCACCTTTTTGTTGCAGGTGCCCCACAGGCGAAGTACCACTTCCTTTACTGTTATACAAGAACAGAACTGAAAACAGGCAGCTTTCTTCCATAGTGGGAAAAGGGATTGCCCCTGGAACCCACAAAGGGACTTTTCTTCCACCCCCCCAGAGGGAAGGGGCACTGAGACCTGGACAGCGGTCACCACTTTAAAAAGGTAAACAGGAGAATTCCTTCCTACTTGAAGGTAAACAGACAACTACTTCCTTATTGCTTTAAGACAAACAGAAGACTGACTTTGAAAACTCCCAAAGTTCTAACTCACTCCCTGAGCTGCAGATTCCAATGTGGCTTATGCAGCTGCGACAGTTCTATGGTGATGTCATCTCTCAAGTCTCAGCTGTGACTGAGAACAGAGTGAGACAGTGTGAAACCCATTTAACTGGAGTTTCATAAGCTGCCTTCCCTGCCTACCATAGGTATTACTGGGATTCTAGTAACCCCGGGTAACAAGGGGGGTTACACACACAGATGAGATCTGCGGGGACAGTAGTGCCTTTGCTGCAGGAACTGTCCCAGAATCTGCAGAAACAGTAGTTTCTGGGCTACAGAAGGTGTCCGCGCAGATGAGAACTGCAGGGATGGTATTGCCTTTGGTGCAGGTAGTGTCCCAGCATCTTTTGGGACAGAAGTGTTTGTGCTACAAAATGTGTTCCCACAGATGAGATCTGTATGGGCAGTAGTGCATTTGGTGAAGGTAGTATCCCATCATCTGTGTGAACAGTAGTGTCTGTTCTACAGAATGTCTCCCCACAGAAGAGATATGCAGGGTCAGTAGTGCCTTTGGTGATGGCAAGTGTCCCAGCATCTGTAAGGACAGTAGTGTCTTTGGTGCAGAAATTGTCTGAGCATCTGCAGGGACAGTAGTGTTTGTGCTACAGAAGGTGTCCCCGCTGATGCAGTTCTGTGGGGACAGTAGTGACTTTGCTGCAGGAAATGTTCCAGCATCTGTGAGGACAGTAGTGTCTGTGCTATGGACAGTGTCCTTGCAGATGTGGATGTACAGGGACAGAAGAGATCTCCGAAGACAGTAGTACCTTTGTTGCTGGCAATGCATCAGCATCTGTGGGGATGGTAGTGTTTGTGCTACATGATGTGTCCCCGTAGATGAGATCTGTGGGCACAGTACTGCATTTAGTGTCCCAGCATCTATGGTGACAGTAGAATCTATGCTACAGAAGGCATCCCTGTGGATGCAGATCTGCAGAGAAAGGAAGGCCTTTGCTGCATGAAGATTTTCAGTATCTGTGGGGACATTAGTGTCTGTGCTACAGAAAGTGTCTCCGCAGATGAGATCTGCAGTAACAGTAGGGCCTTTGGTGATGGGTAATGTCCCAGCCTCAGTGTGTACAGTAGTGCATTTGGTGAAGGAAGTGTTCCAGCATCTGTAGGGACAGCATTGCATTTGGTGAAGGTAGTGTCCCAGCATTGGCAGGAACACCAGTGCTTTTGTATCCATGTAGATGTGAATCTGTGGGGACAGTTGTACCTTTGCTGCAGAAAGTGTCCCAGCATCTATGGTGACAGTAGTGTCTGTGCTGCAGAAGGTGTCCCCAGAGATGCGGATTGACGAGGACAGTAGTGCCTTTGCTGCAAAAGGTTTTTCAGCATCTGCAGGGATGGTAGTGTCTTGCTACAGAAAGTGTCACCGCAGAAGAGATCTGCAGGAATAGCAGTGCATTTGGTGCAGGAAGCATCCCAGCATCGGCAGGGATAGTCGTGTGTGTACTACAGAATGTGTTCCCGCAGATAAGACCTGCTGTGACAGTAGTGCCTTTGCTGGTGGAAAGTGTCCCAGCATCTGCAGGGATGGTAGTACATTTCATGAAGGAAGTGCCCCAGCATCTGTGGGGCAGCAGTGTCTGTGCTACAGATGATGTCCCCACAGATGTGATCTGTGGAACAGTAGTGCCTTTGCTGCAGGAAGTGTCCCTGCATCTGAAAGGACAGTAGTGTTTGTACTACAGAAAGTGTCCCCGCAGAAGAGATATGTGGGGACAGTAGTGCCTTCTGTACAAGAAGTGTCCCATCATCTTCGGGGACAGTAGTATTTGAGCAACAGAAGGTGTCATAGCAGATAAGATCTGTGAGGACAGTAGTGCCTGTGATGATGGGAAGTGTCCAAGCATATTAGGGGACAGGCATGCATTTGGTGAAAGAAGTGTCCCAGCATCTGCAGGGTCAGTAGTACCTTTCTTCAGCAACTTTCCCAGCATCTGTGTTGCAGCAGAGGCTGTGCTACAGAAGGTGTCCATTCAGATGTGGATCTGCCCGGACAGTAGTGCCTTTTCTGCAGGAAGTGTCACAGCATCTGTGTGACAGTACTGTCTCTGCTACACAAGGTGTCTTAGCAGATGTAGATCTGCAGGGACAGTAATACCTTTGGTTCAGGAAGTGTCCCAGAATCTGTGGTGACAGTAGTGTTTATGCTTCAGAAGGTATCCCAGCAGATGAGATCTGTGGGGACAGTAGTGCCTTTGGTGATGGAAAGTTTCCCAACATCTACGGGGACAGTAGTGCATGTAGTGAAGGAAGTGACCAAGCATCTACGGTGACAATAGTGTCTGTACTACAGAAGGTGTCCCAGCAGATGAGATCTGTATGGACAGTAGTGCCTTTGCTGAAGGAAAGATTCTCAGCATTTGTGTGGACAGTAGTGCATTTGGGGTGGGATATTCAAACTGCACCCAAAAAGTGCGCAACAGCAGGAGCAAGCGCAAGTCACTTGCGCACATGCGCAATTGTCGCGATATTCAAACATGGAGCAAGGCCAATTATGCAAGCAGACAATGTCTGAATATCACACAAACTGCACCATAGCACAACCAGGAAGGGGAAGCTGAGCAGAAATGATGCGCTATAGAGCAACAAGGCCAGCCCAGCTGAGCAGTCCAGGGGTGCCATAGAGCAAGCAAAGAGACCCCCACAGCATAGCAATGGAAGTGCACAACCAGGAAGGTAGGCAGGGGCACACCACCCATGCCACAGATGGGTACAGGGACACACTGCCGAACCAACAATGTACCCCCACACCCCAAGCACAGCATAAATGGGGGAGGGATGGAGCAGCCACTGGGCCATGGGGACAAGCAAACAAAGCACATCCCGGCCGTGTTACTGCAGCACACCTACTGTCAACCTGAGACTGACACACAAATGGGGTGGAGCACCCCAGTGTCCAGCAGCACCCCCTGGGCACAGCTCTCCCAACACTGTGACCCCAAGACCACCCATGCGCAGTGACCAGCACTGCAGGAATCCCCAGGCTCCCCCCGGAACACTGCAACCTCGTGAACCACAGAACCACACAAGCCAAACCCACCATGACCACCCAGCAGTGGGTAGCAGCACACAGCAATACTGACTGGAAGCCTCACCCACACCAGAGACACCACCCACACACACACACATACCCATGACCATACCACACCTGATGCCATGCACCACTGCAACTGAGCACCTATAGCCAGCTGCAAATCAGAGACCACCACAGTATTCATATCAAAATATATATGTAATAAAGATGCATAACAAGAACAACAAACAGTAACATATGTACAAAGCAGGGGTGGGGTATGAGTATGAGGTAGGGGTGGGTAAGGGGCAGGGGTGAACAACTGGGAGAGGGAAGGTGGGGATTGCCGACGTCTGGCTACCACCTGGCAGCCTGCCCACCTCCTTCTGCCTGGTGCTGTGCCCGTGGCCTCCTCCAGTGCCGCATGCCATGCTGCTGTAGGTCGAGGAGGATGGTATGTGAGTCCATGGCCACTTGAGTCAGCCTCCGCACGCCCTGCTCCAACATGCATAGGATCCGGATACCTAGAACAAGGGATCAGAGTCAATGGCTGTGACTGTCCACATCCCCTGAATGCCACCCATCATGCATGGCATACAGCCAAGTGCCCCGCTCCTGTGATGGACTGCACCCACCCACAGTGACCGTGCACAAGACATGCCCAACCAGCCAGCAACGGCCATGTGTACCACTGCACACACACACCGCCCATGTCCAGCACAGCACAACCAAGGCTGCCCAGTGACGTGGCTATGTGGTGGAATGCTAGTGCCACAGCCATGTGCCCAGTGCATGCATGGACCACCAGTGACACACACACACACACATGCAGTGCCACTGGACAGTGATGACTGTCACATGTTGCATGCATGGTAGTGTCATCCATGGAAGGTGTCTGTGCCCCCCCAGCATGCAATAGCATCCATGATGTAATGACACTCACCCTCATCAAGCCACTGCAGCAGGTGCTGCTGTGGCTGCGGCTGCTGCTGTGGCTCTGGCTGTGGCACACCTCCTCCGCCAGCCACCCCTGGCACCGCCATCCCTGGCCTCAGCCCGTGCCCGCCTCTGCTCCTCCATGCCTGTGGAAGACAAATGAAGAGAAACACATCAGTGAGATCCCAAAGCAGACAGCCCCTTGCCCCATTGAGTGTGCCTGCCCACACAACCAGACCCAAACAGCACATACCTGCAAACACCCTCACAGCAAACCATAGCCCAACCCACCCCCATGCGCAGATCACATTACACAGTCACCCATGCGGACAATAGCGGTGCATACACAGCACATCCACCTGGCCTGGGCACAATGCCCCTCCTGGAACGTGACCTGAGGTGCTCAAGCAGAGCACGCTCCCTGCCCCGCAGGTCGCTGTAGCAGTGCCTGCACTGCTCAGGGATCCTCCTCCGCCCAGTGGCCTGCTCCAGGGCAGTAGCGACCTGCTGCCACACATGGGTGCGTGGCACCTGCAGGGGCACTCCCTCAAACAGTGAGCCATGGTGAGGCTCCACCACAGCCACCAGGTTTGCCAATTCCAAGTCCCCCCATTGTGGTGCTCTCCTGCGTGCTATTTTCAAAATGTACAGTGGCAATATGGTGCTCCGCAGCTCGGCAACCCCACGTGGAAATGTTGCACAACACAACTCCATCACTGCCTATCATGCTGTTCAGACAGCGCCGTCGGTCCACATCGTGCTGTCACCGAACAGCGCGATAGAGCCGTACACATGCCAGACGTACAGCGCCAGGGGGCAAAGGTCAGCCACAAGGTCATGGGTCAGTGGCGCAAGGCCACGCACAGCGCCATCGGACATCCACACGTCCTGCACAATCGGTCACCTGCGTGCCAGTGCCACAGTGGACTAGTGCGCAGTACTGCCATAGCGCCATATGGTGACCAGCGTGTAGCACCACTGGCACAATGGTGGCTGTGTCCTGAATTGCTGATCGTGCACAGCACGTCATCAGCATGGCAGATGCCTGCGTAAGCTACCTGGGCATGCGCAATGCAGTGTACCACACAGTCACAGAAATGCGCCATTGGCTCAGCCAGCTCAACCATATTGCGCAAAGCGCAATGGCGCGATATTCAGCCGACACATGCAAATCATCTGCAGTGGCACGATTAGCATGTCATTAAAGTTGTGCCACTCCTAATTTGCATGCATTGCTCTATAAATATGCGACATTGGGCTGCACTGGCCAGATTCGGTTACTGCAGGTGAGAGGTGAGTTGCATGCTGTGTGATGTTCTGGTCAATGGTCATGGGATAATGCTGTAGACTGCACAGTGACAGGTGTCCACTTCCACCCATACAGACCGACATGACCGAGCAGAGCCAAGGTGAGGGTGAGGATGGTGGGCGAAGGAGGAGGTCCAACTTCACCATGGTGGAGACGGAGGCCCTCTTCCAGGCCTACCTGGAAGAGGAGCGACTACTGAGTGGACGGCGGGGCACCCCTCAGGCCCGTGCAGCTGCATGGGAGGGGGTAGCTCGGGCAGTGAACCTGCACGGAAGTCACCAGCGCTCCATGCAGGAATGCAAAAAGAAGATGGGGACAGACCGCAGAAGGGTGAAGGAGAAGGTGTCAGCCCTCAGGGCGGCACGTGCTGGCACAGGCGGGGGCCAGCCAGCAGTGGTGGAGCTGACTCTGGCTGAGGACCGACTGGCTGCATCAATGCAGTGGAGTGCTGTAGAGGGCGTACCAGGAGGTGGATTCCAGACAGGTGGAAGCCCATCACTGCACGGTATGACATGGTGGTGGTGTTGGGGGGGGAAGGTTGATCACATGCACTAACATGTCCTCACTTTCTGTTACAGATCCCGTTCGTCTGCAGGGGACGGTGGTGGTGGGACCATGGAGTGAGGAAGACCTGCCAGAGGTGCAGAAGGGTCCATCCACCTCTGTCGCCAATCGGCATGCACTGCACCAGCATGCACGCCTGGCTGCCACCTCTGTTGTCGGTGAGTCAGGTGTGGGGGGTGCACAGACTGTGTCTCAGCAGTCTGGCATGCAAGCATGCCAGCACACTGTGACTGTGGCTGTAGCACATACCTGCACCATTGATGATGCAAGGACTGCAATGGGTAGTGACACGTGTGTGTCCCATGATGGACACACAGCAGGCCAGCATGTGCCCCTGGACCTAGCTGGTTCCAACGTGTGTGAAAGCACATCAGCACAGTCCCAGGCTGTGCCTGTCAGCACCGGTGGGGCAGCACCAGTGGCTGTGCAGGTCTCTGACACTGTTGCGGCCACAGCAGTGGAATGAGTGGTCCTTGGGGCACAGCAGTTGGAGGGGCAGCAGCAGCAGTCACCCACCAGATCTGGGGGTACAGGGTCCAGCGGTGGCACATGCACACTGCCTGTTGACTTGCCCACACCTGGTCCTGGTGAACAGTGCCCACCCTCAAGGGGTGTTGAGCATCAGGCCCTTCCATACCCTGTGGGACAGAATGCCGATGTGGCACAAGACCCAGTGAACGAGCACACCCGCCTGCTGCGGGCATCAGTAGAGCAGCAGATGCGGGTTGCAACATGCGTGGAGGCACTGTGTGTGGCTGTGGAGGGGACAGCAGGGACAATGCATTGATCCTTGCAGAGATGGTCAGACTACGGACAGATGTGACTGCCGCCATTGACAGGCTGACCCAGGCAGTGGTCTCTGTCATGGCCGCATTGGGCACACAGTCAGGTGCCCCTGTACCACACACCCCACACAGTACGCTCTCCACTCCCCATTCCTGGTGTCGTGCGACACCCAGACTGTCGACACCAGGTTCTGCTGTGGGTATCCCGAGCACACCTGGTGCAGGTATGTTCGGCATGCTGCACACCCCTGTGCGGACAAGGTCGCGATCATGCAGTGGGACCCCTGGTGGTCCATTGGTGCCACCCCATGTGTCCCATGATCAGCCTGCCAGTGCTGCTGGGACACGGCGGGGCCACCCACGCATCCGCAGTGGCCGTGGAACAGTGCAACATGACTGACCTGTCTCCCAGTGCAGGCCCTGTCTGGTGCTGCCCTGTGTGCAATGTGTGTCATGGTGGGCAGTGCACTGGTGGGTGCCCTGCCCAACACACCGACACGTGGACCACCTGCACACCCACCCGACTGCTGTCCACAGGTGCATGTGCATGATGATGCCTGCATTATACTGTACACCAAGGTGCAAGGGTGCCCAGCATCAGACACACATACTTGGACAGTACAGGTGGTGGGGGTGGTCTGTGGATCTGGGTGTTTGCCATGTCTGTTCCTGCTCTGCTGTGCACCTGCCCATGTATGATTTGTGCCTGGTGTGTGTGTGTGTGTGTGTGTGTGTCCATATGACTGTTCACCCCTCCCTGATGGTCTGTTCATGTGCCTGGACCTTTCCTCCCTTGCCATCATGCACCCTGTGTGTTACCCTGTGTGCCTGTGGGGCGCCTGGACAGTGTTGGTTGCACATGGCCCTTTGACTTACCTGTGTCGTGCATAATGCTCCTCCGTGATGGTGTCCCGGTGCAGCTGGGCCTGCCGGATCAGTCGGGGGTCCTGCCGTCCAAGGGGGGGCTGCTCATCACCATCATCACTGGCGCCGCTGGCATCCCCATCGCTGTCCCCCTCCTCAACCTGTATGGCTATCCCACAGTCATTGGCCATGTTGTGCAGGCTACAACAGGCCAGGAATATCCCACAGGCCTTTGAGGGGCTGTACTGTAGGTCACCGCCGGAGGTGTGTGGCATCGAAGCATGCCTTAAGCATCCCAAACACCCGCCGATGATGTTGCATGTGGCGGCTGTGCCTCATTATAGCGTTGCTGGATGGGGTCATGGGGTGCCGGTATGGTGTGAGCAGCCAGGGACGGAGTGGGTATCCATTGTCACCTGTGTGGAGATAGTGGAGATAAGTTTCATGTTCAGGTCCATATTGCCCATATCCCTGTGTGCCACTACCATGGCACCTGTGGCATTCCCACCCTTGCCCCAATTTTGCAATTCCTACATGTGTACTCACCTACTAGTTGGCCTGTGGGGATGTCCCCACTCTCGAATTGATGGCACAGTGCGGACTGATACCATATGAAGGCATCATGTGCTCTGCCAGGGTGTGTGGCACAGACATTGATTATGCGCCCAGTGGCATCACACACCACCTGGCAGTTGACACTGGAAAAGCCCTTCCTGTTCCTGTATGCAGCCCCATCAGGGACAGGTGGTATGCGAATAGCCACATGGGTGCAGTCTATGGCCCCTAGCATTCCAGGCATACGTGCTACCCTGTGGAACTCCTGCATGTTTGCTGTACGCTCTGCCGCAGTGCTGGTGAAATGGATGTACTCCACAGCATGTGGCAGCAGTGTGCTGAGGAATTGGGTGAGGATGCATGACGTGGCCGACTGTGTTATGCCTGTGGTGTCCCCTGTTGGCCTCTGGAAGGTACCCGTGGTGAGCAGGCACATGCAGGCTGTTACCTTTGTCTCCACTGACAGAGCATGACTCCGTTGTGAGGGTGCCTGCATCACATCACTGCACAGCTCACAGAGCCGCCTCAGTATTGCCCTGTTCAGGTGGTACCAGCCCACAATCTCTATGTCTGAGTACAGCTCCGCATAGTAGAACGCAGTACTGCCTGTTGAGAGCCATGACCGAGGCCCTTCCACGGCCATGTACCTGCAGCATGCCTTTCACCCCTCATTACAGCTTCCATGTGGAAGCTGGCACTGTCCATCTCCTGGCTTGTGTCCCCTGCTGTTGTTGTTCTGTTACCCCTGCTGTCCTGACTGCTACTCCACTGCACCAGGTACACCTACTGGCCTCTGCAGTCTGTGGCCCTGACACCCTCCCTTGTCCCTCTCCTCTCCCTGTGCATTCCCAGGCCTGCACTGTTTGCCACTGTCTCCCTGTTTCTCCCTGCCTCATGTGGTTTCCCTAGCGTTCTTGCGCCTCTTCCTTGAGCCTTTTATTTTGGCTCATTTCATATACCACCTTCGGCTCATCTGCTGTTGCGCATTGACAGAAGTCTTTGAATATCGTGATTGTTTTGCAGAAGGGTCCACCTCTTCGGTTGTGCATGCCTTCATTTGCATTGCGCTGTTGCTCAGCCTGTTTTCAGTGGTGCAACTGCCTCCTGTGGAATATCGCAGAATGGCGTAATTTCGGACTTGCGCATGTGCAACCCTGTTGTGCATGGCGCAACCCTTTTGAATATCCCACCCTTGGTGAAGGAAGTGTCCAAGCATATACGGTGCCAGTAGTGTCTGTGCAACAGAAGGTGTCCCTGCAGATGTGGATCTACAAGGACAGTAGTGCCATTGCTGCATGAGGGTTTTGAGCATCTGCAGTGACAGTAGTGTCTGTGTTACTGTAAGTCTTCCCACAGATGAGATCTGCAGGGACAGTAGGGCACTTGGTGCAGGAAGTATCCCAGCATCAGATGGAGCAGTAGTGTTTGTGCTACAGAATGTGTCCCTGCAGATGAGATCTGCTGGAACAGTAGTGCCTTTGGTGATTGGGAAATGTCACACCATCAGCAGGGACAATAGTACATTTGGTGAATGAGAACATCCCAGCATCTGTGGAGACAGTAGTTTATGTGCTACAGGAGATGTCCCCACAGACACGATCTGCGAAACAGTAATGCATTTGCTGGAGGAAGTGTACCAGAAACTGCAATGACAGTAGTGTCTTTGCTACAGAAGGCATCCCTGCTGATGAGATCTGTGGGAACAGTAGTACCTTTAGTGGAGGATGTGTCCCAGCATCTGCGTGGACACAAGTGTTTGTGCAACAGAAATTGTCACTGCAGATGAGATCTTCGGGGGCAGTAGTGCCTTTGGTGATGGGAAGAGGCCCGGCATCTGTCCCAGTAGTGCATTTTTTGAAGCACTTTTATGGAGGGATGGTGGTGTCTGGGCAACACAAGATGTCCCTGCAGATGCAAATCTGTGGAGAATAGTTGTGCCTTTGGTTCAGGAAGTGTCCCAGCATCTGAGGGGACAGTAGTGTCTGTGCTGCTGAAGGTATCCCCACAGATGAGATCAACGGGGACAGTAGTGCTCTTGGTGATGGGAAGTGTCCCTGCATCTGTGGAAACAGAAGGGCATTTAGTGAAGGAAGTGTCTCAGCATCTGCAGGGATAGAATAGTCTGTGCTACAGAAGATATCCCTGCAGATGCAAATCTGTGGGGACAGTTGTGCCTTTGCTGCAGGAAGTGTCTCAGCATCTGCAGAAACTGTAGTTTCTGTGCTACAGAAGGTGTCTCCTCTGATGAGACAGGCAGGGAGAGTAGTGCCTTTGATGATGGGAAGTGTTCCCAGTATCTATGGAGACAGCAGTGCATTTGGTGAAGGAAATGTCCCAATATCTGAGGGGGCAGTAGTGTCTGTGCTACTGAGCATGTCCCCACAGATGCGGATCTGTGGGGACTGTATTGCCTTTGGTACAGTAAGTATACCAGTATCTGTGTGGACTGTAGTGCATTTGATGAAGGAAGTGTCCCATCATCTGTGTGGACAGTAGTATCTGTGCTACAGAAGGTGCCCCCACAGATGCAGATCTGTGGTGACAGTAGTGCCTTTGCAGCAGGAAGGGTTTCAGCATCTGCTGGTATGATAGTGTCTGTTTCACAGAAAGTGTCCATGCAGAAGAGATCTGCAGGGACAGTAGTGCATTTGCCATTGGAAGTGGTCCAGTATCTGCGGAGATAGTAGTGTCTGTGCTACTGAAGGTGTCCCTGCAGATGAGATCTGTTGGGACAGTAGAGCCATTGGTGATAGGAAGTGTCCCAACATCTGCATGGACAAAAATGCATTTGATGAAGGAAGTGCCTAAGAATCTGCAGGGACAGTAGTGTCTGTTTTACAGAAAATGTCTTAGAACGAGAGATCTGCAGGAATCATAGTGTCTTTGCTGCTGGAAGTGTCCCAGCATCTTTGGGAACAGTAGTGTCTGTGCTACACAAGGTGTCCCCGATGATGTGGATTTTTGGGGAGAGTAGTGCCTTTGCTGCAGGAAGTGTCCCAGCATCTGTGGGGATAGTAGGGTTTGTACTACAGATGGTGGCCACATAAATGAGATATGCTGGAACAGTAGTTCCATTGGTGCAGAAAGTGTCCCAACATCTGCGGGGACAGTGGTGTTTGTGCTACAGAAGGTGTCCACTCAGATGACATCTGTGGGGATAGTATTGCCTATGGTGCAGAACATGTCCCAGCATCTGTTGGGACAGTGGATTCTGTACTACAGAAGATGTCCCCACAGGTGAGATCTGCTGGGACTGTAGTGCCACTGGTGGTGGGAAGAGTGCCGGTATCTGCCAGGAAAGTAGTGCATTTGATGAAACAAGTGTCCCATCATCTGCAGGGACAGCAGTGCATTTGGTGAAGGAAGTGTCCAAGGATCTGTGGGGACAGTAGTGTCTCTACTACAGAAAGTGTCCACACAGATGATGTGTGCATGGACAGTAGTGCCTTTGGTGAAGGAAGTGTCCAGCATCTGCAGGTACAGCAGTGCATATGGTGAAGCAAGTTTCCAAGCATCTGCGGGTGCAGTAGTGTCTGTGTTACAGAAAGTGTTCACACAGATGGGATCTGTGGGACAGTAGTGCCTTTGGTACAGTACATGCACCAGCAGCTGTGTGGACAGTATATTTTGTACTACCGAAGGTGTCCCCACTGATCTGATCTGCAGGGATAGTAGTGAAATTGGTGATGAGAAGAGTTCCAGCATCTGCCAGGTAAGTAGTGCATTTGGTGAAGGAAGTGTCCCCTCATCTGCAGGGACGGTAGTCTCTGTCCTACAGAAGGTGTCCCCGCAGAGGAGACCTGTGAGGACAGAAGTGCTTTTGGAGTTGGGAAGCGTACGAGCATCTTCGTGGACAGTAGTGCCTTTGCTTCTGGAAGTGTACCAGCATCTGTGGGGACAGCAGTGTCTGTGATAGAAAAGGTGTCTCCACAGATGAGATCTTCGAGGACAGTAGTGCCTTTGGAGATGGGATGTGTCCCCACAGATGAAATCTTGGAGGACAGTAGTGCTTTTGTAGATGGCAAGTGTCCCATCATCTGTGGGAATAGTGTCTGTGTTACAGAAGGTGTCCCCGTAGATGAGATCTTTGAGGACAGCAGTGCTTTTGGAGATGGGAAGTGTCCCCGCATCTGTGGGGACAGTAGTGTCTTTGGTGCAGGAAGTGCAACAGCATCTTCGGGGACAGTAGTGTCTGTGCTACAGAAGGTGTTCCCGCTGATGCGGAACTGGGGGGACAGTAGTGCTTTGGCTTCAGGAAGTGTTCCAGCATCTCTGGGGACAGCAGTGCCTGTGCTACAGAAGGAGTCTCCAGAGATGCAGGTCTGAAGGGACAGTAGTGCATTTGCTTCAGGATGTGTCCCAGCATCTGTGGGGACAGTAGTGTTTGTGCTGCAGCAGGTGTCCCCACAGATGAGATCTTAGAGGAGGTCATGTCAGACAACTCTAATTGATTTCTTTGACTGGGTGACCAAAGTAGTAGACTAGGGAAGGCCTGTGGACATGGCCTACCTAGACTTTAGCAAGGCATTTGACACAGTCCCACAAAAAAAGATTAATAAAAAAATTAACCAGCCTGGGAGTGGGTCCCAGCATGATAGCCTGGGTAAAACATTGGCTGGACAACAGGACACAGAAAGTAATTGTAAATGGAGTCGACTCTGAAGAAAGGAGGTTAGTAACACTGCAGGGTTCAGTACTGGATCCAGTCATTTTTAATGTCTTTATAAGTGACATTGCAGAGGGACTGGAAGGAAAAGTATGCCTCTTTGCAGATGACACAAAGATCAGGGTTGATCAGCAGAAGCACAGGGTTGATACACAAGGAAACATGGAAAGGATTGAGAAGGGACTTGGCAAGGCTGGAGGAATGGTCAGAAATATGGCAGCTTGGATTCAATGCAAAGAAGTGCAAAATAATGCACCTGTGAAACAAAAACCCAAGGAAAGAGTACACAGTGGGGGGGGGGAGACGTAGTTATAACAACAAAAATGGAAAGGGACCTAGGGGTAATCATATATCATATGACCTTAAGGTTGTAAAGCAATGTGAGAAGGCAGTAGGGAGGGCTGGGAGATACTGGGATGTATAGGGATAGGCATCACCAGCAGAGAACAGGAAGTTGTTATCCGTCTGTACAGACAGTTGGTGAGACCCCATCTGGAGTACTTTGTCCAGTTCTGGAGACCCAATCTCCACAAGGACATAGACAGGATGGAGGCAGTCCAGAGGAGGGCAATTAAAATGGTGCAGGGTCTGCAAGAGAAGCCGTATGAGGAGAGACTAAAGGAGCTTTATATGTATGCCACTGAGGAAAAGAGGGAAGGGGGACGTGATAGAAACTTTTAAGTACCTCAGTGGAATCAACAAAGTCCAAGAGGGTATCATCTTTCAGAAAAACAAATGCGCAAGAACAAGGGGACTCAATTTAAAAATAGAGGGTGGATGGCTCAGGGGTAATGTGAGGAAGTATTTTTTTCACAGAGAGGGTGGTGGATGCATGCAACAGCCTTCCTGAGGAGGTTGTGGGGTCTAAACTGTGGGAGAATTCAAGAATGCATGGGACAGACATAGAGCAATTCTTGTGGGGGGATAGGAAGAAATAGGCTGTTGGTTAATTAGGATCTGTAGCTTATTCTGTAGGTAGGGAAATGGGCAGACTAGGTGGGCCAAACGGTCCTTATCTGAAATCAAAGTCTATGTTTCTTTGTTTCTATGTTAGTGCTTTTGGGAGATGGGAACTGTCCCAGCATCTGCGGGGACAGTAGTGCCTTTGCTGCAGGAAGTGCAACAGCATCTTTGGGGACAGTAGCGTCCGTGCTACAGAAAGTGTCCCCGCTGATGTGGATCTGCGGGAACAGTAGTGCCTTGGCTTCAAAATGTGTCCCAGCATCTGTGGGGACAGTAGTGTCTGTGCTACAGAAGGCATCCCCGGAGATTCGGATCTGCACAGGCAGTAATGCCTTTGCTGAAGGAAGTCTCTGCAGATGAGATCTGCCAGGACAGTATTGCATTTGTTGCAGGAAGTGTCCCACCATCTGCGGAGACAGTAATACTTGTGCTACAGAAGGTGTCCTCAAAAGGAGACATCTCTGGGGAGACTAATTCCTTTGGTGATGGGAAGTTCCAAGCATCTCCGGTGACAGTAGTGTCTGTGCTACAGAAGGTGTCCCCGTAGATGTAGATCTGTGGGGGACACTAGTGCCATTGCTGCAGGATATTTTTCAGAATCTGTGGGACAGGAGTGCCTGTGCTATAGAAAGTGTCCATGCAGAAGAGATCTGCAGGGAGAGTAGGCCATTTGGTGCAGGAAATATCCCAGCATCAGCAGGGATAGTCATGTTTGTACTACAGATTGTGTCCCCGCAGATGAGATATGTGGGAACAATAGTGCTTTTTGTGATAGGAAGTGGCCCAGCATCTGTGGGGGCAGTAGTGCATTTGGTGCAGGAAGTGTTCCAGTATCTGTGGGGACAGTACTGTCTGTGCTACACAAGCTATCCCCGCTGATGCGGATCTGTGAGGTTAGCAGTGCCTTTGCTGCAGAAAGTGTCTCAGCATCTGATGTGACAGTAGCATCTGTACTACAGAAGGTGTCCCTGCAGATGAGATCTGAGGGGACAGTAGTGCCCTTGCTGCAGGAAGTATTTCAGCATCTGGGGGGACAGTAGTATCTGTGCTATAGAAAATGTCTCTGCAGATGAGATCTGAGGGGACAGTAGTGTCTTTGTTAATAGTGTGCCAGCATCTTTGGTGACAGTAGGAGTCCCCGCAGAAGTGGATCTTTGGGGATAGAAGTGGCTTTGCTGCAGAAAGTTTTTCATTATCTACATGGACTCTACTGTCTGTGCTACAGAAGGTGTCCCCACCAATGCGGATCTGTAGGGACAGTAGTGCCTTTGGTGCAGGAAGTGTCCCAGCATCTGTGGGGACAGTGTCTGTGCTACAGTTGGTGTCCCCGCAGATGGAGATCTGAGGGGATTGTAGTGCCTTTGCTGCAGGAAGTGTTTCAGCATCTGGGAGAACAGTAGCGTCTGTGCTACAGAAACTATCTCTGCAGATGAGATCTGAAGAGACAGCAGTGTCTTTGGTGATAGGGAGTGTGACAGTTTCTATAGGGAAAGAAGTGCATTTGGAGAAGGAAGTCTCCCAGCATCTGCAGGGACAGCAGTGCCTTTGGTAATGGAAAGTGTCCCAGCATTTGCGGGGACAGTAGTTCATTTTGCAAATGGTGTCCCATGATCTGTGGGTTCAGTAGAGTCTGTGCTACAGGAGGTGTCTCTGCAGATAAGGATCTGCAGGGACAGTAGTGCCTTTGCTGCATTAAGTGTCCCAGCATCTGCAGGGACAGTAGTGTGTGTGCTACAGAAAGTGTCCCCACACATGAGATATATGTTGATAGTAGTGCCTTTGGTGATGGGATCTTTCCCAGCATCTGCGGTAAAAGTAGTGAATTTTTTGAAGTCTATCTGCAGCTATGGTGACAGTAGTGTCTGTGTTACAGAAGGTGCCACCAGAGATGCAGATCTGCAGGGATAGTAGTGCCTTTGCTGCAGGAGGTTTTTCATCATCTATGGGTACAGTTATGTCTGTGCTACAGAAACTGTCCCCCGGGTGAGATCTTCAGGGACAGTAGGCATTTGGGATGGAAAGTATCCCAGCATCAGAAGGGACTGCAGTGTTTGTGCTACAGAATGTGTCCCCAGAGAAAAGATCTACAGGGGCAGTAGTGCCTTTGGTGATGGCAAGTGTCCCAGCATCTGTAGGGACAGTAGTGCCTTTGCTACAGGAAGTGTCCCAGTATCTGCTGCAACATTAGTGTCTGTGTTACAGAAGGCATACCTACAGATGAGATGTTTGAGGACAGTAGTGCCTTTGGTGCAGGAAGTGTCCCAGTGTCTGAGGGGACAGTAGTGTCTGCGCTGCAGAAGGTGTTAACACAGATGAGATCTGTGGGGACAGTAGTTCTGTTGGTGATGGGAATTGTACCTGCATCTGAGGGGACAGAAGTGCATTTGGTGAAGGAAGTGTCCCAGCATCTGCAGGGACAGTAGTGTCTATGCTACAGAAGGTGTCCCTGCAGATGAGATCTGTGGGATGGTAGTACCTTTGGTGCAGGAAGTGTCCCAGAATCTTTGGGGGACAGAAGTGTTACTGCTACAGAATGTGTCCCAGCTGATGAGATATGCGGGACAGTAGTGCCTTTGGTGATGGGAAGTGTCCCATCATCTATGGTGACAGTAGTGGGGGAGCAATTGATTGACTTCAGCAAAGCTTTCAACACTGTTCCACATAGAAGATTGATTAATAAGCTGGGTAGGGTCAGGTTGGGTCAGAAGTTGGTCAACTGGGTGGCAAACTGGTTGATGGGCAGAAAACAGAGAGTGGTGGTAAATGGTATACACTCAGAAGAGATGCAAGTCACAAGTGGGGTACCTCAGGGATCAGTCCTGGGGCCAGTCCTCTTCAATATCTTCATTAGTGACATTGCAGATGGACTAGAGGGTAAGGTTTGTCTGTTTGCAGATGACACCAAGATCTGCAACAGAGTAGATGATCCAAGTGGGGGTGGGCAGAATGAGAAGAGATCTGGATAAACTAGCAAAATGGTCAGAAAAGTGGCAACTGGGATTTAATGCAAAGAAGTGCAAGATCATGCACATAGGGAAGAGAAACCTTGAACCCAGAGGGAAGTGGAGTGTACACTTCCATCTTCAGTCTTATTTCAGTGTTATTTCAGTCCAGACCGACAAAGCACTGCTTTTCATCAGTGCACTGTTAATACACTGCACTGACTTTCTGCTACACTGTTGTACCACTGCTCAATCTTTCTTATGTTTTGATGCACACTGTAAGAGCACTGCAAATAATTGTTAGATTTTCATGTACACTTCTTTAGCACTGTATTTCCTTCACAATTTTTTGCTGCACACTGCAGTAGTACTGGCAACACTTTATAATTTTATCACACTTCTTTAGCACTTTGTCTCAGCAATCTGCTAACTCTTACTGAATTTGTCACAATGGCATTATAGTGGGTATAGCAATGGCAATACTGTGGTCAGCTGAAAAATCCACTATAGTACTACCCAGTGGTACTCTGGTATCACAGTGGTAGGTGATATATAGATTTTCCTCTGTGCATTGGTAGTGCACTGGCAGAATGGTATACCTATATCATTTTTTACCATTTTCTCTGTCTCTCACACATACACTGGTAATACAATGGTATCACAAAATTTTTAGATTTTTGTCGGCTCCCACAAATACTGGTACACTGGTAGCACAATGGTACTGCGTTATTTTGACATTTCAGTATTTGGTACTCTCCACAGCAACCCTAGACTCATGTGGTAGCACAGTGGTACCAGTATTAATCTCATCATACTCTGTACTCTAACGCATTGTTACGATAAATTACATTATCAACCTCATGGAGAACAGCTCTCAATTCCATATTTGTATTTGTTCACTTGTCTTTATCTTACTGGTAATGGACTGTTATGTTCACATAGACCAGAACATTCAAAGAGCATTTAGATCGCTAAATGGGTAAGTGACTCTCAAACAACACTTTGCACCCCAAAACAGGGTAGATCACAAAATTATATCTTGAATAATATAATTAGTGAGTCTCTGACCAGTTGGTAAATGGCTCTAAAGATGTTGCCTCCCTAAACCAGGTAGTATCACCTCTGCCTCCTACCACTGCCCTTTGAGCTCCCACCATCAGTAATATCACACTTCCTTGGTGTTCAGTGTGTGCTGTCCATTCCATACATTGGAAACTGCCAATACCCTGCCCACCCAGTCCCTTCTCCGCACCATTTCATGGCCCACACCATATGTTTACACACTCTCCCCACAGTGGCAATTGGCACAGACACTCTGCTAACCTCTGTGACCAACTGAGGACAGAACGCCAGTTTTGCTCTCATGTGCCTATTGTATAAACAGCTGTGTACAGTTAGCACATGATTGTGAATTATCATCCATTTTGTGCCTGATCAAGGAGCTGAGAGGATGGTCTGTGCCAAATGTGGAAGGGTGTCAAATATATAGTAAGGCTGGGGACCAGGAGGTAGTATTTGCTGTAAGAACTAACTGGGTCATGGTGGGGACTTTGGATATACAGGGCAAGGACTTTCACTCAACACACCACTGCTCACTCTATCAGACCCTGGGCTGCTTCCCCCATCAGCCAACAGACCCCATCTCCTAGCCAGCACAGTCAATAAGGCCATCAAAACTAGGCTATCTCTGCAATCCCACCTTCTTTGGCCAAAGTGTTTGTTCTAGAGCTCTGCCTCCTGCTGGCCCCATGCTTGAGTGCCCCTAGTCTCCACCGTATGGGTAAATGTGCATTCTCATCTGCAGCCCTCTCCTTTGGAACAACCTGCCCACTCCACTCAGCACCACTGACTCTCCAGGACTCTTCCACTCTCTCCTTGGATCTCACCTTCTGTCCTCCACTACTTGCTCCTGCCCTCCCAACTTATTATCATGCCTCTACTTCCCTTCCCTCCTTTTCCTTCTTGGTCCATACCTACACTGCCATGATGCACTTTTTCCTTTACTCATCAAAGATCATGACTAATTTGTATTACAACTTGGCTACTACTGTGCCTGCTATTGTCATAAATGTTATTTATCCATTGTGCTGCAAGTTTATATATATCTTCATATAAATATCCTGTATATTTTTATTACTGTCTATTGTATGCCTTGTCCAAGCTTCCTTTGTACTTGCTTTTATTCCTGTGCCATCCTCAATGGCCCAGATCATGCCTGAAAATGGTTCTCGGACCAGTGCACCTACTCGGTAAACAAATGAATGAATAAATAAATAAATAAATAAATGGGAACCACTGAACATCAGGGATAGTAACAATCTACTGTATACCTACGGGGTGATTGTAGGATGTGGTAGGACTGGAGAACAGGTAAATTAAGAACCTGGACCTGTGGGATAATTAGGGAGGGGCCCAATGGAGACTGTTTCCAGGAGGCTCTTTGGTGGTGTAACCCCAGGATACATTTTGCCTGGTGCTGTAATGTGACCTGTACTGTAATCGCATCAGCAACATGGCTGTCACACCAGCATGGGTGAACCCTTTCTCCACACCTCCTGAGTGTCAACCCTATAACAGGTTTGGTGGCATCTGCAAAAGACATACCTTCCCATTCAGTTTTATGCAATTTCACTTATGAAGACACTGAAGAGGTCCACTTCTAGTACTGAGCCCACCCTGCACCGTGCCTTTAACCAACTGTTGAAAGCCGTGGAGTCCTACTTCTCCCAAGATGTATATAGGCAACCTTTTGGCAAAGCCACCATTCATGCTTGAGTACCTCCCCATCCCTGAAATTTCCTGCACTACCCCTACCCCATCCCTTGCTAGGTCATTTGTCCCCAGGTGAACAATGACATCTAGCTCCTTCTCATCTCCTGCTGCCTAATGATCCACTGTATCTGCTCTCATCCCTCCGCCTTAAGTACTCTCAGGTATTTCACCTCCCTCTCCTTTGTTCCCCACCCTGCTCACAAGTCTATCCTCTAATTAAGTCCCCTTAACGGCAGTTGCTTCCTTTGACTCAGTTGGGGGGCCTCTTCCTCCCTCCCTTGTAACTGCAGGAATGGTCCATGGACAGTGCTTTCCTTTGGGGAAGGTTCTCCAGGGGCCAAAAGGGTAGGTTCAGCTGCAGGAGAGTGGTTATTGGTAGGGCCCATTTCAGATGCAGGAGAGTGGTTAGTAAACAAAGCAGGTGAACTGGAAACTCTGACAAACAACTGGCAGAGGGGCTGAAAATGCAAGCTCCCATAGGAAAGAGCACAGTGAGGGCTACAATAGATCATTTACCAGAGAAGTCTCAGGTCAGGAAACCACAGCTGAAGAGAACATAGAGAACAGGTGTGCATCGAGAAAATGATGCATGGGGCATGGACAGACATGGACTTATGAAGGCATGCATGGGAACTACGGATGCCAATGCTGGGGGTGTAAAAGCCAGCTTAGGTAGGTGGACACTGACCTGTAGGCAGAGTGCACAACACACAGGGACCCCTGCATCCCTGCATGCTGGACAGCAGGGAAGTGTACCATGGAGCATAGCCCCACTGCAGCACAGTAGCTGATGGGGGCCCAGGACATTGTGGAAACAGAACTTGAATGTGACCATGGTGCACAGCACGGCCTTGAAGCACTGGGACTGTGGGCAGACAGTGGCACTACAGTACTGGTACAAACCACCCACAGACAGTAGCAACTACAGGTGGCCTATGGAGGTGATGTGCAATCTAAGTGCATTCACACCCGGCAGATGCCTGAGCTGGAACCAAAGCCAGTCATGTTGTACAGTCCTCTGGCACAATGGAGGACAGTGTGGAAGCCATGGAGGGGCCAGGGTGTTCAACACAACCCCAACAACATGGACAATCTGTGAGGTGGTACCATCCAGGAAGGAAAAGTCCAAGCTAAATGTGAATGAGCTCCCTCCTGGTCCATGAATGGACCTGCAATGACACAGTGTACTGTTTTTAACATATCATATTTTTCACCTGCTGTGGCACACACACCGTCAGGCATCCAGCAAACCAGCTCCACCCACCTGAGAGCTGGGTAGCTCAAACTGCAATCCAGGAGGATCTGTGACAGCCATCATGCCATCTTGCTGGAGAGCTTCCTTCTGCCTCTGCCAGCCAGGACAGCCCCAGACCCTCCTCAACAGGACTCCACCAAAGTCCTCCGGGTGGCTCAGAGCACAGTCATCAAGCTGAAAGGTCATGCCCAGCCATTTTCCTTCGATTGGCCCCAGTAACACGGACATGCAATGACGTCCAGGAGCAATGTACCAACATCTGCCGTGCTCCCCATCTAGTGTCACTGACACTAGTAGTGCCCCTGAGCATCCCCAGGGGGCTGCTACAGCACAGTGAAATTCCCCAGCCCACCCCAGGACTGGGAAAGCAGTCTGTGGATGTTCAGTCCCAATCCTCCCCTGCCAACCCCTGATGGCCCAGGCTCAATCCTGAACCCGGGTCACTGGCGTGACACAAGGTATGGCATCCAGTGCCTCAACCCTCAGCACCACCAGGACAGCATGAGACAGTGTAATGGTGCTGCCAGCACCATAAGTCCAAGTCCTGCCTCGGTCAGGCCATCACACTGCTCCAGGATGGCCAGCACCACCTAAAGAAAAAGATTGAGCACAGTCATGCTCTGGAGGTGACAGATGCTCTACCAGCACAGGTGTTGGCAGGCATCAAGTAGAAGGTACACAGCACTGTGGCTAGCCCCGCATAGCTACTGCAGAGTGAAGCAACTGCAATGACCACTGAGCTGTGGCAACAGTTGCCAAGCAAGAGGGCCCTGCTGTAGATTGTGAACAGGACCCACCGCAAGGACCTCTAACCAGAACCAGTGACACTGGCCTGACCTCACTATCCCCAAGCAGCTACAGGCGGTGACTGGATGGCCATGGTACAGCAGGATCACCGGCAGCACCACCCACCAGATCCTTCTACTCACCACAGAGGACAACATCAAGGACCTAGCATAGGCACCCTTCTGGATGATGGATGGTACATTCAAGACTCATGCCACACCTGTTCACTCATTGTACACCATCCATGCCATGGGGATGGGGCACAACCCTCATTATGTCATTGGTGTAATACACTGATGATGACAAAGAGCCTGCAATGTTACTGCACCTTGTTCCAGGAGCTGAATAAATATGCCAGTATACAGTCCTGCACCCTCAAACCCTCGATCATCACTGACTTTGAGCAGGCTGTGATCAATGCCTGTAAGATGGAATTTCCACAAACCATAAACAAGGGACACCTGTTCCACTTTGGGCAGATTGTGTGGTGGAAGGTCCAGAGCTTTGGCCTTGTACCACAATACAGAAGTGACCCAGACTTCAGCCTGAAGATCCATGAACTCGTGGCCCTCGCCCATCTCCTGGCACAGGACATTCCAGTAGCATTCAGCCTCCTGAAGTCAACCATTCTGCCCAATGCCACCACACTCTTCTATTGTTTTGAGTAGACACATGTGCTGGGCAGGATATGGCTGTACAGTAGGGTGCCCAAGGTGCCCATGAGATACGACCTCTTGTTCCCACTCAGCTGTGGTTGGTTGCAGATCTCAACGAGCGAAGTATGCCATGGACCCAAAGCAATGTCGAGACCTGGCACTGCCATCTCCATGCCCTGCTCAGGAAGGTGCATGTAGGAGTCATAACAATGCTAGCAGAACTCCACAGGGAACAGCAATGGACCTATGTCACCAGGGAAGGCATTTGTTGTGGACTGCCATGGACACCACCCAAAAAGAACTATGAGGAGTGGATAAGGATGGTGCTAGCATCCAAGGACAAAGGCAAGCTGCTGAAGTTCCTCTGTGGCATGGCACCCAACACCACCCTGTAGGGTTTCCATGGTGACTTGGCACCTGACAGTTGTATACTCACAGTACACATTGTGCACAGCCACCAGGTTGCCACTGTGGCCCCCTACTGTTGAATAAAGTTTCACCCCCACATTTAACATGCACCCCAACCTGGTGGTGATGTCTCATCACAACACTGCTGGGTATCACCAAACAACCCACACACTGCCACATCTGGACTGTGTGTCGCATGTCATACAGGTCTGAAGCTGTGTGAGTGCCCACCAACTTCCAGCTGTGCAACTGTGTGGTAACAGCATTCTACCAATGGCCCTTAGGAACCCCCACAACACACCTGGCAGCCTTCATGCCACAGTGGGCTCCTGTGGCACAGCCCCCCAAACACTCCAGATTTTTTTCTGTGTGGTTACCGCAGGCCCAGTGGGCTAGCATGACACAGCTACATGCACATTGCACAGTTGGTGCGATGGCATGCTGCTCTGTGTCTTGGCATCCACATGTGGTGTTGCTGTGGACCATTTTCTAGTGCAGCTATCCATGCTCTCGTTATGCTGCTCTGCTGTGTGTCTGCAGTGTCATGCATGCACCGACCAACAGGCATGGTATTCCAATTCCTTCATGCATGCCCAGCTGGCTGGCTGTCAGCTGACATAATCATGCATGCAGGAATGCAAGGACAATCCACCATGCTGCCTGGGATGGCTGGTCAACACACTGGGGCATGCACGGCTATTTGTTTCATCCCTGTCTCACGGATGGTGAGACAGTCATCCTTACCAGGGGTCCGTGATCAGGTCAGTGTGTCCTCCCGGAGGTGCATCACATAGGGGTGGGTGTTTTCACATTGTCCATGCTGTTTAGCCAGTGTCTCAGGTCCTGGGATGAGGTATAGGTCAGGACCGGGTGCTTCAAGCCATGTTTGTGGAAAATTCACTCAACAGCTGCACAGCATCCCAACCTCCTCTGGCCTGACAGTGCTGACAGCACGTAGGTCAGGCCACTGTGTGTTGGGCTGCTGGGGCTGTTGGTTGTTGTGTGTGGGATGCAGCATGTCAGACTAATAAGTGTTGGGATTATAAAGGGATTACCTAGCAGGGCAGGGTTTTCTATGTGCAAACAGAGTGGTCAGTGGTAGGATGGGCAACTGGTATCTGGGCAAGATGGGTAGTGTGAGCGGGTCCAGCTGCAGAAAGAGTTGTTATCTAGAGGGTGCTGGTCCAGCTCTAAGGAGGGTGCTTTGTTTGGTGAGACTGGGAGGTTGGTCCAGCTGCAGGGAGGTTGTCTACTTTGGTGGGGAGGCAGGTCTGGGGGGTTCCATCTGCAGGGGGATCGTGTCTGAGGGTAGGAAGGATGGCCTGGAGCAGCCAACTACAGGGTGGGTGATAGTTGATGGGAGAGAGGCTGGTTTGGGGCTTGTGGGTGGACTAGCTGCAGGCAAGTGCAACAACTTGGGAGAGGTCTATTGGGATGTTGATATGGTTGTCCAGCTGGGTGGTCATCTGGGCAGAGGGTGTTCAAGATATTGAGTGGTCATGGGGGTGCAGGCCCAAGGGCTGTGCTTGAGAACCCTCACTGAAGTCAAATACTAAATTTAGTATTAAAGCATTCATTAATTTGCCTTCAAAGACTAATTTTAGTAATTTTTAATAATCTTTAATCATCATTCAAAAATACAACCGCTAAGAATACTAAATTCTAAGAAGTATTTCAGCAGACTAGTTGTTCAAGAGTAAGTTATTGCTAAATGAGGATTAGAAATAGATCTGCAATGCTCTTAAAAGTACAATTTTTTTAATACAACTGAATCATAAATAAGAAGATTACAGTCAGCAGAGTAGTTTTAGAAGTTTAAATTAGCCAAATCAAGGCTGGGTACATTACGTGCATTTCAGTTCTGCTAGCAGGAATGAATAAACAACCAGCAACACCAATTAATTTTACAGAAGGTAAGCAATAATAAAATGTGGATTTTTACCTGGAAATAATAAGGTGCAAAAAAAGTTGGCAGTGTCCCTTTAAAAGTCTATTCTAGCCTTCATCTCCCATAAGTCTACTCAGTCAGAGGCCTACATTTCCCAGCACTCTTCCTGTCTGTGTCCATGATGAAACTGCATGAATGCTCTGTGATCTCCATTTTTGAACAACTGAGGTTTCCTACAGCTAAGATTTACATGTTAAGGTAAGAGCTTATGTTTAAAAAGTACATCTTTTTAACTCCCTGAAATGTTAAATACAGTAAAGGAATTATCACTCAGGTGTTTTTTTTTTCAAAATGAAATGCTGTGCAAGTTTCACTTTCAATGTTTTGTCTTGAAAACATTTTCTCTTCTCTGAATTCTTGGCTAAACTTTGAAATACACATTTTATTTTCAATCAACCCCCTTCCCCACCCAAAGTGTTTAGGATGCATTGTGCCTCTAGATTACTTGTTATTTGTGGAATTTTTGCTGATTTAGTTACTTTAAAGTAGTGTTGGTGGTGGTGGGGGGCAGGAGAATGCCAGCAGGAAGATTATATAACTGAGCAAATTCAGAATGCATAGAGAAAAGATTACAACTTTTTTAATTTGAGAAAATCTGGAGTTACCCTAAAGGAAGAATTATTTACTGCAGATATTTGAGTGTGTTTGTGGGGGAACTGTTTTTTTGCGTTTAATATTTGTCTTTAACAGTTGCATGTGTTAATCCATTTTGTAATCTGGGGATCAGTGTATTTTTTTTCTTCTTTTGCTGAAGACTGCATTAATTTATATTTTATGTTTATTTTATTTCATTTTTGTTGACCGGCTAAGTGCACTAGACAGATTCTTGCCTATTTTCAGGCACGACCCGGAGGGGAAGAACAGATGAAAGCCAACTGACCTTGAACAGATTAAGCTGTTGGTGAGTATTTTTAGTGAATTGAGGGGTGGAACATGGCCGGGCACTGGAGAAAATTCCCTTCTTTTTTGAGAAGTGCCATGGGATCTTTAACATCCACCTGAACTACCACCAGGACAGGCAGATGGGACCTTCAGTTTAATGTCTCATCTGAAAGACAGTGCCTCAGGAGTGCAGCCATCCCCCTCATGCTGCACTACAGCATCAGTATTGGGATATTAACATAAGTGCCTGGTATGGGAATAGAACCCACTGCCTTCTGATCTCTCAGCCTCGGAGGCGAGTGTGCTACCTGCTGAGCCACTGACACTGCAAATTGCAATTTGTTAGTGTCACATAATTATTATTTATTTTTAAATACTACGTTGAGAAGTATGGGGTCCAAGGTTGAGGAAGGGATTGGGGGGTCTAGGTGTAGGAGGTTCTGCTCTGGACGGTGGGTGTGTCCAGCTTTTGGAAAGGGTGTCCAGCTCTGGGGAGGTTACTCAACCTGCAGACGGGAGGGAGGCTGGTCTGTGGGTGGGAATGAACCCAGGGGTCTAGCTGCAGGGAGGATTGTCTGCTGGGGGAGGCTAGTCCAGGACATGAAAGAGTGAGCCAGCAGCAGGGAGGGTAGCTGGTGGTGGTGGTGGGGCTAGTTCAAGGTTGGAAGTGAGGTCTAGGTGCAGGGTGGGTGATTCGATGGTGAGGCTGGTATGGGGCTTCTGGTGGATCTAGCTGTAGGTTGAGTGGTTTACATGGGGACTGCTGGTCCATGGGCTTGGAGGGACAGCTTCATATGTGGTCTGTCAGAGTGGAGGTTTGGGGTGGTGCTCCAGCTACATGGAGGTTGTATAGAAGGTGGTTGGAAGCTGGTCAGAATATAGGGAGGGTGGCTGGCTGGGTAAGTGGCTGACACAGAGCCTGTGTGGTGCTCTAGCTCCAGTGCTCATTATGTGAAAGGCTGAGGCTAGAAGGGTTGTCCAGCTGCATGGAGGAAGTAGTCTGGTGCCTGGAAGGTGATCTAGCAGAGGAGGGTGGTTGACTATTTTTTGGGGGGGCGAGGCTAAAGAGATTGATCAGCCTAGGAGGGATCCAAAGTGGTAAAATTAATTAGAAACTGGTTAACATATGTGCCCTTCAGCTTAACAGTAACACTATGACCTGCAGCGTGAGGTGACCTGAGTTCAGGAAATGAGCAGCGCCAGGGCTCTCTGGGGAGAGGAGGAAGATCAGCTGTTATACAGGAGGCTCTCTTCTGGGGAAGGAGGACTGCCAGCTCAGCTAGTACTGCCAACTGAGTGACAAGTGGCAGTGCAGGTGGGAGCAGCCCATGGGTGGAAGACCTTGACTGGTGCTGTACCACATGTCTGTGCATGTGTTTGTGCACCCTGCTGCTTATGTCCTAGGAATGGAAGAACATGTTAACGATCTCTGACTACCTAGGCAGCTGCTCCATGTATTGAATTCATTCTGTGGTGGAACAAGTCCTGGCAGATGCCAGAGTGATGATGGTGTGGTAGCTGAACAGGAGGCGGGCAACCAAATGCAGGTTGGAAAACATAGTAGTAGTTGGGGTGGGATTAAGATGTCAGAGGGTGATGGTTAATGGCACTTATTACAGTGATGGGACGATGAGCAGCTCAGCTCAGTACTAGCGCAGATCCTCTTCAGTGTCTTCATAAAACATTGCAGAAAAACTGGCAAAGAAGGGAATGCCTTTTTGCAGACAATACCAAAATTTGTAGGGTGGGCATTAAGAAGGGAGCAGAGAGCATGCACATGCCTCTTGGAGAAACTCGAAAAGTGGTCAAGATTGGGGCACTTGGGGTTCAATGACAAAGTGCAGAATTGTGCACCTAGGGCATAGGAAACCAGGAGCTGCTTTATAGGGTTGGTACTGATGATCACTAAGCGGGGGACCTTGGAGTTATTATGATCTTAAAGAGACTTGCCAAGATACTGCCCTGCACCATACCCATTGGTGCCTTGCTAGAAGACCCCAAGGAAGTTAATATGTCCCTAAATTTATAAGCCATTAAAAAGTTCTGTCCCTCATAAAAATATACAAACTGGGTCCCAAGGACTTCCTGTTTTGTTTTGTTTTCTGCTGCACAAGCTCACCCCATGCTCTAGGAGGGATGATGAGATGCCAGTAAGGTGTGAGGGCGCTCCATTATATGTAATGAGTGGCAGCATTTCTGTTGATTTTTAAACTATGGTAGCTACCTGGCAATAAAATGGGCACTGTTCAACTAACAAGGGCCTTGATACTTGACTGATGCCCATGTTTCATTGCCAGGTGGTAACTAAATCAATTAAAATCAATAGAAAAGCTGACGCCTATACAGATAAAGACAAGCACCTCGCACTC
Source organism: Neoceratodus forsteri (assembly GCA_016271365.2). NCBI lineage: Eukaryota > Metazoa > Chordata > Ceratodontiformes > Ceratodontidae > Neoceratodus > Neoceratodus forsteri. The sequence continues at coordinate 72,088,084 of CM028133.1, forward strand.
TCACTGGCATCTCATCATCCTGCTAGAGAGTGTGGGAGCGGAGCTGGGGTGGCAGCAAGCAACTGGGAAGTTCTTGGGACCTGGTTTGTATATTTTTACGAAGGACAGAACTTTTTAACGGCTTAAAAATTTGGGGACATATTAACTTCATTGGGGTCCTCTGGCAGCAAGGCACTGATGGATATGGTGCAGGGGCTGACTCAGTTACCTTACCTTGGTAAGTCTCTTTAAAGTTGCTGGGCTGCATGACAAAGCAGTGGGTAGGGCTAGAAGGATGCTGGGGCTGCATAGGGAGGGTTATCTTCAGCAGGAGGAGGGAGGTGGTGGTGTTGCAAGTAATCCCTTATTAGTGAGATCCAACTAAGGCCCCATCCACACTGCACCTCTCAGACCCCGTAACAGATAGAAACCATTACAACCGTGGAGTGGTACAGTGTGTCCACTCTGCCACGGTGTCCATTTTGGGACCGGCACCACTGCTCCACACTTCAGAAGCCGAGGCGGCTTGGGTGCCTGGCACCCGATCACAATGCAGCTTGTGCTGCACTATGGGACCAGTGCCACGCATCCCACCTTCACCCAATAGCGTTACTGAGGCGTAACGGTTTCATAATCCGTTGTTGAAACCACCTCACTGGTTTCAACAGCGATTCTAAACTCCTTCTGTAACATTACAGGTGTAGCGTAAACCATTCGCGGTAATGATTTGGACACTCTGTAACATTACAGAGGGTAGTGTGGACAGGGCCTCAGAATCCTGTGTCCAGGTTTGGAGGCTGCACCATAGAAAGGCCATAAGGTGTAGGCGGTATAAAGGGCAACTAAAATTGTACATGGGCTGTGGCAAAAGCCCTGTGAGGAGACTGGGATCTCAACATATAAACCCTGAAAGAGAGGGGACATGATGGAGACCCACAAGTACCTTACAAGGATGAACAGGGTGCTGGGGGAGGTTCCTTCAAATAGGAAAAAGGACCATGGGACATGATGAAGCTAATGGTGGGGGTAAGATGGATGTGAGGAATTACTACTTCACTGAAAGGGTAGTAGACACCTGGAACAGACTGACAGCATTATAGTGTTGGAGGTCAGGAGTGAAATGTGTTTGGGAGGGCTTAAAACATGTGTGGTATATAGACATAGGGAAATATCAGTAAATAAGCAGGGAAGAGGAGGGCCATAAGGGCCACAAGAGACAATTTAGAGTTTGCAGAGAAGGACTTCACAGGAGCCTATGGTTGCAGTTGTAGCGAGGTCTGGAAACCAGAGCAGAAGTGTGACCTAGAGTGAGTGCTCATCAGCAGTGGGGTTTGCGAGCAAGCAGTTTAAGGAAAAAAATGACAGTTTCTATGTGCTGGGGGAGCTCTGGTGGCAGTTGTAGTGAGGTGGGGAAATCAGAGTGGAAGAGGAAGAGTGAAGGCTTATCAGTTTTTGAGGAAGCAGTGTTAAAAAAAAAATTCTGGTTCTTATATCGAGAGGTGTGGCGAGGACACGGCAACAGAATGCAGAGGAGTGCGACAGCTTGGAGCAGCCAGTTGAAAAAGGTTTGGTAGAAAAGCAAAAAAAAAATGTTAAAACAGAAACAAATGATCACTGTATGATAGTGGGAAGACTGGGGAGAGGTATGACGAAATGCAGGGTTTTGAATAATTGATTAGCAGTTTTTTTCTTGGGACTATACTAACTGTACAGAAAGTATTTATATAGAATTTTTAGAAGTAATGTGTTTGTAAAACACAGTGAGGAGAGAGCTATGCATTTTCACAAAGATTTAGCACTTTTATGAGCAAAACGCGAATCAATTTTTAGAGTTAAATAAATCCCTGAAATGGCACATGGCGTGGCTGAGGGACGGTCAACCTGGAAGAAACAAAACTAAAAGCAAGATGCCAGTAAGCAGTGCCAAACAACGGGGGTGAGGGATGGGGATCAAGGATGACCATAATAAATATATGTAAGATTCTTGAATTTCTGCATGTATACACGTACATGCTCGGATAAAATGGATTTATCACACTCCATTTATATCCACTCCTATTGCATAAATTTACTTAATATTTATAACCCATCAGGGCTCTTTCTCTTTAGTGCTCTGTGTTTTTAATTGTCAGCTGTCCTGGACCTTATGATGTTTTTTTCCTCCCCCAAATCCTTTTGTTAGCCCATGGTACTTTGACATTAGCTGCTGTGTGACTCTATTGTATGCAGTTCTTGCTGCTTTCATGGTCCCGTCAGGGAGCCCACTGATTTCCCCTGTTTGCCTCCCACCCACAGCTACTTTTAAGTTAAGTTCAGGCATTGCCCTTTAGCTGCACTGTGGATTTTCCTTTGTGGTCCCTATCTTGTGCATTTGCTCTCCCAGTCCCTTTCTACCAGGCCCTCAGGGCACCTACAGTCTGCCACCATGTGGCTGAGCTAAAGGTTCCTGCCACCTACTGCTGGCTGCCCACCCTCCAGACCCTCTTCCCGTGGGGGCTCTTCACATGCCACTTTGTGGCTGATGGGTAGAGGGAGACATATGCTCCATTTTCCTCTTCCTTCTTCGATTATCCCCTGCTTCTTTCATTAACTTGAATCCTGTTGGGAGTCTCTCCCTTCAGGATATCCCTACTCTCAATCTCAGCCTGTGGGGAGGCAGTTTGTGACTCCCTCTTTTCTTCCACCACTCCCACAGCTAGTTTAAATGTTCATCAAAGTACTGTAACATTAAAACATTCATTGAGGACAGTGGTTCCCTTCCGGATGGAAGCAGACCATTACCTCTATTTGCTCTAGTTTCTTCCCCCTCCCAAAAATATCCCATCTTCATTCCCACACACATGGAGCAGGTTACAGCCTGAGCTCTGTGGGCTAAATCATAGACACATAGACCTTGATGGCAGATAAGGACTGCTTGGCCCACTCAGTCGGCCCATTTCCCTACCTAGTGGATAAACTGCAGATCCTAGTTATCCAACAGCTGACTTCCTCCTACCCACCGATAGAATTGGTTCATGTCTGTCCCATGTATTCTTGAAGTCCCCACTATTTTTGACCTCACAACCTCCTTAGGAAGGCCATTCCATGTGTTCACCACCCTCTCTGTGAAAAATACTTCTCATGTTCCCTGAGCCATCTCCTCTATCTTCAAATGTGGCCCTTGTCCTCTAACATCTCTTTTCTGAAAGATGCTACTGTTTTGGACTTTGTTGATTCCCTTGAGGTGCTTGAAATTTTCTGTCCTGTCTCCCCGGCCCTTTTCCTCAAGGGCATACATATTCAGCCTCCTCTCTTTGTATGGCTTCTGGTGCAGACCCTTCGCTATTTTAGTTGCCCTCCTCTGGATTGGCAGTTGAAAGTGCCTGCCATTACTGTCACTGTAGTTCAGTAGCACTAAACTGTCTGCCTAACAACAGCCGCAGCATTTCTGGTCAGCAGTTTTCTGAACAGCCTCCTGCCTGCTACATACAGTCTGGGCCCAAGGACATCACCCCCCCCACATTAGGTTCCAGGGGAAGATAATATAAAAAAAAATTGCCACTGTCCATGAGGGAGTGACCCATTATATCACCAGAGCTATACCTTTCAAACTACTGGCCTCCTGGGACAACTCAAGACTCCTGAACCACCAGTGTCCCCTTTTTTAAATAATACAGGGGCCACTAGCCCAAATGCATTCCCACCTGCCCATCTGGACTACTTCTTAAATTTATTGGCCACCTGCAGGTCACCTAGGGGCGCTAAGGGGGGGTTGCCGAGTCCCAAATACCACTTTATTCTCTGTTCTTAGCTGTCTGCATTTTTTATTCCATCTCTAGTTTCCTTACTTTGGCCTAGTTTGTCTTTTCCTCTGAAACTTCTCTTCCTTTACTCCTGTGCTATATACCATTTTTGTATCTCTCTACTCTTGCTACAATAACTTCCCCATGCTGATCTATTTTCCCCTTTATTTCTACAGGTCTGGCCAAACATACCAATCAGATAAGTATCTTTGTTTACTTCTAACACTCTAATCTCTCCTCTAGCACCTCCGAACCTTTGTGTCCCTTCAACCTTCTCTGTTCTTCCCTTTCAGGTCCTACCAGAATACTCCAAACCAAGGACACCCCAACTCTGGACTCCCCTACTCTGATGGAACAGGTAAGTCCTAATTACTTAACTGCCTTAGAATTATAGAAATCTTGTGACAGAAAGGGCCATTTGGCCAGTCGAGTCTGCCCTTACCCCCACCCCCCATCATCATCTTTGTCAAAAGACACCCCACTCTGCCCACAGGTCAGCTCCTGGTGTCTGTCCCATGCCCCTATGAATCCTTTCACCATTTTTGCGCACACTACCTCTTCTGGTAGTCAATTCCTGGACTCCACCACCTTCTCAGTGATGTAATGCCCCCTCACATTGCCCCTAACATTCCTTCTTCTAATCTTAGTTTATGATCCCTAGTTCTAGCACTTATTTTCCTTGCAAATAAGCTTACTAGTTTCGAGTGGGTACAGATCAGATTCTCTCCACCTTTCCTCATAGGGCTGCCTATGCATAGCATGCACCATCTTGGTTGCCCTTGTCTGAACCCTTTCAATCCTGTCTTGTATCCTTGTGTAGGTGAGGCCTCTAGAACTAAATCCCATACTCAAGGTGAGGCCTCAGCATGGATTTATAAAGGTGCATCAGCACCTCCCTTTTTCTGTTTTATACCCCTCCGTATGCACACAGTATTCTATTCACTTTGCCCACCACTGTGCTGCACTGGTTCTCCACCTTCAGGTTATCTGAAATTATAAACCCCAGATCTCTGTCCTGCTGAGTTTCCTTACCCCCCCCCCCGGTGTGTAAATCGTTTGCAGGTTATTACACCCATGTGCACTACTGTGCATTTTTTGGCATTAAATTTCAGCTGCCAAGTTTCCGACCACCTCTCCAGAATCTTTAGGCCCTCCCTCACTACCTCCACCTCCCCTACCAGGGTGTCTACCCTATTGCAGATCTTCGTATCATCTACAAATAGGCACACTTTCCCCTGCAGTTCCTCCACTATATCTAGCATACTAAAAGCCATCAGAATAGGCCGGATGGTCTGTTGTGTCTGCTCAGTAGCCAGCCTCCTAATGGGTTCTTTCTTTCCCACCCAGCCCCAGAGAGGGTCATCCTCTTCTTCAGTTTACCCCTGAACCTGTCCCACTCCCTCTTCAAGCCCTCCACTGTGCCCTCTTCCACCAGACTCCTGGACAGTGCATTCCAGGGCTCCACCACCCTCTCTATGAAGTAAGGTCTCATGCATCCCCTGTAATTTCCCTCCTCTAGCTTCCACTCATGTCACCTGGTTGTTTCCCACCTTCTTTAGTCTGAACATCTGTTTGGCACCGCCCCTGTTTATTCCTTTTACATATTTGAAGACCCCTATCATGTCACCCCGTCTCTCCTCTCCTCCAGCGAGTACAGCCCAAGCTCTTCCAGCCTTTCCTCATAGGGCCTTCCTCCCATGCTCTGAAGCATCCTGGTTGCCCTCCTCTGGACAATCTCCAGCAGTGTTGCATCATCCTTGAGGTGAGGTCTCCAGAACTGCATGCAGCACTCGAGATGTGGTCTGAACAAGGCATTATACAGAGGGAGGATCACCTCCCTCTTTCTGGATGTAATCCCCCTGGCTATGCAGTATCCGGTTTGCTTTGGCCACAGTTCTTCTGCAGTTTTTAGTGTTGTTCATTTTGACGTCTACCACCACCCCTAGATCCTGCTCACTCATTGTGGCTTGCAGTATGACACCCCTGGGTGTATACATGGCCCGGGTTTCTGACCCTCGGATGCAGCACCCAACATTTCCCTGCATTAAACCTCAGTCCCCACCTCCTTGACCACCCCTCCAGGGTATCCAGGTCCCTCTGGACTGTCGCTCTCACTTTGTCTCCGTCCGCCAATGCTCTCAGTTTTAAGTAATCCGCAAAGAGACTCATCCTACTCTTAACCGCCCTCCCCATATCGAAGACATAGGCATTGAACAGGAGTGGCCCCAGTACCGAATCTTGGGGGATCCCACTGGTAACCTTCATGGAGGAGGAGGAGACACCACTACCCTCTGTATTTGCCCTGTTAGCCAATTTTCTACCCATCTGAGCAACTGTCCTCTCACCCCACCCCCAATCTGAGCAACTGTCCTCCCAACCCCAGCTTTAATAGCAGCCCATTTTGGGTACCAAATCAAATGCCTTACTGAAATCCAGGTATAGGGCGTCCTCCGGTCTATGCGGTCCAGGAGTCCCAGTCTACAAAATCTATGGGGTTGGTCTAACACGATCTCCTGGGATGAAACCATAATGTTTGTCATCCAGTTGCCCCAACCTTTCCAGCTGCCTCCTGAGCCTATCCTTGATAATGCCCTCCATTACTTTGGCCACCACAGGCGTTAGGCTGACAAGCCTATAATTCCCCATCTCCTCTCTAGGCCCCCATTGGTGGATAGGCACACATGAGCCACCTCTCGTCTTGAAGCACCCATCCTGTCAGCAGAGAGGTGTTAGAGTGCTGCCATGGTGCTGCTAGCTCATCTGCCAATTCCTTCATAACCCTCAGATGCAACCAATCTGGCCCGGTGCCTTATCAGTTTTAGTGTCCGAAGGGCCTCCTTCTCCCTTTCCACTGTGATTTCTCCTCCTAACCCACCCTCATTTAACCACCCATCCCTTCTAGACTTGGCCCAGCCAGTACCCCAGCTTCTTTCAGTCCTCTCAACTCCATCTGACCTCTCGACTCTGCTGGCTCCCCTTCCTTCCCATTGGGCTGGAGGGATCCCCTGCCTCCCTCCGTAAATATCAAGGCAAAGTACTCATTTAGCACCTCTGCCTGATTTCCCCTGCCTCCTGAGTCCATCCCTCCTCAGTCCTAATCATGCTGATCCGTGCACTCCCTTTTCTCTTCTCCTTGTGTATCTATAGAATCCTTCCTCCCTTTGGATATCCTAGCCAGGTTTGCTCCCTCCTCACTTGGCTCCCCTCACCACTGTGGTGACCCTTCAGCCATCAACTCCTTCACCCCTCTCCTATCCCCTAGGCGCTTAAAACATGCATAGGCAGCCTTTTTATCCCTCACTGCCTCCTGCACCTCCCTGGTCCACCAACACAGCTTGTTGGCTCTACCATGCTTAAGCCTCACCTTTGTACAGAAGTTAGTAGTCTCCTGCACCCCTCTTCTTAATGGCCTCCCACAAGCTGCCAGCATCCATGTCTGGCCTAATCTTGTCCAAGCACCCCTGTAGAATCCTGCCCGTGCCCATGAAGTCTGTTCCCCTTAAGTCCACTACTACTGTATTAGAATGGTTATCCTCCCCCCAGATACAGCAGAAACCAGACTGTAGTGTGATCACCACCTGCCAGCGGGCTGCACACCTCCAGGCCCTTTATCTGTTCACTGTCTGCTAGGACACAATCCAGTATCCGCTCCTCCCTAGTAGGTTCCCCCACCTGCTGGACCAGGAAGGCATATTGGAACATATCCATCAATCTCTGTTCCCTGGCCACAGAGGATGCCATAGTGTCCCAGTCTGTCCCCAGCATATTAAGGTCACCCATGATCACCATCATTCCCTTTCCACGGTCACAGTGCCCCTTGATGTTCTCAACTAGTTTGTCCTCCAGGGCCTCTTCCATCGTTGGGGGTTCTGTACACCACCCCTATTTTCAATCTTTTACCTCCCCTCTTTTGTAGGGTTACCCAGATCTCCTCCGCCTCCCTCTACAGCCTCCTGCACTCCACTAACCGCTATGTCATTTTTGACTATCAGCGCTACACCCTCCTCTTCCCTCTCCTCTATCCTTCCTGAATATTTTGTAGCCCACCAAATTTAGGTCCCAGTCATTTTCTGAGTGGCCCATGTCTCAGTAATTGCTGCCGCATCACTGATCCTCAACCAGCATCATCAAGGCTTGGGCATTTTGTTAGCCATGCTCCTAGCATTGATCAGGGCTGTCCTCCATCCTGACCCCCTCCCTTCTCCAGTCATCTCGACCCTGAGAAGTTCCTAGATGCCCTTTCTTGCACAGCTCTGGATGGATTTAGATCACAGTTACCTGCTTTCTTTTCATGCCCTGGACCTGGACCCTCGAGCAGCCCTCCTGGAGCCACTCTTTTACTTAACCTCCCCCTTTACAAGTTTAAAATCCACCTCTCGACTATGAATCCAGCAAGATTTAGTTTCAAGATCTCCCTCCCCTCCAAGTTGAGGTGTGGCCTATCCCTGGCATGTAATCCCTTGTCCTCCCATGTATTCCCCAGTCCCTCACCAGTCCATACCCTTCTGCCCTGTGCCAGTCCCTGAGCCACTGGTTCACACCTCTAAGTTTATGTTTGGTCTCCCTGGACACCCTAGGTACTGGCAGAATCTCAAAGAAGGAGATTGTGCTTCTATAGAGTGGTAAACCCTGGCCAGTTCTTGGAATCTAGACTGTATTTCTAGTTCACTGTTCCCCTTGAAGTCATTTGTTCCCAGATGTTTCGTCTGGGGATTACCCACATTCCAATGCTATCGAGTATAGCTGGAATTTGGCCTTGTGTACGGCTAGGCCTGGGATACATTTAGCCTTGACTGGGCTGCTTTTCCCTCCCGCTCCTCCCACTGGATGCCCCAGGTCATGAGTCATGCAGCAGGATCACCTTCTCCACCCCCCCCACTTTACTGGCCCGTTAGATTCCATCCAGGCTCTTCCTTCTGTCATCAACCCCCAGCTTACTTCTCTTGTCCCCCTCAGCCTGGGGATCACAAGCCTGTGCTTGCCCTACCATGCTCATTCTTCTACCTGTAGCTCCCAGCTTGCTCTTTGCCCCCACAACCTCCTGGGTGGCACAGATTGCCCCCACCCAGATCTCTGTGGATCTTTCTGGGCTGGTATCCTCAGATCCCCCACCCAGGCTCCCTTCTACCACTTCCCTCCTTGCCTCCCCCCTTCAAGTTCTGCATCCTTCACCCCATCTGCTGTGTTTCTCCCTAACCCCCCATCTTCCCCCCTCCTCTCCACCTCGTCTGATTTCTCCCACCCTGAAGCTGGCGTATCTAGAGTATTCCTTATCCTTGGTTGACTTCCCTAACCTGGATGCTTGCCCAACCCTAGTCCTCCCTCCTCCCACCCTGGCTTCACTCTGCACTCCCCCTTCCTCTCCACCTCCCTCCCACCCACCTAGGCTAATGTCTCTCCCCCGCCTCCCCTTCTGTGGATCTGGCTCTCTCTTCTGCCCCATCTCCCCCAGCTTACTGACCAAACCCTCTCTGTCTGCCTGCTCCCCTCCTCCCACCAGCCTCTCAACCTCATCTCCCGTATACAGCAAAGTGAATAGATTAGTAAGTGTGATGCTTGCCCCAACCTGCTCTCTCCTGTCCCCCCTCCTTCTGGTCAGCCACCTCCCTACGAAGTGATTTCTGTATATTGCTTGTTTCATGCCCCACCCCTCATGAGTAACCATATGATCTTTGTCTACCTGTTCCCTGGGTTATGCCATATTGGCTTCATGTACTATCATGAGGTCCTTTCCACACCTTTCCTCCCCACCCCTCCCTCCTTCCAGCTGCCTTCTGATCCCCTCTACTTCCTCCCTAAGACCTGCCAACTGAAAACACACTGGGCACCTCTGAACCTCCTTGCCCAATTTATTATTGCCCCCACACCTTGTACACCCAATCACTCTACAAAGGTGCCCACTTTGGCCACCCCAAGTCTACCCTCATTTTAGGTGAGTTATGCGGCCCTCTAACAGAAATAATTCAGTCAGTGTTGCACTAAAACCCAAGCAGTTTGCCCCCTTCGATTACAGCAGTTTTCCCTCTTTCTTGACAGTAGCCAGTTTTCTAGTCCTAGCAGTTGACAATTCACAAGCAAAATTAGCCCATCACAACACTATCCAGCTCAGAGGCCCTAGCAGTAATCGATGCACACAGTTTGCCTACTCCCTCAGATGTAGTTGGCATACACAGTCATTTATACAGTCTGCTTCATTATGCCCCTTCCTGGTAGTAGTCAGTGTTGCCCAAGCAGCACAGTGTACAGGACCCTTTTCCCCCAATCAATAACAATCCAGCTTCCTAGTGTTCCAGTTCGCCCAATCTAGACTTGTCCTCCTCCAAGGCTTCGCCCTCACCAACCATTTAATAGAGGTCGGGGCCAGGGTAGGTGGTGTGGAACAAAGAACAGCTCTTCTCCTCTGATTGTGACTGGACTATTTGCCTTTTATGGCCCAGTCACACAGTCAGAGGTTCGCGCCCTATTCACTGATTGGCCGCTCCTTCCTTAGTTGCCAGCTTGCAAAGTTGTGGCTGATGTGGACCCGGTATGCATTGCCTGACCCCCGCCAGCAAGAGCTTCCTTGTTGATCACCAATGTGATCCCATCTTCTCCCACTGCCGATGTAGCCCCAGAATGCCTGCCCAGACCACTTCCAGCAACAAACCCCGATCTGGAAAGAACACCTCTCCTCCTCTGATTGGAACTGGGCTAATCGTTGCTATAGATATTAAAAATGGATGGGTCCCAGCACCAACTCCTGGGGTACACCACTGCCACCCTGGAATGCACCCCATTTGCCTTACCACCACCCTCTGGTTTCAGTCTTTGAACCAGTTCTCCACCCACCTTGTTATTTTCTGTTCCACCCCTAAGCCTTCCAGCTCATTTACCAGCCTTCTATGTGGCAAAGTGTCAAAGGCATTGCTGAAATCTGGGTAGGCGACATCCTCCTCCATCCACCTTCCTTGTTACCCAGTCAAAAAACTCAGTTAAGTTTGTCGGGCACAACCTGTCTCCCATAAAACCAAACTGCCTTGGGTCCTGGAGATATAGCACATTGGGTAAAGGCTCTGAGCTACAGATCTGGAGACCTAGGTTTGAATCCAACAGCCGTCTAAGTGCATACTGTGTGATTCTGAGCAAGTTACTTAACTTCTTTGTGCTCCAGGTTGCATCTGGAAACAAGCTTCAGATTAGTGTGCTACTCCTGGTTAAACAATGTTCCCTTCCCCCACTTCCCCTATAGACCGTTGACAACCAGGTGCTCCACTATTCTTTCCTTCAGCAGTATTTCCATTACTTTTTCCACTGTTGTGGTCAGGCTGACCAGTATGTAGTTCTTGCATCCTCCCTGTTAACACTTTTGTATAGTGGGACCACATCAGCTCATCTCCAATCCCTGGGCATGTCACCAGTTTACAAAGATAGGGTGAACAGGGTAGTCGGAGGCCCTACTAACACCTCCCTTAGCTCCCTCAGTGTCCAGGGATGCATCTATCTGGCCCATAGCCTTATTGCTGCCAGTTCCATGAGGATCCTTTCTTTTGCAAAGGAAGCTGTGTCCTTTTCTATGATCTCTCCATCCTTATTAATGCTGGCCCATTTCCTGCCCCTTCCTTTGTAAAAACTGAACAGAAGTATTTGTTCAGTATTTCTGCTTTGTGCAGTCATCTTTACCCTCACTCCATCCACCCTTTTCAGACACTCAATATCTCCCCTTCCTTTTTCTCCCTGATGTACCTGCATGTAAAGGTTTTGTCCTCCTTACCACAATATCCACTGGCTGGCTTGTGTCAAGGGTCCCACATAAGTGTGGGTCTGGTGCCAATGTGCACTTTGCATGTGGAAACATTTTGGTTTGCCTGCTGTGTGCTGTAGTGTAGTGGATTATGATGACTGGTTTTGCTGGATTCTGCACTGACAGCTTCATTTACAGCAGATCCTGGAGTTGTTTGCGGTGGGAGATTGTCCTACAGTGCATGTTAAGAGTTTATATAGGCTCTCAGCTTTGGTTTACTGGCCCCACTGAACTCCCTGAGCTAAGTTCTGTCACAGACTGACATCCCCTGGAGAAGATCAGAAGTGGAAAACATCTGATCAGAGATTGTGTAGGCTCAAATGTGTACTGCAGGCTATTGGAACTTCTTTTGCCTGTTGCCAGCTGCAGGGAGTTCTGGGACTGGTTGTGTCTGCGTATATCTGCCTAGAGATGGTCACAGTTGACCTGCTGCAGTGTGCTATACTACAATGGATGGTAGTTGGAAATTCCAAATCGGTTGGGGGGGACTTAGAGGAAGGAATAGGAAGTACTTCTTCACTGAGAGGGTGGTGGACAACTGGAATGGACTACTAAGGGAAATGGTGGCAGGGTTCACGAGGGCATGGGATAAGCACAGAGGGCAACTGGCAAGGGGGGGACTACAGAAAAGGCCTAGTGGATATCTAAGCGAACTGGGCAGACTAGGTGGGTTTGCGGTCCCTTTCTGCCATCACATACCTGTGTTCCTATGTATTCTACAGGTAGATTGGGAAAAGGGAGGGGGGATCCACTACACCACCTGGGAAGCATTCATTGTGCCTTGAATATCTGTTCCTTGGTGCCTTTATCCTACCCTGTGTTGGTTGATGTGTGGAGCAACATGACGACCTACCCCCAAAAAAGATCAGTTCTAGGGGCACGGGCAAGGAGTCCTCCTCCTCCCTCCCCCAACCTTGACATCCCCTGAGTGACCGAGTCCATTCTAAAAGCCAGGTTGATGGTGTGGTACAGGTCTGGTATCTTCCCCAACCCACTTTTTTTATTTTAACCTCTACAGAGCCTTCCCAACTGACCCAGCTGATCAGTATTTTTATTTTTCATACTGACCCATTTTCCCTTTTATATCTACAGGTCTGACAGGACATTGACTGGGAGTAGGAGGACACTGACCATATGTATCAGATAAGTATTGTTTTTTTGTTTACCCTACATTGTTTGTCATATAATAGTTCATAACGAGCTGCAGATCCTTTGTGAGCCCATTGCTGTTCTTGTTTTACAGGTACGAATGGCTGCTATGGGAGGCACCGGGTTGGAGCTATACCTTGTGCTTTAGAAAGGAGACTATGGGCTGGTGGGGGGTATGGGATGGGCATCAAGGTTGGGAACTCCAGGGAACACCACACAATCAATTTGCCAAGACTCGTGAGGCTCAAACCCTGTTTTTCATTTTCTTGCTTTGTGTGCTTTGCATTCTAATGCCTGCATTAATGCAGTGTTTTTGTTTTGCAACAAGTACTGTCTGTGTGTGTGTGTGTGTGTGTGTGTGTAATAACCTACTGTAGGGTGTGCGGTCACGCTCTGATATACGCACACCTTGGTGTGTGTTGTTGCACATGAGCCGCAGGCCGAGTGCATCAACCACCCCAGCCGTGTGTATATCACTGCGCTTCCACACACCACACAGTGGGTTATCTATCTTATAAAATGGCAAAATTGTTTTGGAGGGGAGTAAAAGTGCAGGTGTGTGGTTGCACTACGATATACCCACAGTCACCTAATGGTGTTTGTCCAATGCGATTGATTTTATATAAATATATATAGATAGATAGATATATATATAGATGCGCGTGCACGCGTGCACATACACACACTTCACTTGAACAGCCCCTTGATACCGAAAATAATTTTCCACATCGTGCATGTACTCCCAGTCCGAAGAGGCTCTCTTCTCCTTTTGAAGACTGGTGAGGACCTGCATATCAGGGAGGCTCCCCATACCATTTTCTGCAAACCAGAACAATTGTTGGTCATTCCTTTACCTAAATGTCCACCCCCTTCCTTGTGACTTTGAGTCAAACATGGGGTAACAGACTTTAGTACCTCCTATAGACATAGCCCCCAAGATCTCCATCTTCTTTGGAATTCACAGATAACTTTCTCACTCAGGAACCCTGAAACAAATCTTCCTCTGCTGAGTTGCAGATACTTGCAGATGAATACTGTTTTGTTTCTGTTGAATTTTATGTGACGCCATCTTTAATGCAGCCTAATTCACTGAAACAGAACTACAACACTGCTGACAGGAGTGCTACCAAAATCACACTGCACACTGAAGTGCACTACAGGTGTTGATGCAGTGCTAATTAACATAATTCGCACACACTGAAAAAGCAATGCAACACTGCTAAGCGCAGTACTTTTGCAGTGTGATTACTGTGCTAATTAACATAATTCACACACACTGAAAAAGCAATGCAACGCTGCTTCAGGCAGTGTTGAAAACACTGCTAATTGCAGTAGTTTTGCAGTGTGATTACAGTGCTAATTAACATAATTCACACACACTGTATCAGCACTGCATGTACACCAAAAGAGACCTGAAGATACACTGATTAAACACTGATGGACTGCATTATGAAATGAAGTGTGCAGGAAGTGTACACTGCTACTGTAACACTGAAATAACACCATATAGTGACTGTTTGAACACTTCACTTCCCTCTGGGAAGACACCTATAGGCTGGGAGGGGAGTTGCTGGCAGTCACAAAGGTAGAAAGAGACTTGGGCATCATCATCACCGATGACCTGAAATCATCCAAGCAGACCTCTAAAGCAGTAGGTAAGGCTAGGGGGATGTTACGGTGTATTAGTAGGGATATCACAAGTCATAAGAGGGAGGTAATAATCCCTCTTTACAAGACACTGTTAGGCCCCATCTGGAGTACTGTGTGCAGTACTGGAGGCCGCACCTTCCACAAGGACATTAACCAAATTGAGGCAGTCAGAGAAGGGCAGCAAAATGGTGCAGGGACTGCATCAGAAGACATGAGGACAGATTAAGGGAGCTCAATATGTATACCCTCGAGCAAATGAGGGGGAGAGAGGTGATATGATCGAAACATTCAAACACCTTAAGGGCATTAACAAGGTGAAAGAGTCTAACATGTTTAAATATAAGAAAAATAGCAGGACAAGAGGACACAGCATGAGATTAGAGGGAGGCCGATTAAGGGGGAATGTGAGGAAATTCTTTTTCACAGAAAGAGTGGTGGATGCATGGAACGGCCTACCTCAGGAAGTGGTGGCTATGAATACAGTGCAGGGCTTCAAACAGGCATGGGATAGGCATAAGGGAGCAATACAGATGAGTATGAATAGATAGGCCACTGACAGAGCAAAGGCCGATGGCACATTTATAAGGTAGAAAAAGAAATGGGCAGACTGGATGGGCCTTGCGGTCCTTATCTGCCATCAACCTCTATGTTTATATTTGGTGAAGGAAATGTCCCAATATTGGCAGTTACAGTAGTGTCTGTGCTTCCGAAGGTGTACCCACAGATAAGGACCTGTGGGGACAGTACTGTCTTTGGTGGGGGGGGGACTGTGGTGTCTGTGCTGCAGAAGGTGTCCTGGCAGGTGGTGATCTGCTGAGTTGGTAGTGCCTTTGCTGAAGGAAGTGTTTCAGCATCTGCAGGGACAGTAGTTTCTGGGCTACAGAAAGTGTCCAGGCTAATGCCGCCTGCAGGGCCAGTAGTGCATCTGCTGAATGAAGTGTCCCTGCATCTGCAGAGACAGCAGTGTATTTGGTGAAGGAAGTGTGCAAGCATCTGTGGGGACAGTATTATCTGTGCTACAGAAAGTGTCACTGCAAATGAGATCTGTGGGGACCGTAGTGCCTTTGGTGCATGACATGTCCCAGCATCTGTTGGAACAGTAGTGCTTGTGATACAGACATCCCGACAGATGAGATCTGCTGGGACAGTTGTGCCTTGGTGATGGGAAGTGACCCAGAATCTCCGGGAACAGTAATACATTTGGTGAAGGAGGTGACCAAGCATCTGCTGGTACAGTAGTGTTTGGCAGTACTGCCTTTGCTGCAGGAAGTGTTTCAGCATATGCAGGGACAGTAGTGCCTATGGTGATAGAAAGTGTCCCAGCATCTGCTGGGACAGCAGTGCATTTGCTGAAGGAAGTGTCCCAGCATCTTCTGGGACAGTAGGGTCTGTACTATAGAAGATGTCCCCACAGATGCGGATCTGTGGGAACAATAGTGCCTTTGTTACAGGAAGTGTCCCAGTATCTCTGGTGACAGTACTGTCTGTGTTACAGAAAGTGTCCATGCAGATGTGGATGTGTAGAAACAGTAGTGCCTTTGGAGAAGGAAGTGTCCAAGCATCTGCGGGGATAGTAGTGTCTGTTCAACAGAAGGTGCTCATTCAGATGCAATAGTGCCTTTGCTGCAGGAAAGTAGTGTCTGTGCTACAGAAGGTGTCCCCACAGATGCAGATTTGCAGGAACAGTAGTGCCTTTGGTGATGGGAAGTTTCCCGGCATCTGCAGGGGCATTAGTGCATTTGGTGAATTAAGTGTCCAGGTATCTATGGTGACAGTAGTGTCTGTGCTACAGATGGTGTCCCCACAGATGCAGATCTACGAGAATGGTACTGGCTTTGCTGTAGGAGGTTTTTCAGCATCTGTGGGGATAGTAGTGTCTGTGCTACTGCAATGGTCGTCACAGATGAGATCTGCAGGGGACAGTAGGGCATGGTGCAGGAAGTATCCCGGCATCAGAAGGGACAGCAATGTTTGTGCTACAGAGCGTATCCATGTAGATGAGATATGTGGGGACAGTAGTGCCTTTGGTGATGGGAAGTGTCCCAGCATCAGTAGAGACAGTAGCACATTCGGTGAAGAAAGTGCCCCAGCATCAGCAGGGAAGTAGTGTATATACTACAGAAGGCATCCCACAAATGTGATCTGTGGAACAGTACTGAATTTGCTGGAGGAAGTGTCCCAGCAACTGCCGGGACAGTAGTGTATTTTTGCTACAGAAGGTATCCCTGCTGATGAGATCTGTGGGGACAGTGGTGCCTTTGGTGGAGGAAGTGTTCCAGCATCTGCATGGACAGTGGTGTGTGTGCAACAGATGTTGTCACCGCAGTTGAGATCTTTGGGGGCAGTAGTGCCTTTGGTGATGGGAAGTGTCCCAGCATGCATTTGGTGAAGCATGTGTCCCAGCATCTGGAGGGATGGTGGTGTCTCTGCTACAGAAGATGTCCCCACAGATGTGAATCTGTGGTGTCAGTTGTGCCTTGGGTGCAGGAAGTGTCCCAGCATCTGAGGGGACAGTAGTGTCTGTGCTGAAGAAGGTGTTCCCACAGATGAGATCTGTGGGGACAGTAGTGCTGTTGGTGATGGGAAGTGTCCCCGGATCTTTGGGGATAGAAGTGCATTTGGTGAAGGAAGTGTTCCAGCATCTGCAGGGATAGTATAATCTGTGCTACAGAAGGTATCCCCGCAGATACAAATCTGTGATGACAGTTGGGCCTTTGCTGCAGGATGTATCCCAGCATCTACAGGAACAGTAGTTTCTGTACAACAGAAGGTTTTCCCTCTGATGAGATATGTGGGGATGGTAGTACCTTTGGTGCAGGAAGTGTTCCAGCATCTTTGGGGACAGAAGTGTTACTGATACAGAATGTGTTCCCGCTGATGAGATGTGTGGGACAGTAGTACCTTTGGTGATGGGAAGTGTCCTAGTATTAGGAGGTGCAATAGTGTGTGTGCTTCTGAAGGTGTCCCCACCCACAGATGAGGACGTGTGGGGACTGTAGTGTCTATGGTGTGGGGACAGTGGTGTCTGTGCTACAGAAGGTGTCCCATCAGATGCAGATCTGTGAGTCAGTAATGTCCTTGTTGAAGGAAGTGTTTCTGCATCTGCGGGGACAGTAGTTTCTGGGCTACAAAAAGTGTCCCAGCAAATTCTGCCTGTGGGGACAGTAGTGCATCTTGTGAAGGAAGTGTCCCAGCAACTGCAGGGACAGCAGTGAACTTGGTGATGGGAAGTGTGAAAGCATATATGGGGACAGGGGTGCATTTGATGAAAGAAGTGTCCCAGCATCTGTGGGGATAATAGTACCTTTGCTTCAGGAAGTGTCCCAGCAGCTGTGGGACAGAAGTGTCTGTGCTACAGAAGGTGTCCATTCAGATGCAGATCTGTAAGGACAATAGTGCCTTTGCTGCATGAAAGTAGCATCTGGGGCTACAGAAAGTGTCCCCGCAGATGCAGATTAGCAGGGACAGTAGTGCCTTTGGTGTAGGAAGTGTCACAGAATCTGTGGGGACAGTAGTGTTTGTGCTACAGAAGGTGTTCCAGCAGATGAGATCTGCGGGGGCAGTAGTGTATTTGGTGAAGGAAGTGTCCCAGCATCAGTAGGGATGATAGTGTCTGTACAACAGAAGATGTCCTCGCAGATGTGAATCTGCAGGGACAGTTGTACCTTTAGTGGAGGAAGTGTCCCAGCATCTGAGGGGACAGTAGTGTCTGTGCTGCAGAAGGAGTTCCCACAGATGAGATCTGTGGGGACAGTAGTGCTCTTGGTAATGGGAAGTGTCCCTACAACTGTGAGGACAGAAGCACTTTGGTGAAGGAAGTGTCCCAGCATGTGCTGTGACAGTAGTGTCTGTGCTGCAGAAGGTGTCTTTAGAGAAGTGGATCGACGAGGACAATAGTGTGTTTGCTGCAAAAGGTTTTTCAGCATCTGCTAGGATGATAGTTTCTGTGCTACAGAAAATGTCACCGCTGAAGAGCTCTCCAGGAATAGTAGTGCATTTGGTGCAGGAAGCATCCCAGCAACAGCAGGGACAGTAGTGTTTTTTGCTACAGAATGCGTTCCCGCAGATGAGATCTGCTGTGACAGTAGTGTCTTTGCTAAAGAAATGTGTACCAGCATCTGCAGGGATGGTAGTACATTTCATGAAAGAAGTGTCCCAGCATATGTGGGGACAGCAGCGTCTGTGCTGCAGAAGGTGTCCCCACAGATGTGATCTGTGGAACAGTAGTGCCTTTGCTGCAGGAAGCATCCCAGCATCTGCCAGGACAGTTGTGTCTGTGTTACAGAAGACATCCCCGCAGAAGAGATCTGTGTGGACAGTAGTGCCTTTGCTGCAGGAAGTATCCCATTGTCTGTGCGGACAGTAGTATTTGTGCAACAGAAGTTGTCACCCTCCACAGATGAGATCTGTGGGGGCAGTAGTGCCTTTGGTGATGGGAATGTGTCCCAGCATCTGTGGGGACAGCAGTGTATTTGGTGAAGTAAGTGTCCCAGCATCTGTAGGGATGGTATTGTCTGTGCAACAGAAGATGTGCTCACAGATGCGAATCTGTGGGGAAAGTTGTACCTTTGGTGCAGGAAGTGTCCCTCCATCTATGGGGAGAGTAGTGTCTGTGCTATAGAAAGTGTCCCAGCAGATCCCACCTGCAGTGACAGCAGTGCTTCTGCTGAAGAAAGTGTCCTAGCATCTGCAGAGACAGCAGTAAATTTGGTGAATGAAGTGTGCAACCATCTGAGGAAACAGCATTATCTGTGCTACAGAAATGAGATCTGGGGGTACCATAGTGCTTTTGGTGCATGACATATCCCAGCATCTGTTGGAACAGTAGGGTTTGAGATACAGAAGGTGTCCTGACAGATGAGATCTGAAGGGACAGTTTTGCCTTTGGTGATGGGAAGTGACCCAGCATCTCCGGGAACAGTGGAACATTTGGTGAAGGAGGTGTCCAAGCATCTGCTGGGACAGTAGTGTTTGGCAGTACTGCCTTTGCTGCAGGAAGTGTTTCAGCATATGCGAAGAAAGTATTGTCTATGCCACAGAAGGTGTCACCACAGATGAGATCTGCATTGATAGTAGAGCCTTTGGTGATGGGAAGTGTCCCAGAATCTGCTGGGACAGTAGTGTCTGTACTACATAAGGTGTTCCCACAGTTGCGGATCTGTGGGGACAATAGGGCCGTTGCTACAGGAAGTGGCCCAGCATTTCTGGTGACAGTAGTGTCTGTGTTATAGAAGTTGTCCATGCAGATGCGGATCTGCAGGAACAGTAGTGCCTTTGATGATGGAAGTGTCCAAGCATCTGAGGAGACAGTAGTGTCTGTTCTACAGAAGGTGTCCCTGTAGAAGAGATCTGTGGGGCCAGTAGTGCCTTTGGTGCAGTTAGTGACGCAGCACCTGCAAGGATAGTGGTGTTTGTGCAACAGAAGGTGTCACAGAAAATGAGATCTGTGAGGATAGTAGTGCCTTTGGTGATGGAAAGTGTGCAAGCATATGTGGGGACAGACATGCATTTGGTGAAAGAAGTGTCACAGCATCCATGGGGACAGTAGTGCCTTTGCTTCAGGAAGTATCCCAGCATCTGTTGGGCAGCAGTGTCTGAGCAACAGAAGGTGTCCATTCAGATGCAGATCTGCAAGGACAATAGTGCCTTTGCTGTAGGAAAGTAGCATCTGTGTTACAGAAGGTGTCCCCACAGATTCAGGTTTGCAGGGACAGTAGTGCATTTGGTGTAGGAAGTGTCCCAGAATCAATGGGGACAGTAATGTTTGTGCTACAGAAAGTGTTCCCACAGATGCATATCTACAAGGACAGTAGTGCCATTGCTGCAGGAGGGTTTTGAGCATCTGCGGGGACAGTATGTCATTTGGTGTAGGAAGTATTCCTGCATGCTATGGAACGGTAGTATTTGCACTACAGAATGTGTCCCCACAGATGAGATTTGTGGAGACAGTAGTGCCTATGGTGTTGGAGTGTTTACCAGCATCTGTGGGAACAGAAGTGCATTTGGTGAAGGAAGTGTCCCAGCATCTCCGGAGACAGTAGTGTCTGTACTACAGAAGGTGTCCCCATAGATGCAGATCTGTGGGGACAGTAGTGCTGTTGCTGCAGTCAGCTTTTCAGAATTTGTGGGGATAGGAAAGTCTGTGCTACAGAAAGTGTCCACACAGAAGAGATCTGCAGGGAGAGTAGGGCATTTGGTCCAGCAAATATCTCAAGATCAGCAGGGATAGTCATGTTTGTGCCACAGATTGTGTCCACACAGATGAGATATGTGGGTACACTACTGCTTTTGGTGATGAGAAGTGTCCCAACATCTGTGGGGACAGTAGTGCCTATGGTGCAGGAAGCATTCCAGTAGCTGCAGGGATAATACTGTCTGTGCTACACAAGCTGTCCCCGCTGATGCAGATCTGCGGGGATAGCAGTGCTTCTGCTGCATGAAGTGTCCCAGCATCTGATGGGACAGCAGTGTCTGTACTACAGAAGATATCCCCAAAGATGAGATCTGCAGGGAATGAAGTGCTTTTGGTGATGGGAAGTTTCCCAGCATCTGTAGGGACAGCAGTGCATTTGGTGAAGGAAGTGTCCCAGCATCTATGGTGACAGTAGTGTCTGTGCTACAGAAGGAGTCCCCACAAAAGCAGATCTCTGGGGACAGTAGTGGCTTTGCTGCATAACGTTTTTCATCATCTGCATGGACTCTAGTGTCTGTGATACAGCAGGTATCCCCACCGATGCAGATCTGAGGGATCATAATGCCTTTGCTGCAGGAAATGTTTCGGCATCTGGGGAGACAGTAGTGTCTGTGCTACAGAAAGTGTCCACATAGATGAGATCTGAGGGGACAGTAGTGTCTTTGGTGATAGGAAGTGTGCCAGCATCTACGGGGAAATTACTGCATTTGGAGAAGGAAGTCTCCAAGCATCTGTAGGGACAGCAGTGCTTTTGGTAATGGGAAGTGTCCCAGCATCTGCGGGGACAGTAGTGTATTTTGTAAATGAAGTGTCCCAGCATCTGCAGGGACAGTAGTGTCTGTGCTGCAGAAGGTGTTCCCACAGATGAGATCTGTGGGGACAGTAGTTCCTTTGGTGATGGAAATTGTCTCTGTATCTGAGGGGACAGAAGTGCATTTGGTGAAGGAAGTGTCCCAGCATCTGAAGGGACAGTATTGTCTGTGCTACAGAAGGTGTCCCCGCAGATGAAATCTGCAGGATGGTAGTACCTTTGGTGCAGGAAGTGCCCCAGCATCTTTGGGGATGGAAGTGCTACTGCTACAGAATGTGTCCCTGCTGATGAGATATGCGCAACAGTAGTGCCTTTCTTGATGGGAAGTGTCCCATCATCTGTTGTGAAAGTAGTGTATTTGGTGAAGGAACTGTCTCAGTATTGGCTGGTGCAGTAGCGTCTGTGCTTCTTAAGGTGTCCTCACAGATGAAGACCTGTGGGGACTGTAATGTCTTTGGTGCAGGAAGTGTCCAAGTATCTGTGGGGACAGTGGCATCTGTGCAGCAGAAGGTGTTCAGGTAGATGCAGATCTGGTTGGTCTGTAGTGTCCTTGCTGAAGGAAGTGTTTCAGCATCTGTGGGGACAGTAGTTTCTATGCTACAGAAAGTGGCTCAGCAGATGCTGCCTGCAGTGATAGTAGTGCATCTGGAGATGGAAGTGTCCCAGCATCTGCAGAGACAGCTGTGAATTTGGTGAAAGAAGTGTGCAAGCATCTACACGGACAACATGTCCCAGCATCAGTTGGAACAGTAGAGTTTGTGATACAGAAAATGTTCTGACAGATGAGATCTGCAGGGACAGTTGTGCCTCTGAAGATGGGAAGTGACCCAGTATCTCCAGGAACAGTGGTATATTTGATGAAGGAGGTGTCCAACCATCTGCTGGGACAGTAGTGTTTGGCAGTACTGCCTTTGCTGCAGGAAGGGTTTCAGCATATGCTGAGACAGTAGTGCCTGTGCCACAGAAGGTGTCCCCACAGATGTGATCTGCAGGGACAGTAGTGTCTTTGGCGATGGGAAATGTCTCAGCATCTGCTGGGACAGGAGTGCATTTGCTGAAGGAAGTGTCCCAGCATCTTCTGGGACAGTAGGGTCTGTACTACAGATGGTGTCTCCGAAGATGCGTATCTACGAGGATAGTACTACCTTTGCTGTAGGAGATTTTTTAGCATCTGTGGGGATAGTAGTGCCTGTGCCACTGCAATTGTCCAAGCAGATGAGATCTGCAGGGACAGTAGTGCCTTTGACGATAGGAAGTGTCCCACCACTAGCAGGGACAGTAGCACTTTTGGTGAAGGAAGTGCCCCAGCATCTGTAGAGAGAGTAGTGTGTATATACTACAGAAGGTGTCCCCACAGATGCAATCTGTGGAACAGTAGTGCATTTGCTGGAGCAAGTATCCCTGCAACTCCGGGGACAGTAGTATATTTCTGCTAAAGAAGTATCCCCACTGATGAGATCTGTGGGGACAGTAGTGCCTTTTGGATGAAGTGTTCCAGCATCTGCATAGATAGTAGTGTTTGTGTAACAGACATTGTCACCGCAGATCAGATCAGTGGGGGCAGTAGTGCCTTTGGTGATGGGAAGTGTCCCAGCATCTGTTGGGACAGCAGTGCATTTGGTGCAGGAAGTGTCCCAGCATCTGTAGGGATGGTAGTGCCTGTGCAACAGAAGATGTCCTGGCAGATGGAAATCTGTGAGGACAGTTGTATCTTTGGTGCAGAAAGTGTCCCAACATCTGAGGGGACAGTAGTGTCTGTGCTGCAGCAGATGTTCCCACAGCTGACATCTGCAGGGACAGTAGTGCTGTTGGCGATGGGAAGTGTCCCTACATCTGTGGGGACAGAAGTGCATTTGGTGAAGGAAGTGTCCCAGCATCTACGGTGACAGTAGTGTCGGTGCTGCAGAAGGTTTCCCCAGAGATGCAGATCGACGAGGACTGTAGTGCCTTTACTGCAAAAGGTATTTCAGCATCTGCAGGAATGTATGTGCTACAGAAAATATCACCACAGAAGAGATCTGCAGGAATAGTAGTGCATTTGGTGCAGGAAGCATCCCAGCATTAGCATCTGTAATCGAGCGGTAACCCGCTCAGTATGTTTTCCTGGTAAAACTCTTAAATAAATAAATGAATTAGCTGGGACAGTAGAGTTTGTGCTACTGAATGTGTCCCTGCAGATGAGATCTGCTGTGACAGTCATGCCTTTGCTGCAGGAAGTGTCCCAGCATCTGCAGCACAGTAGTCTCTGTACTACAGAAGGTGTCCCTGCAGATATGGATCTGCAGGGACAGTTATGCCTTTGGTGCAGGACATGTCCCAGAATCTATGGGAACAGTAGTGTTTGTGCTACAGAAGGTGTCCCAGCAGATGTGATCTGAGGGGACAGTAGTGCCTTTGGTGAAGGAAAGTTTCCCAGCGTCTGCTGTGACAGTAGTGCATTTGATGAAGGAAGTGTCCAAGCATCTAAGGTGACAAGAGTGTCTGCTACAGAAGGTGTTCCCGCAGATGCAGATCCTCAAGGACAGTAGTGCCTTTGCTGCAGGAGTGTTTTGAGCATCTCTGGGGACAGTAGTGTCTGTGCTACTGTAAGTGTCCCCAAAGATGAGATGTGCAGGAAGTGTCCCAGCATCAGATGGAACAGTAGTGTTTGTGCTACAGAATGGGTCCCTGCAGATGAGATCTGCTGGAACAGTAGTGCCCTTGGTGTTTGAGAAGTCTCCCAGTATCAGGAGGGACAGTAGCACATTTGGTGAAGGAAGTATCCCAGCATCTGAGGGGTCAGTAGTTTCTTTGCTACAGAAGGCATCCCCACTGATGAGATCTGTGGGGATAGTAGTACCTTTGATGGAGGAAGTGTCCTGGCGTCTATGCGGACAGAGGTGTTTGTGCAACAGATGTTGTCACCGCAGATGAGATCTTTGGGGGCAGTAGTACCTTTGGTGATGGGATGTGCCACAACATCTGTGGAGACAGTAGTGCAATTGGTGAAGCATGTGTCCCAGCATCTGAGGGGACAGTAGTGTCTATGCTGCATAAGGTGTTCCCACAAATGAGATCTGCAGGGACAGTAGTGCTGTTGGTGATGAGAAGTGTCCCTGCATCTGTGGGGATATAAGTGCAGTTGGTGAAGAAAGAGTTCCAGCATCTGCAGGGAGAGTATAGTCCATGCTACAGAAGGTATCCCTATAGATGCGAATCTGTTGGGACAGTTGTGCCTTTGCTGCAGAAAGTGTCCCAGCATCTGCAGCAATGGTAGTTTCTGTGCTATAGAAGGTGTTCCCTCTGATGAGATATGTGGGAGAGGTAGTATCTTTGGTGCAGCAAGTGTCACAACATCTTTGGGGACAGAAGTGTTACTGCTACAGAATGTGTCCCTGCTGATGAGATCTGCGGGACAGTAGTGCCTTTGGTGATGGAGGTGTGCAAGCATTTACAGGGACAGGTGTGCATTTGATGAAAGAAGCGTCCCGATATATTTCAAGGACAGTAGTGCCTTTTCTTCAGGAAGTATTCCAGCATCAATTGGGCAGCAGTGTCTCTGCTATAGAAGGTGTTCATTCAAATGTTGATCTGCAAGGACAGTAGTGCTTTTGCTGCAGGAAAGTAGCATCTGTGCTAGAGAAGGTTTCCCCGCAGATGCATATTTGCAGGGACAGTAGTGCTTTTGGTGCAAGATGTGTCCCAGCATCTGTGGGACAGTAGTGTCTAAGCTACAGAAAAGGTCCTATAGATGAGATCTGCAGGGACAGTAGTGCCTTTGCTACAGGAAGTGTTCCAGCATCTGTGGGGACAGTAGAGTCTGTGCTACAGAAGATGTACCTGCTGATGAGGATCTGTGTGGACATTAGTGGCTTTGCTGCAGTAAGTGTCTCAGCACCAGCAGGAATGGTAATGTTTGTGCTAGAGAATGTGCCCCCAGAGAAAGATCTGTAGGGAGAGCAGTGCTTTTGGTGATGGGAAGTGCCCCAGCACCTGCAGGAACAGTAGTGCATTTGCTACAGGAAGTGTCCAAGCATCTGCAGCAACATTAGTGTCTGTGCTACAGAAGGTGTCCCCACAGGTGAGATCTTTGAAGACAGTAGTACTTTTGGTGCAGGAAGTGTCCCAATGTCTGAGGGGATAGTAGTGTCTGTGCTGCAGAAGCTGAGAAGCTGAGAAGGATGAGATCTGTGGGGACAGTAGTTCTGTTGGTATTGGGAATTGTCCCTGATCTGATGGGACAGAAGTGCATTTGGTGAAGGAAGTGTCCCAGAATCTGTGAGGACAGTAGTGTTACTGCTACAGAAGTTGTCCTCGCAGATGAGATCTGTGGAATGGTAGAACCTTTGGTGCAGGAAGTGTCCCAGCATCTTTGGGGACAGTAGTGTCTGTGCTGCAGCAGGTGTTCCCACAGATGACATCTGAGGGGACAGTAGTGCGGTTGGTGATGGGAAGTGTCCCTACATCTGTGGGGACAGAAGTGCATTTGGTGAAGGAAGTGTCCCAGCATCTGCAGGGATTGTATTGTCTGTGCTACAGAAGGCATCCACACAGATGCAAATCTGTGGGGAAAGTTGTGCCTTTGCTGCAGGAAGTGTCCCAGCATCTACGGTGACAGTAGTTCATTTGGTGAAGGAAATGTCCCAACATTGGCAGGTGTAGTAGTGTCTGTGCTTCTTAAGGTGTTCCCACCGAGGAGGACCTGTGAGGACTGTAGTGTCTTTGGTGCAGGAAGTGTCCCAGCATCTGTGGGGACAGTGGTGTCTCTGCTGCAGAAGGTGAACCGGCAGATGCTGATCTGCTGGGTCAGTAATGCCTTTGCTGAAGGAAGCATTTCTGCATCTGTGGGGACAGTAGTTTCTGTGCTACAGAAAGTGTCCCAGCAGATGCCACCTGCTGGGAAAGTAGTGCTTCTGCAGAAGGAAGAGTGCCAGCATCTACAGAGACAGCAGTGAATTTAGTGAAGGAAGTGTGCAAGCATCTGCAGGGCCAGCATAATCTGTGCTACAGAAAGTGTCACTGAGGATGAGATCTGCCGGTACCATAGTGCCTTTGGTGCCTGACATGTCTGAGCATCTGTTGGAACAGGAGTGTTTATGATACAGAAGGTGTCCATTCAGATGCGGATCTACAAAAACAACAATGCCTTTGCTGCAGGAAAGTAGCATCTCTGGTACAGAAGGTGTCTCCTCAGATGCAGATTTGCAGGGACAGTAGTGCCTTTGGTGCAGGAAGTGTCCCAGAATCTGTGAGGATGGTAGTGTTTGTGCTACAGAAGGTGCCCCAGCAAATGAGATCTGTGGGGAAAGTAGTGCCTTTGTTGATGACAAGTTTCCCAGCATCTGCAGTGGAAGAAGTACATTTGGTGGAGGAAGTGTCCCAAGAATCTATGGTGACAGTAATTTCAGTGCTACAGATGGTGTCCCTGCAGATGCGCATCTGCGAGGACAGTACTGCCTTTGCTGAAGGAGGTTTTTCACCATGTGTGGGGACAGTAGTGTCTGTGCTCCTGCAATTGTTACTTTATCAAAAAAGTCCCTCTCAACCTCCAACTCTCTTGAAAAAACCACTCGATTTAGAGAAATTCTTTCTTTATACTTTTTTTTATAGTGTGGCTCTTTTTATTTTAAATAAGTAACGTTTCAGAATAATTAAATTCCTTCTTCAGACATTGAGCCTTTAAATCATTCCAAAGCATGAAGTGTAAAATCTTATTTGATAATAATAAATGGATAGGAGAGAGTTATAATAATCAGTTTCAAATAAATGTAAATAAAATATATTTTAACATCAAAAATGACTTGGAAAGTAATAAATTCAGATTTAAAGAAGGGGGAAGTAACCTTAACAAATAAATATTGTATCTTGGATCCTGCTATTTTGGTGGCATATTGGTAAAAGTTTTTATATTTATCTTCACTGCACAAAATATAACTTGTTGCAATTCTGTAATAAAAAAATAGAAGGTTCATATTTAATAATGTAGGAATATTTTTGCACCTCCAGGTTGTACTGTTTAATCAATTTATAGAAATTACCTTCAGATATGTAACCATGTGTCAAATGTTACTCAGCTTGTTGGTTTTTAAATGCTTTGTTAATCTGGTTGCCTCACCTGTAAAAACACAGTACAGGCCATTCGTACATATCTATTATCAGTTAAAATAATATAAAACACAAAAATGTATTCTTGTAAGGATACCTATACCTTCTTCACATCATGTCAGTTGTCATTATGTATTCGCATCAAGAAATTTATACTTAAATATGTACTCCAGGAGTACTACAGTTTCTCAAGATTTCAAAATATCCATCGCCATTTAGCAAGTCACCAGAGGTGTTTGTTACATTGTGCTTCTTCTTACTAGAAGTAAAAGGGGCCAGGCCAAAGATTGTCAGCAAGCTAAAAGCATGTTGATGTCACAATGTGACATCATCCTGGGTGACCCGGTTCAAAAGGAAACCACTTATGTTAAGAAAAACAAATAGTGGTCCCACTTCAGATTTAACACCACTTATCTACTGCTTTCAAATAGGGATGGTGAAGCAGATTTGAATATAAAAACATGAAAGCATTAGATAAAATAATTATACAAACAGGATGAATATGTATATGGGGAAGAGAGAAGGGGGAAAATGGGATAAGGGAGAAGGGATGGAGGACAGGAAAGGGATAAACCAGATCAAGGACTGCAAAATCACAGCAGATTTATATTTAAAGTAGTACTATAGTGTAAATACTGGAACTAAATAACTCAATTATATTTCTTAGAGTAAAGGTAAAAATGAAAATGTATTAGTTCATTTTTACGTTGTTTTGTCAATTAAAAGTGGTCCAAATAAGGTTTTCATTAAGTCCATGTTTCTTTTTGTGAGTCTTTAATGTGAAAATCTTCCAAGCTTCTCTTTTCAAGAGTATAGATTCTCGATTGCCTCTTCTCTTTAGCGGGTGCACTAATTCAAGTCCAAAATATTTCAATGGTGCAATTTGATGATTATGTTCCAGGAAATGTCTTGCAAGAGGTGATCTCAAGTCCCCATGTCTAATACAGCTCTTATGTTCACCAATTCATTGTTTGAGAGGTCTTGTGGTTTTTCCAGTGTAATATAAAGAACATGGACAAACAATACAGTACACCACAAGGTCAAAATTGCATGTGATGAAACTTCTTGTGTCATGTTGCTTATCTGTAGAAGTATTTTTAATATTTTGATCTTAATTCCATTATTATAATGAACACAATTCCTGTATGTGAAAAATCCTTTCAAATCATGTTTTAACCATGTATAAATAGGTTGTTCTATTTTCTAATGTTGAGTTCTTACGAGTTTATTTTTCAGTGTTGTTGTTTTGTTAGCTGCTACTATCAGTTTGTGAGAAAAAATGTGAGTTCCAGTTTCAGTGTCTTGTAGAATATTCCAGTATTTATTGATAATATTTTTGATTCTACCAAAGTATTTGGAAAATTGTGTAGACATGACAATTGTGTCTGTTGTTGTTGTGACCATATCTTTGTCTTGTAATAAATCTTCTCTTAGTTTCAAATCACATTTAGTTTTTGCCTTAGTAAGTGATTCAGTGGTGTATCCTCATTCTTTAAATCTCTGTCAGTTCTGTAATGTTTGTTTCATATCTGTTATTGGTACCACTGTTTCTTTTGGTGTGTAGCATCTGACCATATGGAATACTTTCTTTTAAATTTTGTGAATGGAAACTTTTAGCACGTAGTAAAATATTTATAGCTATGTCTTTTCGATATAAATCTGTAATAATTTTTCCATCTTCTTTGAAAAGCATAAGGTCCAAAAATGTTACTTTTTGTTTGTCATCAATAAGTGTAAATAATAGATTTGGAGTTGTTTCTTCAAGATATTTCTGAAATTGTTTCAATTCAAGTTCATTTCATCTCCAAATATTCCAAATATCATAAATAAAATGTTTATAAAGTAAAAGATTGGTGCAATAGTTGTTCATTTCTGACTTTATATATTTTTCTTCAAATAGTGCCATATACAAATTTGCAAAGCTTGGTGCTAGTGTCACCCCCATTGCTGTTAATGTTTTTGGAAGAAAATACTTATTTTCCAATGCAAAATAGTTGTTTTTAAGGACTATTTCTGTTAACTTCAAAATAAATTCAGTATGTGGTGTCTTCGTATATTTATTTTCCAAAAAATATTTCAAGGCTTCAATTCCTCCATCTTGTGGAATACAAGTGTACAGACTTTTCACATCCAGTGTTACAAGAAGAGTATCCTCCAAATCAATCTTTTCTTGGTTCAAAGTATCCAGTATGTGTAAACAATGTTTTGTATCTTTAAGAAACGACCACATTTCTGGTATCAATATTTTCAACAGTAATCAAAATAGATTGAAAGTAACTCTGTAATAGATCCCATTGTGGAAATTATAGGTCTTCCAGGAGGTTTTTTTGGATCCTTATGTATTTTACGTAGACAATAAAATAATGGTATTGTGGGATATTTTGTAATTAGTGCTTCCTGTAACCATGTTTCTATAATGCCTCTATCTGTAGCTTCTTGTAAAATATCTTTAATTTTCTGTTCTAGTAAATTAAATGGGATTCTAGGAACTTCCTCATATGTAGATGTATAACTTAGTTGTAGTAAACATTCTTCCTGATAATCTTTTAAATTCAGAATAACAATAGCCCCTCCTTTATCAGCCAGCTTTATTATTTTATTTGAGTCTCTTGCCAGATATTCTAAGGCAGCATTTTCTTCTTTATTTAGGTTATACTTTGGGATTTTCTTTTCATTTTCTTTCATTAGTTTTTCAATTTCATTGTTCACTTTTTCGATATATGTGGTGGTGTAAAACTTATTGGGTCAAACTCCGATTTACATCCTAAATCATTTTTCAGAAAATATATTTTTTCGTGGTCTTCTTTATTAGATGTATCTTTATCTTTTGAACCAAAAAAGGTTTTTAAATTAATTTTCCTAAAGAATTTTTCAAGATCAAATTTTAGTTCAAATGGGTTTAGCTTTTGAGTAATACTGAATGATAAAGCTTTATTAAGAACCTGAAGTTCATTAGTAGTGAGTTTTCAGTCAGATAAGTTGTATACAACAGAATTTAGTTGATGCTGGATCTCGTACTGTGTATTTTTTCTCTTCCTTGATCTTTTTCCTTTCCTCCTTCTCTTCCCCTGTCCCCTCCGACTCCCATCCTTTCTCCACCTCCTGTATCATTCTCTTTGGGTCTTAGATTTGAAGGACCAGGCATGTCTATATCCTTCTGAAAACCTCCTCTGTAAGATTATTTTTGCCAAAGTTCAAATCTAGATTCATCATAGGAATCTCTTTCATTATAAGACCACTGTTTCTACAAGGTGCAAAGCTGTTCCGTCTAGGTTTATAGTAATAATTATTTCTTCTATATTGTCCATAGTATGGTCTTCTGGTTCTATGTCCTCTGTTATACCTCGTTTCTGGTGTATCTGAATCAGATGTAGCTGAGGATGTCACTGTATTTTCCAATTCACATATATTAGTTTGGTATTCAGATTTTTTCCAGGAATATATTTTGCCATTTTTGTAATCTTCAATGTCCCTTTTAAATTTCTTTAACTTGATAGATTTAATATTACTATCATATTCCTGAAAAGATTTTTCAGTTTGTTCTAATTTTTGCTTGAGTCACTTCTATTGTTTCTTTTATTGTTTTTTCTAAAGCTGGTATTTCTTCCAAAACTTTAAATTGTTGACTAGTTAATGTGTCAATCAGTAAAAGCATGAAGTCAAATGAGCATTTGGTTCGAATACCATCCCATTTTTGTTGGAAACCCTCAGGGGAGAAACCGAAGTGTGATTCAGCTAGGACTCTGAGTCCTCTTGGAATCCTTTTTTGTTTCATATATTCTAACACAGTTAATATGTGCCAGTCTAATCAGACTTTTCATTCTTTCATATTTTCCAATCTTTTTATAGAAACTTTAGGTAGTTCTTGTTGTTCCACATTTTCTATCCATCTTCTGCTTTTCACCAAACCAATCATCCTATCAGCCTCATCATGATTTATACTTATGGATATGGATCTGATTTCAGTGGATTTACCAATTTCTGAAAATGTAGCCATATCTTTAGTTTTTAAATGTTACCTTAGGGTGACACACAATACCAATTCCGGTTTGGTACATCAAAACAACCACCACCTAATGTCTCCCATGGTTCCCTTTCATGTAGATTTGGTGGGATTTAAACCTACAGACTTTGAGTCAGGTAATATTGATATTGAGGGAGTAGGCAATCGGAAAATGAATTACTTTATCAAAAAAGCCCCACTCAATCTCCAACTCTTTTGAAAAAAAACACTAGATTTAGAGAAATTCTTTCTTATCTTTTTTAGAGTGTGGCTCTTTTTATTTTAAATAAGTATCATTTCAGAATAATTAAATTCCTTCTTCAGACATTGAGCCTTTAAATAATTCCAAAGCATGAAGTGTAGAATCTTATTCTATAATAATAAATGGATAGGAGAGAGTTATACAATCAGTTTCAAATAAATGTAAATAAAGTATATTTTAGCATCAAAAATGACTTAGAAAGTAATAAATTCAGTTTTAAAGAAGGGGTAACTAACCTTAACAAATAAATATTGTATCATGGATCCTGCTACTTTAGTGGCATATTGGTAAACGTTTTTAGATTTATCTTCACTGCACAAAATATAATTTGTTGTGATTCTGTAATAAAAAATAGAGGGTTCATATCTAATAATGTAGGAATCTTTTTGCAACTCCAGGTTGTAGTGTTTAATTAATTTATAGAAATTACCTTCGGCTATGTAACCATGTGTCAAATATTACACAACTTGTTGGTTTTCAAATACTCTGTTAATCTAGTTGCCTCACCTGTTAAAACACAGTACACGTCATTCGTATATATCTATTATCAGTCAAAATAATATAAAACACAAAAATGTATTCTTGTAAGGATAACTATACCTTCTTCATATCGTGTCAGTTGTCATCATGTATTCGCATCAAGAAATTTATATTTAAATATGTGCTCCAAGAGCACTACGGCTTCTCAAGATTTCAAAATACCCACCACCATTTAGCAGGATGCCAGAAGTGCTTGTTACATTGAGCTTCTTCTTACTAGAGGTTAAAGGGGCCGGGCCAAGGGGTGTCACCACACTAAAAGCGTGTTGATGTCACAATGTGACATCACCCTGGGTGGCTCGGTTCAAAAGAAAACCACTTATGTTAAGAAAAACAAATAAGTGGTGTTAAATCTGAAGGGGAACCACTATCTATTGCATTCAAATATGGCCGGTGAAGCAGATTTGGATATAAAAACATGAAAGCATTAGATAAAATAATTTTTCAAACAGAATGAATACGTATATGGTGGGAGAGAGAAGGGGGAAATGGGATAAGGGAGAAGAGATGGAGGACAGGAAAGGGACAAACCAGATCAAGGACTGCAATATCATAGCAGATTTATATTTAAAGTAGTAGTATAGTGTAAATACTGGAACTAAATAACTCAATTGTATTTCTTAGACTAAATATAAAAATGAAAATGTATTATTTTATTTTCAAGTTATTTTTTCAATTAATAGTGGTCCAAATAAGGTTTTCATTAAGTCCATATTTCTTTTTGTGAGTCTTTAATGTGAAAATCCACCAAGCTTCTCTTTTCAAGAGTATTGATTCTCGATTGCCTCCTCTCTTTAGTGGGTGTACTAATTCAAGTCCAAAATATTTCAATGATGCAATTTGATGATTATGTTCCAGGAAATGTCTTGCAAGAGGTGATATCACGTCCCCACGTCTAATACAGCTCTTATGTTCACTAATTCATTGTTTGAGAGGTCTTGTGTTTTTTTTTTCCAATGTAATATAAAGAACATGGACAAACAATACAGTACATCACGTGGTCAGAATTACATGTGATGAAACTTCTTATGTCATTTTGCTTATCTGTAGAAGTGTTTTTAATATATTTGGTCTTAATTCCATTATTACAATGGACACAATTCCCACATGTGAAAAATCCTTTGAAATCATGTTTTAACATTGTATAAACAGGTTGTTCTGGTTTCCAATGTTGAGTTCTTACTAGTTTATTTTTCAGTGTTATTGTTTTCTTAGCTGTTACTATAGGTTTTTGAGAACAATGTGAGTTCCAGTTTCAGTGGCTTGTAGAATATTCCAATATTTATTGATAATATTTTTGATCCTACCAAAGTATTTAGAAAATTGTGTAGACATAACAATTATGTATGTTGTTGTTGTGACCATATCTTTGCCTTTTAATAAATCTTCTCTTAGTTTCAAATCACATTTAGTTTTTGCCTTAGTAAGTGATTCAGTGGTGTATCCTCGTTATTTAAATCTCTCTGTCAGTTCTTCTTTTATCGTCTACCTAAAATATATAAGGATCCAAAAAAAAATCCTGGAAGACCTATAATTTCTGGAATTCGATCTATTACAGAGTCACTTTCGATCTATGTTGATTATTGTTGTAAAATATTGATACCAGAAATGTGGTCATTTCTTCAAGATACAAAATATTTTTTACAAATACTAGATACTTTGAACCAAGGAAAGATTGATTTGGAGGATACTCTTCTTGTAACAATGGACGTGAAAAGTCTCTACACTTGAATACCACATGATGGAGAAATGGAAGCCTTGAAATATTTTTGGGAAAAGAAATATACGAAGACACCACATACTGAATTTATTTTAGAGCTAACATAAATAGTTTTTAAAAGATAACTATTTTGCATTGGAAAAAAAGGTTTTTCTTTAAAAACAGGAACAGCAATGGGGTGACACTAGCACCAAGCTATGCAAATTTGTATGTGGCTCTATTTGAAGAAAACTATATACAGTCAGAAATGAACAATTATCGTACCAATTGTTTACTTTATAAACATTTTATTAAGGATATTTGGATTATTTGGAGAGGAAATTAACTTGAATTGAAACAATTTCATAAATATCTTGAATAAATAACTCCAAATCTGTCATTTACACTTATTCACGACAAACAAAAGTATCATTTTTGGACCTTATGCTTATTAAAGAAGATGGAAAACTTATTACAGATTTATATAGAAAAGACATAGCTAGAAATACATTACTAAATGCTAAAAGTTTCCATCCACGAAAATTTAAAAGAAAGTATTCCATATGATCAGATGCTACACACCTAAAGAAATAGTGGGACCAATAACAGATGTGAAACAAACATTACAGAACTTACAGAGAGATTTAAAGAATGAAGATGCACCACTGAATCATTTACTAAGGCAAAAATTAAATGTGATTTGAAACTAAGAGAAGATTTAGTACAAGACAAAGATATGGTCACGAAAGCAACAGACACAATTGTCATGTCTACACAATTTTCCGAATACTTTGGTAGCATCAAAAATATTATCAGTAAATATTGGAATATTCTACAAGCCACTGAACTGGAACTCACATTTTTTTTCTCAAAAACTGAAAGTAACAGCTAAGAAAACAACAACACTGAAAAATAAACTAGTAAGAACTCAACATTGGAAACCAGAACAACCTTTTTATACATGGTTAAAACATGATTTGAAAGGATTTTTCACACGTGGGAATTGTGTCCATTGTAATAATGGAATTAAGACCAAATATATTAAAAACACTTCTCCAGATAAGCAACATGACATAAGAAGTTTCATCACATGTAATTCTGACCACGTGATGTAATGTATTGTTTGTACATATTCTTTTATATTACACTGGAAAAACCACAAGACCTCTTAAACAAGAAATTAGTGATCATAAGACCTGTATTAGACATGGGGACTTGAGATCACCTCTTGCAAGACATTTCCTGGAATATAATCATCAAATTGCATCACTGAAATATTTTGGATTTGAATTAGTACACCTTCTAAAGAGAGGAGGTAATCGAGAATCTATACTCTTGAAAAGAGAAGCTTGGTGGATTTTCACATTAAAGACTCACAAAAAGAAATATGGACCTAGTGAAAACCTTATTTGGACCACCACTAATTTAAAAAACAACTTGAAAATTAACTAATACATTTTCATTTTTATATTTACTCTAAGAAATATAACTGAGTTATTTAGTTCCAGTATTTACACAATAGTACTACTTTAAATATAAATCTGCTGTGATTTTGCAGTCCTTGATCTGATTTGTCCCTTTCCTGTCCTCCATCTCTTCTCCCTTATCCCATTCCAACTTTTTCTCTCCCCCATATATGTATTCATTCTGTTTGTAAAATTATTTAATGCTTTAATGTTTTTATATCCAAATCTGCTTCACCAGCCCTATTTGAAAGCAATAGATAAGTGGTGTTAAATCTGAAGGGGAACCACTATTTATTTTTCTTAACATAAGTGGTTTTCTTTTGAACCAGGCTGCCCAGGGTGATGTCACAGTGTGGCATCAACACACTTTTAGTGTGCTGACACCCTTTGGCCCGGCCCCTTTTACTTCTAGTAAGAAGAGGCTCAATGTAACAAACACCTCTGGTGTCCTGCTAAATGACGGTTGGTATTTTGAAATTTTGAGAAGCCGTAGTGCTCTTTGAGTATATATTTAAATATAAATTTCTTGATGGAAATACATAATGACAACTGACATGATATGAAGAAGGTATAGTTATCCTTACAAGAATACATGTTTGTGTTTTATATTATTTTGACTGATAATAGATATATATGAATGGCCTGTACTGTGTTTTTACAGATGAGGCAACCAGATTAATGGAGCATTGAAAAACCAACAAGTTGTGTAATATTTGACACATGGTTACATATCCCAAGGTAATTTCTATAAATTTATTAAACACTACAACCTGGAGTTGCAAAAAGATTCTTAAATTATTAGATATGAACCTTCTATTTTTTATTACAGAATCGCAATAAGTTGTATTTTGTGCAGTGAAGATAAATATAAAAACTTTTACCAATATGCTGTCAAAATAGCAGGATCCAAGACACAATATTTATTTTTTAAGGTTAGTTCCCCCTTCTTTAAATCTGAATTTATTACTTTCTAAGT
Organism: Neoceratodus forsteri; assembly: GCA_016271365.2. NCBI lineage: Eukaryota > Metazoa > Chordata > Ceratodontiformes > Ceratodontidae > Neoceratodus > Neoceratodus forsteri. The sequence goes on from CM028133.1 coordinate 72,124,458, forward strand.
CATTTTTGATGTTAAAATATACTTTGTTTACATTTATTTGAAACTGATTATTATAACTCTCTCCTATCCAAGTATTATTATAGAATAAGATTCTACACTTCATGTTTTGGAATAATTTAAAGGCTCAATGTCTGAAGAAGGAATTTAATTATTCTGAAACGTTACTTATTTAAGATTAAAAGAGCCACACTATAAAAAAGTACAAGAAATAATTTCTCTAACTTGAGTGTTTTTTTTCAAGAGAGTTGGCGGTTGAGTGGGACTTTTTTGATAAAGTAATTCATTTTCCGATTGCCTACTCCCCGATATCAATATTACCTGATTAAAATTCTGTAGGTTTAAATCAGACCAAAATTACTTGAAAGGGAACTGTGGGAGACACTAGGTGGTGGTTGTTTTGATGTACCAAAATGGAATTGGTTTTATGTGTCACCCTAAAGTAACATCTAAAAACTAAAGATATAGCTACGTTTTCAGAAACTGGTAAATCCACTGAAATCAGATCCACATCCATAAGTATATATATTAAGATGAGACTGATAGGATTATGGGTTTGGTGAAAAGTAGAAGATAGATAGAAAATGTGGAACAAGAAGAAATACCTAAAGCTTCTATAAGAAAATTGGAAAATGTGAAATAATGAAAAGTCTGATTAGACTGGCACACAGTAACTCTGTTAGAATATATGACACAAAAAAGGATTCTGAGAGGACTCGGAGTCCTAGTTGAATCACGCTTGGGTTTCTCCCCTGATGGTTTCTAACAAAAATGGGATGGCATTCAAACCAAATGCTCATTTGACTACATGATTTTACTGATTGAAACATTAACTTGTCAACAATCTACAGTTTTGGAAGAAATACAAGCCTTAGAAAAAACAATAAGAGAAACAATAGAAGTGACTCAAGTAAAAATGTTATTAGAACAAATTGAAACATCTTTACATGAATATAATAGTTATGTTAAATATATCAAGTTAAAGAAATTTAAAAGGGATCTTGAAGATTACAAAAAGGGCAAAATATATTCTTGGAAAAAATCTGAATACCAAACTAATATACAGGTATATGAATTGAAAAATACAGGGACATCCTCAGCTACATCTGATTGAGACACATCAGAAACAAGGTATAATAGAGGAAAAAGAACCAGAAGACCATACTATGGATGATATAGAAGAAATAATTATTACTATAGACCTAGTCGTAACCGCTTTACTACTCATAGGGAACAGTGGTCTTATAATGAAAGAGATTCCTATGATGAATCTAGATTTGAACCTTGGCAAAAATAATCTTACAGAGGGGGTTTTCAGAGGGATCTAAACATGCCTGATCCTTCAAATCTAAGACCTAAAGAGAAAGATACAAGACATGGAGAAAGGATGGGAGACGGAGGTTATGGGGGGAGAGAAGGAGGAAGAGAAAAAGAGCAAGGAGGAGAAAAAATACACACTATCAATCAATCAATCAAGTCTTTATTTAACCAGGCATTCATCGTTGAGCAGAAGCTCATTTGCAAGATGGACCTGGGTGGAGCATGAACAATTGTATATACAGGTCAACACAGGTATTTACAAGGCAATACAGATAATACTCTTTACAGAGAGGAAGAAAAAGAAGTTCATATGTACATAGAATTATACAGATATTGTACAGATTACACGGTATTTACATACATAGAAGTGTCTATAGGAAGATAAAGCAGGTTATCTAAGGTTGCAGGAGGAAGTAACGGTAAAAAAATAAAAATAAAAATATACACCAGGTAGAGGTGAAGGTAGGGGGGAAAAGAGGGAGGGAAGTAGGGGGGGAGAGGCTAGGAGGGCACGGTGCACAGAAAGGAGTTGGTAAAGCTATGACTATGACATCCAGAATGAACTAAATTCAGTTGTATACAACTTATCTGACTGAAATCTCACTACTACTGAACTTCAAGTTCTTAATAAAGGTTTATCATTCAGTATAACTCAAAAGTTAAATCCATTCGAACTGAAATTAGATCTTGAAAAATTCTTTAGGAAAATTTGTTTAAAAAACCTTTTTTACTAACATACTAAAATGCCAGCAGAATAGGCCTAATGGTCTTTCGTGTCTGCTCGTTTGGTCAGCCCCCACCCTGGGTGCTGACCTTGCTGTCCCCCTCGCCTTCTCTGGCTTCTCCCTTCCCAGTTCTGGATATTCTTGCTGCATTGGATTTTGCTTCCTGAACCCTTCCCCTGTACCTGTCCCAACCCCTCTTGAACCCCTCCACTGTCTCTGCCTCCACCAGCCCCCTAGGTAGTGCATTCCATGGCTCCACCACCCTCTCAGTGAAGTAGCACCTCCTCCTTTCTCCCATGAATCTTCCCCCCTCCAGCTTCCACCCATGCCCTCTAGTGGCCCCTTCCTCCTTCCTTCGAAGCACCCTGACTGTTCCTCCCCTATTTACCCTCTTCATGTACCTGAAGACCTCTATCATGTCCCCCCGGTCCCTTCTCTCTTCCAATGTGTACATATTTAGCTCTTGAGCCTCTCCCCATAGGTCCTGTCCCCAAGCCCCAAATCATTTTGGTTGCCCTCCTCTGGACCCTCTCCAGGAGTTAATGTCCCTCTTTAAGTGTGGCCTTCAAAACTGCACACAGTACTCCAGAGTGCGCCTCACCAAGCAGTTATACAGAGGAGTATCACTTCCTTCTTCTGAGGTGATCCCCTAGTGATGCATCCAGCATCCTGTTGGCCTTGGCTGCTGCCCTCCTACAAGTCTTAGAGTTGTTCATCTTGACATCCACCACCACCCTAGGTCCCTCTCAGCCATTGAGACTTGTAGTATTTCCCCGGTGTACACTTGGCCTGGGTTTCTGGCCCCCAGGTGGAGTACCTTGCATTTCCCTGCATTGAACCTCAGCTTCCACTTTCTAGACCATCTTTCCAGAGCCTCCAGGTCCCCTGCAGGGCCACCTCCCTCCTCCCCATCCACCACCGCCCCAGTTTAGTCATCTGCAAGAGACTCATCTCCCTCCTGATTCCTGTCCTTATGTCAGATATGTAGGCATTGAACAGAGGGCCCAGGACTGATCCCTGTGGGACCCCACTAATGACCCTCCTTGGGGATGAGACTATCCCACCAACTCGACCCTCTGGGTCCGGTCCTGGAGCCAATTGCCTATCCATCTGATCATCTGGTTTCCACCCCATTTCTCTAAGCTTATCCAACAGGCCCACATGAGGAACAGAGTCAAATGCCTTGCTGAAGTCTAGAAAGGGACATCCACTGGTCTACCCAGGTCCAAGGCACTTGTCACCCAGTCATAGAACTCCACCAGGTTTGTCTGACATGATTTCCCTGGGATGAATCCATGCTGTCTATCGTCCAGGCACCCTGACTTATCCAGGTCCCCCAGCCTCTCCTTGACAATGCCCTCCATCACCTTGCCCACCACCGATGTCAGGCTGACAGGCCTGTAGTTCTCTACCAGCTCCCTTGATCCCCCCTTGTGGATAGGCACTACATGCCCACCTTCCAGTCTTGGGGCACCCACCCTGTCCTCAGAGATGGTGAAAAGCTCTGCCAGGGTTTCGCCAGGACATCTGCAAGTTTCTTTAGCACTCTAGGATGTAATTTATCCGGCCCGATGCTTTCTCCGTCTTAAAGGGAGCTGAAGCTTCCTCACTCTCTCTGCTGTGATTTCCACTTCTGGTACCTCTTCTCCTGTAGCCCTCCCCACCTGCCAGTGATGCCCCTCTCCCCAGACCTGCCAATCGGTGGGGTCTCCCCCCTCCTCATTATCTCTGTCTCCTCCCATGTATGATGCAGCATCCCCATTTTCCCTGGTTTTTGGTTCAAAAGATAATGTTACATCTAATAAAGAAGACCAAGAAAAAAGATATTTTCTGAAAAATGCTTTAGGATGTAAATCGAAGTTTGACCGAATAAGTTTTACACCACCACATATATCAACATACATATCGAAATAGTCAACAATGAAATTGAAAACTAATGAAAGAAAATGAAAAGAAAATCCCAAAATATAATCTAAATAAAGAAGAAAATGCTGCCTTAGAAAATTTGGCAAGAGACTCAAATATAATAATAAAGCCAGTTGATAAAGGAGGGGCTATTGTTATTCAGAATTTAAAAGATTATCAGGAAGAATGTATACTGCAATTAAATGATACATCTACATATGAGGAAGTTCCTAGAATCCCATTTAATTTACTACAACAGCAAATTAAAGATATTTTGCAAGAAGCTACAGATAGAGGCATTATAGAAACATGGTCACAGGAAGCACTAATTACAAAATATCCCACAATACCCTTGTTTTATTGTCTTCCTAAAATACATAAGGATCCAAAAAAAACCTCCTGGAAGACCTATAATTTCCAGAATTGGATGTATTACAGAGTCACTTTCCATCTATGTTGATTACTGTTGCAAAATATTGATACCAGAAATGTGGTCGTTTCTTAAAGATACAAAACATTGTTTACAAATACTGGATAATTTGAACAAAGAAAAGATTGATCTGGAGGATACTCTTCTTGTAACAATGGACGTGAAAAGTCTCTACACTTGTATACCACATGATGGAGGAATTGAAGCCTTGAAATATTTTTTGGAAAAGAAATATACGAAGACACCACATACTGAATTTATTTTGAAGTTAACAGAAATAGTTCTTAAAAATAACTATTTTGCTTTGGAAAATACATTTTTTCTTCAAAAAACAGGAACAGCAATGGGGGCGACACTGGCACCAACCTATGCAAATTTGTATATGTCTCTATTTGAAGAAAAATATATACAGTCAGAAATGAAGTATTATCGCACCAATCTTTTACTTTATAAACATTTTATTGATGATATTTTGATTATTTGGAGAGGAAATTAACTTGAATTGAAACAATTTCATAAATATCTTGAAGAAATAACTCCAAATCTATCATTTACACTTATTTATGACAAACAAAAAGTAGCATTTTTGGACCTTATGCTTATTAAAGAAGATGGAAAACTTATTACAGATTTATATAGAAAAGACATAGCTAGAAATAGATACTACGGGCCAGATATTCAAAAGGGTTGTTCCATGCGCAACAGGGTTGTGCATGCTCAAGTCCTACATTGCGCCATTCTGCGATATTCAGCAGGAAGCAGTTGCACCACTGAAAACAGGCTGAGCAACAGCGCAATGCAAATGAATGCATGCTCAACAGGAGGGGGAGGAACCATGCATAAACTGCACAGCCCGATATTCAGCTGGGCTGTGCAGAGTTGTGCAGGCGAACCCCAACCTGAGCCTGCAGGACCTGAGCCAAAAAAAAAGGCGGTCGAGGGCCACCTCTAGGTGAGCTGCTGTATTGCAGGGTGCAACAACAGCAGCTGCCACCTGTGGCTGACCCCAACTCAGTCCCTATGCCCCCAGCCCGATCGTGGGCATAGTGTACTCCCCCCACCAGCCCGATCGCGGGCATCAATGTAACCCCCTCCCGTTCACATCCCTGGTGGTCAGTGGACCAAAATGCCCGATCGCGGGAAGAATGTTAATTGAACCCCCCAAACATGTCCCTAGTGCCTGATCGTGGGCAGAAAGTAAATTGAAATCCCCGAACATCTCCTGGTGGTCCAGTGGACGTAATGCCCAATCATGGGCAGAATGTAAATAACCTCCCGAACATGTCCCTAGTGCCCGATCTCGGGCAGTAAGTAAAATGCCCCACCGAACATCTCCCTGGTGGTCCAGTGGACCGTAATGCCTGATCGCGGGCAGAATGTAAATTGACACCCCCAAACATCTCCCTGGTGGCTAGTGTCCCCCACCCACCGACCCATGAAGCCCCACCACCGCTCCCCCGGCAGCCAGCGTGCAGCAGCATCCCACCCACCTGCCACCACCTCGCCACCGCCGACTGACTGCCGGTGGGCTGCATTCGGTGCAGCAAGACATGGGCATGCAGTTTATACCAAGATGACAGTCCAGATTTGTGAATGAATCATTCACAAATCTGGACTGTCATGTATGGTGGCGGGCTGCACGCCCATTGGCTCTTGCTCTGCACCAATGGGCGGCAGCCCTACCGGCAGTCAGTCGGGCGGCGCGGGCGGCAGGCGGTGGATGCTGCCGCCCGCCGCGCCAGGGGAGCTGGGTGGGGGCTGTGGGTGGGTGGGGTGGGGGGACACTAGCCACCAGGGAGATGTTTGGGGGTGTCAATTTACATTCTGCCCACGATCGGGCATTACGGGTCCACTGGACCACCAGGGAGATGTTCAGTGGGGGGCACTTTACTTACTGCCCACGATCGGGCACTAGGGACATGTTTGGGGGGGTTCTTTTTACATTCTGCCCGCGATCAGGCATTACGGTCCACTGGACCACCAGGGAGATGTTCGGGGTGGGGGGGCACTTTACTTACTGCCCGCGATCGGGAACTAGGGACATGTTCGGGGTTCAATTTACTTTCTGCCCGCGATCGAGCATTTCAGTCCACTGGACCACCAGGGAGATGTATGGGAGGAGGTGGGGGAGCCACATTGCTGCCCACAATCAGGCTGCAGGGTGCATGGGTCCCCGACGGCTGCTGCCTGGCAGGGCGCCAGGCGCAAGTCCTCGGGGATCGGCGCACCTACATGCTAATGGCATGCAAATGGGGCCATAATCAGATGCAAGTGGCCCCCCCTGCGCCTTGCATGAAGTATGGCCCCATTTGCATGTCACCTTTGAATATCGTGATTTTGGCGATGGTGCAGTGGTACTTGGCCACCCGCCAGTTGAATGCTCACTCTGACAACTTGCAGTGGCACAAGTTTCACTGCGCCATGCACAGTGGCTGTGGCTGGGGGGTGATATTCAAAGGAGTTGCTCAATAGCGCAACTCCTTTGAATATTTCCCAGGCCACACCCCTGCACAACTATTTTGCACAGTGCAAGGGCTTGCGCCTCAGAATGGCACAGTTTGAATATCCAGCCCTACATGTTAAAGTTTCCATCCATGAAATTTAAAAGAAAGTATTCCATATGGTCAGATGCTACGCACCAAAAGAAATAGTAGGACCAATAACAGATGTGAAACAAACATTACAGAACTGATAGAGAGATTTAAAGAACAAGGATACACAACTGAATCACTTACTAAGGCAAAAACTAAATGTGATTTGAAACTAAGAGAAGATTTAGTACAAGACAAAGATATGGTCACAACAACAACAGACACAATTGTCATGTCTACACAATTTTCCGAATACTTTGGTAGGATTGAAAATATTATCAATAAATACTGGAATATTCTACAGGCCACTGAAACTGGAACTCACATTTTTTCCCAAAACTGATAGTAACAGCTAAGAAAACAACAACACTGAAAAATAAACTCGTAAGAACTCAACATTGGAAACCAGAACAACCTATTTATACATGGTTAAAACATGATTTAAAAGGATTTTTCACATGCGGGAATTGTGTCCATTGTAAAATGGAATTAAGACCAAATATATTAAAAACACTTCTACAGATAAGCAAAATGACATAAGAAGTTTCATCACATGTAATTCTGACCACGTGGTGTACTGTATTGTTTGTCCATGTTCTTTATATTACATTGGAAAACCAACAGGACCTCTCAAACAATGAATTGGTGAACATAAGAGCTGTACTAGACATGGGGACTTGAGATCACCTCTTGCAAGACATTTCCTGGAACATAATCATCAAATTGCATCATTGAAATATTTTGGACTTGAATTAGTACACCTGCTAAAGAGAGGAGGTAATCGAGAATCTATACTCTTGAAAAGAGAAGCTTGGTGGATTTTCACATTAAAGACTCACAAAAAGAAATATGGACTTAATAAAATCCTTATTTTGGACCACCTTTAATTGAAAAAACAACTTGAAAATGAACTAATATTTTCATTTTTACATTTATTCTAAAAAATATAATTATTTAGTTCAAGTATTTACATTATAGTACTACTTTAAATATAAATCTGCTGTGATTTTGCGGTCCTTGATCTGGTTTATCTCTTTCCTGTCCTCCATCTCTTCTCCCTTATCCCATTTTGCCCCCTTTTCTCTCCCCCATATACATATTCATACTGTTTGTAAAAGTATTTTATCTAATGCTTTCATGTTTTTATATCCAAATCTGCTTCACCAGCCCTATTTGAAAGCAATAGCTAAGTGTTGTTAAATTGGAAGGGGGACCACTATTTGTATTTCTTAACATAAGTGGTTTTCTTTTGAACCAGGACACCCAGGGTGATGTCACAGTGTGACATCAACACACTTTTAGTGTGCTGACACACTTTGGCCTGGCCCCTTTTACTTCTAGTAAGAAGAAGCTCAATGTAACAAACACCTCTGGCGTCCTGCTAAATGGCGGCGGTATTTTGAAATTTTGAGAAGCCGTAGTGCTCTTGGAGTATATATTAAAATATAAATTTCTTTGATGCAAATACATAATGACAACTGACACGATGTGGAGAAGGTATAGTTATCCTTACAAGAATACATTTTTGTGTTTTATATTATTTTGACTGATAATAGATATATACAAATGGCCTGTACTGTGTTTTTACAGGTGAGGCAACCAGATTAACGGAGCATTTAAAAAACAACAAATTGTGTAATATTTGGCACATGGTTACATATCCAAAGGCAATTTCGATAAATTGATTAAACACTACAACCTGGAGTTGCAGAAAGATTCCTACTTTATTAGATATATCTATTACAGAATCGCAACAAGTTATATTTTGTGCAGTGAAGATAAATACAAAAACTTTTACCAATATGCTGCCAAAATAGTAGGATCCAAGATACAATATTTATTTTTGTTAAGGTTAGTTCCCTCTTCCTTAAATCTGAATTTATTACTTTCTAAGTCATTTTTGATGTTAAAATATACTTTGTTTATATTTATTTGAAACTGATTATTATAACTCTCTCCTATCCATTTATTATTATAGAAGAAGATTCTACACTTCATGCTTTGGAATGATTTAAAGGCTCAATGTCTGAAGAAGGAATTTAATTATTCTGAAATGTTACTTATTTAAAATAAAGAGAGCCACACTATAAAAAAGTATAAGAAAGAATTTCTCTAAATCAAGTGTTTTTTTTTTCAAGAGGGTTGGAGGTTGAGTGTGACTTTTTAAATAAAGTAATTCATTTTCTGATTGCCTACTCCCCTGATATCAATATTACCTGATTTGAAGTCTGTGGGTTTAAATCCCACCAAAGCTACATGAAAGGGAACCGTGGGAGACACTAGGTGGTGGTTCTCCTGCAATTGTTCCCGTAGATGTGCAGGGCATTTGACGCAGAAAGCATCCCAGCATCAGAAGGGACAGAAGCATTTCTGCTAAAGAATGTGTCCCTGTGGATGAAATCTGTGGGGACAGTATTACGTTTGGTAATGGGAATTGTCCCAGCATAAGCAGGGACAGCAGTGCATTTGGTGAAGGAAGTGCAACAGCATCTGTGGGGACGGTAGTGTATATACTACAGAAGGTGTCCCCGCAGATGTGATCTGAGGAACAATAATGCGTTTGCTGGATGTAATGTCCCTGCAACTGTGGGGACAGTAGTGTCTGTGCTGCAGAAGGTGTTCCCACAGATGAGATCTGTGGGGACAGTATTGCTGTTGCTGATGGGAAGTGTCCCTACATCTGTGGGGACAGAAGTGTATTTGGTGGAGGAAGTGTCCCAGTGTCTGCATGGACAGTAGAGTTTGTGTGACAGAAGTTGTCACTGCAGATGAGATCTGTGCAATCAGTAGTGCCTTTGGTGATGGGAAGTGTCCCAGCATTTGTGGGGACAAAAGTGCATTTGGTGAAGGAAGTGTCTCAGCACCAGTAGGGATGGTAGTGTCTGTGCAACACAACTTGTCCTCGCAGATGCGAATCTGTGACAACATTTGTTCCTTTGATGCAGGAGGTGTCCCATCAACTGATGGGGTGGTAGTGTCTGTGCTGCAGAAGGTGTTTCCACAGATGAGATCTGCAGGGACAGTAGCATCTGCAGGTATAGTAATTTCTGTGCAACAGAAGGTATTCCCGCAGATGCGAATCTGTGGGGACAGAAGAGCATTTGGTGGAGGAAGCATCCCAACATCTGTGGGGACAGAAGTGCATTTGGTGAAAGAAGTGTCCCAGCATCTGCCAGAATAATAGCGGCTTAGCTTCAACAAGTGTACCCCCATCTGTGGGGCAGCAGTGACTGTGTTACAGAAGGTGTCCACTTGGATGCAAATATGCATGGACAGTAGTGCCTTTCATGCAGGAAGTGTCACAGCATCTGTGGGACAGTAGTGTTTGTGCTACAGAAGGTGTCCTCGCAGATGCAGATCTACAGGGACAGTAATGCCTTTGGTGCAGGAAGTGTCTCAGAATCTGTGGGAACAGTAGTGTTTGTGCTACAGAAGGTGCCCCAGCAGATGATATCTGTGCAGACAGTTGTGCTTTTCATGATGGAAAGATTTGCAGCATCTGCGTGGACAGTAGTGCATTTAATGAAGAAGTGTCCAAGCATCTACAGTGACAGTAGTGTCTGTGCTACAGAAGGTGTCCCTGCAGATGTGGATCTACAAGGATAGTAGCATCATTGCTGCAGGAGGGTTTTGAGCATCTGCAGGGACATTAGTATCTGTGTTACTGTAAGTGTCCCCACAGATGAGATCTTAAGGGATAGTAGGGCACTTGGTGCAGGAAGTATCCCAGCATCAGATGGAACACTAGTGTTTGTTCTGCAGAATGTGTCCCCACAGATGAGATCTGTGGGGACAGTAGTGCCTTTGGTGTTGGAGTGTTCACCAGCATATGTGGAGACAGCAGTGCATTTGGTGAAGGAAGTGTCCCAGCATCTTCAGAGACAGTAGTGTCTGTGCTACAGAAGGTGTCCCCATAGATGCAGATCTGTGGGGACAGTAGTGCCATTGCTGCAGTTAGCTTTTCAGAATCTGCAGGGACAGGAGTGTCTGTGCTACAGAAAGTGTCCACGCAGAAGACATCTGCAGGAAGAGTATAACATTTGGTGCAGGAAATATCCAAGCATCAGCAGGAATAGTCATGTTTGTGATACAGATTGTGTCCCTGTAGATGAGATATGTGGGGATACTACTACTTTTTGGTGAAGGAAGTGTCCCAGCATCTATGGTGACAGTTTTGTCTGTGACAGAAGGAGTTCCCACACATGTAGATCTGTGGGGACAGTAGTGGCTTTACTGCAGAACATTTTTCATCATCTGCATGGACTCTAATGTTTGTGCTACTGAAGGTATCCCCTTCAATGCGGATCTGTAGAGACAGTAGTGTCTGTGGTGCAGGAAGTCACCCAGCATCTGTGGGGATAGTAGTGTCTGTACTACAGTTGGTGTCCCTGCAGATGCAGATCTGAGCGGACAGTAGTGCCTTTGCTGCAAGAAGTGTTTCAGCATCTGGGGGGACAATAGTGTCTGTGCTACAGAATAGGAAGTGTGGCAGCATCTACAGGGAAAGTAGTGCATTTGGAGACAGAAGTCACCCAGCATCTGCAGGGACAGCAGTACCTTTGGTGATGGGAAATGTCCCAGCATCTGCAGGGACAGTAGTGCAATTTGTAAATGAAGTGTCCCATCATCTGTGGGTATAGTAGAATCTGTGCTACAGGAGGTGTCTCTACAGATACGGACCTGCTTTGCTGCAGGAAGTGTCCCAGCATCTGTGTGGACAGTAGTGTGCGGGCAATAGAAAGTGTCCCCTCAGATAAGATATATGGGGATAGTAGTGCCTTTGGTGATGGGAAGTTTCCTAGCATCTGTGGTGACAATAGTACATTTGGTGAAGGAAGTGTCCCTGCAGCTATGGTGACAGTAGTGTCAGTGCTACAGAAGGTGTCCCAGAGATACGGATCTGCAGGGACGGTAGTGCCTTTGCTGCAGGAGGTTTTTCAGCATCTTCGAGTACAGTAATGTCTGCGCTAGAGAAAGTGTCCCAGTGGGTGAGATCTTCAGGGACAGTAGGGCATTTGGTGGTTTGAAGTATTCCAGCATCAGCGGGGAAGTTGTGTTTGTGCTACAGAATATGTCCCCACAGAAAAGATCTGCAGGGCTGGTAGTGCATTTGCTACAGAAAGTATCTCGGCAGTCTGTGCTACAAAAGGTGTCCCTGCAGATGAGATCTATGAGGACAGTAGTGCCTTTGGTGCAGGAAGTGTCCCAGCATCTTCTGGGACAGTAGGGTCTGTACTACAGAAAGTGTCCCCACAGATGCAGATCTGCAGGGATAATAGTGCCTTTGCTACAGGAAGTGTCCCAGCATCTCTGGGGATAGCAGTGTCAGTGTTACAGAAGGTGTTCATGCAGATGTGAATCTACAGGAAAAGTAGTGCCTTTGCTGAAGGAAGTGTCCAAGCATCTGCAGAGACAGTAGTGTCTATTGTACAGAAGGTGTCCCCACAGAAGAGATCTGTGGGGACAGTAGTGCCTTTGTTGCAGTAAGTGTCCCAGTGTCTGCGGGGACAGTAGTGTTTCTGAAACAGAAGGTGTCACAGCAATTGAGATCTGCGAAGACAGTAGTGCCTTTGGTGATGGGAAGTGTGCAAGCATATGTGGGGACAGGCATGCATTTGGTGAAAGAAGTGTCACAGCATCCGAAGGGATAGTAGCGCCTTTTCTTTAGGAAGTATTCTAGCATCTCTTGGGCAGCAGTGTCTGTGCTACAGACGGTGTTCTTTCAGATGCAGATCTGCAAGGACAATAGTGCCTTTGTGGTAGGAAAGTAGCATCTGTGCTACAGATGGTGTCCCCACAGATTCAGATTTGCAGGGACAGTAGTGCCTTTGGTGCAGGAAGTGTCCCAGAATCTACTGGTACAGTAGTTTTTGTGCTACAGAAAGTGTTTCCGCAGATGTATATCTACAAGGACAGTAGTGCCATTGCTGCAGGAGGGTTTTGAGCATCTGCGGGGACAGTAAGTCATTTGGTGTAGGAAGTATCCCAACATGAGATGGAACAGTAGTGTTTGTGCTGCAGAATGTATCCCCAAAGATGAGATTTGTGGGGACAGTATTGCCTTTGGTGTTGGAGTGTTTACCAGCATCTGTGGGGACAGCAGTTCATTTGGTGAAGGAAGTGTCCCAGCATCTCCAGAGACAGTAGTGTCTGTGCTACAGAAGGTGTCCCCGTAGATGTAGATCTGTAGGGACAGTAGTGCCACTGCTTCAGTCAGCTTTTCAGAATCTGTGGGGACAGGAGTGTCTGTGCTTCAGAAAGTGTCCATGCAGAAGAGCTCTGCAGGGAGAGTAGGGCATTTGGTGCAGCAAATATCTCAGGATCAGCAGGGATAGTTATGTTTGTGCCACAGATTGTGTCCCCACAAATAAGATATGTGGGTACACTACTGCTTTTGGTGATGGGAAGTGTCCCAACATCTGTGGGGACAGTAGTGCCTATGGTGCAGGAAGTGTTCCAGTATCTGTGGGGACAGTACTGTCTGTGCTACACAAGCTGTCCCCACTGATGCAGATCTGTGGGGATAGCAGTGTCTCTGCTGCATGAAGTGTCCCCACATCTGATGGGACAGCAGTGTCTGTACTACAGAAGATGTACCCAAAGATGATATTTGCAGGGAAAGAAGTGCTTTTGGTGATAGGAAGTTTCCCAGCATCTGTGTGGACAGTAGTGCATTTGGTGAAGGAAGTGTCCCAGCATCTGTGGTGACAGTAGTGTCTGTGCTACAGAAGGAGGCCCCACAAATATGGATATATTGGGACAGTAGTGGCTTTGCTGCAAAACGTTTTTCATCATCTGCATGGACTCTAGTGTCTGTGATACAGAAGGTATCCCCACTGATGCAAATCTGAGGGGATCATAATTCCTTTGCTGCAGGAAATGTTTCAGCATCTGGGGAGACAGTAGTGTCTGTGCTACAGAAAGTGTCCACATAGATGAAATCTGAGGGCACAGTAGTGTCTTTGGTGACAGGAAGTGTGCCAGCATTTACAGGGAAAGTACTGTTGCTAGCCTTGCTTGTAGAGCAGAAAGCAGCTAACTAAAAAAAGCTACATTTTCTTATTAATTTAACACTTATATCTCAGCAGGAGTCAGGGTATGTTGAGATTAAGCAGACAGATACTTTATTAGAAGTAGAAGGAGTCTTATTTAGGGTTAAAAAAAGAAAGAAAAGAAAGAAAGTCAGTGTGTGTTGTGTGCTGTGAAGGGCACTGTATCAACTTACTTTGCTAAACCAGTAGGAGGAGAGAGAACTTAATTGGGGTGTGGCTTAGACACTATAAAAGCAGGTGACTCAAATTACAACTTCTTCTTGCTAGCCTTGCTTGTAGAGCAGAAAGCAGCTAACTGAAAGAAAATACAAAATCACACATGCCCACACCATGAAAAGCATCATGGGCTGCATATGCAAATCACCAAAGAATGTTATGCTGGTTCAACTTTAAGCAGAATTGCATGGTGCTGAAAGGCCTTCCACACAGTTTGCAAAGGGTGCTAACAGATGACATAGACACGTGTTTCGTCCTACCAGGGCTCATCAGTATACCTCATCTGTTTGACACCCCAGTGGAATGAACCAGCTACCCTAAGACGGTCTGTCTGGGTTATGTTGTGGTGAACCCATTAAAATAAAAAACTATTTAAACTAAAGTTAACTAAAAGAAACTACATTTTCTTATTAATTTAACACTTATATCTCAGCAGGAGTCAGGGTCTGTTGAGATTAAGCAGACAGATACTTTATTAGAAGTAGAAGGGGTCTTATTTAGGGTTAAAAAAAGAAAGAAAAGAAAGAAAGTCAGTGTGTGTTCTGTGCTGTGAAGGGTACTGTACCAACTTACTTTGCTAAACCAGTAGGAGGAGAGAGAGCTTAATTTGGGGTGTGGCTTAGACACTATAAAAGCAGGTAACTCAAATTACAACTTCATGTTGCTAGCCTTGTAAACCTTCAACTCACAGAATCGTGCTGAATTTAAGTAAATATTGTTATTTTTACTTTGTGCTGAAACCAGAAGTGAACGGACATTTACTTCCAGTTTTTTGGCTTAAAACCTGCCCCTCTAGTGAGCGGGGCGTTTAATAGTGGCATTGCTGCTGATATAGCGAACCTCTGGTGAGAGGTGGAGTAGTGCAGTGCACCAATATACTTTGATATACCATTAATATATTTGTTTTAACTGTTGCTGTATTGTGTGGTACCATTTGCTTGTAACGGACTCTTCAGTGAATAGCAGAGCATTGTGGGAACCTGGAGGACTAGCAATAGGCTAGTATACCTCCTACCCCAAAACAACATCTCTCTGTTAAAAGCACTGTTGTCTGGTGGTTCTCTTGCCCTTTTAAGGGCTTGTAAACATTCAACTCACAGAATCTTGCTGAATTTAAGTAAATATTGTTATTTTTACTTTGCACTGAAACCGGAAGTGAACGGATACTTACTTCCAGTTTTTTAGCTTAAAACCTGCCCCTAGTGCCGGGCCGGGCAGTAGAGAAATGCACGCTAGGTGTGTCAGCTCTGTTCTAGGCATGCTGAAACTGCTGGCATTAGACAAACTTGGATAAGATAATTTTAGCATATCCTCTACTTAGTAAATATACACCTTTAAAAATGGAAAAGAACTTAGTAAGTGTATGCAATGTTTGATGTATAGTGAGGGAAAGTATGGGAGTGAGTATGTATGTGCTAATTGCTATCTGATTACTACTCTTGAAGCAGAGATAGCGTTTCTGCTTAATATTAAACCAGTTTCTACTGATATTAGGGAATTGGAAAGTTACATTGATCTTATGGATGAACAACTTCATTCTAATGAACAATTTTCTTGACATTTAGGTAGCATTTCAATGCCTCCTGATGAGGAGACAATTGTAATGACTAGTACTAGTATACCTGTTGCCTCTGCCCCCTCTTATAAGGTGGATGATTACCTGCCCTCTTCTCATGATGATGATGACTGGACCATTGTCATAAAGCCTCTTAAAAAATGGAGGGGCGGTCAAATACACAATAGTGCCCCTATTGAAACTCGTAATAGGTTTCAGCAATTGACTGTATCAAATAATGAAGTGCTACATGATTTATCCTGTGCATCACCCTCTGTTGATAATAATGGTTTAAAAACACTTTTCAATCAGGAGTTAATGCCCATGCATATTTGTTCCAGTAAATCTCAAGCTACTAAATCAATACCTATTAAGTTAATCGCTCCACAGTGTGTTAAACAATCACCTGTTTCTGATTCTTGTACCCCTACTGTCTCAAAACAAGTGTTAGTCCTGGGAGAGTCAGTCATTAAGCACATTGACAGGGCAGTATGCAATAGTGACAAGAGCAACCGCACTTGTTCTAGCTTCCGTGGGGCCAGGGTATCTGACATTACCTCCATGATGCCTAAAATTTTACAAAATGTGGGGGAAAATCCACTGGTTATCATACATGCCAGTGTTAATGATATAAACAACACCCCATTTAATCAGTTACAACAGGACTATGTGGTGTTATGTAACCTGTTACTTGATAGGGGATGCTGTGTATGTATATCTGAAATTCTACCTGTCCCAAGAGCAACATCTACCATGATGCAGAAAATCAAAGCCCTAAATGAATGGCTGAGAAAGTGGTGTTTTAAGCAGGATATACCCTGTATTACTCACTGGGAATCATTTTCAGATTGTTCTTGGGACCATTGATCATTCATCTATTCTTTTTGAAATTCAACAGTTTAAAACTACATAAAGGAAGTTATACTGTACAAAAAATTATAATAAAGCAAATTTTTCTAAAAACAATGAATACTTACAAAACATAAACTGGGAATCTAATCTTCTTAATTGTACAACACAACAAGCTTGGGACTTTTAAAAAAAATATTGTACATTATTTGGAAAATACCTTTATTCCATCTAAGAGGAAATTTAATAATAAAGAAAAAATTCCCTCTTGGTTCAACAAGACAATTAAAAATCAGATTAAAATAAAAATTAAACTTTTTAGGAAACTTAAGAATAGTTATGTTCCATTTAAAACTACTCTATTACATAACTACAGACTATCTGTGAAAACTTAAAATTCTATTAAATTGGCAAAAAATAAGCTAGAATTTAAAGTAGCTCACACAAAAGACTGTCATAAATCTATTTTCTCCTATATAAATGGTAAAAAAAGGTGTATCAAGGACCATTGGTCCCATTATAACCAATGGCTCTTCTCTGTCTGATATAGAAACCTCTAATCTCTTTAATAAGTACTTTTGTTCTGTCTTCTCTCAAAAATCACCTATTAGTACATTTAAAGTTCACCACATTGATTATGATAGGTTCTATCCAACTGACATTATACAGGCTATCAAAAAACTAAAAAAAAAAATACTAGTCCGGGCCCAGATGGTATTCATCCATGGTTTCTGATCAAACCCTCTATAAATATTTCTATACCTTTGTCAATTATCTTCAACAAATCCTTACAAGAAAGCATTGTACCAAATGATTGGCTTTCAGCAATAGTTACTACCATATTTAAAAAAAGGCAATATAGGTTCTGTGCAAAATTAACATCCAATTAGTCTGACCTCAGTGGCTGGTAAATTAATGGAATGAATAATGAAGTCTCTAATAGATCAAGATTGTAAAAAATTAGGAATTTATGATTCAAATCAGCATGGGTTTACTCCCAAGTATTCCTGCACCACCAATCTGATATCTTTTTACAATAATATAAGTACTCTACTAGATGTGTGTATCCCTACTGATGTAATTCTTTTGAACTTTAGTCGAGCTTTCGATAAAGTCTCTCATGAAAAACTCTTTACTAAAATGCACAATCTAGGTTTGTCACCTGATATTGTCAACTGGACTTTAAACTGGTTGACAAATCATTCTCAGAGAGTCAGAATTAATGATACCTTGTCTGATTCGGGTAGTATGACAAGTGGTGTACCACAGGGTTCGGTCTTGGGACCAACATTGTTTATTCTCTTTATCAGTGATTTACAAACAGGGCCAAATAACTTCATGGTTAAATTTGCAGACGATACTAAAATGGGGGGGCAAGGTTAATAATCAAGAAAATATTTCTGCATTAAAGAAGGATTTGGAAAAATTAACAATTTGGGCAAATGAAAATCATATGTAGTTTAATCAAGATGAATGTTTAGTAGTGCATTTCGGTGTAAATATCCAAAAATGATATATTATATAAATGGGCTACCACTTCAATCATTAAATTGTGAAAAAGATTTAGGGATATATGTTAATAATAAACTTACATCAAATGATCACCGTGTTAGAACTGCTTGCATGACCAACAGACTTTTGAGGCAAATAAAATGCACTTTTGTTAATCACACTGAACAATGCCTTATTCCATTGTATAGGGCATACATTAGGCCGTATCTAGACTATGGCTTCCCTTCCTGGAATCCATACCAAAAAAAAAGACATAGCAATTCTTGAACAGGTTCAAAGGAGAGTAACTAGAATGATTCCAAGATTAACAAACTTGGATTATCAGAACAGAATAAAAGCTACTGGTCTATTTTCTCTTCAAACTAGAAGATTAAGAGGTGATATGCTTATGGTTTTTAATTTAATAAATTCACCAGATCTAATGGAAAAATGTGGTCTAACGCTCTCCAAAAGGAGACATGTTCTGAGACTGCATAATAAACAGCTTGAAGTAAAAACTTATAAAACCAGCAAAAAGTGAAACTTTTTTCCAATAATAGCATCCATTGTATGGAACACCTTGCCACAAGAATTGGTAGAGGTAACTAGCGACACAGTCTTTAAAAACAAATTAGATGTTTGGTTGAGGGATAATAGATAATGTCCCACATAGTGTGGGAAACGGTCTCGATGGGCTCTGGCCTTCTTCTGTTCTTTCAGACCAAGTAATACCAAGTAATAATACTGCATTTGGAGAAGGAAGTCTCCCAGCATCTGTAGGGACAGAAGTGTCTTTGGTAGTAGGAAGTGCCCCAACATCTGTGGGGACAGTAGTGTATTTTGTAAATCAAGTGTCCCAGCATCTGTAAGGATAGTAGTGTCTGTGCTGCATAAGGTGTTCCCACAGATGAGATCTGTGGGGACAGTAGTTCCTTTGGTGATGGGAAATGTCCCTGTATCTGAGGGGACAGAAATGCATTTGTTGAAGGAAGTGTCCCAGCATCTGAAGGGACAGTATTGTCTGTGCTACAGAAGGTGTCCCCACAGATGAGATCTGCAAGATGGTAGTACCTTTGGTGCAGGAAGTGCCCCAGCATCTTTAGGGATGGAAGTGTTACTGTTACAGAATGTGTCCCCATTGATGAGATATGCAGAACAGTAGTGCCTTTCATGATGGGATCATCTGTGGTGAAAGTAGTGCATTTGGTGAAGGAAATGTCTCAGTATCGACAGGTGCAGTAGCGTCTGTGCTTCTTAAGGTGTTTCCACAGATGAGGATCTGTGGGGACTGTTGTGTCTTTGGTACAGGAAGTGTCCAAGTATCTGTGGGGACAGCGGTATCTGGCTGCAGAAGGTGTTCAGGCAGATGCAAATCTGCTGGGTCAGTAGTGTCATTGCTGAAGGAAGCATTTCAGCATCTGTGGGGACAGTAGTTTCTATGCTACAGAAAGTGGCCCGGCAGATGCCGCCTGCAGTGACAGTAGTGCATCTAGTGATGAAAGTGTCAGACAGCTGTGAATTTGGTGAAAGAAGTGTGCAACCATCTGCAGGGACAGTATTATCTGTGCTACAGAAAGTGTCACTGCAGAGGAGATCTGTGGATACTGTAGTGCCTTTGGTGCATGACATGTCCCAGCATCTCTTGGAACAGCAGTGTATGTGATACAAAAGGTGTCCTGTCAGATGAGTTCTGCATGGACAGTGGTGCATTTGAAGATGGGAAGTGACCCAGTATCTCTGGAAACAGTGGTACATTTGTTGCAGGAGGTGTCCAACCATCTGCTGGAACAGTAGTGTTTGGCAGTACTACCTTTGCTGCAGGAAGTGTTTCAGCATATGCTGAGACAGTAGTGTCTGTGCCACAGAAGGTGTCCCCACAGATGTGATCTGCAGGGAAAGTAGTGTCTTTGGTGATGGGAAATGTCCCAGCATCTGCTGGGACAGCAGTACATTTGCTGAAGGAAGTGCCCCAGCATCTTCTGGGACAGTAGGGTCTGTACTACAGATGGTGTCCCCACAGATGCATATCTACGAGGACAGTACTGACTTTGCTGTAGGAGGTTTTTCAGCATCAGCGGGGATAGTAGTGTCTGTGCCACTGCAATTGTCCCAGCAATGAGATCTATGGGCACAGTAGTGCCTTTGGTGATGGGAAGTGTCCCACCATCAGCAGGGACAGTAGCACATTTGGTGAAGGAAGTGCCCCAGCATCTGTAGAGAGAGTAGTGTATATACTACAGAAGGTGTCCCCACAGATGTGATCTGCAGAACAGTAGCGCATTTGCTGGAGGAAGTATCCCTGCAACTGCAGGGACAGTAGTGTATTTTTGCTACAGAAGTTATCACCGCTGATGAGATCTGTAGGGACAGTAGTGCCTTTTGGATGAAGTGTTCCAACTTCTGTTAGGACAGCAGTGCATTTGGTGTAGGAAGTGTCCCAGCATCTTTAGGGATGGTAGTGCCTGTGCAACAGAAGATGTCCTGGCAGATGCGAATCTGTGGGGACAATTGAATCTTGGGTGCAAGAAGTGTCCCAGAATCTGAGGGGACAGTAGTGTCTGTGCTGCAGCAGGGGTTCCCACAGCTGGCATCTGCAGGGACAGTAGTGCTGTTGGCAATGGGAAGTGTCCCTACATCTGTGGGGACAGAAGTGCATTTGGTGAAGGAAGTGTCCCAGCAAAGGTTTTTCAGCATCTGTGGTGACAGTAATGTTTGCGCTAAAGAAAATATCACCGCAGAAGAGATCTGCAGGAATAATAGTGCATTTGGTGCAAGAAGCATCCCAGCATTAGCTGGGACAGTAGAGTTTGTGCTACAGAATGTGTCCCCACAGATAAGATCTGCTGTGAGAGTAGTGCCTTTGCTGATGAAAGGTGTCCCAGCATCTGCAGGGACAGTAGTACTTTTCATGAAGGAAATGTTACAGCATCTGTGGGGACAGTAGTGTCTGTGCTACAGAAGGTGTTCCCTTAGATGTGATATGTGGAGCAGTCATGCTTTTGCTGCAGGAAGTGTTCCAGTGTCTGTGGGGACAGTAGTGTCTGTACTTCAGAAGGTGCCCCTGCAAATGCGGATATGCAGGGACAGTAATGCCTTTGGTGCAGGATATGTCCCAGAATCTATGGGAACAGTAGTGTTTGTGCAACAGAAGGTGTCCTAGCAGATGAGATCTGTGGGGACAGTAGCACCTTTGGTGAAGGAAAGTTTCCCAGAATCTGCGGTGACAGTAGTGCATTTGATGAAGGAAGTATCCAAGTATCTAAGGTGACAGGAGTGTCTGTGCTACAGAAGGTGTTCCCGCAAATGCAGATCCTCAAGGACAGTAGTGCTTTTGCTGCAGGAGTGTTTTGAGCATCTGCAGGGACAGTAGTGTCTGTGTTACTGTAAGTGTCCCACAGATGAGATCTGCAGAGACAGTAGGGCATTTGGTGCAGGAAGTGTCCCGGCATCAGATGGAAGAGTAGTGTTTGTGCTACAGAAGGTGTCCCCACAGATGAGATCTGCTTGAACAGTAGTGCCTTTGGTGTTTGGAAAGTTTCCCAGTATCAGCAGGGACAGTAGCACATTTGGTGAAGGAAGTGTCCCAGCATCTGTGGGGACAGTAGTTTCTTTGCTACGGAAGGCAACCCCACTGATGAGATCTGTCGGGATAGTAGTACCTTTGGTGGAGGAAGTGTCCTGGCATCTATGAAGACAGTGGTGTTTGTGCAACAGATGTCATCGCAGATGAGATCTTTGGGGGCAGTAGTGCCTTTGGTGATGGGAAGTGCCCCAGCATCTGTGGGGACAGTAGTGCATTTGGTGAAGCATGTGTCCCAGCATCTGAGGGGACAGTAGTGTCTGTGCTGCAGAAGGTGTTCCCACAGATGAGATCTGCAGGGACAGTAGTGCTGTTGGTGATGGGAAGTGTCCCTGCATCTGTGGAGATAGAAGTGCATTTGGTGAAGAAAGAGTTCCAGCATCTGCAGGGATAGTACAGTCTGTGCTACAGAAGGTATCCCCACAGATGCAAATCTGTTGGGACAGTTGTGCCTTTGCTGCAGAAAGTGTCCCAGCATCTGCAGGAATTGTAGTTTCTGTGCTACAGAAGGTGTTCCCTCTGAAGAGATATTTGCAGAAGGTAGTACCTTTGGTGCAATAATTGTCACAGCATCTTTGGGGACAGAAGTGTTACTGCTACAGAATGTGTCCCTGCAGATGAGATCTGCAGGACAGTAGTGCCTTTGGTGATGGGAAGTGTCCAAGTATCTGTGGGGACAGTGGTGTCTGTGCTGCAGAAGGTGTCCCATCAGATGCAGATCTGCTGGGTCAGTAGTGTCCTTGATGAAGGAAGAGTTTCAGCATCTGAGGGGACAGTAGTTTCTGTGCTACAGAAAGTGTCCTGGCAAATTCCACCTGTGATGGCAGTACTGCATCTGTTGAAGGAAGTGTCACAGCATCTGCAGAGACAGCAGTGAATTTAGAGAAGGAAGTGTGCAGGCATCTGCGGGGACAGTATTATCTGTGCTACAGAAAGTGTCACTGCAGATGAGATCTGCGGGGACTGTAGTGACTTTTGTAAATAACATGTCCCAGCATCTCTTGGAACTGTAGTGTTTGTGATACAGAAGGTGTCCCAACAGATGAGATCTGCAAGGACAGTGGTGCCATTGAAAATAGGAAGTGACCAAGTATCTCTGGGAACAGTGGTACATTTGGTGAATGAGCTGTCCAACCATGTGTTGGGACAGTAGTGTTTGGCAGTACTGCCTTTGCTGCAGGAACTGCTTCTGCATATGCTGAGACTACTGTCAGTGTGGTAGATGTGTCACTGCCACAGAAGGTGTCCCCATAGATGCAGCTCTGCTGGGACAATAGTGCCTTTGCTACAGAAAGCGTCCCAGCATCTCTGGGGACAGTAGTGTCGATGTTACAGAAGGTGTTCATGCAGATGCGGATCTGCAGGAAAAGTAGTGCCTTTGCTGAAGGAAGTGTCCAAGCACCTGCGGGGGGAGCACTGTCTGTTGTACAGAAGGTGTCCCTGCAGAAGAGATCTGTGGGGACAGTAGTGCCTTTGGTAGAGTAAGTGTCTCAGCGTCTGTGAGAACAGTAGTGTTTGTGCAACAGAAGGTGTCGAAGAAGATGAGATCTGCGAGGACAGTAGTCCCTTTTGTGTTGGAAAGTGTGCAAGCATATACAAGGACTGGCATGCATTTGGTGAAAGAAGTGTCCCAATATATTTCAGGGACAGTAGTGCCTTTTCTTCAGGAAGTATTCCAGCATCTGTTGGGCAGCAGTGTCTCTGCTATAGAAGGTGTTCATTCAAATGTGGATCTGCAAGGACAGTACTGCTTTTGCTGCAAGAAAGTAGCATCTGTGCTAAAGAAGGTTTCCCTGCAGATGCATATTTGCAGAGACAGTAGTGCTTTTTGTGCAAGAAGTGTCCCAGCATCCATGGGACAGTGGTGTCTATGCTACAGAAAAGGTCCTGTAGATGAGATCTGCGGGGACAGTAGTGCCTTTGCTACAGGAAGTGTTCCAGCATCTGCAGGGACAGTAGAGTCTGTGCTACAGAAGATGTGCTCACTGATGAGGATCTGCGTGGACAGTTGTGACTTTGCTGCAGTAAGTCTCCCAGCATCAGCAGGGACAGTAGTGTTTGTGCTAGAGAATGTGTCCCACCATAATAGATCTACAGGGAGAACAGTGCTTTTGGTGATGGGAAGTGTCCCAGCACCTGCAGGGACAGTAGTGCCTTTGCTGCAGGAAGTGTCCCAGCATCTGCAGCAACATTAGTGTCTGTGCTACAGAAGGTGTCCCCACAGGTGAGATCTTTGAGGACAGTATTGCCTTTGGTGCAGGAAGTGTTCCAATGTCTGAGGGGGCAGTAGTGTCTGCGTTGCAGAAGGTGTTCCCACAGATGAGATCTGTGGGGACAGTAGTTCTGTTGGTGATGAGAATTGTCCCTGTATCTGAGGGGACAGAAGTGTATTTAGTGAAGGAAGTGTCCCAGAATCTGTGAGGACAGTAGTGTTACTGCTACAGAAGTTGTCCTCGCAGATGAGATCTGCGGAATGGTAGAACCTTTGGTGCAGGAAGTGTCCCAGCATCTGAGGGGACAATAGTGTCTGTGCTGCAGCAGGTGTTCCCACAGATGACATCTGAGGGCACAGTAGTGCTGTTGGTGATGGGAAGTATCCCTACATCTGTGGGGACAGAAGTTCATTTGGTGAAGAAAGTGTCCCAGCATCTGCAGGGATTGTATTGTCTGTGCTACAGAAGGCATCCACGCAGAAGCAAATCTGTGGGGAAAGTTATGCCATTGTTGCAGGAAGTGTCCCAACATCTACGGTTAGTTCATTTGGTGAAGGAAATGTTCCACCATTGACAGGTGCAGTAGTGTCTGTACATTTTGAAAGTGTCCCCACCGAGGAGGACCTGTGAGGACTGTAGTGTCTTTGGTGCAGGAAGTGTCCCAGCATCAGTGGGGACAGTGGTGTCTGTGCTGCAGAAGGTGTCCTGGCAGATGGTGATTTGCTGGGTCAGTAATGCCTTTGCTGAAGGAAGTGTTTCAGCATCTGCGGGGACAGTAGTTTCTGTGCTACAGAAAGTGTCCCAGCAGATGTCACCTGCAGGGATAGTAGTGCTTCTGCTGCAGGAAGTGTGCCAGCATCTGCAGAGACAGCAGTGAATTTAGTGAGGGAAGTGTGCAAGCATCTGTGGGGACAGCATAATCTTTGCTACAGAAAGTGTCATTGAGGATGAGATCTGCTGGGACCATAGTGCCTTTGGTGCATGACATGTCTGAGCATCTGTGGGGACAGTAGTGTCTGTGCTTCAGTTGGTGTCCCTGCAGATGCTGATCTGAGGGGACAGTAGTGCCTTTGCTGCAGGAAGTGTTTCAGCATCTGGTGGGACAGTAGTGTCTGTGCTACAGAATAGGAAGTGTGGCAGCATCTACAGGGAAAGTAGTGCATTTGGAGAAGGAAGTCACCCAGCATCTGCAGGGACAGCAGTGCCTTTGGTGATGGGAAGTGTCTGAACATCTGCAGGGACAGTAGTGCATTTCATAAATGAAGTCTCATCATCTGTGGGTATAGTAGAATCTGTGCTGCAGGAAGTGTCTCTGCAGTACGGATCTGCAGAGACAGTAGTTCCTTTGCTGCAGGAAGAGTGTGTGCTATAGAAAGTATCACCACAGATGAGATATATAGGGATAGTAGTGCCTTTGGAGATGGGAAGTTTCCCAGCATCTGCGGCGATAATAATACATTTGGTGAAGGACGTGTCCCTGCAGCTATGGTGACAGTAGTGTCTGTGCTACAGAAGATGCCCAGGAGATGCAGATCTGCAGGGACAGTAGTGCCTTTGCTGCAGCAGATTTTTCAGCATCTGCGAGTACAGAGATGTCTATGCTAAAGAAAGTGTCCCAGTGGGTGAGATCTTCAGGGACAGTAGGGCATTTGCTGATTTGAAGTATTCCAGCATCAGCTGGGACAGTAGTGTTAGTGCTACAAAATATGTCCACACAGAAAAGATCTGCAGGGCCGGTAGTGCCTTTGTTACAGGAAGTATCCCAGCATCTGTGGCAACATTAGTGTCTGTGCTACAGATGATGTCCCCGCAGGTGAGATCTGTGAGAATAGTAGTGCCTTTGGAGCAGGAAGTGTCGCAATGTGTTACCGGACAGTATTGTCTGTGCTGCAGATGGTGTTCCCACAGATGAGATCTGTGGGGACAGTAATTCCATTGGTGATGGGAATTGTTCCTGTATCTGAAGGACAAAAGTGCACTTGGTGAAGGAAGTGTCCCAGCATCTGCAAGGACAGTAGTGTTAGTGCTACAGGAGGTCTCCCCACAGATGAGATCTGCAGAACGGTAGTACCTTTGGTGCAGGAAGTGCCCCAGCATCTTTAGGGATGGAAGTGTTACTGCTACAAATTGTGTGCCCACTGATCAGATATGTGGGACAGTAGTGCCTTTGGTGATGGGAAGTGTTCCTACATCTGTGGGGACAGAAGTGCATTTGGTGGAGGAAGTGTTCCAGCACCTGCAGGGATAGTAATGTCTGTGTGACAGAAGGTATCCCCACAGATGCGAATCTGTGGGAACAGAAGAGCATTTGGTGGAGGAAATGTCCCTACATCTGTGGGGACAGAAGTGCATTTGGTGAAAGTGTCCCAGTATCTGCCAGAATAATAGTGCCTTTGCTACAGAAGGTGTCCTCACGGATGCGGATCTGCAGGGACACTAATGCCTTTGGTGTAGGAAGTATCACAGAATCTGTTGGGACAGCAGTGTTTGTGCTACTGAAAGTGTCCCAGCAGATGAAATCTGTGCGGACAGTAGTGCTTCTGGTGATGGAAAGATTTGCAGCATCTGCATGGACAGTAGTGCAATTAGTGAAGAAAGTGTCCAAGCATCTACAGTGACAGTAGTGTCTGTGCTACAGAAGGTGTCCCCGCAGATGCAGATGCAGATCTACAAGAACAGTAGTGCCATTTCTGCAGGAGGGATTTGACCATCTGCGGGGACAGTAGTGCCTTAGCTACTGTAAATGTCCCCACAGATGAGATCTGCAGGGATACTAGGGCACTGGGTGCAGGAAGTATACCAGCATCAGATGGAACAGTAGTGTTTGGGCTACTGAATGTGTCCCCACAGATGAGATCTGTGGGGACAGTAGTGCCTTTGGTGAAGGAAGTGTCCCAGCATCTATGGTGACAGTTGTGTCTTTGCTACAGAAGGAGGCCCTGCAGATGTGGATCTGTGGGGACAGTAGTGGCTTTGCTGCAGAAAGTTTTTCATCATCTGCATGGACTCTAGTGGTTGTGCTACAGAAGGTATCCCCTTCAGTGCGGATCTGTAGAGACAGTAGTACCTGTGGTGCAGGAAGTCACCCAGCATCTGTGGGGACAGTAGTGTCTGTACTACAGTAGGTGTCCCCGCAGATGCAGATCTGAGCGGACAGTAGTGCCTTTGCTGCAGGAAGTGTTTCAGCATCTGGGGGGACAGTAGTGTCTGTGCTACAGAATAGGAAGTGTGGCAGCATCTACAGGGAAAGTAGTGCATTTGGAGAAGAAAGTCACCCAGCATCTGCAGGGACAGCAGTACCTTTGGTGATGGGAAGTGTCCCAGCATCTGCGGGGACAGTAGTGCAATTTGTAAATGAAGTGTCCCATCATCTGTGGGTATAGTAGAATCTGTGCTACAGGAGGTGTCTCTGCAGATACGGATCTGCAGGGACATAGTGACTTTGCTGCAGGAAGTGTCCCAGCATCTGTGGGGACAGTAGTGTGTGTGTGTGTGTGTGTGTGCTATAGAAAGTGTCCACACAGATGAGATATATGGGGATAATAGTGCCTTTGGTGATGGGAAGTTTCCCAGCATCTGTGGCGACAATAGTACATTTGGTGAAGGAAGTGTCCCTGCAGCTATGGTGACAGTAGTGTCTGTGCTACAGAAGGTGCTCCGGAGATGCAGATCTGCAGGGACAGTAGTCCCTTTGCTGCAGGAGGTTTTTCAGCATCTGTGAGTACAGTAATGTCTGTGCTAGAGAAAGTGTCCCAGTGGGTGAGATCTTCAGGGACAGTAGGGCATTTGGTGGTTTGAAGTATTCCAGCATCAGCAGAGGCAGTAGTGTTTGTGCTACAGAATGTGTCCCCACAGAAAAGATCTGCATGGCTGGTAGTGCCTTTGCTACAGGAAGTATCCCAGCATCTGTGGTAAGATTAGTGTCTGTGCTACAGAAGGTGTCCCCTCAGATGATATCTGTGAGGACAGTAGTGCCTTTGGTGCAGAAAGTGTCCCAGCATCTTCTGGGACAGAAGGGTCTGTACTACAGTAAGTGTTCCCACAGATGCATATCTGCTGGGACAATAGTGCCTATGCTACAGGAAGTGTACCAGCATCTCTGGGAACAGTAGTGTCAGTGTTACTGAAGGTGTTCATGCAGATGCAAATCTGCTGGAACAGCAGTGCCTTTGCTGAAGGAAGTGTCCAAGCATCTGCGGGGACAATAGTGTCTGTTGTACAGAATGTGTCCTCGCAGAATAGATCTGTGGGGACAGTAGTACCTTTGGTTCAGTAAGTGTCCCAGCATCTGCGGGGACAGTAGTGTTTCTGCAACAGAAGGTGTCAAGGCAGATGAGATATGCGGGGACAGTAGTGCTTTTGGTGATGGGAAGTGAGCAAGCATATATGGGGTCAGGCATGCATTTGGAGAAAGAAGTGTCACAATATCTTTCAGGGACAGTAGTGCCTCTACTTTAGGAAGTGTCCCAGAATCTGTTGGGCAGCAGTGTCTGTGCTATGGAATGTGTCCATTCAGATGTGGACCTGCAAGGACAATAGTGCTTTTGCTGCAGGAAAGCAGCATCTGTGCTACAGAAGGTGTCCTCACAAATACAGATTTGCAGGAACAGTAGTGCCTTTGGTGCAGGAAGTGTCCCAGCATTTGTGGGACAGTAGTGTCTGTGCTAGAGAAAAGGTCCCCACAGATGAGATCTGCAGGGACAGTAGAGCCTTTGCTACAGGAAGTGTTCCATCATCTGCGGGGACAGTAGAGTCTGTGCTACAGAAGATATGCCCACTGATGCAGATCTGCGTGGACAGTAGTGGCGATGCTGCAGTAAGTGGCCCAGCATCTTCGGGGACAGTAGTGTTTGTACTACAGAAGGTGTCCCAGCACATGAGATCTCTCGGGACAGCAGTGCCTTTGGTGATGGGAAGTTTCCCAGCATCTGCAGGGGCAGTAGTGCATTTGGTGAAAGAAGGGTCCAAGTATCTATGGTGACAGTAATTTCTGTGCTCCAGATGGTGTCCCCGCAGATGCACATCTGCAAGAACAGTGCTGCCTTTGCTGAAGGAGGTTTTTCACCATCTGTGGGGATTGTTGTATCTGTGCTCCTGCAGTTGTTCCCACAGATGTGATCTGCCGGTACAGTAGGGCATTTGGTGAAGGAAGTATCCCAACATGTTTTTTATTTATTTATTTATTTTTTTTTATATTTATTCAATCTTGGTTTACAATACCTTTGCACGGGAGACTGCTCTTTTACAAAGGTTCCACATCGTAACAGGTGGGTATACATACATTGTGGGTTTAGGAGTATCTAGCTAGGTGAGTAAACAGACAAAAATGCATTGTAAATAGGAAACAGATGGTTTTAACACTAGGATAATTCAGGTAACAGTAGCAGCCTAGGTGGCAGAACATCAGAAGGGACAGCAGTGGTTGTGCTACAGAATGTGTCCCTGCAGATGAAATCTGTGGGGCCAGTATTGCCTTTGGTAATGGGAAGTGTCCCAGCATCAGCAGGGACAGTAGTACATTTGTTGAAGGAAGTGTCCCAGCATCTGTGGGAACAGTAGTGTATATACTACAGAAGGTGTCCCCACAGATGTGATCTGTGGAATGGTAGTGCGTTTGCTGGAGGTAGTGTCCCAGCAACTGTGGGGACAGTAATGTCTATGCTGCAGAATGTGTTCCCACAAATGAGATCTGTGGGGTCAGTAGTGCTGTTGGTGATGGGAAGTGTCCCTACATCTGTGAGGACAGAAGTGCATTTGGCGGAGGAAGTGTCCCAGCATCTGCACGGACAGTAGTATTTGTGCAACAGAAGTTGTCACTGCAGATGAGATCTGTGCAGGCAGAAGTGTCTTTGGTGATGGGAAGTGTCTCAGCATCTGTGGGAACAGCAGCGCATTTGGTGAAGGAAGTGTCTCAGCATCGGTAGGGATGGTAGTGTCTGGGCAACAGAAGATGTCCTCGCAGATGTAAATCTGTGAGGACATTTGTACTTCTGGTGCATAAGGTGTCCCAGCATCTAATGGGATAGTAGTGTCTGTGCTGCAGAAGGTATTCCCACAGATGAGATCTGTGGGGACAGTAATTCTGTTGTTGATATGAATTGCTCCTGCATCTAAGGGGACAGAAGTGCACATGGTGAAGGAAGTGTCCCAGCATCTGAAGGACAGTAGTGTTACTGCTACAGGAGGTTTCACTGTAGATGAGATCTGCAGAATGGTAGTACCTTTGGTGCAGGAAGTGCCCCATCATCTTTGAGGACAGAAGTGTTATTGCTAAAGAATGTGTCCTTGCTGATGAGATATGCAGGACAGTAGTGCCTTTGGTGATGGCAAGTGTCCCTTCATCTGTGGTGACAGTAGTGCATTTGTTGAAGGAAATGTCCCAGTATTAGCAGGTGCAGTACTGTCTGTGCTTCTGAAGGTGTCCCCACAGATGAGGACCTGTGGGGACTGTAGTGTGTTTGGTGCAGGAAGTGTCCCAGCATCTGTGGGGACAGTAGTGTCTGTGCTGCAGAATGTGTCTCAGCAGATGCAGATCTGCTGAGTCAGTAGTGTCTTTGCTGAAGAAAGCATTTCAGCATCTAGGTAGACAGTAGTTTCTGTGCTACATATAGTGTCCTGGCAGGTGCCGCCTGCAGGGACAGTAGTGCTTGTGCTGAAGGAAGTGTCCAAGCAACTGCAGGGACAGTAGTGTCTGTTATTCAGAAGGTGTCCCCACAGAAGAGATCTGTGGGGACAGTAGTGCCTTTGGTGCAGTAAGAATCACAGCATCTGTGGGGACAGTAGTGTTTATGCAACAGAAGGTGTCAGAGCAGATGAGATATGTGGGAACAGTAGTGCTTTTGGTGATGGGAAGTGTGCAAGCATATGCGGGGTCAGGCATGCATTTGGTGAAAGAAGTGTCCCAATATCTTTCAGGGACAGTAGTGCCTTTTCTTTAGAAAGTGTCCCAGCATCTGTTGGGCAGCAGTGTCTGTGCTATGGAATGTGTCCATTCAGATGCAGATCTGCAAGGACAGTTGTGCTTTTGCTGCAGGAAAGCAGCATCTGTGCTACAGAAGGTATCCCCACAAATACAGATTTGCAGGGACAGTAGTGCTTTTGCTACAGGAAGTGTTCCATCATCTGTGGGGACAGTAGAGTCTATGCTACAGAAGATGTGCCCGCTGATGCGGATCTGCTTGGACAGTAGTGGCTTTGCTGCAGTAAGGGGCCCATCATCTTTGGGGACAGTAGTGTTTGTACAACAGAAGGTGTCCCAGCACATGAGATCTCTCGGGACAGTAGTGCCTTTGGTGATGGGAAGTTTCCCAGCATCTGCAGGAGCAGTAGTGCATTTGGTGAAGGAAGTGTCCATGTATCTATGGTGACAGTAATTTCTGTGCTCCAGATGGTGTCCCTGCAGATGTGCATCTGCGAGGACAGTGCTGCCTTTGCTGAAAGAGATTTTTCACCATCTGCGGGGATAGTTGTGTCTGTGCTCCTGCAATAGTTCCTACAGATGTGATCTGCTGGTACAGTAGGGCATTTGGTGCAGGAAGTATCCCAACATTTTTTTTTTTTTTTATTTATTCAGTCTTGGATTATAATACCTTTGAGTGGGAGACTGCTCTTTTACCAAAGTTCCACATCATAAAGGGTGGGTATACATACATTGTGGGTTTAGGAATATCTAGCTAGGTGAGTAAACACCAATACAAAAAAATAAGTTAGCAAATAACTAGCGATTACCTTCTCATTAGGTAATGACTAACAAAAAAGTTAAGCATTATGCCTGATCATTGGTTGAGGAGTTTTTCTCTATTAATGTTTAACTTTTGCCATCTAGCAATTAGTTGGGAATTGTTTTTGTTTACTTATTCATTAGTTAAGAAATGAGACTGAAAAATACTGTAGCTAGGAATTAATTGAAGTTTTCTACTTAAACATAATCCAGCTTGTGTGTTAGTTGCTTATATGACTTTGAAAAATTTTCAGTGGTTTTACTTGAAATGCAAGAAATGGCTCAGTTATTAATTACTTGAGATTTTAACTTAGCATATTTTGCAGTCACAAGCTACTTGATAATGGACTCACCTGTCCAGGAGTATGATCCACTCTAGGGGCAGGATTCACAAAAATGATGCATCCAGCACACCCAAGACATGCCAGTGCAACCCCAACTAGTGCATTGGTGCAATTCTGGCAAGGGATTGATGTGCATCGCACACCACCCTTAATGTTATGTAATGCACCACTTGAAGGGGTTGTGCTGTGGGCATGCCCGTGCATAAGGTGCACAGTCCCATTCACAATCCACACTGGAGGCGCATCCCCAGAGCAAGTCCGGAGATGTGTCTCCTCAAGATAAATCTACAACAAGTAGATTAAGCGGGTGTTCGCCCACTGGCAGGCCGCTGTACTGCAGACAGGAGTTGGCAGCGTTCCCACTCTGGCAGTCCAGTGTCCCCCCCCGCCTGCCATCCCAATTGTATGCCACACACTGCAAGAGTAAATAAAACATACGTGAACCCCCTCCCTGTCCACCCACCCCGACTGTATGCTGCACACTACAACAGTAAATAAAATATATGAGCCCGCCCCATCACTCTGATTTTATACTGCACACTGTAGTAGTAAAGGAATAATAACTGACCCCCCACCAGCTTGACCTAATCACACATTCACACGTAATCCCTTAAGTCAACACGGTGGACAGTAGACCCCACCCACTCAGGTACCCCACCCCCGCTCCCCATCATGGCATGGTCCCTAATGTCAGTGGGCAGCTCAAGCCACCCGTGTTCTGCCACAGCTGCCTGCTGATAGGCTGTCTGTGAATGACAGCTACTGTACATCTGGAAGCCCATTGGTGGATCCTGCCAACCAATGGACTTGCAATGTGTACTGTACCCTGTCATTCACAAAGTTTCCCAAGCCTTGATAGAATGGAACTGAGATGGAACACCAGGAAGCACAACATTCGCTCTAGCTGAACAATGTTGGATATGGCTGATCAATGCTAGAACTGCCTCCACTACCCTCAGCCACCAGAAGGAACACCACCATCCTATCTGTCCTATGTGGTGCTGGGATTGCAGTCTTATGCTCTGGTGACTGCCAAGGCACTGAATGGTAGGAGGCTCAGGAGATGATTACCAACTATGCACCCCAAATTACTTTCCTATTACAGAATAGCAGGTGGTGTGGGGGATTATTAGTCTTATACCCTTGATCAATACCTCTGCCCAGGGCAGCCATCTTTTCACCAATCAATGCCCCAGTACTGAAAGACAAGCTTCTGGAGGATATTGCATAGTCTTTGTGATTCCAATTGCTCCCCATCTACTGCATAGAGTTTAGGGGGGATAGGTGTTGCCAGTATTCTTTGCTCAACTTGAACAACTCTGCCTGTCCCCACGCAGTCTAACCCTGTTGGGCACTTTTATATTATAGTTTAGATTTTGATCTGTTCCATGCCTGCCTTGACTTCCATTAGCACTCTTGCACAGCAAATGCTGCAAACCCTGTCTGTCACATTTCTTTTCCACACCCTAGGCAATGTCCCAGAATGTTTGCCTGCATAAATCATTTAATAAAAATAAATTATATTCTATGATCCACTGAGACTCATATGTTGTGGACAAGATTTCAACTTGTCAGTCTGGAACAGCACACAGCTGCTCCTGCGTGGTAGCGCAGGGACTCAGTGGGAAAGCTGTGTCTGGCCTGCCTGCTACCGTCTTCCAGTGTGAAGAAAGCTGCAATCTGACATTGAACTTTATCCAAATAGCTGTTATTGAGACCGGAATCCTGAATTGTGAGACAGTGAATTTCACCTGGAGGAAAGACCTGTCCCTGGAGCGATCAGCCAGTCAGGAAATGGAAAGAACCGCAAAGTGTATGGTTAGTGCAGAGACACTGCTTTATTGCAACTAGACTGTCATCTGAACTGTGGTATGTGGCTGTTTTGGTTATAATTGTGCTAAATGTGTAATGTGGGTCACGATTTGGTTCCCCACACCCCTGAATGTGTCACACTAGCTGGATGTTGCATCCAGTACCTAAAATGAAGTGCAATCCAAACTGTTCACCTGGCCTGGACCTCACCATCTCAGCCTAGACTGCCACTCATGCTGCAGAGATTCATCCAATGGAAGACTCACTCGGGACTTTGGCTCCCTGTTCAACACCATCAAACAGGATCGACCATCATAGTGCATCATGTGGGTCCTGTTTCCCCTAGCAAACAGCATACCATCCTGAGGTTTTCATCTTGTCAATCCTGCCTCCTGGTCTGGGTAGCATGAGTAACCATCAGTGTAGTTCCCTGCAACAAAGCTCAAATCATTGTGGGTCATGGGTAATGGGTGCTCAACATCTGCAATGAAGGGTATAGGGGAAGGGATGAAGATCAGCAGGAGTGGAGGGAAGATTGCTAGGGAAAGCCCAATAGGCAGAAGTCAGGCTGGTAAGATAATTAGGGGAATGAATGGAGCAGGGAAGAGACAGAGAGTGATGTGGAAACAGGGGGAGCAGTTGCAGGAGACATAGAGGGTGCAGCTGGAGTGTGTAAGGAGCAGGGCAGTATGAACTCTGGAGTAGAGAAAAGTGTAAAAGAGAGGAAAAGTGGTAAGGGACAATCATATTTGGGTTGAAGATATTCCTGGGTTGACCACAGGAAGGGAAGGGCAATCACTGCTCAAGTGTGCATCGAAGGGGAGGAAGAAACCTCACCTAGTGTTGCACGTGGGTACAAATGACTTGGCAGGGGAGCCTGTAGAAGTGGAAAAGGGTAGGTTCGAGGAGTTGGGCAGGCAGTGTGAGGGGTTGGGAGTTGGTGGCATTCTCAGGTACTCCGGTACCCACAAAGCGAGCATGAGGAATAAGGGAAGGATAGAGGAGTTCAATGAGTGGCTGAGGAATGGTGCCACACCAAGAATTATGGTTTAGTGACAAACTGGGGTAGGATCTGAGGGAATAGTGACTTGAACGCATGAGACAGGCTACACTTGAGTGGGGAAGGGAGTACTAAAGGGTGGAATTGAGGGGTATATATCAACTAAGGTGGATTTAAACTGGGGTGGCAAGAGGACTGAAGATAGTAAAAATGTCTGGATTGGGAGCCTAGTGAGCTCACCCCGCTAAGTACGGGTAAAGGTAGAGGCGAAGTGACTCAGGGAAGGGGCATGCAGGGTAGGCAGCGTGA
Source organism: Neoceratodus forsteri (assembly GCA_016271365.2). NCBI lineage: Eukaryota > Metazoa > Chordata > Ceratodontiformes > Ceratodontidae > Neoceratodus > Neoceratodus forsteri. Next base: position 72,159,567 of record CM028133.1, read on the forward strand.
AGTGCAGAAGGCACCACCACACTGTAATAACAAGGTGAAAAAAGGGTATGGCTACCAAGAGGAGGAAAGCAGACCAAGGAGAAGAGGGGAAAGAGGAAGGAGGGGTACGGATGGAAGGTGGTCTCCTAAATGCAAGAAGCCTGGGAAACAAAATTGCGGAACTTCAGGCACTCCTGTCAGAGGGGAATGTGGATATTGCTGCAGTAACAGAGACTTGGGCCACGGAGTACCATGACTTGGATCTAGCTCCCGGGGTACAGTATATACAGGCGGGACTGAGGAGTTGGAAGGAGGGGTAGCACTCTATGTGACAGAAGGGATCAACTGCATGAGGGATGGGGGGGAGGATGGGAGGATGGAGGTAATTTGGGTGCAGCTTCTGGACTCCAAGGGCAGAAAGCTGAGGCTGGGGGTGGTGTACAGACCACCAACCCAGTAGGGGGAACTGGATAGGGAGTTGGCATAGCAGATAAGGAGGGTGTGTAGGAGGGGGAGTGTGGTGATGGTGGGGGATTTCAACCTACCGGGGGTTGACTGGAGCACCCCTGCCACCAACAGTGCCAGGGAGCAGGTACTCCTGGATGTGATCCAAGATGGCCTTCTGACACAAATAGTAAGTGGGCCTACAAGGCTTGGTAACACACTGGACCTGGTACTGACAAATGATGAGGCAGTGGGGGTGGTAAGGGTTGAGAACCCACTAGCTGGTAGTGACCACCAAACAATGTGATTCATACTCAAGTTGGGCAGGAAGACTGGAGGCATGAGCATGAAGGTGGCGAACTTTAGGAGGGAGGATAGGAGAAATACTGCAAAGGAGACTCCAGGATATAAAGCCTGGGATGGATGCAGAGCAAAAGTGGGAAGTTATTAAAGCTGGGCTAACAGAGGCACAGTAGCCTGCACCAGGGCTAGGAGTAAGAAGGGCAGAGCCAGAAAACTATGCTGGCTGAACAGTGAAGTGCTGCAGGGGGTGAGGGAAAAGAGGGCTGCATATTGGAAGTACAGGAGAACAAGGAAGGAAGGGGATAAGGAGGCTTTATGGGAGTTGGTCCAATGAGGTGGCCAGATGGGTGAAAAAAGCCAAGGCCTCCAGGGAATTAAGGTTAGCACAGGGCCTAAAGGGAGGGGAGAAGGACCTTTTTAGATATGTCAGGGAAAAGAGGAAGTGCAAAGGAGACAAGGATAAAGTGGGGAAGGGAATGGGTGGAAGAGGGAGCGAATAAAGTGGAAAAACTGAATGAGTACTTCTGCTCTGCTTTCACTAAGGAGAGGGATGGACCACTACCATTATGGACTGGGGGTGGTGGATGAAGAGATGGAGGAGGTGACAGAAAAAATGATCATCGGGAATAGAGTGCTAGAGGGGCTGAGGGTGTTAGGGTGGACAAGGCACCAGGTCCTGATGGCATCCACCTCAGGATGCTGAGGGAGATAGTGGAGGTGTTGGCTGAGCCACTGGCAGATCTGTTCAACACCTCCCTGGAAATGAGGTGTGTGCCTCCGGACTGGAGGGTGGCCCACGTGGTGCCCATACACAGGAATGGGCCTAGGAAAGAGCCAGGAAACTATTGGTTGGTCAATCTCACTTCCACATTGGGAAAGCTTATGGAGACTATACTGAAGGAGCGGCTGGTGGCATTCCTCGAGGTTAATGGCCTCCAGGATTAGCGGCAACATGGGTTTGTCTCAGAAAGGTCCTGTCAAACAAACCTAATAGTGAATTATGACTGAGTAACAAAGGAGCTAGAAGGGTGTCATGTGGTAAATGTCCTGTACTTGGACTTCAGCAAGGCCTTTGATACAGTGCCTCATGGGAGGCTGGAGGGAAGCTGACTGCTGTGGGAGTAGAGAAAAAGCTGACAAACTGGATAGAGAACTGGTTACAGGGGAGGGTGCAGAGGGTGGTTGTGGGGGGAAAGTTCTCGACACCCAGAGCAGTGACAAGTGGGGTGCCACAGCGTTCAGTGCTGGGCCTGGTGCTATTTGAGCTCTTTTTCTCCGATATAGCCACATGGAGTTTGGAGCAGGGTCAGTCTGTTCACAGATGATACCAAAATGGGGGCAGTGGTGGACAAAGAGGATAGATGGAAACAATGCACAAGGACCTCACCAAACTAGAGACATGGTTGGAGATGTGGCAGCTAGGATTCAATGTGAAGAGGAGTAAGGTTTGGGGCAAAAACACCATAGGACGGACTACTGTTTGGAGGGGTGAGGCTAAGGATCACTGAGGAGGAGAAGGACCTTGGGGTGTTGGTAACAGTGAGCATGAACAACTCTGTCCAATGCAGGAAAGCAGCGGCTAAGGCAAACAGGATGCTGGGTTGTATCACAAGGGGTTTCTCATCCAGGAATAGAGATGTGATCCTGTCTCTCTACAGATCCTTGGTCAGACCGCATTTGGAGAACTGTGTGCAATACTGGAGGCAATACCTGAAGAGAGATATAAAATTACTGAAGGGGGTACAAAGGAGGGCAACACAAATGTTAAAGGGGATAGAAGGAAAGGACTATGAAGTCAGGCTGCAGGAGCTGAACATGTGCACACTGGAGGAGAGGAGGGATGGGGGATATGATTGAAACATTCAAATACTTGAGGGGGTAAATAAACCTAGCACTGAGTGGGTGTTTAAACTGTGGAAAGGTAGGGAGACGAGGGGGCATAGACTAAGGATGGAGGGGGGACGATTTAAGAGGGAGATGAGGAGGCACTGCTTCACTGAGAGGGTGGTGCCTAACTGGAATGCGCTGCCTGTGGGGGTGGTAACATGTCAGAAGCTTTAAGAAGGAGTGGGACAAAGTAAGAGGAAGGGTCTGGGGGGCAGAGGCTATGACAGGTATGGGAGGGACAGTGGGGGAGGAGGCTGGGGCAGCTGCAATCTGGGGTGCTAGCTGCACACTTGGGCAGACTTTGATAGACCAGTTCATCTGTTCTGCTGGTAGATTTGTATGTTTGTATGTATTGTGTGTCATCTGATTTATTTTGGTTGATCATTATGAACTGAGCCATCTGGCTCCGGAATATAAATTGTGGATTAAAGTGCATGTTGCTTGTATCTTTTCTAAGTGCCCCAACAACAACTGCAATGCCGGCTTACCTCGGGCAACACATCAGGCTAGCCTGAGTAATAACTGGTGTACCCAGAGTGTGTGTAACTGTGCTAGAGGGACTCTTAGTGCATGCATGTTTAACCTGACTAATTCAGGTAGGAAATCAAATGCCAGATTGCTGCCTCACCCTTGTTCACGTTTTCTGAATAAACCAGATTCTGTTCTTTCTGCATTTAACTTGGCTAGCGTGTACCTTTGTGGAGAGGCTACCGTATTGCCATTGCACTGTTCTATTGCAGGTCCTGTTTTACAGGGGGTCTCCAGGTCCAGTGCAGCTGAACCAGCCTTGGTGGTAAGTGTGCCAAGAGTGGGTTCAACATTGTATTCTGACATTAATGGTGATTGTTTATCTGCTGACCAGTGCAAGCCGGGGGGGGGTATCAGTGTCCCGGAAGGCTATACCCAGAGCAGCTACACTACCCTTAAACCAACTCTTCCAGTGGTGGCACCCGTTTACCGAGCTCAGGCCCCTCAACCCGCACCTAGTCATGCAGGCAGGGGTAGTATTACTTGGGATAGCGCCACCTAGGGATTACACTTGTTTCTCACAGAACTTGAATGAAAGACTGACTGGTCAGGAAGCTTTGCAGTGTTAGACTTCTGAGAACTGCAAGACTGGTCAGGAAGTATTGCAACTTTGGACTTCTGGTTCTGTAGCCCATGAAACACAGAACTCAAAAGAATCACTGAAATCTGGTGTAATGATAACCATGACTGGGAGTTGGCCATACCTGGCTACAACATATTCAGAAGAGACAGGGCAGGCAGGAAGGGAGGAGGAGTGGCACTGTATGTGAAAAATGACATAAGGGCCACAGAGATCCAGGAGGAACAAAATGGGGGAGAGATACTGTGGGTTAAGCTGGAAAGAAAAATGGGGACAGCCATCCACTTAGGTGTGGTCTAAGACCACCGCCCAGGAGGAAGAAACAGATAGGAGCTGATGCTAGCCATCCAGAGGATGGCAGACAAAATGAGGTAGTACTGGTTGGAGACTTCAATATCCCAGGCGTGGACTGGAGCATCCCAGCAGCAGCATCAACTGAACAGATTTATCCTGGACTCCTTCAGGTGCCTTCCTCAACAACTGGTCATGGAGCCAACTAGCAGAAGACAATACTGGACCTTGTGCTCACAAACAGGACAGTGTGATGGGGGTAAGAGTGGGGGAGCACCTGGGAACAGTGACCACCAGTCATTGTGGTTTGAAATCACAGAAAGAGCAGCACCAAACCACACAAAAACACGATCCTGGATTTAGGGGGCAAACTTTGGAAAATGGGGAGATACTTGAAAAGAGGCATTAGGGAATGGGGCAGGAATCAGGGGTTGAGAAACAGTGGGAAGTATTTAAAATGGGAATTACAAGAGCAACAGAATTATGCATTAAACAGGTTAGCAAGAGAAAGGAAGAGGAGACCATTATGGTTTTCCAAAGAGGTAGCAAAGAAAGTGAAGCCAAAAGATTGCATTCAGGCAATACAAAAGACACAGGCAGAAGGGGATAGGGAGAAGTACCAGGAGAAGCAAAGGGAGGCAGGAGGTCAGTAAGGGAAGCCAAAGCTCAGACAGAAGAACACATTGCAAAATCAGTGGGTAATGGGGACAAAACCTTTACAGGTACATAAGTGAAAAAGAAAGGCAAAGGGAGGGATAGTGAGACTGAAGGGGAGGATGGGGCTGTGTGAGAGGATGACAACAAAAGCTGACATAATGAACAGGTATTTCTGCTTCAATCTTTACTGAGGAAGAGGAAGGTAATGGGTCTGAATGGAGTACAAGGGTGAGAATGTTGCAGAAATGGACACAAGTCCCTTTACACGAAAAGGTCCTGAAGGAACTGGAAGTAATAAGAGTTGATAAAGCAATGGGGCCAGATGGGTGCACCCAGGGTCCTTAAAGAACTAAGAGAGATGGTGGCTGAACCTCTTACTATCCTGTTTGCGATCACTAGAAACGGGAAGTACCCAAAGACTGGAGGATAGCAGATGTAGTCCCTTTATACAAAAGTGGGAACAAAGAGGAAGCGGGAACACAGACCAGTCAGCCTCACCTCGGTAGTGGGGAAGATCATGGAAGCACTACTGAAGGAGAGATTGGTGGAACATCTGGTTGTCAATGGACTACAGGACCCAAGGCAGCATGGTTTCCTCAGGGAAGGTCATGTCAGACCAACCTCATTGAATTTTTTGACTGGGTGACTAGGGAGATGGATCAGGAGGGCAGTCGACATGGCCTATCTGACTTCAGCAAGGCCTTTGACACTGTGCCACATAGAAGACTATTGCACAAACTGGGGAATATGGGTGTGGGCAGGACAGTAGTGCGGTGGGTAGGTAACTGGCTGGGCAGCAGGACACAGAGGGTGGTGGTAAATGGCTGTCACTCCACAGAGGAAGAGTGACCAGTGGGTACCACAGGGATCAGTGCTGGGACGGTGCTATTCAATATCTTCATCAGTGACATTGCACAGGACCTAGAAGGCAGAATTTCACTGTTCGCTGATGACACAAAGCTCTGTAACAGAGTAGACACACCAGAGGGTGTAGACAGAATGAGAAGGACCTGCAGAAACTTGAAGAATGGTCAGAGGTTTGGCAGTTGAAATTCAGTGCAAGGAAGTGCAAGATAATGCATATGGGCACAAAAACCCTGCACAATATATCAGTTGGGGGTGAGGATATAGCATGCACCAAGCAGGAAAGGGATCTTGGAGTTATCATCTCTGATGACCTCAAGGCAGGGAAACAGTGTGACAAGGCAGCAGGTAAAGCAAATAGGATGCTGGGATGCATAGGCAGGGCATCACCAGCAGGAAAAGGGAGGTCATAATTCCACTATACAAGACACTAGTGAGGCCGCACCTGGAGTACTGTGCAGTTCTGGAGACCTTACCTACGTAAGGACATAGAAAGGGTAGAGAAGGTTCAGAGGAGGCAACAAAGATGGTGCATGGATTGCATCACAAGTCCTATGAGGACAGGTTGAAGGCACTGAATATGTACTCCTGGAGGAGAGGAGGAGAGAGGATATGATAGAGACATACAAGTATCTTACAGGAGGAACAGGGTGTGGGAATGCACTATTTTAGCGAAAAGATGTTCCAGAACCAGAGGCACGGGATGAAGTTGGAGGGAGGGGACGATTCAGAGGAAACGTGAGGAAGAATTTCTTCACAGAACGGGTGGTGGACAAGTGGAACACCCTGCCAGAGGAAGTGGTGGGGGCTGAAACAATCACAGGATTTAAGAATGCATGGGATAGACATAAAGGAATTCTGGAGGTCAGGGGTTAGGTGCAACAGACTTCCTGGAAAACATAAACTGAACTTACAAACTTAAATGGGCAGACTGGGTGGGCCATAGGCCCTTATCTGCCGACACTGTCTATGTATCTATGTATGTATCTATGAATGTGGTAATGACTGGTGAAAATGGGAGGCTGTACAGGACATAGCGCACTGGTTTAATGCAAAAAAAATCAACCTCAAAGAGTTACACAAGGAGTGACCAGAATGAGTAGAAATAAAACAAGCAGAAGTGACATTAAGCTTTATGTAGGTGAGTAAAAGCAGGAAGTGAACAGTGTGGCAGACTGCAATCCTTGATGTATGACTGCACATCAAATTATGGTGAGAGTACCATGCTGTTCCCTCATGTAATGAGGAATTTAATGCAGGTCCATTGGCAGCTGGTGTTCGTATGAACCCCTCCCCCTTTCTTTGGACCTCTGTTTTTTTTTTTTTTACTTAACCACCAACTGTGATCCCCCCCTTTGCCGTAGGCTCCCAGAGCCATCCCCTATCCCATGCTGGGGACTCTGCACACTGCCCACTACACATGGATGTTAATGTGGTAATTTCTGGCTCTGACAGTTACAAGAAGTTGGCTCAACATTCATCAGTGTTCATCAAACACAAAGGACACTGCTGTGTTGCAGGACAGTCATTACATTTACTGAATTCAACGTACACATAAGTATGTATAAGCTCCAAAATGCACCACAGAGCTTCTAAGGTCATAGCAGTCCCCAAACCCCCAACATTTAGATAAACTATTCCTCCAGAAAATCTCCTGAAAATTTGCTAAAATAATCTAGCAAAGTTTCTGACCTCCCTTGGAAGGTATGCAGTATTACAATGAGTTACATTAGAATTAGTACTTCAGTAATGCTGGAAAAAAACAAATTGCTAATAAATTCAAAGGTGATGCTGGATGCTTGTGTAAACAGGCAGCAATGCTCACTTGCCTTTCCAGTTTAACCAATAAAAATGAAATTAAATGGAAAAAAAATTGAAAAATGAAATTCCAAGGTGATCAGTTCATTCACTCAGTGCTGATGTATGAAAACAGATGATTAAATCTGTGAGTCTGTGATATGTTTTTTGAGGAAAAATACAGGTATGTGACCCAATCAGTACTGAAAGTGGCAATACCTTGGGACTGAGGTACAATGGATTCCATGCACTGACATTTTAAATTAAAAAAAAAAACTAAATAAGGAAGTGCATGCTTGTGATACATAAGGAGATAAGAAAACTGAACACAAAACAGATAATTTGTTTACAATATTTATTCATTCAAACATTCTCTGTGTTAAGCAATGCTGTCATTAACAACTGTTCACACAGAGCAGCACTCTTGATACATTGCACTACACACTGGAAAGAATGTGCATCACTTATTTCTGTCCCCCATTTACTGACAGGTGGAACCACATGTTGGTAGTAGTTGCGTAACATGGGACATTATTCAGTGTGACACCATAGAAGACTTTCTGTGATGATGCTGTAAAAAGAGCCTCTTCAAGCTCAAATGGATGGCAGACTGTATAATTTATTTATTTTACTAATAAAAACTTTACCAATCAACCGATTAAAAAAAACAAACAAACAAAAAAAAAACAACAATGCAGTATATTACAACCGAGACCTCCTGGAACAATCACAGCTGATCAGATGAGGGAAAACAAACTCCTAGAGTGTACAAGAGACTTCTCCTTTACAAAAAGTATGCCAGGCCCACTGCAACCCTGCTTTGCCATACCTGCCTGCAACACTGCCAACACACATTAAAGGTAGATCATTCTCATTTACTGCAGTTTTCCTTTTAAAACCTGTGCCAGTTTGAACTTTGAAAAAAATGGGAAGCACACCGTTTGTCTGCTGGTTGTGTTGTGGCATTAGGTGGGTGGTAGACAGGGGTAAGACTTGTGATGCTGCGTACAAAGTGGAAACAAATCTTGCAAGGGTAATTTTTTTGAAAATCACATCTGCAGTATAGCCCTGGACATAAAACTGCAAACAAATACTTAAAAAGGAAAGCCTACAGCAGTTTTCTTTGCCAGTGCTGCCTATATAATATATATTATATTGTGAAGTGTAGGGTGAGAAATTCCTCTGGCCAGTTTGTTTATATCTGTGTTGGGTGTCGGCCTGCTGGGGCTACAATTCTGTGATTCCTGCCAGCCATAGTGCAACACATTTTTTTATCTTGTATCTTCCAGCATTTTCTGCCTACATATTGGGCAGGATCTAATGGGAAAGGAACTCTGGGGGAGATTACTGCCTGCCAGCTACATCCAGTTGCACAGGGCAAGTGTTCCAGAATGTAAGACAAAAAGTTCTATGAAGCGTTAGAGGTACCACCAGTGTGATGCTCTTGGTGGTGGTGGTTGGTGGGGGTAATGTATAGCAAGGTGATTCACTATGGTTGGTGGTACAGCTGATTTGGACTTGGATACATGTGACTGATTTTGGGTGGGGGCAGCTAGATTATTTTGCCGGTGGTGGGGGTTTGGTCTATGCTTGGAGGGCAGCAGGCTGAATGGTGTTGATCTTGTGCAGTGTGCCAGTAAGGAGCGCTGTGCTAATGGAAGGATGTGGACTCTGGATACATGGTCAGTAAGGTGGTCCTGGTGGTGTTGTGGGATGCAGTCCATATTTGAAGGGGAGGATGGCCAGATGTGAGGTTGGATGTTGTCCATGGATGTGACAGTATGTAGTGACCTGGGCAAGCACATGTATGGGAAAAGGGTAGTGTAATGTGAGTGGCAAGGGGGCTGGCCATGTGGTTGCAGGGATTTATTTAACTCCAAAAATTGATTAGCGTTTTGCTCATAAAAGTGTGAAAACATTGTAAAAATGCATAGCTCTTGCCTCACTGTGTTTAACAAACATAACACTTCCAGAAAACCTATATAAATACTTTCTGTACAGTTAGCATTGTCCTTAGGAAAAAAAACGCTAATCAGTTATTTAAAACCCTGGGTTGGGGTAGCTGGCTGTGCAGGTAAAGGGGGAGGCATTGTTGGGAAGGACACTGTGGGGTTAAGGGAAGCTGGCTGTTAGTTTTATTTGGAGGAGAGGGAGGATGACCGTGCTGGTAGACTGTTGAGCTACTCATGTTGGTACGATGGAAGAGTCTGTTGTTTTTCGCTTGGGTGTAGTGAATAGAATACCCACGTTGGTGAAAGCAGTGGGGAAGCTGGCTCTGCTCATTTTTTATGGTGGTGGACTGATAGAGTTCAAAAATACATGGATCTGTGCACATGGTGAGGTCTGACAAGACTATGTACTGTTGCATGAGGTGGGCCTGCATGTAAACTGTGAAAAATAGCAGCTGCCAGTAGGAAGCCACAGTCAGAGCAGAACCTGCACCATGGAGAAGTGCCATACTGCTATCAGCCACCTAGCTACATCACCCACCATCCCATGGACTAAATTTGGACCCTTCGGTACAGCCACTCCCTCTGTGGGGGGAAGGGTCATGCCTCTCATTAGCTATGGCAACCCATCCCAAGATGCTTTACCAGTTTGGCAGTCCAGAGCCCTGTCAATGGTGCAAGAAGGATAACAGCTGGTGTCTTCATCCTGCCCTGTGTCAGTTGATTGCTGGAGTACAATGCCCTCCCCCCCCAAAAGAAAATCAGTTTTAGGGGCACTGATTTTCCTTCATGATGGCCCCTGAGTGACAGAGTCCATTCTAAAACCCAGGTCGATGGTGAGGTACCAGTCTATAACCCCCCCAAACACACAACCCACTTTTTTTTAACCATTGTAAGTCCTTCCTAGTTGACCCAGCTGATCAGTATTTTTATTCTTCATATTGACCCATTTTCCCTTACATGTCCACAGGTCTGACAGGATGCTGACTGGATGAAGGAGGACACTGACCACATGTGTCAGATAAGTATTGTTTTTTTTGTTTATCCTACATTGTTTGTCATTGTTATTTCACAAAGAGCTGCAGATCCTTTGTGACCCCATTGCTGTTTTTGTTTTACAGGTACAACTGGATAGTCACCTGAGACCCCATTATCCCAGACTCCTCAAGAACCCGGTAAGAGATCTCTTATCTGTGCTAGGATGTTAACCTATAATGGTGCTAACTTTAGGCTTTCACTTGCTAGGTGGTTGGTGATGCAGGGTTTGACATCTCTAAACTGTTCTTTTACTATTCCACCATCAGAAAAGGAGGGAAATTTATTGCAGTTCACAGGTGGTTGGAGAGCACTCAGGCTTTGCCCTCATGCCTCACAGTGCACCCAGGGCATGTATTAATGCCCCAATTCTCCATTGTGGGCAAGCATATGAAGACCATTCTAAAGGAAAGGTTAGTGGAATATCTAGAGGAACATGGTCTCCAGGATGAGAGGCAGCATGGATTCATGGGGGAGATCATGTCAAACAAATCTGATTGACTTCTTTGACTGTGTCACTAAGACAGTAGACAGGGCCAAGCAGTAGACATCCTCTATTTTAATTTCAGCAAGGTCTTTGACTCTGTGCCCCACAAAAGGTTGATCAGGAAGTTGGTGGATCTTGCAGTTGGGGAAAAGATGGCTAGATGGGTGGAAAACTGGCTGAGGGACAGAACCCAGAGGGTGGTTGTGGTGGGAGAGTTATATGGCACTAGAGAGGTAATCAGTGGGGTCCCACAGGGCTCAGTGCTGGGGCTGGTGGTGTTCAGTGTCTTCATCAGTGACATTGGGGATAACATTAAGGGCAAAATGTGCCTATTCACAGATGACACCAAGCTCTGTGGGAGCATGGACACAGCTGAAGGGATACCAGACCTCCAGGAACATCTGGAAAAGCTGGGGAGGTGGTTCAGGATCCAGCAGCTTGGCTTTAATGCCAGTAAATGCAAAGTTATGCATCTTGGAGCCAAGAATCCCAGGACAGAGTACTACCTGCATGGAGTATGAGTATCTGCATCCGAGGAGGAGAAGGACCTGGGAGTGATGATCACTAGTGACCTGAAACACTCTACACAGTGCAATAAAGCAGCAGCAAAGGCAGCTTAATCTGGTTCATGGTCAGTTGGCATTCATCTGTACCCCCCTGCCCTGGGTCATGCCTGAAAATAGGCAGGATTTGTCTAGTGCATTTACCCGGTCAACAAAAACTAAAAAAAAAAAAAAAGATGCTGGGATGCATAGCTAGGGGGATCAGTAGCAGGAGAGAGGAGGTTGTACTGTCCTTGTACAGGTCACTGGTAAGGCCATATCTAGAGTATGGAGTTCAGTACTGGTGCCCACACCTCAAAAAGAACATTAACCTGTTGGAGAAGGTCCAGAGGAGGGCAACAAAGATGATAGCCAGTCAGTAGGGTGAGGCATACAAGGAAAGGTTGAGGGCACTGAACATGTACTCCCTGGAAGACAGGAGAGAAAGAGGGGACATTACTGGAACCTTCAGGTGCTTGAAAGGGATAAATAAGGTTGATAAGGAGATTTTCTTTAATTTGAGTGGCAACCATAACACGAGGGGGCACAGTCTTAAGCTGGAGGATGGGAGGTTTAGGAGGGAGGTCAGGAAGCACTTCTTCACAGAGGGGGTGGTGGACACTTGGAATGCACTGCTGGAAGAGGTCATCTCGTTGAAGACAGTAGGCAGCTCTAAGAGAGGCTGGGATAGGCATAGGGGAAAGGTAACGATCATGGGTAGAGGGATGGGAGGAGTGGGGAAGGAGGGCAGCGACATTAGCTCAAGCTGTGGACCCTGCAATGTGAGCAAACTTGACAGACCAAATGGCTTTCTTCTGCTGGCTTCTTTGTATGTTCATATGTAATTCACCCATTATGGGTTATTGCTTACTTTAAGTTTGGCTATCTCCTATCGGCCACTGCTTTTCAACTCAAAGAAATGGAAAAGGACAGTCTGGGAACCATAAAAAAGTACTGGAATTTAGTTTTTTTATTTGTTACCTTTTAAAGAGCAGCTGATGCCTTCAGTAGAACTTAAAACAACTATATTTAGACATAGTTCAGATTGTATTTCACATTCATTCTGTATTTTTCCTGCACACTATTTATTACTGAGGTCAGCTGCATGACAACAGAATCTTTGCTCCTGAAGAGTTCATCTATTCCTGCTGCTTTCTCCCTACCCGAGGTCATACTGCACTGATTTGACATCACAGTTTCTCCCATGACAACAGTTTGTTATGTCACAATGAAGGATTATGACTTGAAGTAGGGAGTCAGCTGTAGAGGTAGATGAACTCCAAGAAATAAACATACAAATGTTCTCAGTAATAATAAGTGGACCAGGAGAACTCTATAGAATATATACAGAATGCAGGCTGAATTGTACTCAAACAGTATGTTTTTAAAAGTTTTGAGGCATCAGCAGTTCTTTAAGCTCCCCTTCCCCAAAGCTTTGTTTACATTTGCAGTGCTGTCGCTGGTGGGGAACTGTTGTCTGGGGCAGCCGAAGCCACACAGTGCAGCTGGGCACTTCCTTAGAAAGATACTTTGGCACCACCTCATTGTGAGCTCTCAGCTGCCCAAAGACATCAGTTCCCTACTGGTACTAGTGCTGCAGTTGTAAACTACATTGAGGGTGAGGGAACATTTAAAAGATAATAAAAAACTAAAAATTACAGCATATATTTAAACTAAGCATGGTTCACAGACTTTCATTTCCATTTCTTTGAATTGGAAAGCAATACCCAATAGGCAGGGACACTGGTTTACCGGCATTGAGAAAGGGCACATTCCATTTTGCACATTGTAAAAAATGTTGTCACCAGTGTCTGCTAAGCCAAAATCCGTTTTTACCAGTATTTGGTTCTCTGTACTTTATTTAACAATTTTTAACTCTGCTAACATGCATTTGAGCAATTTTGACCTCCACTGTTACACATCCTTCCATCCTTGTACCAATTTAAAATTATTTTAGGTACAAGATGTGATGGCAGCAGCAGCAGTACAGCCCCCATCCTTAAGGTGTGATGGAAGCAGCACTACGGCCCCATCCCGAAGGTGTGATGGCAGCACTAACAGAACTACGGCCCCCATCCCTCTGGTGTGATGGCAGCAGCAACAGCAATATGACCTCCCTCTCTCAGGTGTGAGAGAAACAGCAGCACTGTGGCCCCCATCCCTTAGGTGTGATGGCAGCAGTACTACATTCTCCATCCACCAGTGGTGGCACAATCACTACAGCCCCCACCCCTTTGGTGTGATGGCAGTAGCAACAATGCAGTCCACATCCCTCAGGGGTGATGGCAGTAGTGACAGCACTATGATCCCCTTTCTTCAACACCCACACCCCACGTGCACAAATTACAAATAACTTGGTCTCTTTGCATGTTAGAATTCAGATGTGAATTAATCTGAACCATTACTGCTAAGGTGGACTACCTTTGTTTTTTCCTATCTATAATTTGACTGCCTGAATTGGATTTCCGCCTGTGACACTGCTGACCAGGGTTAGGGAACAGACTTGGGTGTTGAAGGGCCAGCTGATTGGCGAAGGCTTGATTGTCCAATGACCACGCACCTTCTCCTGGGAGGGAGGGTGGGTTCGTAGCTCAGCATTTGCTGGCCCCTGGTGGAGGCCAGAGACATGACAACATGTCATCCCTCACTGCAGGAGGGAGCGTGACGGACGTCGGCTTGTGCCTTGACATCATTTAGCCTATGAAGAAAATGGGAAAACACCTGCTGGCCATCTGAAGGACAGCTGTTGGTCCCTCCATAAGCTGGAAGCCCCAGACATGTGTCCGTTCTAACCCCTGCCATGCTCAGGATACACAGGAAGCTCTTTGGGGCAATTCTCCTCCCCTGGTAGCCTCCAACAGGGGTAGGGGCCCACTCAGTGAAAGATTACTTTGGGTTACCTGGTAGCACAGCAGTAAGGGGCAGTGGATGGTGGTCGGGACTCGGCAGCAGTGGTAGAGGGACCTTGGCAGGCCTGAAGGAGTGGATTCAGGGGGTAGGAGGAGAGAAAAAAACTGCTTGAATTTGCTTCTTTGAAATAAAGTGTCTTCACCTAAAAAATCCACAAGTGATTAGTGGAGGACTTTCAAATGGATTCATGCATCTCCCAGACATGTGGATGCTTTTTTTTTACTTGGTGTCCATGAAACAGGTGTCTCCTTGTTTTCATGTCTTTGTTCAGATGTGAATTGAGCAACACTCTGCCCACCAGCATCATACAGCCCCTGGGGTCTTACCTTCTGTATGTCATTGACAGTGCTTTCAAAATCCACTGGCCAAACATAAGTACACTTAAATACTTAACATTTGCTTTTTGTTGAAGCAGTCTATTAGAAAACTTTTTGTTGTCACAGAGACTGAAACAGCAGGTGGGAGAAAAGGTGCAAATGATCCAATTCACCTAAAAGGGGTGCTGACTGTGAAGTCTTTTCATAAGTAGTAAGGCAGTTTCTTCTTTTTGAACATGCTTTCATTCAGAGTAGTTTTCATTCAAACAACTGAGGAATTTGGATGGCCCTGCTGATTATAAACTTAAATAAGCTAGTTGTTAACAGTGATCCTGCATTTAGCAATCTACAACCTAGATGCTTTTATGCAAAGAATACAATGAAAACCTGACTAAAATCTAAAAACAAGCTTATAAAACACATAAAATGTATCTGAACATGTATCTTTACCTATACAAAATCATTGCAGCCAGAGTAAAACTCAGGTAAATTACATGGTACCCTGACTACTATTCTGTGATGTAGTAAACGTATATTGGTATTTTTTTATATTCTTTGTAAAGCAGGTAAGGCCCACTAGGCAGAACTGTCTGTTTTCAGGAGTGAACTAGAAGCACCGGGGAGGTTAAGTGACTTGCTTGGAGTCGCACAGAATGCAAGTGGAGGTTATGGGAATCAAACCCAAGTCTGCTGGATGTACCCAGTTCAATCACTGTTTGTTAATCTAACCACTAGGCATGGGTGATTGAACTGAATGGCTGATTACAACAAAGCAGTGCAGGTGATTTCCTTACTGGCTATATGCAGCAAAGCAGAAAGAATGCAAAGCACATCAGCATTCATTTTAAGATGCTGAAATCTGGGTCAGCCCGCTGGCACTGCAGTAGCACTATTGCTTGCAAAGCCAGTGACCCAGGGTCAGAAGTGAACTCAGGCTGCTGGAGATCTGGCCAGGGGAGTAGGATCGAGCACCTTGGGGACTGCTGTCCTCTTCTGGGGAGGGTGGGCTGCAGATCCTGCTGCTTTACCACCACCTGTGTGACCAGGAGTGGTGGTGGTGCAGTGGTACTGCAGAGTGAACAAGATGGGAGGACGCTACCCAGGATCTGGAGCAGTGGCATGTCACTATGTGACCTACCTCCTTGGATCTCATCCAGTGCAGATGTCCTCAGGGACAGAGACCAGAAAACCAGGAACAATCACCCTATGTTGGCCACTGGCAGAAGGGACCCAGGTGCCCCAGACTTCGTAACCAGGCTCCATGAGGGACCCACTGAGCTGCCCGACACACACTAAGGGAGTGTGGAGGGGTGACCTGGGGTCTCCCCTCCCTTCCCACCTGGTGGGGGGGTACAATCTAGGCAGGATAGGGGCAGGCCCACAGGAGCTCCTAAGCATTATCTGGGGGGGGGGAGCTAGGGGATACCCAGCCTAGGGATCTCTGAAAAATAGAGACTGATGCTGTAAGAAGGGGACATAGAAAGAGAAAATAAAAACAAATTTAAAAGATGCTGAAATCTTAGAGATTCTGTGCAGTGACATGCAATTTCCGTGAGGCACCGGTGCAAGAATTCAAAATCTGCAAACCAGGCAGGATTCTGTGATTGTTACCAGTGTTACTGGTAAAAATGGAAAACCAGGGTCCTTGCCAATAGGACATAGTCACTTCTTTAGAAATATTGGGCAGGCCATGCATTTATGGGGGACAGGGTTGGGGAGGAGGGTTGCAGAACTCTGAAGTTTAAGACAAAAGGCCAAAGGCAAAGTGTGTCACCCTGCACTCAGTGAGAGCACCACATTCATTTGAATGTGTGGCCGTCTGTGGGGGTTCGGGTGCAGATTGCCTGATTTACCGCCCTTCTGGGGTGGTGGGAGATTTCTTGCAGGAGATGGCCAATTTCATCGTTGAGGAAACATTGGAGGCCCCCAGATGTTTAGTGCTGGGGGATTTCGGTGTTTGCGCCAAGTATGAATTTTCTCTGCTTGGTTACAACTTCCTCCAGATGATGTCATCTGTGTGCTTTGCGTAAGGAGTTTCCTCCGCGACTCATCAGGGTGGCCACATGTTGGATCTGGTGTTCTCAGTGTGGCTTGAGATAAATAGTCTCAGCATTGATAGGGTCATTTGGTCCGATCATTGCATGGTGAAGTTCTGGTTTGGGCCCCCCTTGATAGCCCTCCCTCTGCAGAGATGGTCAGCTATCGCCCTTTGAGGGGGTTGACCCCTGAAGGTTTTTTGGTGGTGGCTGACCTATCTAGTGTGGACAGTGCATGCGTTGGGGGGTGTGCACAGCAGTGGATGCCTATAATAAGGTGCTGTCTGGTGCACTTGACTCCCTCGCACCAGCCAATGTACAACCCAGGTCTTCTCACTTGAGGGCTCCTTGGTATGATGGGGAGCTCAAGGTAATGAAGACTTTGGGTCGGAGATTAGAGCACTGCTAGCGGAAGTCTGGCCTTGAGGTAGACAAACTGGCCCTGCATGTGCACTACAGTGCATATCAGGGGGCAATCAACCGTAAGAAGGCAGAATTCCTGTCCAGGGAGATTGCTGCCAGGAGGAACTGACCAACTGTGCTCTTTCGGACTGTGGACAGGCTTCTTCATCCTTCCTGTCTACAGCCGAAAGTAGCCTTTTCGAACGCATTGTGTGAGGAGTTTGCTCAGTTCTTCAAGGACAGAGTGTCTGCCATCAGGCAGAGGGTTCTGCCAGTGGACCAGACCTTCGCTGACAGTGGTCACCATGGGTGACCGGAGAGCACTCTGCCTGGTTGGGGTGAGTTTAGAGTGGTAGAGGTGGCTGAGGTCAGTGAGAATGCCTCCAAGCGTCGGCACACCTTTTGTGAACTGGACCAGGTGCCAACTCATTTCTTAAAGAGATGTGTTTACTCCGTTGGCCTGGTGCTTGCCTTGATTGTCCGGTGTTCCTTGTTGGAGGGGGTTTTCCCTGATGTCTTGAAGGAGGCATTAGTGAGATCCCTTGTAAGCTGCGTTGTTTAAAGATACGGAGGAGACCGGGTCCGGTGACGGAAGAAATTTTATTTTTACCTACGTACAATGGTAATGCTAGACACAGATCATTTCTTCAGTGTGACAATGGAATGTACAAGCTTAAAAATGGATTATTTAGGCGTGGTCATTTCCCTGGAACAGGTAATTATTAGCTTACTGATACAAATGGCCATAGGTGTGGCAGCATTCTTTGGGAAGCAACTAGGAGAGACCAAGCCCAATTATGGTCTGACTGGTGTCAGCAATGTTTTTTTAGTCTGTCCTCCATTACATGCTATCTCTGCCTGCTCAGATAAGGGGACATGGCTTTATGTTTGCTTATGTGCTTGCTTTGTTCCTTCTTCTTATGACTCACCCAAACTACAGCTCAAGGCTACATCTAGTCTTGCGTTATAATAATACAAGGGTGCCAACAAAGGTTATATAGGGATAGGGCAATATGGGGACAGACTCCTCTGCCCCCCATTACATTCCCCCCTTTGGCACTATATTGCCAAATTTGAAAATCAGACACGTAGTAGACAAGCGTTGTATGAGGTAATTACCCCTGCTGGGTCTGGTCAGACTAGAGCATGTAATTTTGATGCATGATATAAATATGTAGAGTGCAAGCGATATGCTGCATATTATAACAATTCCTTGTAGGATTGAGCTTCCCCAGTCACCAAAGATGCTTTTTATCCATTGGAAAATGTCCCAACCACTATCTGTTGGAGCATGCTCACTGAGAATACGCTGTTGTAATTTTTGTACCCCCTCAATTACTTGTTCCAGTTCCTCCAAGTTGTCTGGTAGATAGGTACAACATTCTTCTCCAATAATAGCACATATTCCACCTTGTGCTGCTAATACATAATCAAGCACTGCTCTATTTTGTAATGTAACAATTCTAAGTGCCTTAATTTCTGCCGTTAATAAAGCGGTTGATAGTAATGTTTCATTGACTAATGTTTCTAATTCATAGCTTAGCCGATCAATATAATGCATTGCTTGGACCGACCCCCACTAGGGAAAAATTCCAGCTCCAAATTTCTCTCCTGCTGGTATTCGTTTGGAGTCTTGTGGCACTTCCTGTAACTCCCTTTTAATATGGTTTGTTGGTTTAGGGTGGCTTGAGTTTAACATTATGTACATATTGGCCCTAGTTTGGAGGGTCCCTAAGTAACAGCATCCTTCCCATCCAAGTGGTAAGTAAGTGTAAGCTTTAAATCCACATACCCAATATAGCCCTGTGACAGAACCAAGCCCTGTGTTACATAAGTCCCGAGGGAAATACAGATTTGTTGCATTGGCTAAATAAGTGCTGTTGGTACAGCTACTGTTATTACTAATACTGTTGCCAGTGTCATTACAAACTGTGACAGTTAGGGTTTTAATGTATCTAACGTCAGGGTAATACTTGGAGGTACAGTTTTGGGTTGATCCAACATAACTTGAACTTGTCTTAGAGCTCACATTTTTACATATACAATAAGGAATTGCTGGTGTCTTTCTATGGTCAAGATGAATAACAGTTGGCCCATCAGTTGTCATGTTTGGTGGGCTGTACCAGTTATGTGGTAGTACAGAGTTATTAAAAACAGATGCATTTACATTAGACAATACATACTGTACAAAGATTGAGTCATTGATTTTTGCCATTGCGAACAATAGTTGGTATGTATCATACCAGTCCAAAGGATCTGGTCTCAAGTGGAGTCCAACGGCTGATGAAAAGGGTGAGTGTGTACACATATAACAGTCAGTCACATTTGCATTATTTGCATACAGTCTCATTAAAGTCCACCAGGTGTTTGTGGTATGGAGTGAATCTCTGCTCCGTTTATATATTTTGAGGTCATTTCCTGTTCTCCACAAGAAGAAAATTGTCCCGGCCACACGCATAATTATGGTGACGGCAGTTTTAAAGTTCATGGTGTCCTGTTAATTCCTTTTGTCAGCTGCAATAAAAAATAAAATTGTGCATTTATATTGAACATTTAGTTATTGTGTACTTTGTTGGCAACCTTTTTACATTGGTCTACGTGGACCCAAAATTCTGACTTTTTCCTCCTTTCACATCTCGACACATATATCACACTTTCCCCAAGGGTATTAAGGACTCTGTATGGTCCCAACCAGTTTGCATCCTTCCAGGGGGTTTTCTGTTCCCAATTTCTAACCATTACCATATCATTAATGCGTATTGGTATTCCATATCCTGTTTTAGGGCTTTTTTTGTTTGTTGTACTCATGACTGTTTCCCATATTTACAGCTGCAAAGGGTAAGAATTTTTGTAGCTGTGTTTGTACTTCCTTTAGAAATGCCTCATGTTTGATCCTGTCTGTAGAAGCCGCCCCGGACTGGGTAGGTCTCCTGGGTGAGCTAGCCTCATTCTTCCTCCTTGTCATTAATTCATGGGTTAACCCTGTGCTTGCTTGCACGTGCCTCTGATGGCCATTAAAATGCCTGGTAGATGTGTTACCCAATCTTTACCTTCGTCAAGTACAGTTTTTTTTAAAGCGTCTTTTAGTGTACGGTTTAATCTTTCCACCATACCTGATGCTTGTGGTCTGTAGGGTGTATGTAATCTTTGTTGCACCCCTATTATTTTGCACATTTCTTGCATGACTTGATTAACAAAGTGAGTCCCTCTGACTCTATTACATTTGGGAATCCCCATCGGGCACATACCTGTGTGTATAATATGCGTGCCATTGTTATAGCATTTGCACTTTTAACTGGGAAAGCTTCTACCCATTTTGAGAACATGTCAATTACTACTAACATATACTTATATCCCCCTTTTGCTGTGGGCAGGGGTCCAACGTAATCAATTTGTATCACGTCCCAGGGTCCTTCTGCGAAGGGTAATCTCTGTAGAGGGTATTTTTCCCTTTTAGGGTCTTGCTGCAAGCATACTAGGCAGGATTGTACAACTTGTGTAACTGTCTGCTTTAGGTGGTGCCAATGGTATTTGCTTTTTATAATTTGGAGGGTTTTATCTACTCCTGGGTGCCCCGCCCACTTGTAGTTTTCTAATACTATATCTCCTTGGAGATTCTCCGGGACCACTTATCTTGGCTCACCCTCTACAGTTTGATGTAGTAAGATCCCTTCTTGCATATAGCAGTCTGCTTGCTGCCCTTCCTCTACCTCTTTAATTTTATTTTTGATTCAATCATCCCCCCTTTGAGCCTCCTTTAGGTCTACTGTCTCTTTTACGCTAGTCATACTGACTGGACTTTGTTGTGTGGGTCGAATTCCTTCCCACAGTTCTCCTGACTTGGCTGCAATTTTTGCCCATTTGTCGGCCTTTTCGTTTCCCCATTCCTCAAATGTCCGTGTTTTGCACATGCTGCTATATGAGCTATGGGCTTTTACTTTCTCTTTGGCGATCCTCCCTGGCTGTTTCTTACCTTCCATTAAGATGGCTCTTAATAACTCCCTATGTCTTACGTGTTCCCCGGTACTCGTTCTCATGTTTCTCCTTGCCCAGATTGGTAGCCATCTTGTTAGTGACCCAATTGCAAATTGTGAGTCTGTTACTATTTTTATTCGTCCCTCAGGTACTGCTTTTATAGCTTCGTAAATAGCTACCAGTTCTGCATATTGTGATGAGTCTCTCGGTGATAATTTAATTATTTTCCTTTGTTCACTCAATGGTCTTTCCTCATCATCATCCCCTGTATTAAAATAAACAGCCGCTCCCGTATAAGCTTGCACCTTTTCCCAAAACCTAGACCCATCTACGCATAGCAGGGTATAACTTTTTCCTTTGGGGTGTCTTTCCAGAAACGGTGATAAATACTCCATATTATCAATTAACTCTCTGCAGTCGTGGGCCTCCCCGTTGTAATCTAAGTATTGGAGCATATGTGAGACAGTTCGTTTTTGTACTGTCACTTGTTTGTCTTGTAAAGCTAGTAGCCATTTGACTTGTCTGCTGTGACTGACACCCTTAGCCTTTCCCTCTACTAGCAGTTTAATAGGCGTGTGAGTTGTTTGTATAATAATTTTGCCGAATCCTACCACAGGTTCACTGGCAATTACTGCCCAAGCCACAGCTAATAGATTTTTTTCAAATATACTAAATCCTTGCTCTACTTTTGTCAGTTGCCTATTTAAGTACAATACTGGTATGCTTTTTCCCCTTTTGGTTTGTAGGAGCACCGCCATAAGTGTCTCTTCTGTGGTCAAGGCTTGTATTATGAAGGGAGCACTGTGATCTACTGTTGCTAGTGCGGGTACTTGCATTAATGCTATCTTTAGTTTTTTAAAGCTTTGCAACTCCTCCCCTTCCCACACTAGTTTGTCTTCCTTTTGTGGCTTATCCCTGAGCAGGGCGTATAAGGGTTTTGTAATCTCCGAATACCCCTCTACATAATCCCTACAGAAGTTTGTCATTCCTAACAATTTTCGTAATCCTGTGACCGTAGTTGGCAGGGGTAAGTTTTGTATTAACGTTATTCTATTTGGGTCTATGAACCTTCCCTTCTCTGATATTAGAGTCCCTAAAAATGTTACTTCAGGTTGCAAGAGTTGCACCTTTTCTGGATTTATTTTAACCTCTCTTACTTAGTGCTTTAAGCACTTCGGTCTAGCAGTTGCAAATGTTCTGCTTACGTCTTACTCAGAAGCAGTAGATCATCTACGACAGTTACTCCGTGGTTCCAGTCCCTCCTCCTGTAGCACCTGTTGTAGCGATCGATGAAACAGGGTTGGCAAGGAGGAACCTGTGGTAGTCTAGTAAAAGTGTACTGTCATTCCCTAAATGTAAACGCAAATTTATATTGATCTTCCTTTCTCAGAGGTAGGGACCAGAATCTGTTTGCTAAGTCTATTACTGAAAATATTTTATTTCCTGGTTTGATCTTATTAAACATTTCAGTTGCTGTGTTAATAATTGGGCTTATTTGTGGTGTTACCTTGTTTAATTTTCGATAGTCAATGGTCAGTCGGTATTTACCATCGGGTTTTTTTACTGGCCAAATGGGACTATTTGCCGTGGAGCAAATAGGCCTCAATACTCCTTGTTTTAGGAGATTGAGAATAACAGGCTGTATTCCTTTTATGGCTTCTTGTGATAAGGGGTACTGTTTGGTATGCCCTGGGTCTGGCCCCTCGATAGCTATTTCTGTATCACTTACTTTCCCACAGTCTGTCCCAGATTGTGCCCATACTTGTGGGTATTTTTCAAGCACTTGTTGCATATTAGGATCATTGACTGCTGGCACAGCCAGTTGTTTATTACTTTTCACTGACCCCCATATATAACTTTCTGGTATCTGGGCGGTCTCACATTTTCCTCCTTTATTTTGCCAAATACATTTATTTGTTAAATTAATAATTAGACTATGTTTTTTTAGGAAGTCAATCCCTAGGATGTGACTCTCGGTCCCTCCATGCAGGACCACAAGGTGCCTTTACCAACATATTTTCCTTCTAAAAATACTGATGTGAGGTTGTGAAAATCTTCCACTTAAGGTGTGTCCTGTGCACCCTTCAATTAGAATGGGCTTTCTTTTCTCATCCAGTGGTATGTGCATATTTAACAGCGAGACGGCTGCCCTGGTGTCCATTAAAGCGGGTTATTGTTCTTCCTGCACTTTAGCAGCACTATTGGTCTCCCTCGTTTATCAAAGCTAACCGCACACACCAGTAGTACTAGGGAGACGCCTCGGGGCCTCCGCCCCTACTGTTGTTTTTCCTTATTGCTGCGAGCCTCCTTGGAGGTATCTCCTCCTCCTCACCATCGTATGGAGGGCAGTGGGTTCTTTTTTTTCGCGTCCCAATACCAAGTTAGCCTAGTTATGAGATCTTGAACTTCGCCTGACCCAGCTCCTGGTCTATATCTTGTATGGGCTCCTGGATCCTTCCTTTGTGGGCTCCGTCCTCTCCCTGCCTGTTTGTCTTGGTCTGACCTCTCTGCCTCACCCTTTGCCCAACAGTCGCTCATGACATGTCCGGGCTTTTTACAGTTAAAACACGTCCTAGATTCTCCCTTTGTTCCCCCTTCATTTTTCCAGGTCACCGCTGCTACCTCTGCTTTCCTTTCTTTCTCGTTTAAATAAGTTTCCAACAAGGTTATACGTTCTTCCTGGGTTGGTGCTATTTTAACTACCGTCCTAAGGGTGGGGTCTAGGTCATACGCTCTTACCCACAGGTCTCTAAATGTGGTGTCATCCTCCGAAGGGCAATCCTGCCCTCCATATCTCTGATATACTTCAAAAAGCCTGGGAATGAACACTCGGGGACCCTCCCCCGATTGTGGCTTTGTTTTTTAAAATCCTGTCCCAGTCTACACTTGCTTTGGATTCTCCCTTGCCTTTCTTATGGCCTCTACTACCTCACTGTAATCTGCCCAGGAGTTGACATTGCTCTCAGCTTCTGGGTGTGTACCCTGTACTGTTGAGGGCATTGCGTCTGCTATGGTGTGAAGCAGTTAAAACATCACCAACCAGCAGACGTCCTGATTTGTTAACCTACAGGTGCTAGTTAACTGTTTTAGTTTCTGTCTCAGCTCTGACAAATTGGTTTTATGGTCTATTGGCCCTATCATTGTGCCCAGTTTTATCATCTCATCTATAGATAAATCTTTGATCTTAGTTTTTGGCTCTGGGTCTCTGGGTTTCTGCTGAGTTATGTTCTTCATTACCTTTTTTTTCCTTTTGGGCACTTCTACCCAACTGTCTCCCTCCATCTCATACTGCTTTTCCTCTACCTCCTCTGTCCATTCTTCCTTACCTTCGGGCCCCTTCTCCTGTACCTGCGCCATCCTGGCATCCTCATCTTTCTCTAAGAGGTCTTCCAACTGTTTTGCCTTTAGTCTCCCATTTCTTTTCTTCGACTTATTTATCAGCTTCCTCTTCCTTTTCTCCCTGTTCCTTCCTCAGTTTAGCTTTTGCTTGTCTTGCTACTAGGTTAACTAGTTGTTCTTCTAGTTGGTGTCTTGTGACAGTTGACATTGTTCCCCTGAGGCACTCTGTCCATGGGTGGTCACGGGTGCCATCTTTTAAGGGCTGAGAACTGTGCTTAATTCCTCACACTGGTTTTTAGTTTTTGAATAGTCTCAGTTGCCTCCTTTAGCTCAGTATAGCATAACCGCCTGGTTTCTGTCACTTGTTCCTGTGATTGTTGATCTAACTTTATGTGTGCGAGAATTATCCCTACTCAATAAACACAGATCATCCTGAGCTTTGGCCTGTTGGCTCTGTTTTGCCCCAACTGGGTTTTATTGTCATCAAGTTCAGTTAAGGGAACGCTCTGCTGTAATTTTGCTTGCAATAATTCTAACTCTTCCTCCTGTTTTTTGTTTACGTATTTTAAACCTGCATTCTCTGTTACTTGTTTTCCCAGCCTGTACACTACGGTTTGATTATACTGATACAAGCCTTGTAAGGCATTAGCAAAAATTTCCTTTTCTCTTTTGACCTTCTTGTTTCTGTCTGCCACTTGTTCTGAGAAATAGACCTGTGGGTGGTTGTCTTCCGACCGGGTCTCATACAGCCCCTGTTTACAATATTTCCTCACGAATTTCCCTATTATAGTTTCCATGCTAATTTTGTCCCTTTGGTCTACTTGGATATTTTCAACAGGGTCACCCATGCACTGATGCTTCCGTTTACTTAGCCAAGGTTTACGACCCTTCTGTGCGCCCCGGCTTGCAAGTCCCAGCAGCCAGACTCATATACCTTGCCCCCATGAGTTCTTACAAGGTTATACCTTATAGAGTGAAAAACTACTACTTTAAATACTTTTAGTCAGAACAAGAGGATTAAAACAAGAGGTTAATACATCACCTAGTGTGCAGACTGGGTCCCTTCTGTCCTTGTAGGTGTAGTTGATGTAGTCACCGGACTGAGTCTTGGTCCACTTTCAGCCAGGCAAACTAGCCACTGTTCCTCAGTGTTAAACATGGAGCTGGCTTGTCCATCCTGCGGTTGACCACTCCGGTGCCTATGGTTTGTTAGCAACAGCGATCCGAGTCATGGCACCAAAAATGTAAGCTGCGTTGTTTAAAGATATGAACGAGACCGGGTCCGGTGACGGAAGAAATTTTATTTTTACCTATGTACAATGGTAATGCTAGACACAGATCATTTCTTCAGTGTGACAATGGAATGTACAAGCTTATATACTGATTATTTAGGCGTGGTCATTTCCCTGGTACAGGTAATTATTAGCTTACTGATACAAATGGCCATAGGTGTGGCAGCATTCTTTGGGAAGTAATTAGGAGAGACCAAGCCCAATTATGGTCTGACTGGTGTCAGCAATTTTTTTTAGTCTGTCCTCCATTACGTGCTATCTCTGCCTGCCCAGATAAGGAGACATGGCTTTATGTTTGCTTATGTGCTTGCTTTGTTCCTCCTTCTTATGACTCACCCAAACCACAGCTCAAGGCTACATCTAGTCTTACATTATAATATTACAAGGGTGCCAACAAAGGTTATATAGGGATAGGGCAATATGGGGACAGACTCCTCTGCCCCCCATTACACCCCTTCTGAAAAAAACGTCGTTGGACCCTGACGTCAAGGCAAATTACCATCCTGTCTCCACTCTCCCATTTTTGGGTAAGATTGTGGAGAAGGTGGTGATTCTTCAGCTTGAGAAGCATCTCGTGGCCCATGATCTGTACAAGCTGCTCCAGTCTGGGTTTGTGCGAGGCATAGTACAGAAACTGCGCTAATTCGGGTGCATAATGACCTCCTTAGGGCTAGAGATCGAAGGGAGGGGACAATTCATGTTTTCCTTGATCTCTCTTCAGCATTTCATTTGGTGGATGATCGAGTGTTACTTGACTGCCTAAGAGAATTCTGCAGACTCGCCGGCACTGTAATCTGCTGGTTTGAGTCTTTTCTGTATAACAGGAGGCAGAGGGTAGTGATGGGGAATTTCTCCTTCTGCCCTGGCCACCTGTCATGTGGAGTTCCCCAGGGTTCGGTCTTGTTGCTGATGTTGTTTGCCATGTATATGCTGCCCCTGGGAGAGCTTATTAGGAAGTACAGTCTGGGTTTTCACTGCTATGCTGATTATACCCAGCTGTATCTTTTCTTTGCCCCTGGAACATCTTGAGCAGTGGAAGTGCTTAACAGCTGCCTTGCTGAGATCAATGACTGGGTGGCCTCCAGCTGGTTGTGACTGAACCCCAGTAAAACTGAGGTACTGGTGGTGGAGTCGAACAGAGGGCGTGATAGGTTGGCCTCTGGTGCAGAGACAGGGCTTTGTCTTGGCTCTGTACCATTGAAGGCCTCCTCTAGGGTGCGTGAACTGGGCATTATTCTTAACAGTGGATTGACACTTGAGTTTCAGGTGGTGCCCGTTGTCCATACCAGTTTTTATCATCTGAGGAATATTGCCAGTATAAAGCCCCTAGTTCTGCTACTGGACCTCCCCACTTTGGTACATACCTTCATGACATCCAGGCTTGACTACTGTAATGCACTCTATCTTGTGGTCTCTGGGGGTACCCTTCACCGACTGCAGCTGGTGCAGAATGCAGCAGTGAGGCTGTTGACAGAACAGCCTAAGTAGTGTCACATCACTCCGATGCTGCGTCAACTGCACTGACTGCTGGTTAGGTGGAAGGTCCTCTTTAAGGTGGGTTTGCTCACCTTTAATGCCCTACACTGCCTGGGCCCTGGCTACCTGAAGGTCCTTCTTGCACCTGCTGTCTCGGTCTGCTCCCTCCGATCCTCCTCTAGGGGCATCCTCGCACTTCCCAGGTCGAGGTTAAAAACTGCTGGCAAGAGAGCATTTAGTATCGCTGCCTCAGTCTTGTGGAATTCGCTTTCTTTAGCCATCAGGGAGATCCCTTTTGTGGAGGTATTTAGGGCCCACCTCAATGCCTTCTTGCATAATCAGGCCTTCCTGGACTATGTTGTATAGCCCCAACTTGTCTTTTAGAAATGGATGGTTAATTTAGTTTTTACCTATTTTGATTTTAGTTGCTGTCGAGGGCAGTAAATTCTGTTTTAACTGTTTGGTATATTGTATATAAATGTTTATTATTATGTTGCTTTGTGTCTATTTTGATTGTTGTATAGTGCCCAGATCCTCCGGGATTGGCATCTCTTAAATAAACTTGTCTTGCCTTGCCATTCAACAACCAAAGAGGTGAAATAATCCTCATCGTATACCTAGAGCATTGGGCTGAATGTCTTAATGCACTAACTGGCTACACAAGAAGGCAACTTCACAGAATGAGTCTGCTAATGTAAACCAATAGTTTAATCATGCACTCCAGCCACTCACACTGTTTAAAATGCAGCAAAAGGTGAGTTTCCAAACATTTTTACAATAGCAATATTACCCTGTGAAGTGTAGGGCATCTTCTTTTACCTTGGAAAAGGGTAGGGCCTTTGCTTCACCTCATGTCCTTTGACAGCTTCCAAGTCAATAACAGACCAGGAGAAGCTCACTTCATCAGGTAACATTGTTTACATTGGGAGGCAGTTTCTAGAGTTTCAAAGTTGTAACTGTACTCCTTGTACTTCGCTATAAAATATTGCCATGTTGTACACCCAGAATAAATAGTAAGCAAAATTTTGAGAATTACAGTTAACTTATTTAAATAACAAAATGATAGATTAAGACATTAGTCTCTCTTTTTTTTATCTGAGTGAGAATTTTCTTAAAGGGAAACTCCTGTACCACCCCTAAGTGCAGCAGCTGCTGTAGAAATGCCCAATTAGGGTTTTTAACATAAAACAAATTATTTTATTTACTTGCTGTCTGGTGGTTTTAATTAGACAGACCCACTCCATCTATGATGGCTGCAGAGCCCTTGGTGGATATTTCGCACACCCCGGATGGCTTCTACCATAAAGGTTATGCTAATGAGGGCTACCAACAAATGGCAGGGTTGGCAGCTCTCATTAGCATAACCTTCATGGCAGAAGCCATCCGGCGTGAGCGAAATGTAGACCTGGAGCTCTTCAGCCATTATATATAAGGCAGGTCTTTCTAATTTCATAGGAGTTTCCCTTTGAGTCTTTTACTCAGATGCATACTAGTTGGTATTTATCTTGTGTTAAGCACGTACTTTTAATTATTGTACATTTTAAAGCAGCAGTACTACCTAATCAGAAAGTGATCTGTTACGACTGTTGTAACACCTCAGAAAATATGGCAGCTGCTATCTAGTACTACTGCTGTCAATGTAGTAGGCAGCAGAAATGTAAATAAATACATAGGATAACTGAACAAATTACAGGGTGATAGTACAATGCTGGCAGGAAAGAGTACCAGGTACATGCTTAGCAGAGCACAGGGAATAATCTGCAAAAAAGCACTTTTTTTCACATTGTACACTGCTTTAAATTCAAAGAAACGTATCATAAATGCAAATTTTAGTTTTTATTTTCTTTATTGTAAGGTATTATAGATATCATATACAAATTCAGGAAACCAAAAAACTTAAATGTCACAAGAAAGGGTAAAAAGTGTTTGAAACATAGACTTTGATGGCAGATAAGGACCGTTTGGCCCATCTAGTGTCCCCCTGCACCCCTCTGAATATAGATTATCAACTCCAGGGGGGGAGCATGTCAGGCAGGGGGCAAAATTCCATATGGCACAAAGATTAAGTGCCACAGGCAGCAGCATAGTTTATGCACACCTGGTCCAGAACCCTGTACCTGCTGCACCAGAGTTATCTACCCACACCACAAGGCTAGCTTGGTGGCAGCAGACACACCCGTCCCTCAAAACCCCTTTATCGTCTCTCTCCTTCCCCTCACTATCCCAACCCCTTCCTGACACAGTCCACTACCCTCACATTTGTGTACAGTTGCTGCCCTTGCAGGGTAGCCCAAGAACATAGCGCCCAATATGAGTCACCGTTTTTACCTGGTGCCCATATTCTGTTGCTGTACTGATGGTATACCCTCCTTTCCTCCAGTGAATACATATTGAGGTCTCTTAGTCTATCTTCATATGTTTTGTGATGCAAGCCATGCACCATCTTTGCCACCCTTCTCTGGATAGCCTCCACCTTGTTAATGTCTCTATGTGTATGTGGTCTCCAGTACTGCATGCAGTTTTTCAGGTGAGGCCTTACCAGTGTTTTATACAATGGCATCACCCCACCCCCTACTAGTAATACCTCCTGCCTATGCACCCCAGAATGCCACTGGTCCTTCTTGCAGCCTTTGCACACCACTTTGGTACCTTAAGGGCATTACATATGATAACCCCTAGGTCCCTTTCCTCTTTGGTGACAGCACCTCCCCCCATCCTGTAGCTCTCCCTAGGGTTCCCCTACCCAAGTGCATTATCTTGCACTTTTTTGCACTGAACCTCAGTTACCACACCTCTGACCATCTTTCAAGCTTCTCCAGGTCCCTCTTCATTTTCTGCACCTTTTCTGGAGTATTCACCCTGTTGCAGATCTTGATGTCATCTCCTGATAGGCAGATCTTTCTTTCCAGCCCCTCTGCAATGTCACTAATGAAGACATTGAACATGGCTGGTCCCAAAACTGATCCTTGTGGTGTCGCGCTTGTCATCCCTCTCTCCCCAGATTGGATCTCACTTACCACCACCCTTTGCCTTCTGTTTGTCAGTCAGTTTCTAACCCAGTGTATCACCTTACACTCCATGCCCAGGCTACTCATCTTGTTAACCAACTTTCTTTGTGGGACAGTATTGAAGGCTTTGCTGGAACCTCGGTAAGTGACGTCTATGGCCCCTCCCTGATTCAATTTCCTAGTCACCCAATAAAAAAAAATCTATCAGATTCATTTGACAAGACCTTCCTGATGTGAATCCTTGCTGCCTTAGATCCTAAGCACAAGTGGATTCCAGGTGTGCCACTGTCCTTTCTTTCAGTAGTGCCTCCATGATCTTCCCCACCACTGAAGTGAGGCTAACTCACCTGTAGTTCTCTGCTTCCACCCTACTGCCACTTTAGTGCAGTGAGACTACATGCACCCTCCTCCAGTCCTCTGGAACCACACCTGTGTTGAGTGACTCTGTGAAAAGGGTGGCGAGAGGCGTTGCTAGTTCCCTGTGCAGCTCCCATAATATCTTCAGGTGTATGTCATCTGACCCCATGGCTTTATCCACCTTCAGCATTGTGAGTTCCTCCAGAACTCTCTCCACTGTGAATGGACTGGTGTCCACTTCTCTCTCAATTGCTTCTGCTCTCCAACTGTGGTTCTTGACCCTCTCCCTCCTCGGTGAATACTGAACAGAAGTATTTGTTCAGTATTTCTGCCTTGCCTAAATCCTCCCCCTTACACTGTCCCTCCTCCTCTTTGAGCCTCACAATCCCACCCTTCATTTTGTTTATGTACCTGTTGAATGTCTTGTCCCCTTTTTTTCACAGTCTATGCTAAACTCTCTGTCTGTGCCTTGGCTTTCCTTACAGCCTTCCTTGCTTCTCTCAGACATTCAAGGTACACATTCCTGTCCTCCTCCCTTTGGATTCTCTTATGCTTCCTGAAACTTGCTCTTTTAGCCCTTACTTAGTCTCCCACCTCTTTAGAGAACTATAGTGGTTTCTTTCTTCTTTTTCCTTTGCCCACTATCCTAATGCATTGGTTAGTTGCCTCCATAATGACTCCTTTTAGTCTCCCCCACTGTTTCTTCACCATCTCTATTACCAGGGCTGCTCTTAAACATCTACACATTTCATTGAAAGATGGCCTCCTATCATCTAATACTTTTGCCCTTGTGTGACTTAACGGAGTCCCTGGCTCCATGCCAGACCATTCCACAGTGAATAGATCTCCATACACAATGACGCTCCACCATGCACTGGAGTGTTTATCATAGAGATGGAGGTTGGGGCCACTGGACACCAGGGAATGGCACAATATCGGGAATGCCAGACAAATGCCACTAGACAACAGAAT
Source organism: Neoceratodus forsteri (assembly GCA_016271365.2). Taxonomy (NCBI): domain Eukaryota; kingdom Metazoa; phylum Chordata; order Ceratodontiformes; family Ceratodontidae; genus Neoceratodus; species Neoceratodus forsteri. The sequence continues at coordinate 72,190,994 of CM028133.1, forward strand.
ACTTTGCATGGGGTGGGAAGAAGGTGCCACTAGAAACCAGGGAGTGGTCCATATAGGATGAGTGGAAAGTGGGTGGCACTGTACAGCAGGGAATGCCTGTGACAGGATGAGGAGGGGGAGGCATCAATCTTGTGCAGGGAAAGACTGTCCAAACTGGGGGGGGTGTTGTTTGGGTGATGGCCATGCCAAAATTTCACAACAAAGCTCTTCCTAGCTTGCTAGTGGTTTGAAGATGATGCCCAAAACAAAACTAGCAACAAAACTGGGTAACTCAGCATATAGAAAATACTGAATGGGTAACTATGCACAGTCAGAGTGTTCTGCCACAGAGGGCATGTGATTCTCTCTGACCTTGAGAATGAAGCTCGAGTGGTCCTTGGGAATCAGAACCCCGAGGTGGCACAACACACTGGTTATACATAAAGTTGCTCATCCTGTGTTTTTATAGTGTATATTATTATGTGAAATAGGTGCATTGTTGTTTTTATATTTACTGGTTAGTGGTTATAAACCACTGCCAGTGAGTGCCCAACAGCTTCATAAACCACATGTGTTCTTTATGGAGCTCCATAAACCATGGGCAGAACAGTACTGCAGCATCAGCTGAAAAACCACCAAACAAGCTGTCCTCATGCTAGACGTTCACAAGCGCTACACAATCAGTCACTCAGTATGAGACAAGTTTGTCAGCAGTAACAGTTACCCTTGCAAAGCGTCAAAGACAATTTAAACCAAAAAACAGTAAATGAAAAAATAAAACATGGAGAAGTGTGATTCTATGGGGATTTTATGCACCACCTCGGTGTGTGATGCCCATAAAAAACCCTCAGGCTTCATGGGGCATCACACACCTCGGGGTGCATAAAATCCCCATAAATCACACTTCTCCATGCATTATTTTATATTTCTCTTTCACAGTGTCACATCTGAAGGATTTCAATACCGTGCCCCTTGAACTGCTCTTGGCTTCCATAAGGTGTTTATGTTGTTATGTTAATACTGTGTAATCTATGCCTTACCACGCTCGTACGCTGTGTTGAATCTGTAACATTACTGCCCTTATCTCCCACAAGGTGTTTATTTTTGTTATGTTAATACTGTTTAATCTATGCCTTACCATGTTTCATATACTCTGTTGAATCTGTATCCTCACATGAACTGTAACATATCTAATTTGTACAATGTCATTGTATGTACCTAAATCTATTATTCCTGTACTGTCCTGGTCGTACCTGAAAATAGGTAATTGTCTTGTCAAGTGTACCTATCTGGTTAACAAAAGCTAAATAATAGTAATAATAATAACAGTGAAATTAACTTGTGCATGTCTGTAGAGGTTTTAGAACGCTGTTCTACCACAGAAGGGTACAGTCACATTCCATGACGTTTGAACTGTGGTACAACAGCATTTTGAAAACTATGGGTTTCTATGTAGTATAGTACTTTACTATATACTGTATCACTGCTACTGTATGCTTAGCCTTGCTTTTAATCCACCTGTGACCAGGACTGTTGAATCCCATATGGTATCCAACCAAGCAGCTGCTTCTTTTGCAGCTTCATCTGCATGTTCCAGCTTGCTGTTTTCCTCATGGAAATGGAAGGGTCTGCATTTTTAGGAGAAAATGACATGATTGCTAGTTCCAGGCAGGCAAATGGTGCCTACCGCAGAAGCTATTTTAGCCACATATCACATATTTTGGTTTGCATAAAGAGTTTAGTCCATAAAGCCTGGCTTATAATTTCCTTGTGCAAGTCAAGTGGCTACTGAGTACTGCAGCCCTAGCCCTAAAACAGCATAATGATTATACTAGGCAAACAGCCCCTTATATGTATACCTGCCAGCAAAGATGATCCAAGTATATTTAGGTGCCCCCATCCCACTGCAATGCCCACAGAGTGCCTGCAGCCTCATCCCATACCAAATGCCATCATTATGGTGTTTTTAGTGGTTATTTAATGACTGAGAGGGTTCTTGGGCAATAAATACCAGTTTACAAAAATGCACCAGATAGGATCTGGGGCTGCAGCAGTGAATAGGGAAATGGGCAGACTAGGTGGGCCATATGGTCGTTGTCTGCTCACAGATTCTGTGTTTATTAGGGCAGAAATAGCCACAAAAAATAAGATGACAGGACCTACAACTACACATGTGGATGTGCTGACCAGTTACATTTCACAGATCTTAGATTTTTGCAGGCCCACCATTGCAGTGATGGTGCTGTACTTGCAGTGCTGAAGACCCAAGTTTCAAGTGTTATCTTGGGAGTTGGAGGGTCAGCAAGAGGGAAAAAGATTGAGTTCCTGCTGGATTGCTCATCTCAGGGTGGGGTGGAGCAGAGTTTGGTGCTTGCCTGATACTATCAGTGGCTGAGGATAAGCAGGCTGAAACCACCAGAGTTGGGAAGAGGAGTGGCAGATGTCAGGTGTACAGTGCATGGGGGCATGTTGCACTTTAGGGGGAGTACTAAGAAAATCTGTGCACTGGCTGCATGATGACTCCAGCTGCCTTTACACCCTGTACCTGACGACCCAGACTGTGCTGCCTCTGAGGGATAGCAAGTCCTGGTGGGTGTTGGTTAGGGTGGCCTGTATAATGGAGGCTGCCAGTGCATGAGGGAGAAATAAGACTAACTGGGAAAAATAATTAGTTGACAGTAAAATTACTTTTAAAATGTTTTGTTGTTTAACCATCACATAAACATTTTGGTGTAGAGTTGGTGTTAAAGGGACACTTGTCAATCCTTTTTGCATTATATTATTTATAATTGAAAAAAAATATGTTTAATGATTGCTTACCTTCTCTACAATGCGCTCAAGTTGTTGGTTGTTTTAACCACTGTGCTTTTTTTGCTTAACTGAAATGCATGCAAATAGTGTATTTATTCCCATTTTGTTGAAATCCTTGATCTACTTTTGTTGTATGCTTCTTGAACTTTAGGAACACCCCCAAAGAGTGCATTTACTCATGATAATTGTATCATGAGTCTTCTTTCCTCCCACTGCACCGTGAGTGTCTATGCTGTATTGGGAGTATTCACAGTTTCTAGGAAGATGCAAAGAGAGTTGAGGACGGTGTCTGTTGAACTTCATGATAGAATAATGTGGTCTAGTATGGGCTTCCGTTTCATTTCTAAACAGTGTATATGACTTTTGCCTTTCTTTTCTGAACACATTCAGGATTTAACTCCCAAGAAATTATGAAAAAGTTAATGTTTGAGAAAGATGAAGACTTCTCTGTGTTTAATTCAATGAGCAGAAATGAAAGTACACCAGCAGCCTCCTGAAGAATGCTCCACCACCAGTAGGTAAATGTCGTAAGATATGGAATGGGGGTGTAGGGTTGAATTGTGGTTATTTGGACCTTCTTTCCATCATAATATCGTCTCTGAAACTGTGAAGCAGGATATCTGCATTCAAGCACAGCCACAGCCTCTGACTCACTGTGTGTCCCTGAGAAAGTGATCTTGATCTCTATTGAGATTCTGCTCCAAGTTGTAAAATTAAATAAAGCTGGACCCCACTGAAATGTTGCATCTCTAGGGTTTTCTTGGTCATTATGTGATAAAACACTATTTTACACCATGCTGCTGACTGGGGGAGAGGGGTCAGCTTGAAAAGGAATATGAACAGTGAGTAATGAATAGCAGAGTATCTGAGGTGCAAAAGTATTTGCCAGTGAAAATTTGAAAAAAGGTACTTGCACACTCCTATGTGATGGCTTCCTGACTTTCACACCTCATTTAAAGATAATGTGCACACCTATCCTTTCTGTCCTGTCTGATTGCAGATTTGTGCAGAGGCTGAGAAACTGATATGAGGGCAAGAGCATGTTCTGAGTACCAGATTTGCCTAGTTCAGTTCTCTGGGAGGGCACTGAAGCTACACAGGGATGGGCCCATCACCTCATTGTGGAACACGGGTCTCTTCTGGAAAGTTTTAATTTACAATTGTGCCCTAACTGTGAATATATTTTACACTGAAAGATTGAAGTTTACTCAAGAAGGTACTTAAATTGCATTTTAGGTGCATTTGCAGTGTACAGGTACCCAATTTGAAGTGTATATACTATAATTCCAAGGCACTTCAATAATATTTTTAGAACACACACTAAAGGTGCTTTTCTGGAGTAATGCAAGGGTCTCCCAACTGAGAATGTACCCCATTGGAGGTATATCAAGAACTATAAGGCACTTCATTAGCATTTTTACAACACACTCCCAGTTTACTCAGCACTTATCAGTAGATTGCTTGATAGTTACCATAAAGTTGCTTGAATTTTTAGTGGCACATTTGGAACATGTACCCAGTCTATGTGCTAGTAGGTGACTCCAAAATTACAAACAAGTGACTCCAGCTGGGTAAGGGAGTCTTTACTTGCATAAATGCAGTTTATTGCAGGTAGTCATTTGGTACTTACCTCTGCCTCCTGTTTAACATTCAGGCTATCCCAAAGGGCTATACCAGCAGGATGGAGCCTACCCCAGACAAAGACTAGTTTCTGGCTTTGGGGGGTGGAGGGGTACCTCAGGGTGCCTCAGTCAGATGTGTGGCACCTTCAGTGAGGAGTGGATGTACTCCTACAGCTTACCTGGACTCCCAGCTGGGTAGTTTCTAGCAGCACTGCACAAATGAGCTGGTTAAGAATTAATTATTCTTAACTAATAACTATGCTTACTATGTGGTGTACAGTTACTTATCAGCTAATGCTCAACAAGTTGAGTATTTTTCGTGAATTATTTATTACATAAGCTCAACTAGTAATTAATGAATGCCAAACTAATACTCAATTCATGGGGATTAGTTAATTCTTAATTAGGAAATAGGTCAATGACTAACTGCTGAAACTGTTAAGAATTAGTTAGCAGTAGGTTGAGCTAGGAGGAGTTAGCCACTAACTCATTTGCATGTGAAAAATCAACCAAAGCAAAACTGAGGAATAATTGAACATTAACTAATTATTAGTGATTTGATGCAGTTAAGCATTTGGCCTATTTTTTTTTTTGTATAAGCTTAACTAGCAATTAATGAACACCAAACTAATACTCAATTCATGGGGATTAGTTAATTCTTAGTTAGGAAATAGGTCAATGACTGCTGAAACTGTTAAGAATGTTAGCAGTAGGTTGAGCTAGGAGGAGTTAGCCACTAACTCATTTGCATGTGAAAAAAATCAACCAAAGCAAAACTGAGGAATAATTAACAATTAACTAATTATTAGTGATTTGAGGTAGTTGAGCATTATGCCTATATTTTTTTATATGGGCATAGACAAAAATGCATTGTAAATAGGAAACAGAGATGGTTTTAACACTAGGATAATTCAGGTAACAGTTGCAGCCTAGAACATCGGAAGGGACAGCAGTGTTTGTGCTACAGAATGTGTCCCTGCAGATGAAATCTGTGGGGACAGTACTGCCTTTGGTAATGGGAAGTGTCCCAGCATCAGCAGGGACAGTAATACATTTGTTGAAGGAAGTGCCCCAGCATCTGTGGGAACAGTAGTGTATATACTGTGGTAGCGCTGTACCCCCCCCCTGGTTTTGGGTTTGAGTGAAGAGACTCTGTACTGTCTTCTTTATATCCTCCTTTAAGTCTGTTGCAACAGCACCTTTCTTTCTTTTTCTTTACTATCATGTAGGCTGGCCACCTACAAATTTTCCTTTTTGTTTTCCTTCCTGTCTCTTTCCCTCTCTCCCATTGCCTCGGAAGAGCACTGCCTACCACCACCACCTGGTTTGCCTGCTTGACTGGCTGTTATGCCAGTAAAAGAAATTTGTCAAAAAGCCCTGTTTTAGAGCGCTAGAAGCAGAGCTGCTCTGTTAAGCCATTCTTTCATTCCTGCATGAACGTGCGCAGGATCGCAGTGCTGTGTAGCTGCTAAGCTGAAAAGTGCAGCTTTTATGGCTAGAAATAGCACCCAGGTATTTCCCCCCTTTATGGCAATTCTAGTACCTGTGTTGCCTACTGATGTAGGCTGTCAGGAAGTCTAAAAATAAAAACAATTCCCAAAACTAGCAAAATGCTCTAAAATGTACTTGCTAGATGCTAAATATTTTCATCTGTGATTTGCATATTATTGTTATACCTTTCAGGTTGTTTTGAGATGGTGTTTGCCCTGGGAGTGTTTAATTGGCACCAAAAACACTCACAGGTTCTCAGAGCTATCTTGTAAACACCCTAAACTGGTAAATATTCTCAAGAAGGGTTTCTCTTGTAAATTAATGTTGTTTTCTTGAGAAACTCCCTCCGTGACTAGCCAGCTTGCCTCATTTATTTCTTTTTGAAGGTTTCTCTTTTCCTCCTTTTTTATAAACAACAAAAAGCCCTACCTTGCAACAAAAGCCTTGTACTGAGGTAACAGCCTGTATTGCAGTACAAGCAAAGCCAAGCCAAATAAACTTGCTGTGTTTTTTTCTTTCTGTGACTACCTTTTGCTCCAGGAACTAAGCCAAGATAACACTTCTGTTTGGTAACTCACCTAACTGTGCAGTGCAGTCCTTCTCTTATGGACCAATGCCCCTTTGCTCTCCTGTTTTTATCCAAGAGCTTCTGTCACTCAAAGTAGGTAGGTGGGGCTTCAGGAGGAAAAATGTTTAAAAATCATTTGTCAGCTTTCCTTTTGTGTATATAATGCCTCTGATATACATATTTGTTGATGCCCCTTTCTATGATGTGCTTTATAAATATTTTTTGTTTAGTTTAGCAACTTTTGTTAGATTAGGAGGTGGATCATGTGATTCTATTGTATAAAAGTGATCCCTTTCTCAGTCAATTCAGATCAGCTCAACCTTGGAACAGGTTGAGGTAACACAGAGGGTGGACTAATGCCAGGTCCAGACTGTGTAATGTTTGTTTGAATTTTGTTTTCTTTTCTCTGAAAGTTATTTTATTTTTTTGTAAATAAATTCACACTGTTGTGTGACTTCTGCACCTACTTCTTGTGTCAGTGCTTTACTCATACAACCCACTACTACATATACTACAGAAGGTGTCCCTGCAGATGTGATCGGCTGAACAGTAGTGCGTTTGCTGGAGGTAGTGTCCCAGCAACTGCGGGGACAGTAGTGTCTATGCTGCAGAATGTGTTTCCACAGATGAGATCTGCGGGGACAGTAGTGCTATTGGTGTTGGGAAGTGTCCCTACATCTGTGGGGACAGAAGTGCATTTGGTGGAGGAAGTGTCTCAGCGTCTGCATGGACAGTAGAGTTTGTGCAACAGAAGTTGTCATTGCAGATGAGATCTGTGCGGGCAGTAGTGCCTTTGGTTATGGGAAGTGTCATAGCAACTAAGGGGACAGCAGCGCATTAGGTGAAGGAAGTGTCTCAGCATTGGTAGGGATGGTAGTGTCTGGCCAACAGAAGATGTCCTCACAGATGTAAATCTGCCGGGACATTTGTACCTTTGGTGCTCGAGGTGTCCCAGCATCTGATGGGACAGTAGTGTCTGTGCTGCAGAAGGTGTTCCCAGAGATGAGATCTGTGGGGACAGTAATTCCATTGGTGATGGGAATTATCCCTGCATCTGAGCGGACAGAAGTGCACTTGGTGAAGGAAGTGTCTCAGCATCTGCAAGAACAGTAGTGTTACTGATACAGGAGGTGTCCCTGCAGATGAGCTCTGCAGTGCGGTAGTACCTTCGGTGCAGGAAGTGCCCCGTCATCTTTGGGAACAGAAGTGTTACTGCTACAGAATGTGTCCCTGCTGATGAAATATGCAGAACAGTAGTGCCTTTGGTGATGAGAAGTGTCCCATCATCTGTGGTGACAGTAGTGCATTTGGTGAAGGAAATGTCCCAGTATTGGCAGGTACAGTAGTGTCTGTGCTTCTGAAGGTGCCCCACTGATGAGGACCTGTGGGGACTGTAGTGTGTTTGGTGCAGGAAATGTCCCAGCATCTGTGAGGACAGTGGTGTCTGTGCTGCAGAACGTGTCTCAGCAGATGCAGATCTGCTGAGTCAGTAGTGTCTTTGCTGAAGAAAGCATTTCAGCATCTAGGGAGACAGTAGTTTCTGTACTACAGAAAGTGTCCCGGCAGATGCTGCCTGCAGGGACAGTAGAGCATGTGCTGAAGGAAGTGTCCCAGTATCTGCAGAGACAGCAGTGAATTTAGTGAAGAAAGTGTGCAAGCATCTGTGGGGACAGCATTATCTGAGCTACAGATAGTGTCACTGTGGATGAGATCTGTGGGTACCGTAGTGCCTTTGGTGCATGACATGTCCCAGCATCTGTTGGAACAGTAGTGTTTGTTAATACAGAAGGTGTCCCGACAGATGAGATCTGCAGGGACAGTAGTGCCTTTGGTGATGGTAAGTGACCCAGCATCTCCGGAAACAGTGGTACATTTGGTGAAGGAGGTGTCCGACTATCTACTGGGACAGTAGTGTTTGGCAGTACTGCCTTTGCTGCAGGAAGTGTTTCAGCATATGCAGAGACAGTAGTGTCTGTGCCACAGAAGGTGTCCCCACAGATGTGATCTGCAAGGACAGTAGTGCCTTTGGTGATGGAAAGTGCCCCAGCATCTGTTGGGATAGCAGTGCATTTGCTAAATTAAGTGTCCCAGCATCTTCTGGGACAGTAGTGTCAGTGATACAGAAGGTGATTATGCAGATGAGGATCTGCAGGAACAGTAGTGCCTTTGCTGAAGGAAGTGTCCAAGCATCTGCGGGGACAGTAGTGTCTGTTGTACAGATGGTGTCCCCGCAGAACAGATCTGTGGAGACAGTAGTGCCTTTGGTGCAGCAAATGTCCCAGCATCTGTGGGGGGGAGTAGTAGTGTTTCTGCAACAGAAGGTGTCACGGCAGATGAGATATGCAGGGCAGTAGTGCTTTTGGTGATGGGAAGTGTGCAAGCATGCATTTGGTGAAAGAAGTGTCCCAACATCTTTCAGAGACAGTACTGCCTTTTCTTTAGGAAGTGTCCCAGCATCTGTTGGGCAGCAGTGCCTATTCTATGGAATGTGTCCATTCAGATGCAGATCTGCAAGGACAATAGTGCTTTTGCTGTAGGAAGTGTCCCAGCATTTGTGGGACAGTAGTGTCTGTGCTACAGAAAAGGTCACCGCAGATGGGATCTGAGGGGACAGCAGTGCCTTTGCTACAGGAAGTGTTCCATCATCTGTGTGGACAGTAGAGTGTGTGCTTCAGAAGATGTGCCCACTGATGTAGATCTGTGTGGACAGTAGTGGCTTTGCTGCAGTAAGTGTCCCAGCATCTTCAGGGACAGTGGTGTTTGTGCTACAGAAGGTGTCCTAGCACATGAGATCTCTCGGGACAGTAGTAAATTTGGTGATGGGAAGTTTCCCAGCATCTGTAGGGGCAGTAGCACATTTGGTGACATAAGTGTCCAGGTATCTATGGTGACAGTAATTTCTGTGCTCCTGATGCGCATCTGTGAGGACAGTGCTGCCTTTGGTTTTTCACCATCTGCGGGGATAGTTGTGTCTGTGCTCCGGCAATTGTTCTTGCAGATGTGATCTGCTGGTATATTAGGTCATTTGGTACAGGAAGTATCCCAACATTTATTTACTTACTTATTTATTTATTTTATTTTTTCATTCTTGGATTATAATATCTTTGCGTGGGAGACCACTCTTTTTCAATGGTTCAAGGTCATAAAGGGTGGGTATACATACATTGTGGGTTTACTAGTATCTAGCTATGTGAGTAAACATAGACAAAAATGCATTGTAAACAGGAAACATAGATGTTTTAACCCTAGAATAATTCAGATAACAGTAGCAGCCTAGGTGGCAGAACATCAGAAGGGACAGCAGTGTTTGTGCTACAGAATGTGTCCCTGCAGATGAAATCTGTGGGGACAGTATTGCCTTTAGTAATGGGAAGTGTCCCAGCATCAGCAGGTATAGTAGTACATTTGTTGAAGGAAGTGCCCCAGCATCTGTGGGAACAGTAGTGTATATACTACAGACGGTGTCCCCGCAGATGTGGTCTGTGGAACGGTAGTGCGTTTGCTGGAGGTAGTGTCCCAGCAACTGCGGGGACAGTAGTGTCTATGCTGCAGAATGTTTTCCCCACACATGAGATCTGCGGGGACAGAAGTGCATTTGGTGGAGGAAGTGTCCCAGTGTCTGCGTGGACAGTAGTGCTTGTGCAACAGAAGTTGTCACTGCAGATGATATCTGTGTGGGCAGTAGTGCCTTTGGTGATGAGAAGTGTTAGGAGGTCTCAACCTCACTTTCAGATTCTTGATGATATTGGGAATGCAAGTAATCACAGACATGTTGCATTAGAGTAATAAACAAGTTTATTACTACCAAAAGGATAAATCACAGTTGCTCTAAGCAGTTCTTACCAATACGAACCGGGAGCCAGTGCTAAGCATTCCCTACACCTCGAGACTTATCTGTGTCTCTTGGGGTCTCTCAGGTCTCCGAGGTGTAAGGCTTGTGCATTACATTATATACCTATGATAATTACTATGGTTACCAAAAGATAGAAACATTTCTAGTTACAGAGATGAGACCTATTGGCTAAATTAGAGGTGGCTCCATGGTCCAAGATAACATTATACAATTCTGTAAAGTCATCAGTTTGAGAAGAAAAGAGTTCTTATACAGAGTCTTACATAACTCAGTGTAGTGGTACAAATCACCAAAAGGTGGCAATGTCATCTTACATATTATAATTACTCCAAGGACACAGATGTCCTGGCATCTTACAAGTAAGAAATACACAGAAAATACATAGCAGAATGTATGTATTAAAAAGCAAAGTATATTACAACAATATGCATTCATATCCTGACATCTACTCTTGTACAGTAGATGCCCTTAGCCCTATATGTTAGTATAACATATACTTAAGTGCTAGCTGTCTACAGTGTACCTCTGAAGGTACCAATTAGGGTGCAGGGACCTCGTGTAACATTCCCCCCTTGTTGCCTCCAAGGGCAGCACAGGCAAATGTCTCAGGAAAGGACAGGAGCAGTGGTCGTTTACAAACCTGATGTGCGAGCTTTGTAAAGGAACTCAAGCTGCTCACAGTGTTGGTGCAGTGTGCACCATAGGCAGCAGAGCATTATAATCAAAATGAAAATTAAAAATGCCTGTATAATAACAAAACCTTTAAAAGTAATCTATAACCAGGTGTTGGTTAATGCATTATTCATAGCACCATCTTTGATCAAGGCAAGAACAGCTTCATTGGCTTTGGTCATATTATTGCTGATGTGGATGAGGTATGTGTCTTTCCTGTCTAAAAGTGATTTTAATGTAAGTGTAAGTGGGTCTATGTGTACATTAAAGTATGGCAAATATTCTGACAGTGTGAGCAGATAATCGGGGTTGCCATCAATAATATCTGCATCTAGGAGGGGGACGGGGTTATAACAGTATGTCCAGTAACAGTCTTCTGGTGGGGAACAAAACAGAAATTGGGGTTATCAATAGCACAGGTAACAGATCCATAGGTGTAAGACTTGTAATTCATGACCACGCAGTATTCGCCATCGGAATTATACTGTGAGCACACAGTAGGCAGTCGCCACTTTTGCAACTGGACAGGGCAGGTGTAGGTCATCTTCAAAATCTGTGTTGACAGGTGATGAACCTCCTCATGATAGGGTTGGTAGAGCTTATCCCGAGCCAGAATCGAGTTGAAGGAGTCGGTGCCATTTGAAGTGATGTCATCATCCATGGTGAAAGTCCAATCAATGCTGTCTGGCGAGTAACCACAAACAGGTTGAATAACATCAAATACAGCACATTGGCACAAGTAAATATATTGCTTTTTCGCACAGCAGTCCGTGTGCGGAGCCACCCAGGCATCCAGGAAAGGATGGTAAACCAGTAGAGGTGGTAGATCCAGGCATTCTCTGTAGATATCTTCATCCAAATGCCCAATGGAGTGAACCAGTGCATGCTTGTCGAACAAAGCTGTAGTGGGATCAAAGCGTGGTAGGGAGACAGTAAAGGAAACAAACATGGTATCTGTTATGGAACACTTCTTAGCAGTGAAACAAGGACTAGTATTAGGGTGTCTGGTCACAAACCCCAAATTCCTAGCTGTAGAAAGAAGAATAGTTAAAGTCTGTTGCATACACATGGAAACACAGCTAGTGGTTTTACATTGTGGACAATACCATTTGGAGATGCATCTATCATGTATAATGTCAGGTATTCTTCCAGATTCTAGATCATGGAAGAGGTTATTGATGGTAGTGGTAATGTAGGAGCCATAAGCAGAGCAAAGTATCTCTCTAGCAATGTATTGTTTATCTGCTTCTTTATTGTTCTGTTGTGTGAGTGCGTTAATCTTATCTTTAGAATCAGTGAATGCCTTAGCAATGTCGTGCATGTTGTATACAGCGTACCTTTCTTCCTGACTAAGGCCATCCACACCATGCAATAATGGGGGAAGTATGTTGTTGACCAAACCAGTGGAGAATTTGGCAGAATGACTATTGATAGCAGCAATGTCTGCCTTGTTCCAGATAGACATAGCCATACCAAAAAGGCCTGTGACAGTACCTGTTGCACCTGTGACATCAGAATTGTCAACTTCACGTGTTTTACGTTTATGAGTTAGATTATCAGGAGAGGGCTTCCTCCTGAAGTTGCCTCTATGTTCAGTAGAATGGACCCTGGCAATAGGGTCTTGCGTACAAATCTGAAATGCAGCTAAACTATCAAGCAATAATGTACTATAAAATGCTGATGTGTTAGTATTGGGACACATACCAAACTCTTTCATATTCCAGTAAATTAGATTAAACAAAACAGGTATATGCATAAACTGTAAGTTATTAATCAAAGAACCTGGGAGGGCAGTGGCTGTTAGACCACTACGAGGACCAGGGGTATGCTTTGGACATTCCAAAAGCTGTTTGTCGGTGGGTGGTAACACAGAGAGGTACATGGCTGCAGAGGTCATGTGGTGTGTAGCACAACATTTTTGAGCAGAGTCTCTGGACAAAGAATTACAGTACGAAGGATCAATTAAGGCAGTTATGTTGTACAAACCAGAATGTCTTAATGCAGTTTGTAACAAGGACAGTGAACCATTTGGGGATAATTTATCATTGGGCCAACCTTGGAAAGTTCCTTTGGAGAGTTTGGCCACAGGGAGAATGTGTCCTTGTGATGTGGTTTGCCATTCAATTCGAAGGGTAGATTTATCGGGAACAACAACCGAGGCAGTGAGTTAAGCATCAGAACCTTCCTAGACAGTGATCATACTATCTGGTATATTGATGGATACTCCCTCTGGAGGAGGTGCTGGAGGATCGAGGTGTTGTAGGAGGTCCGGTACCGTGCCTTGGATGCAGGGGATAATTCCTGAGAGGAGGAGATAATGGAACAAGATAGCCATCTTGTCAGTGTATCTGAAAAGGAAGATCAAAGATTAGTATGTTAGTACTATTCCACCCAGCGGGGTGAGGAAAAGTAATTTAAGCTCCTTTATACAGTTTCAGCTGGTTTGCATGTAACCATTTGTCAGTCAACTTATTGTTGTGGAGGAATCTAACTTGATAGACTGCCGGACTGAGCTTGTTGACAATGGGGTATGGGCCTTCCCACTTATTGGAGAAGGAGTGGGTGGGATGTGCAAATCGGAGTACCATTACCTGATCTCCAGCCTGACAATCCACTTCTTGTGCGTGTTTGTCAAACTGTATTTTGGGTTGTTGCTGGGCTTTGCCCATGCAGTTGGCAGCATACAAGTGCATGTGTATGCGATCTTTTCTGAGTTTTTCCACATATTGATCCACAGACACACGGTCCGCAGTGGGGGTGTGCAGGTCAAACAACAGGTATTCAGGTAATCTCATCTGTCTTCCAGTCATCACCTCAAAGGGTGTGAGCTGGGTGGTGGCTGAGGGTGTGCCCCTTATTGCCATAAGGAGTAACAGCAATAGGGAATCCCAAGTTTTGGGATTGTCCTCAATCAATTTGGAAAGCATTTGCTTAATCTGTCTGTTGGCTTTCTCTACTTGACCTGAGGATTGAGGGTGGTAGGGTATGTGGAACTTCTGCTGAACTCCATGGAGTTCAAGGGATTCTTTCATCAACTCACCTGTAAAACTGGTTCCTTTGTCAGAGTCTACCTTGAGGGGGTAGACCCCACCTGGAGAAAATCTGTTCCACCAGGATTTTGGCAGTAGTTTTTGCTGTACATGTCTTAGTGGGGAAAACTTCTACCCACTTAGAGAGGAGGTCAGTTACCACAAGAGCATACTTATTATTTTTGCTAGTGTTGGTCAGAAGGCCTATGAAATCAATTTGTATGGTATGCCAAGAGCCAGAATGTTGTTGTGGTAAGAGTTTGGCATTTCATTTGGTAGGGATGGGGTTGTTTTGTGCACAAACAAGACAGTTGTCTATGTATTGTTTAACATTTTTGGTAATGCCAGGCCACCAGGCAGTGGTCTTGAGTCATTGGAGGGTATTTTCTGCTCCCTGGTGTCCACCAGTGGGGGTGTCATGCACTTGGTGTAAGAATTCAGATAGTAAATGTCTGGGGACCACCCACAACTTGGTGGTGGAGTCATCTGGTTGAAACCAGATGATCTTGTCATCTGGTGACAAGCGTAACTCACCTTCATGCCTCCAGTAGGGGTTATGTGTGGGAAGTTTCTCCTCAGTACCTTTGTCAAGCAATCTTAACACTTCTTTAAGTTCAGTGTCAAGGTGTTGGGCTGTGGAGAGGTCCAAGGGGGAAAAGGGTTTAGGTTTCTTCCTGAGTGCTGCAATGTGTGCAGCTGCATTAGCCTCTGGATGGTCCATCATCCAGACATCCCCCCCGGGCCCCTTCATTAGCAAGGGTGTCTGCTGTGTCATTGAAGGCATAATAGGGGTCATGGAGAGAATGGGCTTTGACTTTGTGTACATAGAGTTTGTGTGCAAAGTTTTGTGCCAGTGAATGTATGTATATTACCAATTCCTTGTATTTCACTGGGCTGCCATCAGAGGAGAGGAAGGAGTTCTTCTGCCAGAAGGGAATGAATTCTGGAAGAGAACAACAAACCCAGTTAGTCTGTAAAGATGATGGTATTCTCGGTTCCTTGCTGGATGAACTCGAGGGCACTGGTCACCGCTGCCATCTCTGCATATTTTGATGATGCTACACTACAGCTCTTAGATATTTTGACAGTGTTCCCATAAGGGTAGATCACTAGAATGCCCATCCCTGCTATTTGTTCTCACTGATAGTAAGATGCTGAACCATCAGTAAAGACACGGCACAAAGAAGTGTTGTCAAGTGTCTGTGGTGTGGCAGGGAGGAAAGGACCTGGATCTGGAAGATCAGGTGACTGTAGTGTACAGTCATGGGGTTCTCCCTGGAAAAGGAGGCCATGAGCTAACATAGATGGAACTTTAGTCAGTTGAACCTGTATGTCTCTGTCCTGGAGAAGAAGTGACCAGTGTGTCAGTCTGGTGTTAGAGACTGACCCATCCTTCACTCTATCTGAGAGCAGAAAGATGGTTGGGGTGTGGTTGGTGTTGATAATCAGTGGTGAGTACCCAATGATATACAGGAAGTGCTTGACAGCCCAGTAGGTGGCCAGAAGGTTCCTTTCACAAAGGCCATACTTCTGTTCCACTGGGGTCAAGAGCTGTGAGGCATATGCAATGGGTCTCAAGGTGCCATGCACCTTCTGAGCCAGCACTGCTGACATGGCAATGTCAGAGGTGGCACATTCCAGATGGAATGGTAGTGCTGGATTGGGGTTGAACAGAGCTGGGGTGGAGGCCAAGGCCTGCTTCAGGGACATCACAGCCTGGGTGTGTATAGGGCCCCAAGTCCAGGGTACATCCTTTTTCAGTAACTCATGCAGAGGAGCAGCTTTCTGAGCAAAATCACAAATAAAATCTCTGAATAATTCACCACACATAGAAACCTTCGAAGAGTTGCCACACTGGCAGGTAATGGCAAGTCTTGCAATCCCTGTACCTTCATCCAGATAGGGCTTTGACCTTGGTCAGTTATTTTTAGACCCAGAAAGAGTACCTCTTTCTGACATAATTGTGCTTTTGCTGGGTTACATCTCAAGCCTGCTCTCTGAATGAGAGTCAGTAGTTCATCCAAGAGATCCAAGTGTTGTTCCTGTGTGGCTGTTGCTAGCAGCAGGTCATCCACATATTGTAAGAGACATTGGGGAGTAGAGAAACTCTTGAGGGTGTCCATCATGTGGAGATGGAACAGGAACAGACTGTTATGGAATCCTTGTGGCAAGCAAGCCCACATGTACTGTCTTCCTTCAAAGGTGAAGGCAAACTTATATTGACTCTTGAGAGCCAATGGCAATGACCAGAAACCATTGGAAATGTCCAGGGCACTGAACCATGTTGAATCAGGGGTCACAGGTTGTAGCACATCTGGTGCTGATGCCACAGTTGGAGAACAACTGGGGGTGACCTGATTCAGTTTTCTGTAGTCAATTATAAGTCTCCAGGTGCCTGTGGGTTTCTTCACAGGTCATACTGGGGAGTTGGCAGTGGAAACACAAGTCCTGATTACTCCTTGTTTGAGGAGTGACTTGATCATTTCTCTAAGGGAAGACAAGGCCTCAGTTGGGAAAGGATATTGCCTTTGCCTCTCGTGTGCTGGGCCTGGCACTTCAATGACGGTCTGCATTCTACCACAGACATGTTTGTTGATTGCAAATCAATCCAAATGTCGTTGCAAAATAGGGAGGAGTTTTGGGAAAAGTTCATGATTCTTGAACAAATCTATGACATCATTCTCTTTGTCATTGGCAGACATTGTTGCCACAACATGTGAATCAGGAATCAAAATGGTATGATATTGACCCTGAATCTGTATCAGTAGCATGTTAGCTAGGTCCACCACACAGCCATGTGGTGCAAGGAAGTCAATCCCTATGATACTAGGACGATCATGCAGTACCATTAGTTGGAAGGTGTGTGAGGCCTTTAGATGGCCTAGCTCTACTGCTACGGGTAGAGAATGGTATGCAGGTAGCCTAGTACCATCAACTCCTAACATGTTGGTCCTCCATCCGGTGGACAAAAGGGATGTGTCTGGGTGTTCATCATGTAGCACAGATACAGCTGCACCTAACAGACCTACTAGTAGGCAGCCCCAAACCTCGGCCTCAGTGCAGGGCCTTCCATTTGTATCCAAGACTAGCTTGTTTACAATCTGGACTGGGCCTGTAATTGTCATTCCGTACTGCCGGAAGCATGTAGAGGTTGGGCTTGGCTCATGTGAATCACTTCACCATGTTGCACTGATGCTATATGGCGAGGAGCTTCTGGGTTCAGGCCTGAATGGGCTTGAGGGCCTGTACCACCGGTGTCTCCATGGCTGGTTGGGGCCTGGGTTGTTGGTTGTACTGCTGCAAGGGTCTGTGCGGGAACAGCATCCGCCACAGAGTGTACTTGTCCCAGGAGCTCTCGGAATTTTTGATTCTCTTCAACTATCTCCCTATATGTAGGGCCTATTCTCTGTTGTTGTGGTTTACCTCTACCCTTATGCTTCCTGGTCTTATGCCAATTCCGGTTCCCACCCTATTGTTGTTGTTGTGGTTGTTGTTGATAGGTCTGTTGGGGGTGTTGATTATCAGCTGGAGGGGCTTGCTGATGTTGTGCCTGTTGGTGTTGGGCCTGCCCTTCCACTGTGTCATGCGTCATGGCCTCCTGAGCGGACTCCACGGCAGCTACCTTTTTGGAACTGGAGCCCAGATCACGGATATAGAGTTAATACACTCTCTCGGTTTTCTGAAGGATATCGGCAAACCTATCCGTATTGGTGTAGGTGGTTGGCTCTACCTTTTCTCTTACTGCTGGAATCATGTTCCTAAGGAACAAGGTCTAATATTTAATAAGATCTACATCCATAGCTTCTTGTACCAAGTGCTCTCCTGCTCGGTAGGCCATCCAAAGTCTCTGATGGTAAGTCGCTGGACTTTCCTTTGCATTCTGCTTCATGTGGTGAGCAAATATCAATCCTACTACACCTGGGCTGTGAGCATAAATGAACTCAGCTGCAACCTCGTCAAAGGTAGCGTTCCCATCCTGGTGAACAGCATCGGGGAGTTTGGCCCACAAACCAGGATCGATGGTCTGGCGTAGTATTTGGACCTGATATTCTGCAGAGAGGCTAAGAATCTCGCATTCAGAATGCACCTTCTCCAACTGACAGCTGAGGTTGTCAGACAGATTCATCTGATCGATGCTGTCAGCAATTTGCTGAACAGAGTAGGCCATTTGTAGGGGATTAGTGGGTCGATCAGGCAAAGGTAGGTTGTCTCGAGTGCCATCCAGGGCAGCCTGAGCTGCAGCTTCAGCAACAGTGCAGACAATACCTTCCTGAGTGCCAGCCTCTTGCAGAAGCTGCCTAATCTGGGTTTTAATAGCCCGTTTACTCCTCTCAGGAAGAGGTACATTGCCTATTGCAGTTTCAATCATGGTTTCTATCTCATGCCTGTCTTCCAAATTAATAATGGCTACCGGAGGTGCCATCGGGACTAGGCTTGGGCCTGCTCCCCCCCATCATGGGGGCCACCATGTTGGCGTCTCCCATGATGAGCGTCACTATGTCCCCTATGTGTGACATGGGGAGTTGGGGGCGGGGAACCGCCATGTTGTGGATGGCTGGGTGGGGTGTCTGGGCCATAGTAGGGGCATGAGTGGGCATTGTACTGTGAAATGTCATCATCAGATAACTCCCCTTCTGATGACGAATGAAAGGCAGGGGCTTTGCCTCCCATTGCTTGAACATGTCCAGCCAGAACCTCACACTGATGGTGCAGTTTCGCCATCTTAGTTCTACATTCACCGTGACTCACATTTGCAACATCCATATCAACCTCATCTTGCTTTTGCAACACTCTATACACGGCGCTCAATTCGTGATTGTCCCTGTAAGACACTTCTAAATTATTACATACCTGGTTTATCTCATCCTGCAGCTCACCCATTTCGTCACTCAACTGAGCATTCACAGCACTCAGCAAATCATTCATTTGCACTGCCTATCTCTTATCCTGTCTCAAACTTTCACACTCCTGCTTCAACATACACATTTCCTGTTCTCCAGCTTGAGCTGAATGATGCAATAGTGAATCCTTTTCATTTCACAGAGTTTGGAGTTCAGACTACAAGTTCTGCTGCAGTCTTATACATTCTGTTTCCTGCAAACCCATCTGTTGCTTAAGAGATGAAATCTGCAGATCAAGGGTTTGAAACCTCGCTTCCGAGGCTTCCAAAGCAGCGTAGAGAGTCGCAACCATCAACCCTTTAGCATGACGCTTATTGGCTGATTGTCTCGTCTCTGTATACTGGGTTGAAATCCCCAGTATAGGGTTGTCGGATTGACTTGCGTCCCATGTGAAGTCAGCCCATCCTTCATGGGAGGCAAGGAAGTTTGAGACATAGAGTCTCAGTTCTGCGCAGATATTTGATACAGTGGCCATTGTGTGGGAGGGAACAAAAATTCAGACTGTGAAAAAGGCACCGTGCCGCGTATTGATCCACAGCACGAGCGCTTTATACACAGCTGGGCTACTGTATTAGTTGTAGGCTTGCAATTCAAAGCTGCTATGGAGTGGGTCGAGATGGCATCGATCACACCCGAAAAGACAGCCAGACTTTGCAAGTTACTATAAACTGGTTTTAAAACAGGAAAGGTGATACGGGAATGTACACCTAGTGTCCCTGTGGGAAAGGGAAATGTTCGAGCAACAAGTGAAAACTTACAAACACCAAATATCGCCTGCACACGGTCGCCAACTTGTTAGGAGGTCTAAACCTCACTTTTAGATTCTTGACGATATTGGGAATGTAAGTAATCACAGACACGTTGCATTAGAGTAAAAAACAAGTTTATTACTACCAAAGGGATAAATCACGGTTGCCCAAAGCAGTTCTTACCAATACGAACCGGGAGCCAGTGCTAAGCGTTCCCTACACCTCGAGGTTTTTCTGTGTCTCTTGGGATCTCTCAGGTCTCCGAGGTATAAGGCTGGTGCATTACATTATATACCTATGATAATTACTATGGTTACCAAATGATAGAAATATTTCTAGTTACAGAGATGAGCCCTATTGGCTAAATTAGAGGTGGCTCCATGCCCAAGATAACATTATACAATTCTGTAAAGTCATCAGTTTGAGAAGAAGAGTTCTTATACAGAGTCTTACATAACTCAGTGTAGTGGTACAAATCACCAAAAGGTGGCAATGCCATCTTACATATTATAATTACTCCAAGGACACAGATGTCCTGGCTTCTTACAAGTAAGAAATACACAGAAAATACATAGCAGAATATATGTATTAGCAAGCAAAGCGTATTACAACAATATGCATTCATATCCTGACATCTACTCTTGTACGGTAGATGCCCTTAGCCCTATATGTTAGTATAACATATACTTAAGTGCTAGCTGTCTACAGTGTACCTCTAAGGGTATCAGTTAGGATGCAGGGACCTCATGTAACAGAAGTGTCCCAGCTTCTGTGGGGACAGCAGCACATTTGGTGAAGAAAGTGTCTCAGCATTGGTAGGGAGGGTAGTGTCTGGGCAACAGAAGATGTCCTCACAGATGCAAATCTGTGGGGACATTTGTATCTTTGGTGCATGAGGTGTCCCAGCATCTGATGGGACAGTAGTGTCTGTGCTGCAGAAGGTGTTCCCACAGATGAGATCTGTGGGGACAGTATTTCCATTAGTGATGGGAAATGTCCCTGCATCTGAGGGGACAGAAGTGCACTTGGTGAAGGAAGTGTCCCAGCATCTGCAAGAACATTAGTGTTACTGATACAGGAGGTGTCCCTGCAGATGAGATCTGAGAAACGGTAGTACCTTCGGTGCAGGGGACAGAAGTGTTACTGCTACAGAATGTGTCCCTGCTGATGAAATATGCAGGACAGTAGTGCCTTTGGTGATGGGAAGTGTCCCATCATCTGTGATGACAGTAGTGCATTTGGTGAAGTAAATGTCCCAGTACTGGCAGGTGCAGTAGTGTCTGTGCTTCTGAAGGTGTCCCCACAGGTGAGGACCTGTGGGGACTGTAGTATGTTTGGTGCAGGAAGTGTCCAAGCATCTGTGGGGACAGTGGTGTCTGTGCTGCAGAACATGTCTCAGCAGATGCAGATCTGCTGAGTCAGTAGTGTCTTTGCTGAAGAAAGCATTTCAGTATCTAGGGAGACAGTAGTTAATGTACTACAGAAAGTGTCCCAGCAGATGCCGCCTGCAGGGACAGTAGTGCATGTGCTGAAGGAAGTGTACCAGCATCTGCAGAGACAGCAGAGAATTTAGTGAAGGAAGTGTGCAAGCATCTGCGGGGACAGCATTATCTGTGCTGCAGATAATGTCACTGCAGATGAGATCTGTGGGTACCGTAGTGCCTTTGGTGCATGACATGTCCCAGCATCTGTTGGAACAGTAGTGTTTGTGATATGGAAGGTGTCCAAACAGATGAGATCTGCAGGGACAGTAGTGCCTTTGGTGATGGGAAGTGACCCATCATCTCCGGGAACAGTGGTACATTTGGTGAAGGAGGTATCCAAGCATCTGCTGGGACAGTAGTGTTTGGCAGTACTGCCTTTGCTGCAGGAAGTGTTTCAGCATATGCAGAGACAGTAGCATCTGTGCCACAGAAGGTGTCCACACAGATGTGATCTGCAGGGACAGTAGTGCCTTTGGTGATGGAAAGTGCCCCAGCATCTGCTGGGATATCAGTGCATTTGCTGAATTAAGTGTCCCAGCATCTTCAGGGTCAGTAGTGTCAGTGTTACAGTAGGTGACAATGCAGATGCAGATCTGCAGGAACAGTAGTGCCTTTGCTGAAGGAAGTGTCCAAGCATCTGCGGGGACAGTAGTGTATGTTTCACAGAAGGTGTCCCCACAGAAGAGATTTGTGGGGACAGTAGTGCCTTTGGTGCAGTAAGTGTCCCACCATCTGTGGGGAGTAGTAGTGTTTCTGCAACAGAAGGTGTCACAGCAGATGAGATATGCGGGGGCATTAGTGCTTTTGGTGATGGGAAGTGTGCAAACACTACACATGCGGGGTCAGGCATGCATTTGGTGAAAGAAGTGTCCCAACATCTTTCAGGGCAGTAGTGCCTTTTCTTTAGGAAGTGTGCCAGCATCTGTTGGGCAGCAGTGTCTGTGCTATGGAATGTGTCCATTCATATGTGGATCTGCAAGGACAATAGTGCTTTTGCTGCAGGAAAGCAGCGTCTGTGCTACAGAAGGTGTCCCCGCAAATGCAGATTTGCAGGGACAGTAATGCCTTTGGTGCAGGAAGTGTCCCAGCATTTGCTGGACAGCTGTGTCTGTGGTACTAAAGAGGTCCCCACAGATAAGATCTGTGGGGACAGCAGTGCCTTTGCTACAGGAAGTGTTCCATCATCTGTGTGGACAGTACAGTGTGTGCTTCAGAAGATGTGCCCACTGATGCAGATCTGTGTGGACAGTAGTGGCTTTGCTGCAGTAAGTGTCCCAGCATCTTTGGGGATAGTGGTGTTTGTGCTACAGAAGGTGTCTTAGCAGATGAGCTCTCAAGAGAGAGTAGTGAATTTGGTGATGGAACGTTTACCAGCATCTGTAGGGGCAGTGCACATTTGGTGACATAAGTGTCCAGGTATCTATGGTGACAGTAATTTCTGTGCTCCAGATGGTGTCCCCTGAGATGCGCATCTGTAAGGACAGTGCTGCCTTTGCCGAAGGAGGTTTTTCACCATCTGCGGGGATAGTTGTATCTGTGCTCCTGCAATTGTTCTTGCAGATGTGATCTGCCAGTACTGTAGGGCATTTGGTGCATTAAGTATCCCAACATTTATTTATTTATTTATTTATTTTATTTATTCATTCTTGGATTACAATACCTTTGCGCGGGAGACCAATCTTTTACGAAGGTTCCACATCGTAAAGGGTGGTTATACATACAGTACATTGTGGGTTTAGAAGTATCTAACTAAGTGAGTAAACGTAGACAAAAATGCATTGTAAACAGGAAACAGAGATGGTTTTAACCCTAAAATAATTCAGGTAACAGTGGCAGCCTAGGTAGCAGAACATCAGAAGGGACAGCAGTGTTTGTGCTACAGAATGTGTCCCTGCAGATGAAATCTGTGGGGACAGTATTACCTTTGGTAATAGGAAGTGTCCCAGCATCAGCAGGTGTAGTAGTACATTTGTTGAAGGAAGTTCCCCAGCATCTGTGGAAACAGTAGTGTATATATTACAGAAGGTGTTCCCACAGATGTGATCTGCGGAACAGTAGTGCGTTTGCTGGAGGTAGTGTCCCTGCAACTGCAGGAACAGTAGTGACTATGCTGCAGAATGTGTTCCCACAGATGAGATCTGCAGGGATAGGAGTGCTGTTGGTGATGGGAAGTGTCCCTACATCTGTGGGGACAGAAGTGCATTTAGTTGAGGAAGTGTCCCAGCATCTGCGTGGACAGTAGTGTTTGTGCAACAGAAGTTGTCACTGCAGATGAGATCTGTGTGGGCAGTAGTGCCTTTGGTGATGGGAAGTGTCCCTGCTTCTGTGGGGACAGCAGCGCATTTGGTGAAGGAAGTGTCTCAGCATCGGTAGGGATGGTAGTGTCTGGGCAACAGAAGATGTCCTCACAGATGCAGATCTGTGGGGACATTTGTACCTTTGGTGCACAAGGTGCCCCAGCATCTGATGGGACAGTAATGTCTGTGCTGCAGAAGGTGTTTCCACAGATGAGATCTGTGGGGACAGTAGTGCTGTTGGTAATGGTAAGTGTCCCTACATCTGAGGGGACAGAGTGCATTTGGTGGAGGGAGTGCCTTTGCTTCAGTAAAGTAGCATCTGTGCTACAGAAGTTGTCCCCACAGATGCAGATTTGCAGCGACAGTAGTGCCTTTGTTGCAGGAAGTGTCCCAGCATGGCAACTAGAGGGCATGAGTGGAAGCTGGAAGGGGGGAGATTCAGGGGAGAAAGGAGGAGGTGCTACTTCACTGAGATGGTGTTGGAGCCATGGAATGCACTGCCCAGGGGGCTGGTGGAGGCAGAGATGGTGGAGAGTTTCAAGAGGAGGTGGGACAGGTACGGGAGAAGGGTTCTGGAAGCAAAGTCCTGTGCAGTGAGAATATCTGGGACTGGGAAGAGAGAAGCCAGAGAGGGTGAGGGGGGCAGCAAGGTCAGCTCCGAGGGTGGGGGCTGGCTAAACGAGCAGACATGAAAAACTGTTAGGTCTATTCTGCTGGTGTTTTAGTTTGTTAGTATGTTAGTATCTGCAGAGATAGTATTGTCTGTACTACAGAAAATATTCCCGCAGATACAAATCTGTGGGGACAGTTGTGCCTTTGCTGCAGGAAGTATCCCAGCATCTACGGTGACAGTATTGTCTGTGCTGCAGAAGGTGTCTCCAGAGATGCGGGTCGACGAGGACAGTAGTGCCTTTGCTGCAAAATTTTTTTCAGGATCTGCGCGGACGGTAGTGTCTGCGCTATAGAAAGTGTCATTGCTGAAGTGATCTGCAGGAATAGTAGTGTTTTTGGTGCATGAAGCATCCCAGCATCACCAGGGACAGCATACATAGATACATAGACAGTGTCGGCAGATAAGGGCCTATGGCCCACCCAGTCTGCCCATTTGAGCTTGTAAGTTCAGTTTATGTTTTCCAAGAAGTCTTACCCCTGACCTCCAGAATTCCTTTATGTCTATTCCATGCATTCTTAAATACCATGATTGTTTCAGCCCCCACCACTTCTTCTGGCAGGATGTTCCACTTGTCCACCACCCGTTCTGTGAAGAAATTCTTCCTCATGTTTCCTCTGAATCGTCCTCCCTCCAACTTCATCCCATGCCTTCTAGTCCTGGAACATATTTTTTGCTTTAAAATAGTGTATTCCTGCACCCTGTTCCTCCCTGTAAGATACTTGTATGTTTCTATCATATCCTCTCTCTCCCGCCTATCCTCCAGGGAGTACATGTTCAGTTCCTTCAACCTGTCATATTGAACCGGTATTTCTGCTCAGTCTTTGCTGAGGAAGAGGGAGGGTAATGGATCTGAAGGGAGTACAAGGGGTGAGAATGGTGCAGAAATGGACACAAGTCCCTTTACACGAGAAAGGGTCCTGAAGGAACTGGAAGTAATAAGAGTTGATAAAGCAATGGGGCCAGATGGGGTGCACCCCAGGGTCCTTAAAGAACTAAGAGAGGTGGTGGCTGAACCTCTGGCTATCCTGTTTAGCTGATCACTGGAAACAGGGGAGGTACCCAAAGACTGGAGGATAGCAGATGTATTCCCGTTATACAAAAGTGGGAACAAAGAGGAAGCGGGGAACTACAGACTAGTCACTCACCTCGATAGTGGGGAAGATCATGGAAGCACTACTGAAGGAGAGATTGGTGGAATATCTGGTTGTCATTGGACTACAGGATCCAAGGCAGCATGATTTCACCAGGGAGAGGCCATGTCAGACCAACCTCATTGAATTTTTTGACTGGGTGACTAGGGAGGTGGATCAGGGGAGGGCAGTGGACATGGCCTATCTGGACTTCAGCAAGGCCTTTGACACTGTGCCACATAGAAGACTGTTGCACAAACTGGGGAATATGGGTGTGGGCAGGACAGTAGTGTGGTGGGTAGGTAACTGGCTGGGCGGCAGGACACAGAGGATGGTGGTAAATGGCTGTCACTCCACAGAGGGAAGAGTGACCAGTAGGGTACCACAGGATCAGTGCTGGGACCGGGTCCTATTCAACATCTTCATCAGTGACATTGCGCAGGATCTAGAAGGCAGAATTTCACTGTTCGCTGATGACACAAAGCTCTGTAACAGAGTAGACACACCAGAGGGTGTAGACAGAATGAGGAGGGATCTGCAGAAACTTGAAGAATGGTCAGGGGTTTGGCAGTTGAAATTCAATGCAAGGAAGTGCAAGATAGTGCATATGGGGCACAAAAACCCTGGCACAATATATCAGTTGGGGGGTGAGGATATAGCATGCATCAAGCAGGAAAGGTATCTTGGGGTTATCATCTCTGATGACCTCAAGGCAGGGAAACAGTGTGACAAGGCAGCAGGTAAAGTAAATAGGATGCTGGGATGCATAGCAGTGTTTGTGCTATAGAATGTGTCCCCGCAGATGAGATCTGCTGTGACAGTAGTGTCTTTTCTGATAGAAAGTGTCCCAGCATCTGCAGGGACGGTACTACATTTCATGAAGGAAGTGTCCCAGCATCTGTGGTACAGCAGTATCTGTGGTACAGAAGGTGTCCTCACAGAAGAGATCTGTGGGGACAGTAGTGCCTTTGGTGCAGAAAGTGTCCCAGTGTCTGCAGGGACAGTAGTGTTTCAGCTACAGAAGGTGTCACATCAGATGAGATCTGCGAGGACAGTAGTGCCTTTGATGATGGGAAGTGTCCAAGGGACAGGCGTGCATTTGGTGAAAGAATCCAGATGGAAGTGGAGTGGAGTGCACACTGCATTCTTGAGTCTCATTTCAGTGTTATTACAGTCCAGACTGACATACCACTGCTTTTACTCACTGCACTGTGAATGCATTCCACAGATTTTGTGTTACACTCCTTTACCACCTTTTTATCCCAGTGCAAAAGGAATAACATTATCCCTAAAGGTCTAGCTATTTGGAATCCACTGAGAAACACAGATAATTCTACATATGCTGAACAACTTTATCGTAGGACCTCTGAGAAATTGAGAAATCACAGAATCCACAGCTCATATGCCAAAAAAGCATTTTTGAAGAAACAGTTTAATGAAATAGCTACCACACTGAAGAGGATGTCTGGTGAGCCTATTCCAGACATCTTGCATGAGATAGACATGAACTACCAAAGAACCTTAAAAAAGCCATGCTCATTAAAAACAGGAAGTTAGAAGCCCTTCAACTTACCATACTTCCTAACAACCATGAAGAACAGAACAGAGTGACTGAACAACTAAGCCACACAGATGGGCACCTTTCAGTTGTTAATTTGTCCACCCACACGCTGACTACTGGGGAATTAAATGTACTTTCTAAGGGCCTCAATTTCTGCCCAACTAAACCACTGGACAGAATACAGTTTTGTGGTGAAATTGAGGAATATTTCCATAGATTGAGACTCAGGGAATTTGTACATGGCAGAGAAGACATCACAGACAGGGAAGGAATCACAAACAGTAAAAATACTATGGATAAGAAAAAGAAACCATATGAGTTTACCCCATCAAGTGGCCGTAACAAGAAACTGGACAAATACATTAATTGCTTTCGCCAGAGAGTTACTGGTAAGATTCTTAATAGACAGAAACAGGCCCTCTATGACCTCTCTCCATTGGAACGGAGGGCTATACAAACACTAAAATCAAACCATAACATTGTCATAAAAAAAGCTGATAAAGGCTCGGCAGAGGTGATATTGAATCGGGAAGATTACATTAAGGAAGCCAACAGGCAGCTAAGTGATCTTACTTACTACAAAGTACTGGGAAGTGACCCAACTACAGAATATAAAAGAGAACTACAGGAGTTAGTTGAAACATTTCCAGAGCATGTCCAAGACAAACTAAAGGCCCTCATCCCAAGTGAACCTAAGCCAGGGACATTCTACATGCTTCCTAAAATACATAAGCCTGGTAATCCTGGTAGAGTTATTTTCAAACTGCTGGTTATACAAAGGGATAGTTACATCAATGACACTACTCACTTCCTGCATACACTTTCTGGTTTTAAGGACTTACCACCTGATACCCCTTTAGCCACGATGGATGTAACCTCCCTCTACACTAATATTCCACACACAGATGGCATTTCAGTCTACCTCAAATACCTGCATGACAAAGAATTGGACCCCAATACTGACCTTGGAGTTGAGGGTAAACTCACTGAATTCATTTTGACACATAACAACTTCATCTTCAATGGTAAACATTATGTTCAAATTATGGGAACAGCAATGGGAACCAGGATGGCTCCACAGTATGCTAATCTTTTTATGGTGAATTTGAAGGAGGATTTTCTAAGGCACTGTACACATAAACCACTCGCTTATTTCCGGTACGTTGATGATTTGTTTATAATTTGGACAGAGGGCACTGACACACTTAAAGATTTTCATCAGGAACTTAATAACCTCCACCCAACTATAAAGCTTTCCCTAGAATATTCTGCAACAAGTGTACATTTTTTGGATACCACTGTCACTATTAAGGATGGAACCCTACATACCTGTCTTTACAGGAAACCAACAGACAGACAGAGATACTTACACTAGAAAAGTAATCACCCGAGCCACACAAAGAAATCTGTCATATACAGTCAAGCACTTTGGTATCACCACCTCTGTTCAAATGAGGAAAACAGAGACAAACATCTGGCGATGTTGAAAAACACTTTTATTGAGCAGGGACACTCGTCCAGAGAAATTGACAGAGCAGTGGAATGTGCAACACAGGTCCCAATAGAACAGTTACTGCAATATAAGGAACAGATGACTACCAACAGAATACCCTTAGTAGTCACATACCATCCTGACCTTGAACTCCTACGTAAGATTATTAAGGATCTCCATCCAATAATTAGTGAGGATGAAACCCTTAGCTGCATTTTTCAAGAACTACCACTACTATCTTTTAAACAACCACCTAATTTAGCCAACCTGATTATTAAGAGTCAACTTGAACCGGAACAGAATACCATGACATCATATGGTACACGACCCTGTCATCAATGCACATGTAAGACATGTAACCTTACTTCCACTTCAGACTGTGTGGTTACATCACAAAACAGACTATTCAGGATACAGGGGAATTATACATGTACATCAAGTAATGTGGTCTATTTTATCCAATGCAAGAAATGTCCTCACAGGTTATGTGGGGGATAGTCAACAACTTGCACTAGAATGAATTCACACAGGCATTCTATTAATCACAAGATAATTGAGAAACCAGTAGCCCAGCACTTCTCTCAGGATGACCACTAAATCTCAGATATGTCTGTGATGGTTTTAAAAGGACATTTCAACAGTACACAACAGAGACGGGCTTCTGAAATTAGACTTATTTTACTTCTCAATATGGTGCGGATGGACTGAACATTGATGTTGGTTATATGACACATTATTCACTTAAATTTACACAGACCTTTACTTTAAAGATGGACATAAACACTTTAGTTCTTCAGCGGGCCTTTGATTTTGTAAGTTTATGGTTATCTACATGTTGACTTCTCACCTTAACACTGTGGTGAGTGCGTTTGAGTGTGTGTGTGTATACTGATGTACGTATGTATGTGTGTGTTTGGTGTGTGTTGTGTTTTTGTGTGTTGTGGGTATGGTGTGTGTGTGTGTTTTATTTGTTGTGAGCGGTGTGGTGTGTGTGGATTGTGTTTGTTATATTTGTTGTGTGTTGTGGTTGTGTGGGGTGTGCAAGTGTGTGTGTGTGTGGTGTATGTACACACATATGTGTGGGGGGAGCATGGCATGGGGCAATTGTTATGTGGCTAGGACACTTAGTTTTCACATATAGTGTACATTTACTTCCTTCTATTAGTAGTCAGTGGTTGGATTACCCACTGTCACATTTTTAACTGCTCATATTAAGAAGCATATCTCAATTACTTGGGGGTTCATAAAAGGTGTAATTCCTTTGGGTTTTCATTTATATTCCTTAGACTGATTCTGTGCATTTTTGTTATACACAGACTCTGTCTTGAAATCTGCACTTATCAGGCTCATGGTCTCATTTTCTTGGGGGTCTTTGACAAGTATTTTTTTATTTGGCACTTACACTTACAAGTGATACTATCATGCATCATGTATATATGTGTAGGTTAATTTGAGGCTTATTTTCAACTTGCAGTTATACCTAATTTCAGGATTTTGTCTCTCATTATCTGTTCTTTAATATACCAGGACAATTGTAATGTAAGTTGTAAGCTCATCTTACATGTATTAGAGAGAATGCCACCCAAAGGTTTTTTTTTATCACTAGAATGCTTTCTTGGCATACTGAGACATTTTAAAATTTATGTGACAAGAACTCTCTGGCTGTAGAGAATTCTTGATAACCTTTGTCCTTCTGAGGCTCCTCAGTTAAAGGCATACTGGTGTTTATTAGCTTCTCTGACGTAATCTTCTGTTATGTTTTAAATGTATATGTTAAACCAATGAGAATTATTTCTGTTTTTTCAATATAGTCTGGTGTTAATAGCATGGGATATTTGAAGAAACTGCCACAAAGCTTCTGAAGAAGGACGTGGTTGGTTCAGAAGCTAGAGCACTTTGTTTTTCTCTGTAACATCCATGTTGGTCCAATAAAAGGTATCAAATCATTTGTTTCTGGATCAACTCCTTTACCACTGCATTATCTTCCATATTTTTAGATGCATACTGTAATAGCACTGCAAATAATTGACAAGTTTTCTTGCACACTTCTTAACCACTGCATTTCCCTTATTAATTTTTAGATGCATACACCACTCAAAAGGTGTTTTTACATTTTGTTACCACTGTATTGTCTTAGAAATTAGTACACTTTTAAATTGTTCACACATTTATTATACTTCCACATCATAAATAATATTCAAATTGCTTTTGCTATCATATGTTTCACTAACAGATCTTTACAGTTATCCCCTGCATGTTTATTTAAATTTATACTGATTTTTTTGCACTGGAAGCACTATGAGGAGGAACTGAAGGATGCACTGGAAGAGAGGAGAGAGATGTGATTGAGACCTTCAGGTACCTCACAGGGTAAATAGGGTGCAGTCTGTTCTCATTGGACATCGCCTGCCCCTTTTCAAAGTGCATGGGTGGCCCTCCAGCCCACCATCCTTGGTTGCTCTATGGTGATGCAGACTGTGGGTACTCCTCATGGATTTACTCCACTCGCACTTACTTTATGGAGGTAAATATCCCACCTTACTCCTGATGCCTCCTGCCATACCTGCTTCTTCAATTTCTGTGCGTGCTCGATGGTCTCATCAGCTCAGATATGTCCCTGGGGTCACCCTGCCACCAAGATGTCCCACAGTGATTTTCAGGGAACCTGTCACAGGCCCAAAAGTCATCATGAGGTCTCCCTTTAGGGTACCCAAACCATCTTGGGGTCCCACTAAACTCTCAAGCTCTGGGCAACATCCCACATCCTCACAATTCTCAGCAGGTTGGAATTCCATCTTGATGCCCTGATGAGGACCTGTAGAGTCTAAAAACTGGGATTAGTGCACCAGCTCTCAATCTTCATGGAATAAAGATTTACATTTAGTACAACTGGCTGGCAGCTCCCAGAAGTGTTAATTTCTACTCCTTGCATATTGCAACTTTGCCAAACTCCTGCAGTCCCACTATCATGTGCAGAGTTTGGGATCCTTCTATTGTCCTAAAGACCCTTTCCAAATGCATTCAGGGTGCCACCAATTAATTTAGTGATATCCTCACCTCATCAAGGTGTCTGGCACCTTTTGTGACTCTCAGGCCTACAGCACATGGCACCCGCTTCCAGGAGACAGTAACACAGGGTGTGCATCCCTGGACTGAATCCTATGGCCAGTCACTTAGTGGACACTGGCCATGTCCACTCCTGCTGAGCACACTGGAGTACCAGACCACCCAGCACAGCAAGTTGCTCAAGTAAGCATCCCTGCAACCAATAGTTACAGTGCAAATTCCTAATACATTCCCTCCCCCAGGCTGCAAGCAATTCCCCTGAACAGTCAAAGCAAGCTCATTTTTATGCCCTATGTTGCATATCCATCCACAAAACTGCTTCAACAGAATAAAAAAAAGGTCCGGTCTTAAGAAATAAGTATAGTTTTATTTTAAATATTTAAAAAAAAATGCAACTTAAACTAAGCTTGCTGCCGAATACACATGGATGTCAGTAAGCCTGCTTCCGGGTTTTGACATCCACAATATGGTGGCATGCTTCACTTACAGGTGCTCATCAGCTGATATGTGCTGTCTTTGTAGTCTTTCTCTTCTGTTCTGTGCCTGGAAAATTGGGAGGGAAAGACTGACAAAATTCTCCCAACACAGCAGCAAATTAGTGGATGCACTAGGTGGGACTTCCAGCTAATAGCTCGCCAATGGTTCAGTGCCATTGTCAGCTAGCAGAGGATTAAAAAAAAAACATCAGGCAGCCGTTAGTGTAAGTTAAGAGTGCACTGGAGTGAGTGGTTATGGCAGGTTTTATTGAAAACAATATGCTAATAAACGAGTGCATGCAAAAAGAGCTTTCTGGCTCCATCCTTTTACTGCATTTGGCAGACCTTGATGCCTGGGAAATTGGAACTGCAGCAGTGGTCGTGATGTAGTGAGGCAACGGTTAGCAGCGGAGCCGATCGTATTCTGGAGTAGACCAGGTGGAGTTTGTGTTCAGGTATACAATCAATCTGTTTATTAACAAAAAAAATACACTGTCCAGGCTATATGCTACCTAAAAATGTTTCTTTCAAATGTACTCTATTCTGGCATAGTACAAGCATAGCTGTGTTTTATTTCATGTGGAGTTTGCTTAGTACTGTTTGTAGCTGTGTAAAGATTTAAGTATTCTTTCATACTCCATAGAAAACAGTGTATAGTTGTATGTGAAATTTGTCATATTGTAGCTGTGTGGCAGTGAGGACAGCAAAATTCACCTTTCTGTGGCTGTCAATTTGAAGTAAACTTGGTGTGTGTGTGTAGTATTTTATGTTATATGTTCATTTTTTAGATTCAGGTTACTGCTTGTCATGCTGGTCCTGCACTAGCTCCCCCCTCCCCATCATCTGCATTGGCCCCCTTTTTTTTAAGTTTTTAAAATGCTAAGTTAGAATGGCTACAGTCTGGGCAGCCCTCTGGTGCAGTGGTCAGATTTCCACTTGCGATGCCAATGACCCAGGTTTGGTAATGGACCTGGGAGTTGGAGGGACAGCTGGGGAGGGAGAGATGGTTTGAGCATGCCATGACAGCTCGCCACCTCCCAGGAGGGAGGGGGACTGCAACCCAGTGTTGGTCGACCTCTGGTGGAGGCTAGGAGTAGGGCAGCACATTGAGGCACTGTTGAGAGAGTGTGACAGACATCAGCTCATGCCGAGACATCCTGCATGTCATGCTCCCATGGGGAGAAAACCAGGAATAATGGCTCCCTGGTCATCTGGATGACAGTCTCCAGTCTCCTGCTGGTGTGAAGCACTGGGACAACCCGGACCAAGCCCAGCAGCACCCAGGCCATGTTGAACAATCTGACCTGCCCCATCTGTGCCTTCTCCCCTGGAGAAGGTGGCCTGTCTGAAGGGATACCCTGGATTACCCAGTGGTCTGCAATGTGGAGTTTGTGGCTAGTGGCAGGGGGAGGAGCCAGTAGGGTGCCCAAGGGGGCCAGAAGGAGTGGCTGGACAGGGGATACACAGGAACAGTGCTATATAGGGCAAAAAAGGAAAAAGTTGCAGCTTGCACAGAAATTACATACTTTCCACATGACAATGGGTCCAACGTGGTGATGTGTTGCAATGGCAACACAGTATTCTATCAATGGCAATACCTGGATATGCCTGAAATTGAGTAATGGTACTACTCAGTGGTATTCATAATGAAAAACATATGCAAATCACAGTAACAACCCTCAGTTAAGTTCCTGAATTGGATGGGATATCATCACTGCATTGAAATCCAAGAAAATTCCATTATTTTTCCATTATTTTCATGTGAACCCATTCATTTTCACCATTACATTTTATATCACCTTTTTAATGGCCATTTATTCCCATTAAATTTCCATCAATTGTTGATGTTTCATGGGCGCAAACCTATTGTTTTACTCATCCATGCCATTAATTAACCATGACAGGTATCCATTAAATATTTAATGGATGTGGTACGTCCCTCATATTTTGTATCAGGCTATTTTAATATCATATTTAATAACCATTAAAACTGAGCAATGAGCTTTTCATTGCCATGAAAATTCGGTCATTTTGTGGCACTACATTAATGGCCATTGAGCATAGTGTTATTTACTATCTATTTGTACTGCTTTTCCCTAAGAACTATGGGTCCCATTTGACTCCTGTGTAACCTTCTATTTTACAGGTACTCCTCATCAACTCTCCAAAATCAGTATCTTTAAAGAGATTCCCTCACCTGGACCACAAAGTACCCATGGAATAATTACCTGATTAGGGATGGGGAGTTCAAGCCATAATTGAATCTGCATCCATTACAGTGGAAGCCCAGACACCTGTAGTTGGTGCCATGATGCTATATTGTAATGAGGGACAGTTAAGAGGTATGGGATCAGTCTCCCCAGATCTGGCTCCCTATAGCTGGTTCCCCACCTTGAAGCTGCCTGCAGCTAGACCCCACAGCTGAAGACTAACATTTTGCTACAGCACCTTCTCTGTGTGGCAACAGTATTTACAGTGAGGGACACAGCACTACTGAGGGATAAAATGAGGGACACATCACTAAGGGACTGTTGAGAGGTATGGGACAGTCCTCTCAACACATGTGGCCATCCTGCACTGTGGTGCTAGAGATTTTACAGACTGTCACAGGGGGTTGAAACTAACTTTTTCAGCCACTAGCCATCAGGGATAGTAATTAGAGGGGTGCTGTTGAGAGCAATATAACTGTACTCATTTTTTCTGAGCTCCGCTTTAACAAATTCTAAACTGCTTCAGTTTTCTTTTTTTTCAGCTTTTTTGGTTTACTTCAACTCTTGTTGGCTTTGTGAGACTGAATGGCTGCCTAGAGAGGTCTGAGGAAGTAGCAGATTTTAGACCTGAACAAATGGATAGATTTCTTTCCCCCAAGATTGGGACTGGGAAAGTACCTCAACAGCATGGGGCAATGGGAATTCTGCCTCCAACTGCAGAGTCAACTTCTCCAGTTGTGTTGCACCCTGATTTGGGCGCTAAGGCGAGGAATCCACAGAAACCGACTTTGGTGTCCTTACAGCTGGTTCTTTTGGAATTACAAATGGACCTGAAAGAAGCATTTGGTAAAGTCCAAACTTTGCTCTTTGAGATTTCACAATGTTGTGGTGGAATCGAAGCCAAGATTTCATCGATCGAGGAGCAAGTTGGAGCAGCCAAGAAAAGTACAGAAAGTTTATCTGCGAGGGTTCTGATCGTGGAGGGAACGGTTAATGCTTCCCTCCATGAACAGCTTAATACAATGGCAAAGCTGGAAAAGATCAGATATACTTTACTACTGAAGAACTTATGATTTATTGGTTTTACAGCTAGTGTTCCTAACCAAGAATTGAAAGCTGCAATGGAGAGAGCTTTAACAATGTTTTTTTTCACTTGATCACCCTGTTGTTCTGGATTCAGTATTTAGGCCGCAAGTGAGACAGAAACAGGAGTTGATGGCTACATCAGAAACTAGAGCGTGATACATGATATGCTCATTTACTTCAATTGACCAGAGAAACAAAGTTCTTTATGAGGTGAGATTAAAGAAGGAGTTTATGTATGAGAGGACTAAATTGCATTTTTATCCAGACTTTTGTATTGCTACACAGAGAAGGAGGAAACGCTTTCTGGCTATAAGGAGTGAATTTCGGGAAGCCAGAATAACTGCAGTTTTACGAGCCCCAGCAAAATTAAAAATTAGTTTTCAGTCTAAAGATTATTTCTTTGAGGATGTAGATGCAGCAAGACTCTTTTTTGAGAAAAATGTGACGTTGCCAACTGATTTGGGATCTGATCAAGAAGAATCGGATGAAGAGGTGGATAACATAGAAAAAACACAGTATATTCTTATTTGACTTTACTTTGACTCTACTTTTCTTAGTTGAATAATACGTTTTGTTTGGTTATTCCAAAAGGGAAAAATGGGTGAATGTGGAGTTTTGTTTTTTTTTTGCCTTAAATGATGAACTTACTGATTAAATTTATTTGATGGTATGAAATAGCTTGGAGTTTGGGAAAAAGTTAAGATAGAATTATTTAGAGCTATTCGTCTAATCTTTTTATATAAGTATCTGGTTATCCCCTCAAAAAAGACATTATTTTTATACTTTTTAGGATTATTTTTCATGTTATGTTTAATTTCGAGAAGATTTCTCTATGTTTATATATTCTTGGAAAATACTTTTTATGTTTCTCTCTGAAAAAAATTAAAAAGTATGATTATAAAAAAAAGGATTATAATTAGAAAAATCCATCAACCCAACTAGCCCAGCACAAAATGACCAGAAAAATCACCATTGAAATGAATGGTCATACTGAAACATATATAGGCCCATTCATTTCAATGGCATTATGTTCATGATATTTGAGTAGCAACAGCAAATAGTCCTGGCTCAGACCAGGTACAAGGCCAGTAGGAATGGAAATCAGTGTTGGATGTCACTTCCTGCAAGAAGCTCATGAAGAGGACCATGACTTTTGCATTAAGATGAGGAAGGAGCAGTCATCAAAGTGAGGGGAGCTATGACAGCCTCTCGTTTTAGAGGTGGTTTAATTTCTGAGTATGTTTTAGTGGGCAGCAAAGGCAGGAGTGTAATTTCCCTTAAGATGGGGTCACCAGCAAGCTCAGTTGATGCCAGCAAGCCCCAGTAAGGTGCTCCCATGTGTCCCCTATAGTTTAGATTGCAAGGGGAGGGTGAACATAGTGATAAGAGACCCATAAAAATAAAGTGCTTGTCTGTAGTTAAAAAGTCTTTTTCTCCCAATTGCAGCTGGAAAAAGCCAGTGTCACATCTACAGTAAGGTACAGCTTGCACTGGAAAGCTGGTTGTTAGGGACTCAACATCCTGAATGCCACGGTCAATACTGAGAGTGGTCAGTAATGGTCAGTAATGACCATTGGGGGAGTTTGAATTGACTGTGAAGGAGAACAGTCAGGGGACTTCAGGTGCCCAGAAGACAAAAAAACATGAAGAAAGTGCAGCAGAAGGGAGAGGGAACACAGGGAAGTAAATTTAGAGCAAAGGGTAGTACCTGCAGTCCTTCTCTCATCCCTGTGTCAATCTCAGTGGTCCCAACAGTGTTAGTGGTCAAATAGTTGTGGCGGTCCCCAAGATCAGCAGTTGGCAGCCACAGTCTGGGCTCTGTTTAGTCCCGTCCGTTGTTTTTGCTTGTAAAGGAAAAGTAAATGCCAGTCCCTTGGCGGTGGCCCCCACAAGCAAGAAAGCATCATTAGATGAACAAGCATCAGGTGCGCCAGCTACCCATCAAGGGAAGACCTCCCACCTACCTGCAGCCAGCAAGGCATCCAGCGCAAACTTAACCCACCTCCTGTTTCCTCAACCTCTCCCCGGTTTGGGGCGGTGAGTCAGACAGTGCTGTAAAGCAGGCACTGTCCACCTGAACTAATACTGAAATAAAAAAATGTTTCTTTTCACACAGTGAATGCAATACAGTAAAGGACAGCCATGGATGTTAGTGTGGTCTGGGCAAGGGACTGCCAAGGGTGGATCTATTCAAATGTACTTAAAATCAGTCCAGAAAGGCAGCATATGGTGAGATGGTGGCCTTATTAAAAATTACCTAAATGTATTTAACTCACACTCCTATATGGAGCACAGGGGTGGGCAGCATTCAAATGAAGTAGCTATTGGAGATGGCACAGATGGGAGGCAGGCCCTGAATTAGATAGTAGACAGGGCACTAGAAGGAGCAAGGGTAGAGTAAAGCCCCAGTTAAAGTCAAGCTAGCAAGTTGGGCTAGTGAATAATTGCTAGCTGTACCAGAGTTTTTTTAGCAACAGATTATAAAGTCAGAGTGCCCCAGGGTGATACAGGTGACTAGTAGCCGAGTTGCCTCCAGTAGTCAGGCTAGTGTTGGGGGGGTCTCTGATTCAATTACTCAGGTTACTAGCCCTTTGCTAGGGCTGTGGCAACTATGCTGCTGGGGTGGATAACAGGCTAGGGCTGTGGCAACTATGCTGGTCATGTGGGTAACTGCCTGGTCCACTCCCATCTCCTTGATCCTGACTGAAACCGATACCCAAGAGCACTTTTAATCAGTCAATACTACAATTTCACAACACTAGCTTGGCTATTGTTTGCCACTTAGCTATAGCCACCTTTATCACCCTGGATACTCTCACTTTATACTCTGGGTTTTATTTAACCTAACTGGCCCCCAGTGCTTATTTCTGAATACATTTATTTATTTTATTTCTTTATTGAAAAGTTTCAACAGGAAAAGCAACTGAACAAACAAATTGCTCATCTCCCGGTGCATCCTGGGGAGAAGGTAGTGGAAAATACAATAATACACAATTAAACAGATCATACAAATTGAATGGGAAAATTGATTATCCAGGAGAGTTACACTAAGCTGAAGCTTGCTTCCAGGTGCAACCTGTGAGCACAAGGAAGTTAAGTGACTTCCTCAGGGTCAGAGAGTAAGTGGGAGCTGTAGGATTCAAACCCTGGTTTCCAGATTTGCAGCTCAGAGCCTTAAACCACTGCACCAAACTGCCTTCTATGAAGGCCATGCCCATAAACAATATATTAAATACATAGAAACAGAAGAATAAACAAACAAAAAAAAAAAAACATTTTGGGCCAGCTAACTCTGATTCACTATTACGAATGGTAAACTTTCTGTCCTGTTTGCTATTCGTATGGGACTCCTATTGTCCTGTATTTTGTGGTTGTCCACCTACACTATTTAAAAAAAAAACAATGTCCCAAGATCCGTAGCTGCTGTGAGCTTTTGTGCACGTGCACATGACAACCTGACTCACCACAGGACGTTAAAAAGACAGGGAGAGAAAGAAGTGGCCTGTTGCTGTGACTTGAGTCAAGCTTTCTTGCCTGCCTGTGGCTTTGTGAGCTGCTTGTTGTTGTTTATTTTTTTTGTTGGTCTGTTTGTGACTCCAGACTTCAATCCAATCAGATCCAACATCAAAAGGGGATGTAAATAAATTCAAGGAGCTGCACTTCCAGCCATTGGGCACTGGCTTACCTTAGAGAAGCCTCTTAAGACTTGGCTTGAGGTTGATTTTTGATTGGACAATCATTGGGGGCCTGGGGAGAGTCAGTGGGACCACGGTGGTGAGGTCTGTGGATACCAGTGTCATTGGAGTGGGAGTCAGACTCGGCTGACCCAGAGGTGCATGACAGAGGAGAGAGGATGGAGCGGGAGCCAAAGGACTGATCAGGGCCTGCTTGGGGAAGGGGAGTCACTGCTGGCTTGCTGGTAGCTGCAGTGCTGCACTGCTGCAACCTATGAATGAGTCAGAGGAGTCCTGAGTCTTCTTCAGTTCAGACTGAACAACAAGGAACTTCAGGAGTTGACTCAACTGACAGAACAAAAAAGTAAGTGCTGCAGTTGCACAGCAGCTGGTTGGGCTGCTGCCAGGCTGGGGAGGGGGCTGTTGTGCTGTGTCTGGGTGGGTGCATTCAGATTTTGGAACTCTGGGGCACTAAGAAGAGGCAATCACACAGTACAGCAGCACACAGACACAGGTGCCTAGTAGTTTCAGGGGGGTGCCTTGAGCCGAGATAAGAACAAGAAGCTGATACAGTAACAGTTGTGACCTGGTGTAAAGCCAAGGTGTGGTGATGTGGGAGTGCGTGGGGTAGATGGTGGTATCAAAGGGCTGTTTCTCTCACCAAAGTAGAATACTAAATTTAGTCTTAAAGCAGTAATTAATTCGTCTTTTAAGACTAAGTTTAGTCATTTTTTTTTTATTTAGCATACTTTATTCACGCTTTTAAACAACATCCATATAGCACAATAGATTGCTAGGCATATGCATTATTACATGATAATGTGAAACATGTCATGATAGCCTTGTGGTTACATCGGCTAAAATAAACACATTCTATTCTAAAATTCACTACATTGTCCCAAACTAAAAAACCCACACCCTCTTCCAAATCATCCATACTCCCCAATTACCCTTTACCCTCCCCCATGTCAAGTGTGTACATAATTCTTGAAGATGCCACCTTGGGTTCTACCTATTAACCAATGGATCCACTAGTTATTGGGTCAGTGTGGATTATAAGCAATAAGTAAGGCCTCCAGAGGGCCCCATCTGGGCTGATATAAATGCGGTCGGTTACCCATATACAGGATATGCTTTTCTAATTGCAGAGCGGTGAGCATCTCCTTATACCACTCCCTCACAGACAACTGGGCTTCTTCTTTCCAGTGTCTCATAATAATGATTTTGGTTACTGCTGAGACTAAAGCAATATGTGCCTTCCTGGTTTTAGGAATACCTTTTGGCAGCAAATATAATAGACATGTTTCAGGGGTAAAGAGGGAGTCAGGACCTAGCCACGGGTCCAGCAGCAATTTGATAGCCTGCCAAAAGGTCTGGACAAGTGGACAACCCCACAACATATGGTATAAAGAGCCAGGGGTGAGGCAATATCTGGTGCATATAGGAGAAGGGGCACGCCCCACCTTGTGTAGTTTAGCTGGTGTGAAATATAAGTCATTCATAATATTGAACTGTATCATTCGTAACCTGTCCTGCTTGACAAAGGAATAATTGTTCCTCCAGGCCCGTCCCAAGTCACTACATCAGGTGAAATTGACAACTTCTGGACCCAGTAATAGCCAATCCCGTGGGGTAGGCTAATGTCCAAAACCTGTAATTCTTTATAAGTTCTGGACACTGCATGCAATTCGCCCTCTGCCTGCAAGAGCCTGTTCAGTTTCTCCGAGTCTGCACAGTTGGTGTCACCTCTCCCCATATGTCTCTTGATCACATCTACCACCTGCCTATGTTTGAAGAAGTCTGTAACTGGAACTAAGTAATGTGTTTGAAGGGTTGAAAATGACATCAGTTGTTCATCCTCAAGGAAGCTGGCGACCTTCCTTTCAGTTAGGAATGGCCAGAATCCGGGTGATATGGGTTTATGGTCTATTTGAAAATGGGGATTACCCACAATAGGCTGATCCAAGGATGTGTGCCAGCTGCATGAAATAAATGTTTGTATCTGCTGGAGGACTCGAACTGACCATCCTATGGGAGTATTTTTCAACTTACTAGGGAGCTTCGAGGGACTGACATAGATCAAAGAGGTGAGCTTACCCTGGAACTGGGAAATTAGTGACTGTTCTATATCCAGCCACAAGGGAGTATACACCCGATTCTCCTTTTCTAATCCTGTTCTTGGCCAGTGGGCTACTCTACTGAGGTGGTGAGCACAGTAATAGGTAAAAAAGGAGGGTAGTGCTAGTTCGCCTTGTCTTTTGGGCCCTGTAAGTTGTGGTATGTGCATCTGGCTTTCTTGCCCTTCCACAGAAAGGCAGTTATGACTGACTGTAGGTAGTTAAACCATTTTTTGGGAAGATAGCACCCTAGCATCCCAACTG
The DNA here is from genome assembly GCA_016271365.2 of Neoceratodus forsteri. Classification (NCBI taxonomy): domain Eukaryota; kingdom Metazoa; phylum Chordata; order Ceratodontiformes; family Ceratodontidae; genus Neoceratodus; species Neoceratodus forsteri. The sequence goes on from CM028133.1 coordinate 72,232,199, forward strand.
GGTATAAAACCCTGGGAAGGACATTCATTTTTATTATGTTAGCTCTCCCCCACAGTGTGAGTGGAAGATTGCCCCATCTCTCCAAGTCCAATTTAATAACCTTGAGTAGTTCTACAAGGTTCAGTTTCATCATGATGGGGAGATCTCTAGCTACCTGAATGTCTAAATAGGTAAGAGTATCTGGTGCCCATTCCAAACTGGTGCCATCTATGGACGCTCGGGTGGTCCTATCATTCAGGGGAAAAACTTTGGATTTGGATACGTTTAGTTTGTAGTGGGAGACTTCTCTGAAAGACTTAATCAGACTCAGAAGTGCAAGGATCCCGACTACCGGCTCCTCAATATGTATCAGCAAGTTGTCAGCATAGGCAGATAGGGTATACCGATGTTCCCCTAATTTAATTCCTCTAATTTGAGGGGAAAAATTAATTTTCTTGAGGAGGGGCTCCAAGTAAAGGTTGAATAGGAGAGGGGATAGCGGGCAACCCTGCCTTGTCCCCCTCTGAAGCCAAAAAGGGCCAGAAAGGGTGCCATTGCACCATACCTGTGCAGATGGGGAGGAATAAAGGATCTGAACCCACTTGATAAATTCAGCTGGGAGACCATATCTTGTCATTGCTTGGAATAGGAAATCCCAAGAGACCATGTCGAAGGCCTTCTCGGCGTCCAGGGACACCAAAACCACTGTGGAATCGGAGTCCCTGGACACCGAGAGGATGTACATAATCTTTCGCATGTGGTCAACAAATGATCTTCCTGCCATAAACCCAATTTGCTCCCACCCAATAAGAGTGGCTAGCACCGGGCTTAATCTATTGGCCAAGATCTTTGCTAAGATCTTGACATCTGAGTTGTTCAGCGAGATAGGACGATAGCTGGTGGGATTAAGAGGGTCCTTCCCCGGCTTAGGGATGAGAGTGATCAACGCTTTTAAAAAACTGTCTTCTGACATGCCCTCAGAGTGCCAATGATTGAAGACCTCTGTGAGCAGGGGGTGAGCTCTAGCGTATAAACTTTGTACAAATTGTTGGGGAGACCATCAGGTCCCAGCACTCTATGCAGTGTGAGTTGCTGGATGGCCTGCGTGACCCCCTATACCATTATCAGCTTGCCCAATACTTGGGCACTCTGAGGGGTCACTGTCGGCAACTCTACTGAAGCTAAATAACTACTGATGGTCTGGACATTGGGACAGCCTACCTGATCGACTGAATACAGTCTCATGTAGTAGTTCTTTATCTCCTCCACTACTTCTTTGGGTGACGTTATGAGATGGTTTCCCACTTTGAGACCAGCAATGAAGCGTGAAGCCTCTATCTGCCTGAGCCTCAGGGCTAACAATTTCCCAGCTTTTTCCCCGGCATCAAGGTATTTGATTTTGGTACGTCTCAGTGACAATTCTACCTTCTGAGTGATTAGGGCTGAATACTGGGCTTGTAATCTATGCAGAGTTGCCCATTCAGCATCGGGAGACTTGTTATTGAGGGTAGCTTCCAGCGTCCGGATGTCTGAGAGCAAATTATCTTGCTGGGCTTTATGTAGCCTGGATCTGACGGACGCCAGATGTAGGCATTCCCCTCTCAGGGTGCATTTTGCTGCCGCCCAGACTATGTCGATTCTCGAGACTGAGCCCCTATTTATTGAAAGAAAGTTGGTAAGAAAATCTCTTATCTGCTGTATAGTCTCAGGCTTTGGAAGTAGCTGGTTATTAAGCCTCCAAACAAATTCCCTCCTATATGCTTCCCCAAAGTGGAATGTTAATGAGACAGGTGAATGATCAGAAATGACCCTCTCATGGATTTCAGAGCCAACTATATTTGGGAGTGAGTGGGAACTTAATAATATAAAGTCAATGCGGGATAGTGATTTGTGTGGGGGGGTAAAACATGTATTGGTGCTCCATTGGGTGCAGCACATGCCATACATCTAGGATATTTGCACCATTCATCAGATCATGAAGTGCCCTTTGTGATGGGGAAAGTCTCCGCCTTCGAGGATCAGATCTGTCCAGTCGTGTGTCCGGCACCACATTCCAATCCCCTCCCATTATAGTTGTTACCGGTGGGTTAGTGACTACCATACTTAATAAATGAATAAAGAAGTCAGGGGCTTCTCCATTTGGGCCATATAATGCTCCCAATAGAATTGGATTCGGTCCTACACTGCCCAGCAAAATAATACATCTCCCATTGGGGTCATATGTTTCCCTCTTTAGTATAAAGGGGATATTCCTGTTTATGAGGATGATTACTCCTCCACTGTTACTAGACCCCCGGCCCCAAAAGCCTGTCCTACCCAGGCTTTGATAAACAAATGGGCATCTTCCAATTTCATGTGTGTTTCCTGAAGGCAGGCTATCCCTGCCTTTAGTTGCTGCAGGTGTCGGAGAATAACCAGCCTTTTGTCCTTGTCCTGGGTGCCCTTGACATTCCAACTGATAACCTTATAATGACTAATCATTGCCAGCAGATAAAAAACTCTGAGAAGTTGCTCCCTTACTTAGCCCAGTAACCCAATTAGGCTTAGTAAGATAACCTGTTCCGTGATATATCACATCAGCCACTTTAGCCACACTTGACATCCTCCCCCCACCCCAATAAACCCTTTTCATTATTTATTGCCCTTGTTCCTCCTGTTATGCCCCTCTTCAAATAAAACATTTTCCTTTATCCCCTTAGTTCTCCCCCAGTTCCCAGGAACTGTAACTCCCAAATCACCACGGTGTGCAATGTCTTCTCACAGAGTAATACACACCATGCCCCCCCCGCTCCCCATCCTCCATTATACAGAAAGTATGTCCAACCCAGATGGATTAGACAATCTACTTAACCTGAAACTAGAATGTATACATTATCTAGATTAGAGCAAACAGAACATAACCCTACATGACAAATGTAAGGGTTTTAGGATCGCTTGCTTCCTATTGGCGAGATCCCCTAATAGAGGATGGCATGTGAGAAGCAAAGTAATAACACTGAAAAGAAAAAATAGGAGGTTAAAGTGTTGCAATAAGTCTCTATGTGGTAGTTCATATTGTTCTCGATATCTGGATTCAGTGAATGCAGTTACCATAGACCCCCATGCCACCGGCCACTACATATCACAGCCGGAAGCCACGGAAGCCATCAAGTGGCCTGAATGTCTCGTGAAGCACTTGCCGCTCCCAGGGTTGCTTCTGGATCAGTCCCATTTGTTCTCCACCACTTACTCCTTCCATTCAGACGGGCCACTGAACAATAGGGGAGAGACCCAAATCAAATTATAACTGGAACAAAATTCTCATCTCTGTAGTAGTAAGAGGCTCAAGTGGGAATAAGGCAGCCGACTCCACCGGCCAGGAACAAAATAAAAAGCCCAAGGGTCTAATTGTCAATACCATTTGTAATGTTTCTCCAGTATTCACGTCCTGCTATTATAGACAAAGGGTTCCCACCATCACCAGGTACAATCCTTCATGGTCCAAAGAAAAGGAAGCCCTTGATTAATCCACCACTGTTCCAAGATGCACCCCGAAAAGGCCTGGCTCCAGGAACCGTTCCCTTAGAGATCACTGATGGGTAGACTGAGAACACCTTCCGTGGCCTCCCCTGACCACTGTCTGTAAAAAAAAGGGAAAACAAAAACCCAGGCCACCTGTTGAATTTCACACTATTTCCATGTCCCGGGGACCATTAGTTAGATCAACAAAGAACTAATGCATCAAGACACTCCATCACCACAAGCTTTCAACAGACACATCGTAACCCCCTTTATCACTCCATTCCTTTGAACAGATCCGGGAACAATTCTCGGAGCTCCATCAAAGCTTGCTCTTTGCTTTCAAAAGAGATCCATTTATCTTGGTGTTTAATCTGGAACACTGCAGGATATTGCATTCTGAAGGGTTTACCAGCTACAATCAATTTAGAAATGATAGAATGCATTTCTTGCCGTTTCACTCTGACCGACTGAGGCAGGTCTTGCATAACCCTAAGCCGGTGTCCTTCCCAGAGTATTTCTTGTAAATTCTTAATTTTAATCAGGATATGCTGCTTATCTAAATAGTTGAGCAGGTGATAGATCAGGGGTGGGGGAGCTGGGGGCAGGGAGGTCGTGAGCACCGGTGTGCTCACTTCGATGTATCACGCCCAGCTCCATTTGGAGAAAGGCTCCGCTATCTTTTCAAAGTATTTCTGGAGGAAATAGGATAGGGTTCAAGCCTTCTTCTTTTCTAGCACACAAATATTAGTGAGTTATTTCTCCTGCTCCTCCCTTCAAGATCTTCTAACTTTTCCTCGAGTTTTTTCATTCTTCTCCCAAGTTGTGTGATCATTGAGTCATTTCTATCTTGTTTTCTCTCTAATAAAGTGATCGTAACTTCTGAGTCTCCCACTCTCAAACTCAGGGCCTACACGGAGGTTTTGATTTGCTGCATATCTTCTACCATCTCTGAAATGCGCTCCTGGAGTGGCCTCATTACCTCCAGGAATCTCTCCTCTGATAGAGCAGTAGAGGAGGCTGGGTTTTTGTTGTCTCTCGCCTGCTGATGCCGAGGCCTCTTCGCGGCCTGTTCTTTTTCCAGCATCGTTGGTGGCGAGTGTCTCTGCGTTGGTTTCTTCATGAAGGTGTCCATTATAAATGGACAGCTGTCCACTGTGAAGTTCTAGTGACCTTGGGGTGTAGGTAAGGCACACTATTTGCGATGAAATTTAACAGAAAGTAGAATTTATTCAAATGGAGGTGCGGAGCTACGGGAGGTTGCTGCTGCCCTTCACCCTGTCATCACGTGACCCCCAAGTTTAGTCATTTTTAATCTACTGTAATCATCAGAAGAATACTGCCTGTAGGAATACTTAATTCCAAGAAGTTCAACTGTAATTGTTTTTTAAGAGTAAATTATAACTAAATGAACATTATACACTGATTTTAGAAGAACATATTATTGAATACTTTTGAATGATAAATGAAGACTTTTCAATACTTCCGTTTGTTTTATATGCAAGCGTGTTAATTTTCATTCTGATCATGGGGCATAACCTTGATTATTATGCACTGTAGATTATAGGAGCATACATGGGCTTCGTTAGCCTTCTAGCTCCGTCATTACCTTAATATGATCCTTAGTATGATCACTTCTTTTACAATAACTTTTGCTCTATCAAACTGTAATGCTTTTCAAAGTACAATTTTTTTCTAATACTACTGAATCATAAATGAAAATTACAGTCAGCGGAGTAGTTTTAGGATTTAAATTAGCCAATCAAGGCTGGGTACATTACCATGCATTTCAGTTCTACTAAGCAAGGAGACAGATAAAACAACCAGCAACACCAATGGATTTTAGAGATGGTAAGCAATCATAAAATGTATGTTTTTACCTAGAAATAATATGATGCAAAAAAGTTGGCAGTGTCCTTTTAAAAGTCTATACTGAACTACATTTACCAGAAGTCTACTCAGTCAGTGAACTTCATTTTCCAGCTCACTTCCTGTCTATGTCCAGCTTGATGAAAGTACCGCACCAGCACTCTGTGATCTCCAATTTTAAACAACTGGGGTTTCCTGAAGCTAAGATTTACCTATTAGGGTAAGAGCTTATGTTTAAAAAGTACATCTTTTTAACTCCCTGAAATGTTAAATACAATAAGGTAATTATCACTCAGGTTTGTTTTTTGTTTTTTTTTCTAAATGAAATGCTGTACAGGTTTCACTATCAATGTTTTGTCTTGAAGACCTTTTCTCTGCTCTGAACTCATGTGGTTAAACTTTGAAATACACAGTTTATTTTCAATCAAATTCCTCCCCCTCTTAAAGTGTCTAGTATGCATTGTGCCTCTAGATTATGTGTTAGTTGTGGAATTTTGGCTGATTTAGTTACTTTAAAGTAATGTTGGGGGCAGGGGCATTAACAGCAGGAAGACAGTATAAATGAGCAAATTCAGAATGCATTTTCTGTGTGTATCCATTCAGTAACCCATTTAACTATATTTACAGAGAAAAGAATGCAATTTTTTTTAATTTGAGAAAATCTGGAGTTACCTGCAGATAAAGGAAGAATTATTTACTGCAGATATTTGAGTGTGTTTGTGGGGGAAGTGGTTTTTTTTTTGTTTTGTTTGCATTTAATATTTGTATTTGATTAAAACAGTTGCATGTGTTAATCCATTTTGTACTCTGGGGATCAGTGTACTTTTTTTCCTTTTGCTGGAGACTGCATGAATTTGTATTTTATGTGTTAGTGTTTCATATTATTTTTTTTAATACTACGTTGAGAAGTATGGGGCCCATAGTTGCGGAATGGTAATTGGGGGGGTCTAAGTTTAGGGAGGGTGGTCAGGGAGAGATTCTGCTCTGGACAGAGGATGGGTCCAGCTTTTGGAAAGGGTGTCCAGCTCCAGGGAGGTTACTCAACCTGCAGATGGGAGGGGAGCTGGTCTGTGGGTGGGAATGAACATGGGGTCCAGCTACAGGGAGAGTTGTCTGCTGGGGAAGGCTAGTCCAGGGCATGAAAGAGTGAGCCAGCAACAGGGAGGGTGGCTGGTGGTGGTGGTGGTGGTGGAGCTAGTTTGAGGTTGGAAGTAAGGTCCAGCTGCAGGATGGCTGGTTGGATGGTAAGGATGGTATGGGGCTTCTGGTGGATCTAGCTGTAGGTTGAGTTGTTGGGTGGGGGACTGCTGGCCCAGGGGCTTGGAGGGACAGCTTCAGATATGTGATTTGATGGAGTGGAGGTTTGGAGTGGTGCTCTAGCTACATGGAGGTTGTATAGAATGTAGTTGGAGGCTGTTCCAGATGTAGGGAGGGTGGCTGGCTGGGTAAGAGGCTGGTCCAGAGCCTGTGTGGTGCTCTAGCTCCAATGAGGTTGCTCATCATGTGAGAGGCTGGTGCTAGAAGGGTTGTCCAGCTGCATGTAGGATAGTCTGGTGCCTGGAAGGGTGATCTAGCAGAGAGGGTGGTGAGGGTGGTTGACTGTTGGGGGGGCAAGGCTAAAGATATTGATCAGCCTAGGAGGGATCCAGAGTGGTGAAATTAGTTAGAAACTGGTTAACATGTTGGCCCTTCAGCTCAACAGTGCCTGTGGCAGAGGTGACCTGAGTTCAGGAATAAGCTCGCATCAGGGGCTCTCTGGGGAGAGGAGGAGGATCAACTGATATACAAGAGACTCTCTTCTGGGGAAGGAGGACAGCCAGCTCAGCTGTAGTACTGTCAACTGTGTGACCACAAGTGGCAGTGCAGATGGGAGCAGCTCATGGGTGGGCCAAGACATTGACTGATGCTACTACCACATGTCTGTGCATCGTCAGCCTGTGCACCCTGCCACTTATGTCCTAGGGACTGGAAGAACATGCAGTTATCCTGGCTACCCAGGCACCTCCTCCACATATTGGTTTATTCTTATGGTGGAGCAAGTCCTGAGAGCCAGAGTGATGGTGTTGTGGTACCTGAACAGAAGGGGGAAGACCAGAGATGCAGGTTGGAAAAAGAGTAGTAACTGGGGGTGGGGGGGTTAAGGTGTCTGAGGGTGATGGTTAATGGCACTCATTGCAGTGATGGGGACAGTGAGCAGCTCAGCTCAGTACTGGGGCAGATCCTCTTCAGTGTCTTCATAAGTGACACTGCAGAAAAACTGGCAGAGAAGGGAATGCCTTTTTGCAGACAATACCAAAATATGTAGGGTGGGCACTAAGTGCAGAGAGCATGCACATGCCTCTTAGAGAAATTCAAAAAGTGGTCAAGATCATGGCAGTTGGGGTTCAATGACAAAGTGCAGAATTGTGCACCTAGGGCATAGGGATCCAGGAGCTGTTTATAGGGTTGGGTTGGTACTGACGATCACTATGCTGGGGGGACCTTGGAGTTATTATGATCTTAAAGTTGCTGGGCTGTTTGACAAAGCAGTGGGTAGGGCTAGGAGGATGTTGGGGCTGCATAGGGAGGGCTATCTTCAGCAGGAGGAGGGAGGTTGTGGTGTTGCAAGTAATCTCTTATTAGTGAGATCTGACTTAGAGTACTGTGTCCAGTTTTGGAGACTGCACCTTAGAAAAGCCATAGGGCAGAGGCAGTATAAAAGGCAACTCAAATTGTACATGGGCTGGCAAAAGCCCTGTGAGGAGATTGGGATCTCAACATGTAAATCCTGACAGAGAGGGGACATGATGGAGACCCGCAAGTACCTTACAAGGATGAACAGAGTGTGGGGGGGGGCCTCCTTCCAATAGGAAAAAGGACCAAGGGGCATGTGATGAAGCTTGTGGTGTTGGTAAGAGGGATGTGAGGAATTACTACTTCACTGAAAAGGCAGTAGACACCTAGAACAGACTGACAGCATTATAGTGTTGGAGGTCAGGAGTGAAAAACAGTGAGGGTGGGCTTAAAACATGTGTGGCATATAGACATAGGGGAATATCAGTAAATAAGCAGGAAAGAGGGAGGGCCATGAGAGCCACAAGAGACCATTTAAAGTTTGCAGGACTTCACAGGTGCCTCTGGTTGCAGTTGTAGCAAGGTCTGGAAACCAAAGCTGAAGTGTGACCTAGAGTGAGGGCTCATTAGCATTGGGGTTTGCGAGCATGCAGTTTAAGGAAAAAAATATCTGACAGTTTCTATGTGTTCGGGGGAGCTCTGGTGGCAGTTGAAATGAGGTTGGAAAACCAGAGTGAAAGAGTAAGAGTGAGGACTTATTAGTTCTTGAGGAAGCAGTTTAAAAAAAGTCTGTTTTTTATATTGAGAAGTGTGGAGAGGACACAGCAGCAGCATGCAGTGCAGTGTGACAGCTGGAGCGCAGCTTGGAGCAGCCAGTTGAAAAAGGTTTGGTAAAAAAGCAAAAAAATAAAACTGTTGAACAGAAACAAATGATCAACATGATAGTACGGGGGGGGAGTATGACTAAATATCAGGGTGGTGTGGCTGAGAGACAAGCCAACCTGGAAGAAACAAAACTAAAGACAAGATACTCAGTAAGAAAGCCAAATGGCAGAAGTGAGGGTTGGGGACTGTGACGTGTCCACTGGTACATTAATCATGACGATCGAATAATAACTATATGTGTAAATGCAGGATTCTGCATTTATACAATACTAATTTTGTGATAAATGGATTTATCACATTCCTTTATGTCCACCCCATTGCATAAATTTACTTATATTTATAACCCAACTGGGCTATTTCTGTTTACTGCTCTGTGTTTTTAATTATGGGCTGTCTGACACCTTATACTGTTCTTTTTCTCCCCCAAATCCTTTTGTAAGCCCCTGGTACTTCAACATTAGCTGCTGTGCAACTCTACTGTATGCAGTGCTTGCTGCTTTCATGTTCCCCTCAGAGAGCCCACTGATTTCCTCTGCTTGCCTCCTACCCACAGCTACTTTTAAGCCAATTTCAGGTATTGTCCTTCAGCTGTACTGTGGATTTCCCTTTGTGGCCCAGTCCTGTGGATTTGCTCTCCCGGTCCCTTTCTACCAGGTCCCTCAGGGCACCTACTGTCTGCCACCATGCAGCTTAGTTAAATGTTTCTGCCACCTACTGTTGGCTGCCCATCCTCCAAACTCTCTTAACCTGCCCCTTGGGGGCTCTTCACATGCCACTTTGTGGCTGATGGGTAGAGGGAGGCATATTTTCTCTAGCCTCCTTTCCCTCCCAAAAATCTCTCATCTTCTTTCCTATACACATGGAGCAGGCTACAGCCTGAGCTCTGTGGGCTGAATCATAGAAACATAGATATTGATGGCAGATAAGGACTGCTTGGCTCACCCAGTCTGCCCATTTCCCTACCTAGTGGAGAAGCTGCAGATCCTAGTTATCCAACAACTGACTTCCTCCTACCCACCAATAGAATTGGCTCATGTCTGTCCCATGAATTCTTGAAGTCACCACTATTTTTGACCCCACAACCTCCTCAGGAAGGCCATTCTACGCGTTCACCACCCTCTCTGTGAGAAAATACTTCCTCATGTTGCCTCTGAGCTGTCCCCTCTATCTTCAACTTGCTCCCTTGTCCTTGGCATGCATCTCTTTTTCTGAAAGATGCTACCTTGACTTTGTTGATCTCTTTGAGGTACTGAAATCTTTCTATCATGCCCCCCTTCCTTCAAAGGCATACATATTCAGCCTTGTCTCTTTGTATGGCTTCTGGTGCAGACTCTTCGCTATTTTAGTTGCGCTTCTCTGCGTTGGCAGTTGAAAGTGCCTGCCATAACTGTCACTGTCGTTCAATAGCACTAAACTGGCTGCATAGCAACAGCTGCAGCATTTCTGGTCAGCAGTTTTCTGAACAGCCTCCTGCCTGCTACATCCAAACTGGGCCCAAGGACATCACCCCCCAACCAAAAGAGATGCTAGGGAAAGAGAAAAAAAATTGCCACTGTCCATAAGGGAGTTGGCCCATTACACCACCAGAGCTATACCTTTTAAACCACTGGCCTCCTGGGACAACTCAAGACCCCTGAACCACCAGTGCCCCCTTTTTTAAATAATATAGGGGCCACTAGACCAAAAGCATCTCCACCTGCCCATCTGGATTACTTCTTAAATTTACTGGCTACCTGTAGGTCATCTAGGGGCGCTAAGGTTTTTTTTGCTGAGTCCCAAATATCACTTTCTTCTCTGTTCTTAGCTGTCTGCATTTTTTTCTATCTCTAGATTCCTTACTTTGACCTAGTTTGTCTTTTCCTCTAAAACTCCTCTTCCTTTACTCTTGTGCTATACTGTACCCTTTTTGTATCTCTCTACTCTTACTACTATAACTTCCCAATACTGATCTATTTTTCCCTTTATTTCTACAGGTCTGGCCAAATGTACCAATCAGATAAGTATATTTGTTTAATTCTAACACCCTAATCTCTCCTCTAGCACCTCAGACCCTTTGTGTCCCTTCAACCTTCTCTGTTCTTCCCTTTCAGGTCCTACCAGATTACCCCAAGCCAAGGACACCCAAACTCTGGACTCCCCGACTGTGATGGAGCAGGTAAGTCCTAATTACTTAACTGCCTTAGAATCATAGAAATCTGGTGGCAGAAAAGGACCATTTTGGCCAATTGAGTCTGCCCCTCACCCCCCCACTCATCTCCTTTGTCGAGAGACACCCCACTCTGCCCACCAGTTAGCTCCTGGTTTCTGTCCCATGCCCCCTTGAATCCTTTCACCATTTTTGCACCCACCACCTCTTCTGGTAGTTTGTTCCAGAACTCCACCACCCTCTCAGTGACGTAATGCCCCTACTGCTCTTTAAACCTTCTTTCTTCTAATCTTAGTTTGTGATCCCTAGTTCTTGCACTTATTTTCCTGCAACACACCTCCCACTTTCACCTTGCTTGTCCCAGGGCAGATCCATCCATCCACTCTCCTCATAGGGCTCCTGCAGTGTGCACCATCTGCTGCTCTTCTCTGAACGCTTTTCATCCTGTCTTATATCCTAGTGGTTGAGGCCTCTAGAACTTAAACCCATACCTAGGTGTATTCTACTATGATTTATAAGTTGCTAATTACACCCCTGTTTCGTTTTATACCCTCCCACATGCACTACCCAGCACCTGCCTACTTTTGCCCACCACTATGCTGTGGCATCAAGTTCCTTACCAAGGTTATCTGAAATTATAATCCCCAGATCTCCTTTTGAGTTTCTAATTTCATGTGTAAATGGTTTATGGGTTATTACACCCATGTGCATTACTGTACCTTTTGGCACAATTTCAGCCAAGCTCACCACCTCCAAAATCCTAGTCTCCTCACTGCCCATCTCCCAGGTGTCTACCCTATTGCAGACTTATATCCTGCAATAGGGACACCTCCCTGTAGTCCCTCTATATCATTGCTATAGATATTAAAAAGGATGGGTCCTGGCATCAACCCCTGGGGCATACCACCCCACCCTGGAATGCACCCTATTTACTTTACTGCCAGTCCTTCAGCCAGTTCTTCGCCCACTTTATTTCTTTCCCCCCCCTAAGCCTTCCAGTCATTTTCCAGCCTTCTATGTGACAAGGTGTCAAAGGCCCTTACATCCTTGTACTGTGATCCCCCCATATCCACTTTCCTGGTTACCGTTAAAAACTCAATTAGGTTTTGTCTGACAACCTCCCATAAACCAAGCTGTCTTGGGTCCTTGGTCCTGGAGGTATAGCAGAGTGGGCTCTGAGTTACAGATTGGAGACTTTGATTTGAACTAACAGCTGTCTAGGTGCATATGTGAGATCCCAAATTACTTAACTCCTTGTGCTCTAGGTGGCATCTGAAACAAGTTTCAAAGATAGTGTGCTATCTGGTTGTCATGTCGTTCCTTCCCTTGTAAACCATTGATAACCAGGTGTTCCAGTATCTTTTTCACAGTATTTGCTGACTTTTCCCATCACTAAGGTCAGGCTGACCAGTATGTAGTTTCTGTATTCTCCCTGTTAACACTTTTGTATAGTGGAACCACATCAGCCCTCCTCCAATCCCTGGGCATGTCACCTGTTTACAATGACAGGGTAACCAGGGTAGTCAGAGGCCCTACTAACACCTCCCTTAGCTCCCCTCAGTGACCAGGGTGCACCCTATCTTGTCCCATATTACATTATTGCTGCAGTTCCATGAGGATCCTTTCTTTTGAGGGACCTGTGTCCATTTCTGTGATCTCCCCATCCTTCTTACTTAATGCTGGCCCATTTCCTGCCACCTCCTTTGTAAAAACCGAACAGAAGTATTTGTTCAGTATTTCTCCTTTTTGGTGGTCATCCTTTACCCTCCCTCCATCCTCTCTTTTCAGACACTCAATAGCTCCCCTTGCCTTCCTTTTTTCCCTGATGTACCTGCATGTAAAAGGTTGTGTCCCTCCTTACCACTGCACCCACTGATCTGGTGCCAATGTGCACTTTGCATGTGGAGCCATTTTGGTTTGCCTGCTGTTTGCTGTAGTGTAGTGGGCTATGGTGAACTGGTTTTGCTTGATTCTGCACTGACAGCTTCATTTGCAGCAGATCCTGGAGTCCTCTGCAGTAGGCGGTGGTGGGAGATTGTTCTACAGTGCATGTTAAGTATATATAGGCTCTCATCTTTTGTTTACTGGTCCCACTGTACTCCCTGGGCTAAGTTCTATCACGGACTGACTTATCCCCTGGAGAAGAGCAGAAGTGGAAAACATCTGATCAGAGATTGTGGAAGCTGAAATGTGCACTGTGGGCTATTGGAGGTTCTATTGCCTGTTGCTCTGGTGCCAGCTGCAGGGAGTTCTGGGACTGATTGTGGCTGGGGTTGTTGGCCTAGAGATGGTTACAGTTGGCCTGCTGTGGTCTGCTATACTGTAATGGATGATGGTTGGAAATTCCAAATCGGGGGAAATTTAGAGGAAACATTAGGAAGTACTTCTTCACTGAGAGGGTGGTGGACAACTGGAATGGGCTACCAAGGGAAGTGGTGGGGGAGAATATGGTGGGAAGGTTCAAGAGGGAATGGGATGAGCACAGAGGGCAATTGGTGGGGGGGACTACAGAAAAGGCCTAGTGGACGTCTAGGCAAACTGGGCAGACTAGGTGGGCCTGTGGTCCCTTTTTGCCATCACATACCTATGTTCCCATGTATTCTATGGGCAGATTGGGAAAAGGGAGGAGGATCCACTACACCACCAGGAAAGCATATATTGTGCCTTGAATATCTGTCCCTTGGTGTCTTTATCCTGCCCTGTGTTGGTCGATGTGTGGAGCAACATGGCCTCCTACCCCCAAAAAAGATCAGTTCTAGGGGCACGGGGCAATGAGTCTTCCTCCCTCCCCAACCATGACATCCCTTGAGTGACAGAGTCCATTCTAAAAGCCAAGTTGATGGTGTGGTACAGATCTGGTATCCCCCAACCCCCCACACAACCCACTTTTTTTCTTTTAACCTCTGCAGATCCTTTCCAGCTGACCCAGCTGATCAGTATGTTTAGTTTTCATACTGACCCATTTTCCCTTTTATATCTATAGGTCTGACAGGACATTGACCAGATCTAGGAGGACACTGACCATAAGTATCAGATAAGTATTTTTTTTTGTTTACCATACAGTAGTTCATAATGAGCTGCAGATCCATTGCTGTTCTTTTTGGTATGAATGGCTGCTATGTGAGGCACTGGGTTGGAGCTGTACCCTGTGCTTTAGAAAGAAGGCTATGGGATTGAGGGGTAGGGGATGGGCATTAAGGTTGGGAACTCCAAGGAACACCACACAACCAATTTGCCAAGACTCATGAGGCTCAAACCCTGTTTTTCATTTTCTTGCTTTGAGCGCTTTGCATTTTAATGCCTGCATTAATGCAGTGTTTTTGTTTTACAACAAGTACATAAATCTATCTATCTATCATATATAATACACACACACTATGTGGTGGGGACATTGTGCTGTTTTGGGGGTACTCGGGCACCGTATGCTTGAAGGCAGAGCACTGAGCAACAAACATAGACACAGGTTTGAATACCACAGCCCTTGCCCACTTACACACTGTATAACCATGGACAAGTAACTTAACTTTCCCTATTACCAGGAAATGGAGCAGCTGTTTGCATTAGGGTGATCTACAGACCTCCAGCACATGTGGAGGAAATGGACAGGGTACTTCTGGATGCCATCCATAAGATGGCAACTAAAGGGGAGGTGCTGCAGGTGGGAGACTTTAGTCTGCCAGATGTGGACTGGAGCATCCTGGCTGCAACTTCAGCTAGGAGTAGCCAATATCCTGGACTCTCTGCAGGGGCATTTTTAGATAATTAATAAATGAGCCCACTCATGAGGGAGCAATTTTTACCTAGCACTCAACAATGGGGACAGTGTTCCAGACGTCATAGTGGGTGGCCACCTGGGGACCAGTATCATTGAATGATGTGGTTTAGTATAAGAATGGGTGGAGGTGAACCACACAAAAGTGATGGTCCTGGAATTCAGGAGGGCAGACTTTACAAAGATGGGGGATTGCCACAGAGATGCCCTGGCAGGGAGGGGGACTAAGGAGTAGTAGAGGAACAGTGGGCAAAATTACAAAGAACTATAGTGAAGGTGCTAGAAATGTAAACAGAAGCAAAAAGGAAAAAAGACCACTATGGTTTTCAGAGGAAGTGGTGGGGAAGGTAATGGTTTACTTGGTTTACTTAGTTTCAAAGGACAAAAGAAGGCTACTGCCCATCGAGATTGTCCCCCACCACATTGGTGGGATAATTATACCTTGAAGTTGTTAGACTTGAGCCAACAATCCAGCCCCTTTTTGAAGACTGTATTAGAGCTACTGTTCATTCAACTATTGTGAGGCTGAGATTCCACAGTTTGGGGTTCTTACTGTAAAGTAGTTTAACCTTTTGTTGTTTTAGCTTTAGATACAAATATCTGGTTGTTGTGATACCGTGGGGAAGTCCAGCTGGAAGGGAAATGTAAGCCACAGTGGCACATTAACTCCTGAGAATTCTTGATTTTGTAC
Organism: Neoceratodus forsteri; assembly: GCA_016271365.2. Classification (NCBI taxonomy): domain Eukaryota; kingdom Metazoa; phylum Chordata; order Ceratodontiformes; family Ceratodontidae; genus Neoceratodus; species Neoceratodus forsteri. The sequence continues at coordinate 72,247,592 of CM028133.1, forward strand.
AATAGGAGACAGTCACCTCTAGTATGTCTTGTGCATAGTGAGTGTAACCCTGTAACTCTTAATCTTTCCTCGTAGTCAAGTTTGGATAAATAAGGGACCATTCTTGTGGCTCTCCTCTGCACCCTCTCAACCCCGTCAGTGTCCCGCCTGGTAGGGACTCCAGCACGGAGATCCATAGTCCAGATGGGACCTGACATATGCTCTGTACAAGGGGATTATGCATTCCTGTGTCCTAGACACAAATGAACGTTGGATTCAAGTGAGCAAGGCATTACATTTCCTAGCTATCATCCTGCAATGATCACTAGAGGATAGTTTATTATTAATGGTTACCCCAAGATCACGTTCTAATGGTGACACATGAAGGGCCACACTGTTCAGAAAATGTCTGCCTAGGGTTGTTCTTACCAAAGTGTGCAACATGACACTTGTCTGAGCTGAGTGTCATTTTGTTTGAAACTGCCCATTCTTCGATGGATTTTAAGTTATTCCTCATAGTTTCTCTGTTTGTCGATGTAAGAACAGAGCCACACAGCTTGGTGTCATCAGCAAATTTCGAGAGAAAATTTTCAGGGCTAGCCTGCAGGTCACTAATAAAGATGTTAAACAGGGTGGGCCCCAACACAGACCCCGAGGGACCCCGCTGGTCACACTCAGTGGGTGGGAAAGTGAGCCATTAATTCTGACTTGCTGATATCTTCCATTCAACCAACCTGACACCCAGTTGATTATGTAGTAAGAGAATCCCATATCATTCATTTTGTCAAGTAGAATGTCATGAGGGACTTTGTCGAATGCTCTACTATAGTTGAGAAGTTTCACATCCATAGGGATGCCACCATCCAACGCCGCACTGACATGATTATAAAAGGAAACCAAGTTAGTAGTACAGGAGTATCCCTGTCTAAAGCCATGTTGTGTAGTGTCAGTCAAGTTACCCCCAATAGATCCGTGCTCTAGTAGATTCTTAATAACTTTCTCCATGATCTTGCTTGTAACAGAAGTCAGACTTATCGGACAGTAATTTTCTGGTCTAGAATGGTTACCCTTCTTAAAGATTGGGACTACAGTAGCCATTGTCCAGTCCTGAGGGATAATTCCCTCATATAAGGATTTGTTGAATATAATTGAGAGTGGTTTAGTAATAGCACCTGCTGTCTCTATTAGAAATCGGGGGCTGATGTTATCAGGACCTGGACTGGAATTAGGTTTTAGGGATAAAATTGCTTTTAGTGTATCATCCTCAGTGATGATGTAAGAGGGGGTAACACTGTTTGCAGGTTTGAATCATTTAGGAACCTCTTTATTGGTAAATACTGAGCAGAACTGCTTGTTAAATGTGTCTGCCATATCTCTGTCAGTAGATACAATTGTGTCATGTATGCATAGGGGCCCCATGTGTCTATTATTTATATTTTTATTATTAAGGTAGGAGAATAGTGATTTATAGTTATTTTTGGTATGGGCCAGATGAAACTCAAGTTTCTTTTTAGATTGCAGAATAGCTTGTTTTAGTGATTTTAGAGTTTCCCTGTATTGAGTGAACAATAATTTTCTGGTGTCACCCATACTGTTTTTAACTCATGCAAATAGCCTCTGCTTCTTCTTAATTAGAGCTTTGATAGTTTTGTTAAACCACAGGGTATTTTCCCCTTTTTATTATATTTTTTTGTTGTAGGAACATATAATTTTTCTGAGTTATAAATGGAAGTTTTAAAAAAGTCCCAGGATTCTTCCATGGTAAGAGAGGATAGTGCTGTATCCCAAGGAATTGAGTTTAGTTGATTATTAATAGCATTGAAATTAGCTTTTTTATAGTTTTTCAATTCAGTACAGTTGGTGATATGATGACAAAATGACAGTGTAAGGGAAATGGTGTAGTGATCACTTGATCCTAGTGGGAAACCAATTATAACCTTGGATATTAAGTTCCCTATATTAGTAATAACCAAGTCCAGTATATTGTCACCTCGTGTTGGTTCTGTAATGATTTGTTCAAGGCCCATATCAACCATGAGTGTGATTAAGTCTTTCTCAGCCTGCGTACTTCCAGTTAAAGAATATCAATTTATAGTAGGCAGGTTGAAATCACCCAGTATAAGGATTTTTCCTTTAGAGGCCATATCTAGTATTTCATTATTTAAGCAAGTAGAATATTCTTTATTTGATGTCGGGGGCCTGTAGCATGTCTCTACCATCAGCTGTGGGTAACCCTTGAATTGGATGTTAACCCAGATTGATTCAGTATCGCTTGTTGAGGGGATTTGAAATGAGGATATGTCATCTCTAACATATAGACATAACCCCCCCATTTGTCCCTGGCAGTCCTTATGATACAGTTTATACCCTGGGATGTGCTGGATCCAAGAAGTATCAGGGTCCCACCAAGTTTCTGTAATGGAGATGAGTCCATATTTATTCAGTTGACCATAGCTTCTAATTCAGCCATTTTAACCTGATTTAAGGATCTAGCATTTAAACTGAGTACCTCACACTCAGAAATGTCCGTAGGTTTCTTCGAGAACAGGATCTTCTGTCACTGATCTCTCCCCCAGGTTTTAGTTTAAAAGTTTGTTAATGACTGTTGTAAAGCTTTTGCCCAGGAGTGAACTACCCCTGCGACTGAGGTGGAGTCCATCCCAGCAGTACAGTGAGTGTCTTAGATAGAAGGTTTCCCAATGAGTTAGACAGAGAATGTTCTGTCAGAGACACCATCGTCTGAGCCAGTCGTTGAAGGCCTTAATCTTTGTATTAATAATATCAGGCACTCTCGGTACGGGTAGAATCTCTGAGAAGCATGCTATGCTATTTTTTTCCACTAGTACATTATTGAGAGCTATAATGTCCTGTTTAAGTTTGTCAATACTACCTCTATTTATATCATTTGTACCTGCGTGTACTATGAACACTTGATTTTCACCAGCCCATTTCAGCATATTTTTAGCAGTAGTAGTGATGTCGGAGACACGAGCACCTCACAAGCTAGTGCAGGTACGGTTGAATTTGTCCACGTTACATATAGGGTGATCCAAGTGTTTAATAATTGGATCATCAAGAATAAAGATTTGTTTAGTTAGTGGGTGAGATTCTATGTTGCTAGAATTCGGTGGTAAAATAACTGATTCATGATTTTGGTCTTTTGTTCGGGATTTATTTTGTTTGGGTGAGGGGAACACTGTACAGTTATTCTCTCTCCTACGGGGAGGACTACTGACTAGGGGGGCATTGCAGGTAGTATTGGTAGTGACATCATGGGATGGAGCATTTATGTCCTGCTTGAGTGGATCATATTTATTAAATAAGGGTAGGGGTAGCATATTGCATCCAATCTGTCCCCCCTACATTGTGATTTACCCTTGGGTACCATTGCCCAACTATCAGACTCCTCTTGAAATACAGCAGGAGTAGAGGAGGTAATGACATTAGTACTTATAACAGTTGCTGTCTCGTCCGCAGATGGGGGAACTAAAGATAATGACTGTCCCAACATAGAGTCAATATAGTCCTCCAATGCTTCAATTTCGGGACCAACTGTTGTGGAAGCCAGTAAACGGTCAATTTCCTCCTGGAGGGCTTCCACCATTAAACATTTATTACATATAAAGTTGGTAGTCTGGGGACCAATGGCATACATAGCGCATGACAGGCAATAGTTATTTGGAGTCTCCATGTTAGTATGTCAAGGAGAACACCTGGTGAAGTAACTATGTATTATATCAAGGATGTGTTTACTTACAGTTTCGGGGCCCTGGTCCCTGCAGTCCCAGCGGACACGGCAGACACGCACGACGCTCGTGTCTCTGCACGCATCTCCACACGCCCTGCACGTGCTCGCCCTGCTCACTGCAGGGGCGAGCTTTTAACGCGAGTGACAACTCAGAAGTTGAACTAGGGGTCACGGGTCCTCACGATGTGCAGCACAGTACAAAACCCTAATACTGCAAGGTAAACAAGTGGCCTATGGAAAACACAGTAAAACACCAATTACAGTGCAGAGTAAACACCAATTCAGTACAGAAAGCCCCCCCTAGCTGGTGTAAGGACTGTTTGCAGTTATCCTGGTTACCAGCTCTCTTCCTGGTTCCTGCCTCATCGGCAGTGCAACAGGGCTCCAACAGTTAACAGTTAAACACTTTAAATGAAGTAGGTCCTACCATGTACAGTCTGGGACCTGTGCAACCTTGCAGACAGTATTTCTTTGTGCTTTGCTCACTGCAGGGGCAAGCTTTAAATGCGAGTGACGACCCGGAAGTTGAACTAGGGGTCACGGGTCCTCGAGATGTGCAGCACAGTACAAAACCCTAACACTGCGAGGTAAACAAGTGGCCTATGGAAAACACAGTAAAACACCAATTACAGTGCAGAGCAAATGCCAGTTCAGTACAGAAAGCCCCCCTAGCTGGTGTAAGGACTGTTTGCAGTTGTCCTGGTTTCCAGCTCTTTCCTGGTTCCTACCTCGTCGGCAGTGCAACAGGGCTCCAACAGTTAACAGTTAAACACTTTAAATGAAGTAGGTCCTACCAGGCACAATCTGGGACCTGTTCAACCTTGCAGACAGTATTTCTTTGTGGCAAATGGCAAATACATTAGCATTCAGGAGGGTCCCTATGGCAACCCTGTTTAGCCGATCACTGGAAACAGGGGAGGTACCCAAAGACTGGAGGACAGCAGATGTAGTCCCCTTATACAAAAGTGGGAAAAAAGAGGAAGAAGGGAACTACAGACCAGTCAGCCTCACCTTGGTAGTGGGGAAGATCATGGAAGCAATACTGAAGGAGAGATTGGTGGAACATCTGGTTGTCAATGGACTACAGGACCCAAGGCAGCATGGCTTCACCGGGGGAGGTTATGTCAGGCCAGCCTCATTGAATTTTTTGACTGGGTGACTAGGGAGGTGGATTAGGGGAAGGCAGTGGATATGGCTTATCTGGACTTCAGCAAGGCCTTTGATACTGTGCCACATAGAAGACTATTACACAAACTGGGGAATATGGATATAGGCAGGACAGTAGTGTGGTGGGTAGGTACCTGGCTAGGCGGCAGGACACAGAGGGTGGTGGTAAATGGCTGTCACTCCACAGAGAGAAGAGTGACCAGTGTGGTACCACGGGAATCAGTGCTGGGACCAGTCCTATTCAACATCTTTATCAGTGACATTGCATAGGACCTAGAAGACAGAATTTCCCTGTTCGCTGATGACACAAAGCTCTGTAACAGAGTAGACACACCAGAGAGTGTAGACAGAATGAGAAGGGACCTGCAGAAACTTGAAGAATGGTCAGGGGTTTGGCAGTTGAAATTCAATGCAAAGAAGTGCAAGATAATGTATATGGGACACAAAAACCCTGGCACAATATATCAGTTGGGGGTGAGGATATAACATGCACCAAGCAGGAAAGGGATCTTGGAGTTATCATCTCTGATGACCTCAAGGTAGGGAAACAGTGTGACAAGACAGCAGGTAAAGCAAATAAGATGCTGGGATGCATAGGCAGGGGCATCACCAGCATGAAAAGGGAGGTCAAAATTCCACTATACAAGACACTAGTGAGGCCCCACCTGGAGTACAGCGTACAGTTCTGGAGACTTTACCTACTTAAGGAGATATACAGGGTAGAGAAGTTTCAGAGGAGGGCAACAAAGATGGTACATGGATTGCATCACAAGTCGTATGAGGACAGGTTGAAGGACTTGAATATGTACTCCCTGGAGGAGAGGAGGGAGAGAGGGGATATGATAGAGACATACAAGTATCTTACAGGGAGGAACAGGGTGAAAAAGATGTTCCAGGACTAGGGGGCATGGGATGAAGTTGGAGGGAGAACAATTCAGAGGAAATGTGAGGAAGAATTTCTTCATAGAACTGGTGGTGGACAAGTCGAACACCCTGCCAGAGGAAGTGGTGGGGGCTTAAATAATCACAGGATTTAAGAATGCATGGGATAGACATAAAGGAATTCTGGAGGTCAGGGGTAAGGAGCAACAGACTTCTAGGAAAACAAAAGTACTCTATAAGCTCAAATGGTAGACGGTCAGTCAGTAGGCCCTTATCTGCCGACACTGTCTATGTATCTATGTATTTTTTGACCCCCTTTGAAGGCTCATGAGACTTGTGAGATTCAAGGCACTAGGGGTTGTTCTGTTGTTGCAGAGGTTCCTTACCACATGCCTTTTACCCTATATTTTTGGGGAATGGTTTTGAATAAATTGCAGTCCCCTGCATTGTTGGAAACATAATTGGACTGTGTTCTTCATTTCCACTAACAGAAGTCAGATTTAAAATTGGTGTGGTAACTCATTTGCACACTTCTTTTCTTTCTGTGGACCGTGTGTCTGTGAAGGTTATCCACCTTCCTGGAAGTGCTGCAGGCTTTCTCTGGCTCGTGAGTTCATGGATTCTTTTTGGATTTTGCTTTCATTTTCTATCAGAAGTTGCTTAAATGTCTATAAAATCATTTTGAAAATTAGTCCCATAGACTTGTATGGGGCATTCCACTTGCCCTCTCTGTAAACATCACGTAATGTAAGAATGTGGGGGCAGAGCAGGCAGACCGGGAAGTGGAAAGGGGCTGGCTGGACAACAGTTCACCAGAGTTACCATCCCTTCCCTTTCCTACAGGACAGCAGTAAATTTTATAATTTCTGCATGGACAGACTATCACCACTGCAGGATGGGCTTAATGAATCCCAATACAGAATATCACACTTTTATTTTAAAAGGCAATGACAGATCATGACTAAACATGACAAATTATGCAAATTACAGCAGAGCAGCCAATGAAAGCCAGGTACATCACTCATGATTAATCATGGCCAAATATTACAAGCCTATTTATTTTTTGTTTATTGAATTTTGTTGACCCAGTAAGCCCATTGAGACTAGAAGTCCCTTTTTTAGGGGTGATGGGGGGAAGGAGGGATACAAATGGTAACCAACTGAAATTGAACTCGATTAAGCTGTTGGTGTTTTTTTTTTTTGTTTGTTTTTGTTTTTGTGAATACCTATGACTAAGTATGATATTTGAAGCAGACTCTGATTGGCTGCCAGTAATCTGCATCAGGTATTGATTAACTATGATTAATCATGATAAAAACAAAACACCGTCAGCAGTGAAAGAAAAGTTATGGTTTATGGCGGCTTCGGGTATTAATCAATAATGATAGATAATGATTTAGCATCACTAAAAGTATTGATTAAAAATTATTATGACCGAGTAAAACTGTTGCATGTGTGGTCCTTATTATGCAGCTTCAGACTTAAATTCTGTGGGAGCTGTTGGGGGGGGGACAGGCATAAGGATCCAAAGTGGAGGGTGTGAGAGGCATGCATGGAGGGGGGGAGAACTGGAGGAAGGACCTGATGTCACTCTGATATCATGGATGGGGGGGAACCAGCAGGAGGATCTCGAGTGGTCAGTGTCATACCACATGAGAACCACTGTACTAACATGTGCTACCCCCTGATTACCAGTAGCAGTGGTAGTGCAATGTCCTCACTGAGCTACCAGCATCCCCTTAGAGAACCATGGCACTACCATTGCACACAGATGGTACCACGGTGTCACCAATAGTATGGCAATGGAACTGAAACAAATCCATTGTGAGAACAATTTCAATTTACAATGGTATGGAAATTTTGACCCACATTTTTTACACCAGTGGGTCTAATTTGACCCATGTTTTAAAACCCCTAGTGCTGTTACTGGGGGCATGGGAACAACATAAAAATGGCTACAGACCAACAGACTGGAGGGAAGTAAAGTTATGACCAGAGTGAGGGAGATGTACAGAACTGCTATCAGGTTCTAAGGCAGGGACATAAGAAGATTATATTGAAAATTTAGGGTCAGAATAAAAAAAAAGTTCAGTAGGTACATTGAAATTTCTCAGTGCTTGCTGAAAACTAAATTTTCAACATAGACATGTTTTCACTCTGCTCCATGTAAGTGATGGGTGTTGGTTTTTTTTTCCCCCAAATCCTGGCAAAAATGGATTTTTATACTTGAGGTGGGATATAACATTCTGGCTGGGAATTGAGCATTTTCACTTACCCGGTTTATGAGGTGGGGTCTTAAGACTGTTGAAAATTTGGGTTTAAAATGTCACCCCCAAAATAATTATGAAGTAACTTGTTTGCAGAGACTGCCATTGACCCAGGGGAGCCTTGCCTTCCTTTGCCAGTGACCTGAGTTTGGTTAAAACCTGGTGAGCCAGCTGAATGGGCCAAGGCTGGGTGGAAGGCACTGTTGTGTGTGGCACTGGCCCAAGCCTGAGGAGGGAAAAAGCAGGTGCACATAAGGCACCTTGTGCTGGGCAAGGGAGCCTTTCTTCTCAAGGGGTTGACATGCGTATTGAGACCTGATGGACCCACACACTGCACCAAGACAGGGGTGGAAAAAAATTGGGAAGAGTGTACCTGGTAGGATGACCAGTCTGGTCACTGCAGGTCCCATACCAACAACTGGCCCCCTACTGAATTCAGCTGCCCACACCATTATTCTTCGTCTCAGGAAATTACTTGTACTAATTGGTACTCCCCCCCACACACACACAAATTCCCCCCATGGCAAGGATAGGAAGAGGATGAAAGTCTACCCCCTTGACTGTCAGTCACTTTTGCAGTCTTTCACTCTGTCAATGTTGCAGGCACATGAATGATGATGGCTCCATCCTGCCCTGGAGCAAGTCAATGAGTGGAGGAACTTGCACCCTTCCCAGAGGACAGAGGGACCAGGGATACCAAATTCTGTCTGTATCCCTCACGCTGACATCCACAGCAGCACAAGTCTTTTCCCAAACCCAGGTCACTGCTGTGGTGCCAGTATATACCCTCCTGACCAACAAACTTTAACCCCCCAATATACAATCACTTTCCACCTGACACAGCTGATTGGTATTTTTATTAATCATACTAACTCATTTTCCACTTTGTTACAGGTCCAGAGGAATGATAGACACCAGCTCCGGCACTGGAGGACACTGACCACATGTATCATATAAGTATCATTTTATGTTTCGAGTATCTTGTTTGCCCCAGTTGGTTACTAAAGAGCTACAGATCCTTTGTGACCCCATTGCTTTTCTTATTTTACAGTTACAACTGGATGTTCTCTCAAACCACCCAAACACCATCCCACAGTCACCAGGAGCCAGGTAAGAAATCTTTGTCACAGAACAGTAGTTTGGTTGGACCTTCACTCCAAAATGGTCGGACCCCAGCTCTTCTCATGGGTGAGAACACTCACTAACTTTCTACAGTCTTTTGCAAACTTTGATTTGCTCTGTTTAAAAAAAAGGAAACACAATTTTTTTTAAGGTCCCTTTACATTTTCCTTCCACCTGGTGACTGGAGGTGGTGCTGTGAAGCAAGTGGATGAGGTGCTTATGCTTGCTAGCGTGGTTACAACACAATCCTCTCACTTCCTGCTCTGTGCTATAGTAGTCTTTGGTGACCTGGACCACAGCCCCCCGAGTGACCCATTCCCCAACAGTCACAGTCAGCTATACAGCATGGGAGATGGTGCTAACAGTCTGGCACCTAAAGTGTCATTTTTCTCTCAGTCAGAGCTGTATCAGCAGTGTGACTGTAAGTGTGGCAGCAGGTTGCAGCTCGAATGACTGGAGAGAAGGGTAGAGTCGACTACTCCATAGCTGCTTCCAGTTCACTACCAGGCACCATGAGGAACAGGGCACAACAAGCTTATACGGCAAGGTTGCTCCCATGCCTCAGTATTCTTGTGCCTGCATAGTCCTGACTGATTTTGCCTTCATCAGAAAAGTAGAAAATGTGAGTGGCCAGCAGGATGAAACTCTGGAACATATGGTCCCATGTCCGCTGTACTGTTCCTGTGCCCAACTGTACTCTGGATGAGGAGGTGGATGTATGCAGTTTTAATGAGGACATGCTGAAACAGCACTGCAACACTGTTGTCAGGAGTGGTACTAACCATCAAAACCACATTGTGCCCTGAAGTGCACTAGAGGTGTTGATTCAGGATGCCAATTAACATAATTCGTACACACTGAAAAAGCAATGCAACACTGTTTCAGGCAGTGTTGCTGCCCCAGCATTGCTAATTGCAGTACATGCAGAAGTGTGATTTGCAGTGCTAATTAACATAATTCGTATACACTGAAAAAGCAAGACAACACTGCTTCAGGTAGTGTTGCTGGACCAGCACTACTAATTGCAGTACATGCACAGAGTGATCGCAGTGCTATAAGTGTGCCAACATCTGCCAGAATAATAGTGTCTTTCCTGCAGCAAGTGTCCCAGCATCTGTGGGGCAGAAGTGACTGTGCTACAGAAGGTGTCCATTCAAATGCAGATCTGCATGGACAGTAGTGCCTTTTCTGCAGGAAGTGTCACAGCATCTGTGGGACAGTAGTGTCTGTGCTACAGAAGGTGTCCTTGCAGATGTGGATCTGCAGGGATAGTAATGCCTTTGGTGCAGGAAGTGTCCCAATGTCTGAGTGGACAGTATTGTCTGCCCTACAAAAGGTGTTCCCACAGATGAGATCTGTGAGGACAGTAATTATGTTGATGATGGGAATTGTCCCTGCATCTGAGGGGACAGAAGAGCACTTGGTGAAGGAAGTGTCCCAGTATCGGCAAGGACAGTAGTGTTACTGCTACAGGAGGTGTCCCCACAGATGAGAGCTGTGGAACGGTAGTACCTTTGGTGCAAGAAGTGCCCCAGCATCTTTGGGGGACAGAAGTGTTACTGCTACAGAATGTGTCCCCACTGATGAGATATACAGGACAGTAGTGCCTTTGGTAATGGGAAGTGTCCCATCATCTGTGGTGACAGAAGTGCATTTGGTGAAGGAAATGTCCCAGTATTGGCAGGTGCAGTACTGTCTGTGCTTCTGAAGGTGTCCCCATAGATGAGGACCTGTTGGGACTATAGTGTGTTTGGTGCAGGAAATGTCCTAGCATCTGTGGGTACAGTGGTGTCTGTGCTGCAGAAGGTGTCTCGGAAGGTGTAGATCTGCTGAGTCAGTAGTGTCTTTGCCGAAGAAAGCATTTCAGCATCTAGGGAGACAGTAGTTTCTGTGCTACAGAAAGTGTCCCGGCAGATGCCGCCTGCAGGGACAGTAGTGCTTGTGCTGAAGAATGTGTCCCAGCATCTGCAGAGACAGCAGTGAATTTGGTGAAAGAAGTGTGCAAGCATCTGCAGGGAGAGCATTATCTGTGCTACAGATAGTGTCACTGTGAATTAGATCTGCGGGTACCATAGTGCCTTTGGTGCATGACATGTCCCAGCATTTGTTGGAACAGTAGTGTTTGTGATATGGAAGGTGTCCTCAAAGATGAGATCTGCAGGGACAGTGGTGCCTTTTGATGATGGGAAGTGACCCAGTATCTCTGGGAACAGTGGTACATTTGGTGAAGGAAGTGTCCAAACAACTGCTGGTACAGTAGTGTTTGGCAGTACTGCCTTTACTGCAGGAAGTGTTTCAGCATCTGCAGAGACAGTAGTGTCTGTGCCACAGAGGTGTCCCCACAGATGTGATCAGCAGGGACAGTAGTACCTTTGGTGATGGGAAGTGCCCCAGCATCTGCTGGGACAGCAGTGCATTTGCTGAAGGAAGTGTCCCAGCATCTTCTGGGACAGTAGGGTCTGTACTACAGAAAGTGTCCTCACAGATGTGGATCTGTGGAGGCAATAGTGCCTTTGCTACAGGAAGTGTCCCAACATCTCTGGGGACAGTAGTGTCAGTGTTACAGAAGGTGTCCATGCAGATGCAGATCTGCAGGAACAGTAGTGCCTTTGCTGAAGGAAGTGTCCAAGAATCTACGGGGACAGTGGTGTCTGTTGCACAGAAGGTGTCCACACAAAAGACATCTGTGGGGACAGTAGTGCCTTTGGTGCAGTAAGTATCCCAGCATTTGTGAGGACAGTAGTGTTTCTGCAACAGAAGGTGTCACAGCAGATGAGATCTGTGGGGACAGTAGTGCTTTTGGTGATGGGAAGTGAGCAAGCATATGTGGGGTGAGGCGTGCATTTGGTGATAAAAGTGTCCTAATTTCATTTAGGGACAGTAGTGGCTTTTCTTCAGGAAGTGTCCCAGCATCTGTTGGGCAGCAGTGTCTGTGCTATAGAAGGTATCCATTCAGATGCAGATCTGCAAGGACAATAGTGCTTTTTCTGCAGGAAAGTAGCATCTGTGCTACAGAAGGTGTCCCTGCAAATGCAGATTTGCAGGGACAGTAGTGCCTTTGGTGCAGGAAGTGTCCCAGCATTTGCAGGACAGTAGTGTCTATGCTACAGAAAAGGTCCCCACAGATGAGATCTGTGGTGACAGTAGTGCCTTTGCTACAGGAAGTGTTCCACCATCTGCGGGGACAGTAGCATCTGTGCTACAGAAGATGTGCCCGCTGATGTGGATCTGCATGGACAATAGTGGCTTTGCTGCAGTAAGTGTCCCAGCATCTTCGCGGACAGTAGTGTTTGTGCTACAGAAGGTGTTCCAGCACATGAGATCTCTCGGGACAGTAGCGCCTTTGGTGATGGGAAGTTTCCCAGCATCTGCAGGGCAGTAGTTCATTTGGAGAAGGAAGTGTCCAAGTATCTATGGTGACAGTAATTTCTGTACTACAGATGGTGTCCCTGCAGATGCGCATCTGCGAGGACAGTACTGCCTTTGCTGAAGGAGGTTTTTCACCATCTGCGGGGATAGTTGTGTCTGTGCTCCTACAATTGTTCCTGCAGATATGATCTGCAGGTACAGTAGGGCATTTGGTGCAGGAAGTATCCCAACATCAGAAGGGACAGCAGTGTTTGTGCAACAGAATGTGCCCCTGCAGATGAAATCTGTGGGGACAGTATTGCCTTTGGTAATGAGAAGTGTCCCAGCATCAGCAGGGACAGTAGTACATTTGTTGAAGGAAGTGCCCCAGCATCTGTGGGGACAGTAGTGTATATACTAAAGAAGGTGTCCCCACAGATGCAATCTGTGGAACAGTAGAGCGTTTGCTGGAGGTAGTGTCCCAGCAACTGCAGGGACAGTAGTGTCTATGCTGCAGAAGGTGTTCCCACAGATGAGATCTGTGGGGACCGTAGTGCCGTTTGTGATGGGAAGTGTCCCTACATCTGTGGGGACAGAAGTGCATTTGGTGGAGGAAGTTCCCCAGCGGCTGCGGGGACAGTAGTGTTTGTGCAACAGAATTTGTCACTGCAGATGAGGTCTGTACAGGCAGTAGTGCCTTTGGTGAAGAAAGTGTTTCAGCATAGGTAGGGATGGTAGTGTCTAGGCAACAGAAGATGTTCTCACAGATGCAAGTCTGTGAGGACATTTGTATCTTTGGTGCACGAGGTGTCCTAGCATCTGATGGGACAGTAGTGTCTGTGCTGCAGAAGGTGTTCCCACAGATGAGATCTGTGGGGACAGTAGTGCTATTGGTAATGGGAAGTGTCCTTACATCTGTGGGAACAGAGTGTATTTGGTGGAGGAAGTGTCTTTGCTGCATGAAAGTAGTGTCTGTGCTACAGAAGGTGTCCCCACAATGCAGATTTGCACGGACAGTAGTGCCTTTGGTGCAGAAAGTGTTGCAGCATCTGCAGAGATAGTATTGTCTGTGCTACAGAACATCTGTGGGGACAGTTGTGCCTTTGCTGCAGGAAGTGTCCCAGCATCTACGGTGACAGTATTGTCTGTGCTGCAAAAGGTGTCTCCAGAGATGTGGATCAATGAGGACAGTAGTGCCCTTGCTGCAAAAGGTTTTTCAGCATCTGTGGGGACAGTAGTGTCTGCACTACAGAAAATGTCACCACTGAAGCGATCTGCAGGAAATGTAGTGCATTTAGAGTATGAAGCATCCAAGCATCAGCAGGGACAGTAGTGGCTGTGCCATAGAATGTGTCCCCACAGATGAGTTCTGCTGTGACAGTAGTGCCTTTGCTGATAGAAAGTGTCCCAGCATCTGCAGGGACGGTACTACATTTCATGAAGGAAGTGTCCCAGCATCTGTGGGGACAGCAGTATCTGTGCTACAGAAGGTGTCCCCACAGAAATGATCTGTGGAACAGTAGTGCCTTTGCTGCAGGAAGTTTCCCAGCATCTGTGAGGACAGTAGTGTCTGTGCTACAGAAGGTGTCCTCACAGAAGAGATCTGTGGGGACAGTAGTGCCTTTGGTGGAGGAAGTGTCCCAACATCTGTGAGGACAGTAGTGTTTGAGCAACAGAAGGTGTCACAGTAGATGAGATCTTCAAGGACAGTAGTGCCTTTGATGATGGGTAGTGTCCAAGCATATTAGGGAACAGGCGTGCATTTAGTGAAAGAAGAGTCCCAGCATCTGATAGAATAATAGTGCCTTTCCTTCAGCAAGTGTCCCAGCATCTGTGGGGCAGCAGTGACTGTGCTACAGAAGGTGTCCATTCAGATCCATAGATCTGCATGTACAGTAGTGCCTTTTCTGAAGGAAGTGTCACAGCATCTGTGAGACAGTAGTGTCTGTGCTACAGAAGGTGTCCTCGCAGATGCAGACAGTAATGCCTTTGGTGCAGGGAGTGTCCCAGAATATGTGGGGACAGTAGTGTTTGTGCTACAGAACATGTTCCAGCAGAGGAGATCTGTGCAGACAGTAGTGCCTTTGGTGATGGAAAGATTAACAGCATCTGCGTGTACTGTAGTGCATTTGTTGAAGGAAGTGTCCAAGCATCTACAGTGACAGTAGTGCCTGTGCTACAGAAGGTGACCCCGAAGATGCTGATCTACAAGGACAGTAGTGCCATTGCTGCAGGAGGGTTTTGAGCATCTGTGGGGACAGTAGTGTCTGTGCTACTGTAAGTGTCCCCACAAATGAGATCTGCAGGGATAGGTTTCATAGATTAATCAGAGCTGAGAAGACAGTAGTCCATTTTGCTCACCGAATATATTAGTGATAACCCTTAATTGACTTCTGTCTTAAAAAAGTATCCAAACGAGTTTTAAAAATGTTCACGTTACCACTAGTCACCACGGAAATTGGTAAACCATTCCAAATTTTGGATATTCTAACAGAGAACCAAGTACTTCTCTGTTTTGTTCGACATCTTTCTACCACCAATTGCATTGGGTGAGCCCTAGTATCATAAATGGCTTCTCTTAAAACTAATCCCAAAGACTCCCATAAGGTATCATCATGTAATGCTTTAAACACCAAACACATATCTCCTCTCAATCTGTGGTACTCAACACTATATAATCCAAGTTTTGCTAATCTATTTTCATAGTCCAAACCCTGAGCTTTGTTAATTCTTTTAGTAGCCCTTTTCTGTATATGCTCCAGGGCATTTATTGAACCCCTGTCACCGGGGGACCAAAACTGAGCACAGTACTCCATGTGAGGTCTGACCAATGAAGTATACAGTGGCAATAAGACCTTAGTATTAGTACTTTTAATATGTTTATTAGTACAATGGAGTATTCCCCCAGCTTTGTTAATTACATGTTGGCAATGTAAGCCAAATTTTAAATCATTTTTAACCCTAATACCCAGGTCACGCTCGTTCTCGACAACCTTAAGACAATTGTTGCCCATATAATAATCAGCTAATGGGTTGTTTTTCCCTAAATGTATCACAAGGCATTTCTCAACATTGAACATAAGTTTTTTAGTTAATGCCCAATTTTCAAATTCACTTAGCGTGGTTTGTAAAGTGATTACATCCTCGGGTTTATTGATAGTATAGCCTATATGAGTATCATCGGCGAACTTAGTCAACCATACGTTAGAGGGGGATGTCAGGGAAGATATATAAATATTAAATAAACTGGGTTCCAATACAGAACCCTGTGGAACCCTGCTTGTCACAGGTTTGCATTCAGAATAGTAGCCTTTAATACAAACACACTGTGTCCTTTCAAACAGCCAGGACTCAATCCATCTAGTAATATTTCCTTCAAGTCCCATATTTATCATAGTGTCAATAAGTTCTCCATGTGGCACCTTATCAAAAGCCTTTGAAAAGTCCAGCAAGATCACATCCACTGCTACACCCTCATCCAAAGCTAAACTTACTCCACCATAAAGGTCAAGCAGGTTGGTCATACAAGATTGAGACTTAACAAATCCATACTGTGATGGATCTGGTTGTAAAGTAGTCTCTATAATATTTTTTTATTATACCCTCCATAATTTTACTTAGGACAGATGTCAGACAGATTGGTCTGTAATTTTCAACATTCTGTTTTGATCCTTTATTTTTATATATGGGAATAACAGTAGCCTGTCTCCATTCATCCAATATCGCTCCCTCCATAAAAGATTTAGTAAAGAGGGCAGCCAATGGACCAGATAAGGGGAGAGCCAGTTCTTTCAAGATGCGGAAGTGTATGCCATCGGGTCCTGCTGATTTGCTAGGGTCTAGTCCCTTTAGTAACTTCTCTATTTCCTCATCCTCTATCTTAAATAGTATATTTGAAGGATGAAAATTGTGATTTATAGTAGGGGAGGTTTTACTATTAAAGACTGATGTAAAATAGTTATTACAAACAGCAGCCATATTTGTTTTATCAGTTTCAAGATCACCATTTTGGTTTTCTAATGGACCTATAACAGGTGCACCACCCCTTTTGTTATTTATATAGGTATAGAAGGCTTTATAATTATCATTTACTTTTGCCGCTAGCCTATATTCATAAACACTTTTTGCTTTTTTAATGCTATTTTTGGATATTTTTCAATAATGCTTACATTCAAGCCAATTTTTCGGAGAATTACTTAATCTAGCTTTAATAAATGCCCTATTTTTATTTTTGATATGTTTCTTAACTAATCTGTTCATCCATGGAGTTTTAGGTTTGTTATTAATAATTTTCCTAATTTGGGGGATATATTTTTTTGAGGTAGAGGTCAATTTGGTATTAATGGATTGCCAAATTTCTGTCAAAGATTTTTGGTCAAATTCCGCTTTCCAATCCCATTGAGTCATTTCAGTATGAAAATCTGCAAAGTTAGCCTTACTAAAGTTATATACTGAAATAATACTAGGATCGAATTCAGAGTTCATTTTGTATTTAAAAGATGCCATTAAATGGTCACTAGATCCGAGAGGTGGAATAACTTTAACATTTGTTAAACTCGGACCCACATTAGTCAAAACCAAATCTAATATATTCAAACCATGAGTATTATCAAGTACCATCTGATCCATATTATGCTCCAGAAAGATTTCCAAATAATTATTTTCTATAGTAGTATTTGTGCAAAGTGTATGCCAGTTAATACTAGGTAGGTTAAAGTCCCCCATCAAAACAGCATTTGTTGATGATGAGAACTTGTTTATAAAGTCAAGTAATTGAATATTACCACTATGAGAAATAGACGGGGGCCTATATACTACACCAAGATGTATGTGTTCGCCAGTTTTTTGGTAGGACTTTAATCCATAGGGCTTCAATATCAGGCCAATGACTCATTTCCATATTACCAATTTCGATATTGTTAGATATATAAAAAGCTATCCCCCCACCCTTAGAGTGGAATCTATCCTTATGTAATAAGGTAAAACCACAAATATCTTTATCCCAAGTATCTGTATCTTGCCACCATGTCTCTGTAATTGCACATATATGAATATTTAATTACTCCAGAGTAAGTGATAATTCGTCAAACTTGTTATTTAAACTTCTAGCATTGATAAGTAAACAATTCCAGTTGGGAATACATAAGCCCGCCTTGTTACTATTAGGCACGAGTTGAATGGACGTCACCCCCCCTGAGATTAGTTTAAACTATTATCAATATGTTTCCTAAGCCTATCTGTGAAAATCCTTTTGCCATGCTTATTTAAATGTAAACCATCCCTTGAAAATAATCTTGGGTTTAAAAAACCTTCCCAGTTGTCTAAGAACACAAAACCTTCTCTATGACACCAACGTTTAATCCATCCATTTAAAAATATTATATTTTGCCTTAAAACAGTGTTTGCACATAGTAGATAGTAGGGCACTTGGTGCAGGAAGTATCCCAGCATCAGATGAAACAGTAGTGTTTGTGCTACAGAATGTGTCCAACAGATGAGATGTGTGGGGACAGTAGTGCCTTTGGTGTAGGAGTGCTTACTAGCATCTGCAGGGACAGCAGTGCATTTGGAGAAGGAAGTGTCTCTGCATCTTTGGAGACAATAGTGTCTGTGCTACAGAAGGTGTCCCTGTAGATGCACATCTGTGGGGACAGTAGTGCCATTGCTGCAGTTAGCTTTTCAGAATCTGAAGGAACAGGAGTGTCTGTGCTACAGAAAGTGTCCATGCAGATGAGATCTGCAGGGAGAGTAGGGCATTTGGTTCAGGGATAATCATGTTTGTGCTACAAATTGTGTCCCCATTGATGAGATATGTGGGGACACTACTGCTTTTGGTGAAGAAAGTGTCCCCACCAATGTGGACCTGCAGAGACAGTAGTGCCTTTGGTGCAGGAAGTGTTTCAGCATCTAGGGAGACAGTAGTGTCTGTGCTACAGAAAGGGTCCCCACAGATGAGATCTGAGGAGACAGTATTGTCTTTGGTGATAGAAAGTGTGCCAGCATCTACAGGGAAATTAGTGAATTTGGAGAAGGAAATCTCCCAGCATCTGCAGGGACAGCAATGCCTATTGTAATGGGAAGTGTCCCAGCATCTGCGGGGACAGTAGTGAATTTTGTAAATGAAGTGTCCATCATCTGTGGGTACAATAGTGTCTTTGCTACAGGAGGTGTCTCTGCAGGTAAGGATCTGCAGGGACAGTAGTGCCTTTGCTGCAGGAAGTGTCCCAGCATCTGTGGGGACAGTAGTGTGTGTGCTATAGAAAGTGTCCCTGCAGATGAGATATATGGGGCTAGTAGTCCCTTTGGTAATGGGAAGATTCCCTGCATCTGTTGTGACAGTAGTACATTTGGTGAAGGAAATGTCCCTGCAGCTATGTTGACAGTGGTATCTGTGCTACAGAAAGTGTCCCTGGAGATACAGATCTGCTGGGACAGTAGTGCATTTGCTGCAGGAGGTTTTACAGCATCTGTGAGTACAGTAATGTCTCTGCTGCAGAAAGTGTCCCCGTGGGTGAGATCTTCAGGGACAGTAGGGCATTTGGTGATTTTAAGTATCTCAGCATCTGCAGGTACAGTAGTGTTTGTGCTACAGAATGTGTCCCCACAGAAAAGATTTGCAGGCAGAGTAGTGCCTCTGGAGATGGGAAGTGTCCCAGCAACTGCATGGACATTAGTGCCTTTGCTACAGGAAGTGTCCCAGTATCTGCAGCAACATTAGTGTCTGTGATACAGAAGCTGTCCCCGCAGATGAGATCTTAGAAGACAGTAGTGCCTTTGGTGCAGGAAGTGTCCCAGCATCTGACGGGACAGTAGTGTCTGTGCTGCAGAAGGTGTTCCCACAGATGAGATCTGTGGGGACAGTAGTGCTGTTGGTAATGGGAAGAGTTCCTACATCTGTGGTGACAGAAGTTAATTTGGTGGAGGAAGTGTCCAAGCATCTGCAGAGATAGTACTGTCTGTGCTACAGAAGATATCTCTGCAGATGCAAATCTGTGGGGACAGTTGTGCCTTTGCTGCAGGAAGTATCTCAGCATCTATGGTGACAGTAGTGTCTGTGCTTCAGAAGGTGTCTCTAGAGATGCGGATTGATGAGGATAGGAGTGCCTTTGCTGCAAAAGGTTTTTCAGCATCTGCAGGGACGGTAGTGTCTCCGCTACAGAAAGTGTCACCACTGAAGTGATCTACAGGAAAAGTAATGATTTGGTGCAGGAAGAATCCCAGCATCAGCAGGGACAGTAGTGTTTGTGCTACAGAAAGTGTCCCCGCAGATGAGATCTGCTGTGATAGTAGTGCCTTTGCTAATGGAAAGTGTGCCAGCATCTGCAGGGATGGCAGTACATTTTATGAAGGAAGTGTCCCAGCATCTGTGGGGACAGCAATGTCAGTGCTACAGAAGGTATCCCCACAGATGTGATCTGTGGAACAATAGTGTTTTTTCTGGAGAAAATGTTCCAGCATCTGCAAGGACAGTAGTGTCTGTGCTACAGGAGGTGTCCTCACAGAAGAGATCTGTGAGGACAATAGTGCCTTTAGTGCAGGAAGTGTCCCAGTGTCTGCGGAGACAGTAGAGTTTGAGCAACACAAGGTGTCACAGCAGATGAGATCTGTGAGAACAGTAGTGCCTTTGATGATGGGAAGTGTCCAAGCATATTAGGGGACAGGCGTACATTTAGTGAAAGAAGTGTCCCAGCATCTGTGGGTAACAGTGACTGTGCTACAGAAGGTGTCCATTCAGATGCACATCTGCACAGACAGTAGAGCCTTTTTTGCAGGAAGTGTCACAGCATCTGTGAGACAGTAGTATTTGTGCTACAGAAGGTGTCCCAGCAGATGAGATCTGTGCGTACAGTAGTGCCTTTGGTGATGTAAAGATTAACAGCATCTGCATGGACAGTAGTGCATTTGGTGAAGGAAGTGTCCAAGCATCTATGGTGACAGTAGTGTCTGTGCTACAGAAGGTGCCCCCACAGATGCTGATCTACAAGGACATTAATGCTATTGCTGCAGGAGGGTTTTGAGCATCTGCGGGGACAGTAGTGTCTGTGGTACTGTAAGTGTCCCTATGGATGACATCTGCAGGGACAGTAGGGCACTTGGTGCCTGAAGTATCCCAGGATCATATGGAACAGTAGTGTTTGTGCTACAGAATGTGTCCCTACAGATAAGATCTGTGGGTACAGTAGTGCCTTTGCTCTTGGAGTGTTTACCAGCATCTGCCTTACAGAAGTGCATTTAGTGAAGGAGGTGTCCCAGCATCTTCGGAGACAGTAGTGTCTGTGCTACAGAAGGTGTCCCCATAGATGCAGGTCTGTGGGGACAGTAGTGCCGTTGCTGCAGTTAGCTTTTAGAATCTGCAGGGACAAGCCGGCCCAGCCCGCGGCCTGTGATTAGTTCCGCTGGGCGCTTGGCGCGGAAACCAGTTCGAGGAATGGACCAGGTCGTTGGAGGGCCGGCCGGGGGGAGAAGGATTGAGAGCCCGCAGGGCAGCTCTCCTTCTCCGGGGGGAGGGTCCCGTCAGCATCCGGAGTGGTGAGGACTCCTAGCGGAGGCTGGGAGACCTCACGCTCCCGGCCTGGGCAAGAGAAGGGTGAGGTAGGCGGGGCGGACGCTGACGTCATTGCACGTCCCCACCTCCTCGAGGGAGGGGAAATACAGGGGCATAAAAAATTCCTTGCCTAGCGTCTAAATGATGCTCTGCCCAGGATTGCCCTGATTGGCCACCGGAGCCGTTCCCCCTAACCAGTCACAGTTCCGCGGCCGATAAGAGGAGGTCGGTACCACGGCCCCGCTCTCTGGAGGGTAAGCCAGAAATGACCGGGGGGAATTGGCGATGTCCGGTGGTCGGGGCTCCAGGGTCCGTGACTGAAGTAGAATGTGGACGAAAGGCAGGGGTATAAAGAAGCAAAATAAAAAAAAAAAAAAAAAAGAATCTGCAGGGACAGGAGTGTCTGTGCTACAGAAAGTGTCCACAAGAAGAGATCTGCAGGGAGTGTAGGGCATTTGGTGCAGGAAATATCCAAGCATCAGCAGGGATAGACATGTTTGTGCTACAGATTGTGTCCCCATTGTGAGATATGTGGGGACACTACTGCTTTTGGTAATGGAAGTGTCCCCACTGATGCGGATTTGCAGAGACAGTAGTGCCTTTAGTGCAGGAAGTGTCTCAGCATCTGTGGGGACAGCAGACTCTGTGCTACACTTGGTGTCCCAACATATACAGATCTGAGGGGACAGTTTTGCCTTTGCTGCAGGAAGTATTTAAGCATCTGGGGAGACAGCAGTGTCTGTGCTACAGAAAATGTCCCCACAGATGGGATCTAAGGGGACAGTAGTGTCTTTGGTGATAGGAAGTGTGCCAACATCTACAGGGAAATTAGTGCATTTGGAGAAGGAAGTCTCCTAGCATCTGCAGGGAGAGCAGTGAACTTGATGATGGGAATTGTCCCAGCATCTGCAGGGACAGCAGTGCATTTTAGTAAATGAAGTGTACCATTATCTGTGTGTAACCCCTTTGTTACCCAGGGTTACTAGAATCCCAGTAAGACCTAGTGGTAGGCAGGGAAGGAAGCTTGTGAAACTCCAGTTAAATGGGTTTCACACTGTCTCACTCTGTCCTCAGTCACAGCTGAGACTTGAGAGATGACATCACTATAGAACTGTCACAGCTGCATGAGCCACATTGGAATCTCCAGCTCAGGGAGTGAAGTTTAGAACTTTGGGAAATTCAAAGAGGAGTCTTCCATTTGTCCTTAAGCAAGAAGGAAGCATTAGTCTGCAGTGTGATCTCTCACTCAGAAGAAAGGAAGTGTTCCTGTATTTTACCTTTTTTAAAGTGGTGGAGACCGCTCCCCCGGTCTCAGTGCCCCCCTCCCTCTGGGGGGGAGGAAAGTTCTCTGTGGGTTCCAGGTGCAATCCCCTTCTCCCACCTTGGGAAGAAAGCTGCCTGTTTTAAGTTCAGGCTGTTCATGTATAACAGAAAAGGTTACAGTACTTCGCCTGTGGGGCACCTGCAACGAATGGGTGAGTGTTTGGCTCCATTTGAAGGGGCAAAACAAATGTTTTTCTTCAGTTGGGAAGTAGTGTGAACTGTTATTTGGGAGGACTGTGTCTACTAGGATGAACAAATGGAGCAGTCAAAGAGTTTAAAGTGTTATTGTATTTCAAGTAATGCTGTAGAGGGGGTGCTTCAGGTCATCCACCGTGAACCTACATTTAAAGTTCTAATGTTTTCTGTGTGTATCCAGAGAAATGGCCGGGTATGGGCTGTGGGAGCTGGAGGTGGGAAAACCCCCCATCTTTAGTAACCAGGTCCACCTCTACGGATTTCTTCTGTGTTTTTGCTACCTGCCTCATGCACTTGGCCAGTGATGGGGTGGGTACCCAGACGTGGGTCGCAAATCGAAAATCTCTCTAGGAGTCGCAGACTCTAAGTGGTGTGGGGAGCCACAGGATGGGAAAATTACTCCTTGTTGGATGGGAGTCTCCTTGTTTGATGGGAGTTTCGATTGGAAGTATGAAAACAAATCTCTCTAGGAGTCGCAGACCTCAAGTGGTGTGGGGAGCCACAGTTTGGGAGTCTCCTTGTTTGATGGGATGTCTTTCCAAGTAAAGTTTGAGTTCATTCTTCAAGTGGACCATCAGTCGAGTGGCCGGCAGGGGACCTGGGCCAGTTGGGCTATGTATCCAATGCGCATGCAAAGTCCGGGCTGAGTGCCTGGTGGGTCCAAAGCCAGACAACTGTAGTAATGTGTTCATTCCTCAAATGGACTGCTGTGTTTAACCTCTAATCAGCACATACAGTAACGTAGCCCTTTGGGGGACCATGCAATGCTTTGTTTATGTTCAGTTAGTTAATAAATAAAGCCACACTGAAAAATCCCAATTCTGGTTCTGGACATTACAGTTATTGCTTCCTGTAGTTTGGATTTACTTGGGTACCCCTGTGCAGAGTAGTCAAACCTAGGTCTCTTGTGCCAGGTAACCTCATCCTTCCCCGAACCCGTAGATACATATGTATGTGAAAATATGTTACAAAAATGGAGACACCACTTTGGATTTGTTTAGGAAGGAAAGTGCTTGGGCAAGTAGGCTAGCATTTTGGCTACCTGGCAGTCGGTAGCCCAAAAAGTTGAAGCAATTTCCCTAGTGTGTTGCTGTGTGCTGTGAATCTTGTGCTGCTGTTTAAAAAATGCCAACTGTTTACCAAGGAGCTGTAAAGCCAAAGTGTGTGTCCTTGTCCTGCAGCAACATAGTTTACAGCGTTTGTCAGTTTTAAAGTAAAGTTCTGTGAAGGAAAGTGTGGAAAACTAGGGGTAGCAACAGATAAATTATGCCCTGGATGTTGGAAATGCTTTCTGTGCAATGCTAGAGACTGCAGAGTTAATGGCAATGTTACATGGTTGAAATGGGCTCCCGTGGTGGAGTCAGTTGAGAAAAAAAAAGTGCATTTTACAGTTTAAATTTGCCTTCTCGACAATCACCGTGAGGAGAGGAGCCCTCGTGAGGAAGAAGAGGCTCATTTGCATGGCGTCATGTGGTTGGTCAGTTTGCCATTGGTCCCGGCCCTCAGCCAGCTCTTCAGAGTCTGCTTCAGCATTCGAGAGGTAGACAGAGAGTAGTGTGTGTACTGGCAGTGGAGGAGTGTTCGCGAGGCGTTCAAAGCGCTATAAACAGTAAAAAAGTGACTTTCCAGTTAAAAATCAGGCTCAACCCACTTATCGATCGTGGGATCAGTGAATAGTGTGGTTAATACTACGATCGCGGAGACTGCCCGCCCGTTTGCAATCTGAGGCCTTCAAAATCTGGCTGCAGGCCGTTCTACCCCATCACAGCAATCTGCTACAATAACAGTGAGTAAACGATTTAAAACTGCTCAAATCAGTGATTTTCAGAGAATGCCATATAAAATGTGTGTGCAGCTGTATAGTTGCTTTGCAAGTAGTGATTGTGTGATGTCCTGCTGGCAAGTGCAAGTCTGTAAAGCAATTAAATGTGTGCATAACAATGAAATTAGCCTCAGTTTAAAGTTAGCAGCCAGAGAGAGACTGTGGGTTGTAAAATAAGTGCAACACTAGTAGAAGCAGGCAATCCTGTGCTGAAACCTGAAGTTAAAGGGACTGTAATTAAATTAATGTTGCCAGCATGTGAAAAGTCCAAGGAAAATCCTGTAAATGTGTGAACAGCCAGTTCAGAGCAAGTTGTGCAGTTTGAAATAAAAAGTTATTAGTAGCTGATGTAAATAGAATTAACAGTAGCTTGACCAGAGTCTGAATGTTGATGCACAGAGTGCTGCCGCCGCCATTACAGGGTGGGGTAGCAAAGTAAACACAGCAAGCAGAGAAGCCATTTTAAAGCTACAGAGTGTGTGTTCATTAAAGTGGGACTTTCAGTTACAGTGAACTTTTGTTTGTTTTTCTGCAGTTATGGCCTCAGGACCAGCTGTTACCCAGATCATGCCCGGGTTGCAGTAACAGCAGCAGTAAATAGATTGAGAGATATTGAAAATTGGTGCTATAGAGGGCAACTCCCTCCTGATGTGGCAATTCCTAATTATCCAGTGCGTGTATGCCAGATGTGCTTGAGTGCTGGAAGGATGTCTTCATGATTCCTCACTGTGCTGAATGTCTACAAAAATATGAACATATAAAGCACCTCAAAGTCGTTTGGCTCCCACATGGACACAACTTCAAGAATCTGCAGTTGGCAGCACACAACAGCAGGCGGAGCCTGTGGAGGAAGGTCCCTCGGGGGAGTGTGGAACAAAGTTAGAGACTGCAGAATTAGAGACTAAATCTGAAATTGAAGTTTTGGATGCTGGATCTCAGAAGGAAAGTTTGGATAAAGCATCAATAGACCCCTGGGTGGGGGTCCTAGCCCAAGTCTCGAAGGTGAAGATGAGATGCGGAGGCCTTTGAATGGGAGGTGTCGACCTCCGCTCCTAGTGATGAATCGATGGTCTCGGGGTGAGAACGACTGTTCACTCCTGGGCTCAGATCCTCAGTGAAGAGGAAGACGAGGGGAACCTAGTGGCCTTGTGAGGAAGGAACAGGTACACAGCCTCAAGATCTTGCCTCGGAGGAATGTGTTCAAGAAGGTGGTGATGCCACTGCCCTGGCTTCACCAGAAGAAGAAGTCAGGGATCCGTTTTTAATTTCATTGAGGATGCAAAGCTGGCAGAACCAAGACTGGCCACCCACAAGCCAGGCCAGTGGTCTCAGATTGACCAAAGCAAGTAAAGAGGAGAGACTGGTTCGTAGAAAGGCCAATGAGATCTTTGGTATGACCTTTCCTTCCTTTCCTCGGAGAGTCTGGGAGGAGATTGAGAACTGCATAAAATCCTGGATCTGAGATGAAGCAATGAAACATGTGCATCCTGGGGCTAACCAGCATGTAAAGAATAGACTGTTCCACGAAAAGTATACACAGTGGAAGAGAGGCAGGACACTGTTTATAGACAGAGTGAGAATAGTGGACGGAGAGGGACGCGAAGTCTTCCACTGTGTGAATTATGTGCGTTCAGACAGAGTAATAATTCAAGCCCCTGACCCCCTCTACTATTGGCCTCAGTGCAAGGACCTCCCAGTAATTAAGCCTGTGCATACAAAATGGAGAGCCGAGCAGTGGTAGTCAATACTGCCACATTAAGACTGTCAAGTGCCCTTATTGAACTGCCAATATGAATAAACAAGGAATCAGGTGCCCCATATTCTTCAGTCCACAGTGTACTATCCTGTTCAGCAACCATCTACTGGTACCACCAGATGACTTCAGATCCAGAGGACACCAACCCAGCTTTTTCCTGTTCATCGCCTGGTAATCGGATGACACCGGACCAGCTGTTTCTCTTTTGTTCCTGTTCTAAGGTTCCTTCTCCAGTTATGACATCAGCCCAGCTGTTTCCAGATGTGTACTCCTGTGGGTTCCCGGAACATGTCGCCCAAATGTATCAGAAGAAATGCTGCCAGGGAGAGTCTTCGGAAGGGACCAGGTTTGTGAAATCCAAATATTTCGAGAGGCTGATGAGTCAGAAAAAATCTTTTTATTCTATCTTTATGACATTGCAATACACACCCTACACTACAGACTTCAAACAGTGTGTGATCTGTCCGCAAAGACTCTCCCCTTCGGGATTATTGCCTTAAAGAACTATGCTTCACGGGGCTCCGGCCCAGGAGAGTCTCTTTAATGGACTGGCCTTCGGGCCTTGTAGTCACTAGTTGGGACATTTAGGGCATTCCATCCCCCGCAAATGTGTATTGTAACCAATGTCATTATTGTACTTTAATGTAAATACTCTATTTTTCTACCTTTTTTTTCTAAAAAAAAATTGTTTTTCTTTTTTGGGATTGTTCAGTGCTTTTTCTGTATGGTAAGGGTTTGCTGTTGTTGTCGTTGTTGTTTAGATAGACTGTACATGCAGATTAGGATGTGTTTTTTTTTGTTTTTGTCTTTTCTTACAGGTGTTCCTGGAAGACAGAAGAAGACAAGAAGAGGAGGAGGAGCTCATCGGAGTTCCTTGTCAGTACTTATGGTGTAAAATTTAAATGTACTGTGTTATTATTGCTAATGGTTGTAGTTGCAGGCTGTCCAAGGTCGGGGAGGTCCCTGGGTTTTTGTTTTGTTTGGAAATGTTATGTTAGAGGCAGATAGGTTTTAACTAGAGGGTTGGGGGATAGACAGGCTGTGGTCCTGAGTGGCCGTAGGGATTGCAGTGCTGATCTATCAGGGCTATGCTCTGGACGGTTCTACCAGAGCCACTAGGTGTCCATAGTAAGTGGATAGAGTAGAGACTGACATGTCAGCTATAGGCTCTAGGCCCTTAGTGTTGCCTACCTGTGCTTGCACATGGTAGGAGGGGGCCTGATCACCCCCCTCTGCAGGTAGCACATAGTGTGGGATGGCCTAAGGCCGGGTGCATAATGACTGGGGACAGTCATTTTCCTGGTCAAGGGTGAGTGTAATCCCTTTGTTACCCGGGGTTACTAGAATCCCAGTAAGACCTAGTGGTAGGCAGAAAAGGCAGCTTGTGAAACTCCAGTTAAATGGGTTTCACACTGTCTCACTCTGTCCTCAGTCACAGCTGCGACTTGAGAGATGACATCACTATAGAACTGTCGCAGCTGCATGAGCCGCATTGGAATCTCCAGTTCAGGGAGTGAAGTTTAGAACTTTGGGAAATTCAAAGAGGAGTCTTCCATTTGTCCTTAAGCAAGAAGGAAGCATTAGTCTGCAGTGTGATCTCTCACTCAGAAGAAAGGAAGTGTTCCTGTATTTTACCTTTTTTAAAGTGGTGGAGACCGCTCCCATGGTAACAGTGCCCCCCTCCATCTGGGGGGGAGGAAAGTTCTCTGTAGGTTCCAGAGGCATTCCCCTTCTCCCACCTTGGGAAGAAAGCTGCCTGTTTTAATTTCAGTCTTTTCATGTATAACAGCAAAGGTTACAGTTCTTCGCTTATGGGGCACCTGCAACGAATGGGTGAGTGTTTGGCTCCATTTGAAGGGGCAAAACAAACGTTTTTCTTCAGTTGGGAAGTAATGTGGACTGCTATTTGGGAGGACTATGTCTACTAGGATGAACAAATGGAGCAGTAAAACAGTCTAAAGTGTTATTGGATTTCAAGTAATGCTGTAGAGGGGTGCTTCAGGTCATCCACCGTGAATCTACATTTAAAGTTCTAAAGTTTTCTGTGTATCCAGAGAATGGCCTGGTGTGGGCGTGTGGGAGCTGGAGGTGGAAAACCCCATCTTTAGTAACCAGGTCCACTCTCAGTTTCTTCTGTTTTTTGCTACTTGCCTCATGCACTTGGCCAGTGATGGGGTGGGTACCCAGACATGGGTCGCAACATGAAAATCTCTCTAGGAGTCGCAGACTCTAAGTGGTGTGGGGAGCCACAGGATGGGAAAATTACTCCTTGTTGGATGGGAGTCTCCTTGTTTGATGGGAGTTTCGATTGGAAGTACGAAAACAAATCTCTCAAGGAGTCGTAGACTTCAAGTGGTGTGGGGAGCCACAGTTTGGGAGTCTCCTTGTTTGATGGGATGTCTTTCCAGGTAAAGTTTTGGTTCATACTTCAAGTGGACCGTCAGTCGAGTGGCCGGCATTGGAGCCGGGCCAGTCGAGCTATGTATCCAATGCGCATGCAAAGTCCGGGCTGAGTGTCTGGTGGGTCCAAAGCCAGACAACTGTAGTAATGTGTTCATTCCTCAAATGGACCGCTGTGTTTAACCTCTAATCAGCACATACAGTAACGTAGCCCTTTGGGGGACCATGCAATGCTTTGTTTATGTTCAGTTAGTTAATAAATAAAGCCACACTGAAAAATCCCAATTCTGGTTCTGGACATTACAGTTATTGCTTCCTGTAGTTTGGATTTACTTGGGTACCCCTGTGCAGAGTAGCCAAACCTAGATCTCTTGTGCCAGGTAACCTCATCCTTCCCCGTACCCGTAGATACATATGTATGTGAAAATATATTACAAAAATGGAGGCACCACTTTGGATTTGTTTGGGAAGGAAGGTGCTTGGGCAAGTAGGCTAGCGTTTTGGCTATCTGGCAGTCGGTAGCCCAAAAAGTTGAACCAATTTCCCTAGTGTGTTGCTGTGTGCTGTGAATCTTGTGCTGCTGTTTAAAAAATGCCAAGTGTTTACCAAGGAGCTGTAAAGCCAAAGTGTGTGTCCTTGTCCTGCAGCAACATAGTTTACAGCATTTGTCAGTTTTAAAATAAAGTTCTGTGATGGAAAGTGTGGAAAACTAGGGGTAGCAACAGAGAAATTATGCCTTGGTCATTGGAAATGCCTTCTGTGCAATGCTAGAGACTGCAGAGTTAATGGCAATGTTACATGGTTGAAATGGGCTCCCGCTGTGGAGTCAATTGAGAAAAAAAGTGCATGTTGTAGTTTAAATTTGCCTGTCGAGCGATCGCCGTGAGGAGAAAGTCCTCGTGAGGAAGAAGAGGCTCATTTGCATGGCGTCGTGTGGTTGGTCAGTTTGCCATTGGTCCCGCTCCTCAGCCAGCTCTTCAGAGTCTGCTTCAGCATTCGAGAGGGAAACAGAGAGTAGTGCGTGTACTGGCAGTGGAGGAGCGTTCGCGAAGTGTTCAAAGCGCTATAAACAGTAAAAAAGTGACTTTCCAGTTAAAAATCGGGCTCAACCCGCTTATTGACCGTGGGTCAGTGAATTGTGTGGTTAATACTATGATCGCGGAGACTGCCCGCCCGTTTGCAATCTGAGGCCTTCAAAATCTGGCTGCAGGCCGTTCTACCCCATCGCAGCAATCTGCTACAATAACAGTGAGTAAACGATTTAAAACTGCTCAAATCAGTGATTTTCAGAGAATGCCATATAAAATGTGTGTGCAGCTGTATAGTCGCTTTTCAAGTAGCGATTGTGTGATGTCCTGCTGGCAAGTGCAAGTCTGTAAAGCCATTAAATGTGTGCATAGCAATGAAAGTAGCCTCAGTTTAAAGTTTGCAGCCAGAGAGAGACTGTGGGTTGTAAAATAAGTGCAACACTAGTAGAAGCAGGCAATCCTGTGCTGAAACCTGAAGTTAAAGGGACTGTAATTAAATTAATGTTGCCAGCATGTGAAAAGTCCAAGGAAAATCCTGTAAATGTGTGAACAGCCAGTTCAGAGCAAGTTGTGCAGTTTGAAATAAAAGTTATTAGTAGCTGATGTAAATCGGGTGCGCAGTGGCTTGACCCAGAGTCTGAATGTTGATGCATGGTGAGTGCTGCACGGCGCCATTACAGGGTGGGGTAGCAAAGTAAACACAGCACAGAGAAGCCATTTTAAAAGCTACAGAGTGTGTGTTCATTAAAGTGGGACTTTCAGTTACAGTGAACTTTTGTTTGTTTTTCTGCAGTTATGGCCTCAGGACCAGCTCGTTACACAGATCATGCCGGTTGCAGTAACAGCAGCAGTAAATAGATTGAGAGATATTGAAAATTGGTGCTATAGAGGCAACTCCTCCTGATGTGGCAATTCCTAATTATCCAGTGGCATGCCAGATGTGCTTGAGTGCTGGAAGGATGTCTTCATGATTCCTCACTGTGCTGAATGTCTACAAAAAATATGGCTTGTATAAAGCACCTCAAAGTCGCTTTGGCTCCCTCATGGACACAACTTCAAGAATCTGCAGTTGGCAGCACACAACAGGCGGAGCCTGTGGAGGAAGGTCCCTCGGGGAGTGTGGAACAAAGTTAGAGACTGCAGAATTAGAGACTAAATCTGAAATTGAAGTTTTGGATGCTGGATCTCAGAAGGAAAGTTTGGATAAAGCATCAATAGACCCCGGGTGGGTCTAGCCCAAGTCTCGAAGGTGAAGAATGAGATGCGGGAGGCCTTTGAATGGGAGGTAATGGAGCCTCCGGCTCCTAGTGATGAATCGATGGATCTCGGGGTGAGACGACTGTTCACTCCTGGGCTCAGATCCTCAGTGAAGAGAGGGAAGGCAGGGGAACCTAAGTGGCCTTGTGAGGAAGGAACAGGTACACAGCCTCAAGATCTTGCCTCGGAGGAATGTGTTCAAGAAGGTGGTGATCCACTGCCCTGGCTTCACCAGAAGAAGAAGTCAGGGATCCGTTTTTAATTTCATTGAGGATGCAAAGGCAGAACCAAGACTGGCCACCCACAAGCCAGGCCAGTGGTCTCAGATTGACCAAAGCAAGTAAAGAGGAGAGACTGGTTCGTAGAAAGGCCAATGAGATCTTTGGTATGACCTTTCCTTCCTTTCCTCGGAGAGTCTGGGAGGAGATTGAGAACTGCATAAAATCCTGGATCTGAGATGAAGCAATGAAACATGTGCATCCTGGGGCTAACCAGCATGTAAAGAATAGACTGTTCCACGAAAAGTATACACAGTGGAAGAGAGGCAGGACACTGTTTATAGACAGAGTGAGAATAGTGGGACGGAGAGGGACGCAAGTCTTCCACTGTGTGAATTATGCTCAGACAGAGTAATAATTCAAGCCCTGACCCCTCTACTATTGGCCTCAGTGCAAGGACCTCCCAGTAATTAAGCCTGTGCATACAAAATGGAGAGCCGAGCAGTGGTAGTCAATACCGCCACATTAAGACTGTCAAGTGCCTCATTGAACTGCCAATATGAATAAACAAGGAATCAGGTGCCCCATATTCTTCAGTCCACAGTGTACTATCCTGTTCAGCAACCATCTACTGGTACCACCAGATGACTTCAGATCCAGAGAGGACACCAGCCCAGCTTTTTCCTGTTCATCGCCTGGTAATCGGATGACACCGGACCAGCTGTTTCTCTTTTTGTTCCTGTTCTAAGGTTCCTTCTCCAGTTATGACATCAGCCCAGCTGTTTCCAGATGTGTACTCCTGTGGGTTCCCGGAACATGTCGCCCAAATGTATCAGAAGAAATGCTGCCAGGGAGAGTCTTCGGAAGGGACCAGGTTTGTGAAATCCAAATATTTCGAGAGGCTGATGAGTCAGAAAAAATCTTTTTATTCTATCTTTATGACATTGCAATACACACCCTACACTACAGACTTCAAACAGTGTGTGATCTGTCCGCAAAGACTCTCCCCTTCGGGATTATTGCCTTAAAGAACTATGCTTCACGGGGCTCCGGCCCAGGAGAGTCTCTTTAATGGACTGGCCTTCGGGCCTTGTAGTCACTAGTTGGGACATTTAGGGCATTCCATCCCCCGCAAATGTGTAGTGTAACCAATGTCATTATTGTACTTTAATGTAAATACTCTATTTTTCTACCTTTTTTTTCTAAAAAAAAATTGTTTTTCTTTTTTGGGATTGTTCAGTGCTTTTTCTGTATGGTAAGGGTTTGCTGTTGTTGTCGTTGTTGTTTAGATAGACTGTACATGCAGATTAGGATGTGTTTTTTTTTGTTTTTGTCTTTTCTTACAGGTGTTCCTGGAAGACAGAAGAGAAGACAAGAAGAGGAGGAGGGGCTCATCGGAGTTCCTTGTCAGTACTTATGGTGTAAAATTTAAATGTACTGTGTTATTATTGCTAATGGTTGTAGTTGCAGGCTGTCCAAGGTCGGGGAGGTCCCTGGGTTTTTGTTTTGTTTGGAAATGTTATGTTAGAGGCAGATAGGTTTTAACTAGAGGGTTAGGGGGGATAGACAGGCTGTGGTCCTGAGTGGCCGTAGGGATTGCAGTGCTGATCTATCAGGGCTATGCTCTGGACGGTTCTACCAGAGCCACTAGGTGTCCATAGTAAGTGGATAGAGTAGAGACTGACATGTCAGCTATAGGCTCTAGGCCCTTAGTGTTGCCTACCTGTGCTTGCACATGGTAGGGAGGGACCTGATCACCCCCTCTGCAGGTAGCACATAGTGTGGGATGGCCCTGAGGCGGTGCATAATGACAGGGACAGTCATTTTCCTGATCAAGGGTGAGTGTAATCCCTTTGTTGCCCGGGGTTACTAGAATCCCAGTAAGACCTAGTGGTAGGCAGAAAAGGCAGCTTGTGAAACTCCAGTTAAATGGGTTCACACTGTCTCACTCTGTCCTCAGTCACAGCTGCGACTTGAGAGATGACATCACTATAGAACTGTCGCAGCTGCATGACGCATTGGAATCTCCAGTTCAGGGAGTGAAGTTTAGAACTTTGGGAATTCAAAGAGGAGTCTTCCATTTGTCCTTAAGCAAGAAGGAAGCATTAGTCTGCAGTGTGATCTCTCACTCAGAAGAAAGGAAGTGTTCCTGTATTTTACCTTTTTAAAGTGGTGAGACACGCTCCACGGTAACAGTGCCCCCCTCCATCTGGGGGAGGGAAAGTTCTCTGTAGGTTCCAGAGGCATTCCCTTCTCCCACCTTGGGAAGAAAGCTGCCTGTTTTAATTTCTCAGTCTTTTCATGTATAACAGTTAAAGGTTACAGTTCTTCGCCAGGGGCACCTGCAACGAATGGGTGAGTGTTTGGCTCCATTTGAAGGGGCAAAACAAACGTTTTTCTTCAGTTGGGAAGTAATGTGGACTGCTATTTGGGAGGACTATGTCTACTAGGATGAACAAATGGAGCAGTAAAACAGTCTAAAGTGTTATTGATTTCAAGTAATGCTGTAGAGGGGTGCTTCAGGTCATCCACCGTGAATCTACATTTAAAGTTCTAAAGTTTTCTGTGTATCCAGAGAAATGGCCTGGGTGTGGCTGTGAGCTGGAGTGTGGAAAACCCCCATCTTTAATAACCAGGTCCACTCTCGATTTCTTCTGTGTTTTTGCTACTTGCCTCATGCACTGGCCAGTGATGGGGTGGGTACCCAGACATGGGTCGCCCAACATGAAAATCTCTAGGAGTCGCAGACTCTAAGTGGTGTGGGGAGCCACAGGATGGGAAAATTACTCCTTGTTGGATGGGGAGTCTCCTTGTTTGATGGGAGTTTGATTGGAAGTACGAAACAAATCTCTCTAGGAGTCGAGACTTCAGTGGTGTGGGAGCCACAGTTTGGGAGTCTCCTTGTTTGATGGGATGTCTTTCCAAGTAAAGTTTTGGTTCATAATTCAAGTGGACCATCAGTCGAGTGGCCGGCATGGGAGCCGGGCCAGTCGAGCTATATATCCAATGCGCATGCAAAGTCCGGGCTGAGTGTCTGGTGGGTCCAAAGCCAGACAACTGTAGTAATGTGCTCATTCCTCAAATGGACCGCTGTGTTTAACCTCTAATCAGCACATACAGTAACGTAGCCCTTTGGGGGACCATGCAATGCTTTGTTTATGTTCAGTTAGTTAATAAATAAAGCCACACTGAAAAATCCCAATTCTGGTTCTGGACATTACAGTTATTGCTTCCTGTAGTTTGGATTTACTTGGGTACCCCTGTGCAGAGTAGCCAAACCTAGATCTCTTGTGCCAGGTAACCTCATCCTTCCCCGTACCCGTAGATACATATGTATGTGAAAATATATTACAAAAATGGAGGCACCACTTTGGATTTGTTTGGGAAGGAAGGTGCTTGGGCAAGTAGGCTAGCGTTTTGGCTATCTGGCAGTCGGTAGCCCAAAAAGTTGAACCAATTTCCTAGTGTGCTGTGTGCTGTGAATCTTGTGCTGCTGTTTAAAATGCCAAGTGTTTACCAAGAGGCTGTAAAGCCAAAGTGTTGTCCTTGTCCTGCAGCAACATAGTTTACAGCATTTGTCAGTTTTAAAATAAAGTTCTGTGATGGAAAGTGTGGGAAAACTAGGGGTAGCAACAGAGAAATTATGCCATGGTCATTGGAAATGCCTTCTGTGCAATGCTAGAGACTGCAGAGTTAATGGCAATGTTACATGGTTGAAATGGGCCCCGCTGTGGAGTCAATTGAGAAAAAAGTGCATTTGTAGGTTAAATTTGCCTATCGACGAGCGTGAGGAGAGAAGTCCTCGGAGGAAGAAGAGGCTCATTTGCATGGTGTCGTGTGGTTGGTCAGTTTGCCATTGGTCCCGCTCCTCAGCCAGCTCTTCAGAGTCTGCTTCAGCATTCGAGAGGGAAACAGAGAGTAGTGTGTGTACTGGCAGTGGAGGAGCGTTGTCAGAAGTGTTCAAAGCGCTATAAACAGTAAAAGTGACTTTCCAGTTAAAAATCGAGCTCAACCCGCTATTGACCGTGGGTCAGTGAATTGTGTGGTTAATACTATGATCGCGGGAGACTGCCCGCCCGCTTGCAATCTGAGGCCTTCAAAATCTGGCTGCAGGCCGTTCTACCCATCGCAGCAATCTGCTACAATAACAGTGAGTAAACGATTTAAAACTGCTCAAATCAGTGATTTTCAGAGAATGCCATATAAAATGTGTGCAGCTGTATAGTACGCTTTTCAAGTAGCGATTGTGTGATGTCCTGCTGGCAAGTGCAAGTCTGTAAAGCCATTAAATATGTGCATAGCAATGAAAGTAGCCTCAGTTTAAAGTTTGCAGCCAGAGAGACTGTGGGTTGTAAAATAAGTGCAACACTAGTAGAAGCAGGCAATCCTGTGCTGAAACCTCAAGTTAAAGGACTGTAATTAAATTAATGTTGCCAGCATGTGAAAAGTCCAAGGAAAATCCTGTAAATGTGTGAACAGCCAGTTCAGAGCAAGTTGTGCAGTTTGAAATAAAAGTTATTAGTAGCTGATGTAAATCGGGTGCGCAGTGGCTTGACCCAGAGTCTGAATGTTGATGCACAGGAGTGCTGCCGCCGCCATTACAGGGTGGGGTAGCAAAGTAAACACAGCAGCAGAGAAGCCATTTTAAAGCTACAGAGTGTGTGTTCATTAAAGTGGGACTTTCAGTTACAGTGAACTTTTGTTTGTTTTTCTGCAGTTATGGCCTCAGGACCAGCTCGTTACCCAGATCATGCCCGGGTTGCAGTAACAGCAGCAGTAAATAGATTGAGAGATATTGAAAATTGGTGCTATAGAGGGCAACTCCCTCCTGATGTGGCAATTCCTAATTATCCAGTGCGTGTATGCCAGATGTGCTTGAGTGCTGGAAGGGATGTCTTCATGATTCCTCACTGTGCTGAATGTCTACAAAAAATATGGCTTGTATAAAGCACCTCAAAGTCGTTTGGCTCCCACATGGACACAACTTCAAGAATCTGCAGTTGGCAGCACACAACAGCAGGCGGAGCCTGTGGAGGAAGGTCCCTCGGGGGAGTGTGGAACAAAGTTAGAGACTGCAGAATTAGAGACTAAATCTGAAATTGAAGTTTTGGATGCTGGATCTCAGAAGGAAAGTTTGGATAAAGCATCAATAGACCCCTGGGTGGGGGTCCTAGCCCAAGTCTCGAAGGTGAAGATGAGATGCGGGAGGCCTTTGAATGGAGGTGTCGACCTCCGCTCCTAAGTGATGAATCGATGGTCTCGGGGTGAGAACGACTGTTCACTCCTGGGCTCAGATCCTCAGTGAAAAGGAAGACAGAGGGAACCTAAGTGGCCTTGTGAGGAAGGAACAGGTACACAGCCTCAAGATCTTGCCTCGGAGAAATGTGTTCAAGAAGGTGGGTGATGCCACTGCCCTGGCTTCACCAGAAGAAGAAGTCAGGGATCCGTTTTAATTTCATTGAGGATGCAAAGCTGGCAGAACCAAGACTGCAACCACCCAAGCCAGGCCAGTGGTCTCAGATTGACCAAAGCAAGTAAAGAGGAGAGACTGGTTCGTAGAAAGGCCAATGAGATCTTTGGTATGACCTTCCTTCCTTTCCTCGGAGAGTCTGGGAGGAGATTGAGAACTGCATAAAATCCTGGATCTGAGATGAAGCAATGAAACATGTGCATCCTGGGGCTAACCAGCATGTAAAGAATAGACTGTTCCACGAAAAGTATACACAGTGGAAGAGGCAGGACACTGTTTATAGACAGAGTGAGAATAGTGGACGGAGAGGGACGCGAAGTCTTCCACTGTGTGAATTATGTGCGTTCAGACAGAGTAATAATTCAAGCCCCTGACCCCCTCTACTATTGGCCTCAGTGCAAGGACCTCCCAGTAATTAAGCCTGTGCATACAAAATGGAGAGCCGAGCAGTGGTAGTCAATACTGCCACATTAAGACTGTCAAGTGCCCTTATTGAACTGCCAATATGAATAAACAAGGAATCAGGTGCCCCATATTCTTCAGTTCACAGTGTACTATCCTGTTCAGCAACCATCTACTGGTACCACCAGATGACTTCAGATCCAGAGAGGACACCAGCCCAGCTTTTTCCTGTTCATCGCCTGGTAATCGGATGACACCGGACCAGCTGTTTCTCTTTTTGTTCCTGTTCTAAGGTTCCTTCTCCAGTTATGACATCAGCCCAGCTGTTTCCAGATGTGTACTCCTGTGGGTTCCCGGAACATGTCGCCCAAATGTATCAGAAGAAATGCTGCCAGGGAGAGTCTTCGGAAGGGACCAGGTTTGTGAAATCCAAATATTTCGAGAGGCTGATGAGTCAGAAAAAATCTTTTTATTCTATCTTTATGACATTGCAATACACACCCTACACTACAGACTTCAAACAGTGTGTGATCTGTCCGTAAAGACTCTCCCCTTCGGGATTATTGCCTTAAAGAACTATGCTTCACGGGGCTCCGGCCCAGGAGAGTCTCTTTAATGGACTGGCCTTCGGGCCTTGTAGTCACTAGTTGGGACATTTAGGGCATTCCATCCCCCGCAAATGTGTATTGTAACCAATGTCATTATTGTACTTTAATGTAAATACTCTATTTTTCTACCTTTTTTTTCTAAAAACAATTGTTTTTCTTTTTTGGGATTGTTCAGTGCTTTTTCTGTATGGTAAGGGTTTGCTGTTGTTGTCGTTGTTGTTTAGATAGACTGTACATGCAGATTAGGATGTGTTTTTTTTTGGTTTTGTCTTTTCTTACAGGTGTTCCTGGAAGACAGAAGAGAAGACAAGAAGAGGAGGAGGGCTCATCGGTTCCTTGTCAGTACTTATGGTATAAAATTTAAATGTACTGTGTTATTATTGCTAATGGTTGTAGTTGCAGGCTGTCCAAGGTCGGGAGGTCCCTGGGTTTTGTTTTGTTTGGAAATGTTATGTTAGAGGCAGATAGGTTTTTAACTAGAGGTTGGGGGATAGACAGGCTGTGGTCCTGAGTGGCCGTAGGGATTGCAGTGCTGATCTATCAGGGCTATGCTCTGGCCGGTTCTACCAGAGCCACTAGGTGTCCATAGTAAGTGGATGAGTAGAGACTGACATGTCAGCTATAGGCTCTAGGCCCTTAGTGTTGCCTCTACCTGTGCTTGCACATGGTAGGAGGGCCTGATCACCCCTCTGCAGGTAGCACATATGTGGGATGGCCTAAGGTCGGGTGCATAATGACTGGGGACGTCATTTTTCCTGGTCAAGGGTGAGTGTAATCCCTTTGTTACCCGGGGTTACTAGAATCCCAGTAAGACCTAGTGGTAGGCAGAAAAGGCAGCTTGTGAAACTCCAGTTAAATGGGTTTCACACTGTCTCACTCTGTCCTCAGTCACAGCTGCGACTTGAGAGATGACATCACTATAGAACTGTCGCAGCTGCATGAGCCGCATTGGAATCTCCAGCTCAGGGAGTGAAGTTTAGAACTTTGGGAAATTCAAAGAGGAGTCTTCCATTTGTCCTTAAGCAAGAAGGAAGCATTAGTCTGCAGTGTGATCTCTCACTCAGAAGAAAGGAAGTGTTCCTGTATTTTACCTTTTTTAAAGTGGTGGAGACCGCTCCCACGGTAACAGTGCCCCCCTCCATCTGGGGGGGGAGGAAAGTTCTCTGTAGGTTCCAGAGGCATTCCCCTTCTCCCACCTTGGGAAGAAAGCTGCCTGTTTTAATTTCAGTCTTTTCATGTATAACAGCAAAGGTTACAGTTCTTCGCTTGTGGGGCACCTGCAACGAATGGGTGAGTGTTTGGCTCCATTTGAAGGGGCAAAACAAACGTTTTTCTTCAGTTGGGAAGTAATGTGGACTGCTATTTGGGAGGACTATGTCTACTAGGATGAACAAATGGAGCAGTAAAACAGTCTAAAGTGTTATTGGATTTCAAGTAATGCTGTAGAGGGGGTGCTTCAGGTCATCCACCGTGAATCTACATTTAAAGTTCTAAAGTTTTCTGTGTGTATCCAGAGAAATGGCCTGGTGTGGGCTGTGGGAGCTGGAGGTGGGAAAACCCCCCATCTTTAGTAACCAGGTCCACCTCTACGGATTTCTTCTGTGTTTTTGCTACTTGCCTCATGCACTTGGCCAGTGATGGGGTGGGTACCCAGACATGGGTCGCAACATGAAAATCTCTCTAGGAGTCGCAGACTCTAAGTGGTGTGGGGAGCCACAGGATGGGGAAAATTACTCCTTGTTGGATGGGAGTCTCCTTGTTTGATGGGAGTTTCGATTGGAAGTACGAAAACAAATCTCTCTAGGAGTCGTAGACTTCAAGTGGTGTGGGGAGCCACAGTTTGGGAGTCTCCTTGTTTGATGGGATGTCTTTCCAAGTAAAGTTTTGGTTCATACTTCAAGTGGACCGTCAGTCGAGTGGCCGGCATGGGAGCCGGGCCAGTCGAGCTATGTATCCAATGCGCATGCAAAGTCCGGGCTGAGTGTCTGGTGGGTCCAAAGCCAGACAACTGTAGTAATGTGTTCATTCCTCAAATGGACCGCTGTGTTTAACCTCTAATCAGCACATACAGTAACGTAGCCCTTTGGGGGACCATGCAATGCTTTGTTTATGTTCAGTTAGTTAATAAATAAAGCCACACTGAAAAATCCCAATTCTGGTTCTGGACATTACAGTTATTGCTTCCTGTAGTTTGGATTTACTTGGGTACCCCTGTGCAGAGTAGCCAAACCTAGATCTCTTGTGCCAGGTAACCTCATCCTTCCCCGTACCCATAGATACATATGTATGTGAAAATATATTACAAAAATGGAGGCACCACTTTGGATTTGTTTGGGAAGGAAGGTGCTTGAGGCAAGTAAGGCGCGATTTTGGCTATCTGGCAGTCGGTAGCCCAAAAGTTGAACCAATTTCCCTAGTGTGTTGCTGTGTGCTGTGAATCTTGTGCTGCTGTTTAAAAAATGCCAAGTGTTTACCAAGGAGCTGAAAAGCCAAAGTGTGTGTCCTTGTCCTGCAGCAACATAGTTTACAGCATTTGTCAGTTTTAAAAT
Source organism: Neoceratodus forsteri (assembly GCA_016271365.2). Taxonomy (NCBI): domain Eukaryota; kingdom Metazoa; phylum Chordata; order Ceratodontiformes; family Ceratodontidae; genus Neoceratodus; species Neoceratodus forsteri. Next base: position 72,287,678 of record CM028133.1, read on the forward strand.
AAAGTTCTGTGATGGAAAGTGTGGAAAACTAGGGGTAGCAACAGAGAAATTATGCCATGGTCATTGGAAATGCCTTCTGTGCAATGCTAGAGACTGCAGAGTTAATGGCAATGTTACATGGTTGAAATGGGCTCCCGCTGTGGAGTCAATTGAGAAAAAAAAAAGTGCATTTTGTAGTTTAAATTTGCCTGCTCGACGATCGCCGTGAGGAGAGAAGTCCTCGTGAGGAAGAAGAGGCTCATTTGCATGGCGTCGTGTGGTTGGTCAGTTTGCCATTGGTCCCGCTCCTCAGCCAGCTCTTCAGAGTCTGCTTCAGCATTCGAGAGGGAAACAGAGAGTAGTGCGTGTACTGGCAGTGGAGGAGCGTTCGCGAAGTGTTCAAAGCGCTATAAACAGTAAAAAAGTGACTTTCCAGTTAAAAATCGGGCTCAACCCGCTTATTGACCGTGGGTCAGTGAATTGTGTGGTTAATACTATGATCGCGGAGACTGCCCGCCCGTTTGCAATCTGAGGCCTTCAAAATCTGGCTGCAGGCCGTTCTACCCCATCGCAGCAATCTGCTACAATAACAGTGAGTAAACGATTTAAAACTGCTCAAATCAGTGATTTTCAGAGAATGCCATATAAAATGTGTGCAGCTGTATAGTCGCTTTTCAAGTAGCGATTGTGTGATGTCCTGCTGGCAAGTGCAAGTCTGTAAAGCCATTAAATGTGTGCATAGCAATGAAAGTAGCCTCAGTTTAAAGTTTGCAACCAGAGAGAGACTGTGGGTTGTAAAATAAGTGCAACACTAGTAGAAGCAGGCAATCCTGTGCTGAAACCTGAAGTTAAAGGGACTGTAATTAAATTAATGTTGCCAGCAAGTGAAAAGTCCAAGGAAAATCCTGTAAATGTGTGAACAGCTAGTTCAGAGTAAGTTGTGCAGTTTGAAATAAAAGTTATTAGTAGCTGATGTAAATCGGGTGCGCAGTGGCTTGACCCAGAGTCTGAATGTTGATGCACAGGAGTGCTGCCGCCGCCATTACAGGGTGGGGTAGCAAAGTAAACACAGCAGCAGAGGAGCCATTTTAAAGCTTCAGAGTGTGTTCATTAAAGTGGGACTTTCAGTTACAGTGAACTTTTGTTTGTTTTTCTGCAGTTATGGCCTCAGAACCAGCTCGTTACCCAGATCATGCCCGGGTTGCAGTAACAGCAGCAGTAAATAGATTGAGAGATATTGAAAATTGGTGCTGTAGAGGGCAACTCCCTCCTGATGTGGCAATCCCTAATTATCCAGTGCGTGTATGCCAGATGTGCTTGAGTGCTGGAAGGGATGTCTTCATGATTCCTCACTGTGCTGGATGTCTACAAAAATATGGCTTGTATAAAGCACCTCAAATTCGTTTGGCTCCCACATGGACACAACTTCAAGAATCTGCAGTTGGCAGCACACAACATCAGGTGGAGCCTGTGGAGGAAGGTCCCTCGGGGGAGTGTGGCACAAAGTTAGAGAGTGCAGAATTAGAGACTAAATCTGAAATTGAAGTTTTGGACGCTGGATCTCAGAAGGAAAGTTTGGATAAAGCATCAATAGACCCCTGGGTTGGGGGGGGCCTAGCCCAAGTCTCGAAGGTGAAGATGAGATGCGGGAGGCCTTTGAATGAGAGGTGTCGACCTCCGCTCCTAGTGATGAATCGATGGTCTTGGGGGTGAGAACGACTGCTCACTCCTGGGCTCAGATCCTCAGTGAAGAGGAAGATGAGGGGGAACCTAAGTGGCCTTGAGAGGAAGGAACGGGTACACAGCCTCAAGATCTTGCCTCGGAGGAATGTGTTCAAGAAGGTGGTGATGCCACTGCCCTGGCATCACCAGAAGAAGAAGAAGTCAGGGATCCATTTTTAATTTCATTGAGGATGCGAAGCTGGCAGAACCAGGACTGGCCACCCCCAAGCCTGGCCAGTGGTTTCAGATTGACCAAAGCAAGTCAAAAGGAGAGACTGGTTCGTAGAAAGGCCAATGAGATCTTTGGTATGACCTTTCCTACCTTTCCTCGGAGAGTCTGGGTGGAGATTGAGAACTGCAGTAAATCCTGGATCTGAGATGAAGCAATGAAACATGTGCATCCTGGGGCTAACCAGCATGTAAAGAATAGACTGTTCCATGAAAAGTATACACAGTGGAAGAGAGGCAGTACACTGTTTATGGACAGAGTGAGAATAGTGGACGGAGAGGGACGCGAAGTCTCCCACTGTGTGAATTATGTGCGTCCAGACAGAGTAATAATTCAAGCCCCTGACCCCCTCTACTATTGGCCTCAGTGCAAGAACCTCCCAGTAATTAAGCCCGTGCCTACAAAATGGAGAGCCGAGCAGTGGTAGTCAATACTGCCACATAAAGACTGTGAAGTGCCCTTATTGAACTACCAATATGAATAAACAAGAAATCAGGTGCCCCAAATACTTCAGTCCACAGTGTACCATCCTGTTCAGCAGCCATCTTCTGGTACCACCAGATGACTTCAGATCCAGAGAGGACACCAGCCCAGCTGTTTCCTGTTCATCGCCTGGTAATCGGATGACGCCGGACCAGCTGTTTCTCTTTTTGTTCCTGTTCTAAGGTTCCTTCTCCAGTTATGACATCAGCCCAGCTGTTTCCAGATGTGTACTCCTGTGGGTTCCCGGAAGATGTCCGCCCAGCTGAATCAGAAGAAATGCTGCCAGGGAGAGTCTTCGGAAGGGACCAGGTTTGTGAAATCCGAATGCTTCGAGAGGCTGGTGAGTCAGAAAAAATCTTTTTATTCTATCTTTATGACATTGCAATACACACCCTACACTACAGACTTCAAACAGTGTGTGATCTGTCCGCAAAGACTCTCCCCTTCGGGATTATTGCCTTAAAGAACTATGCTTCACGGGGCTCCGGCCCAGGAGAGACTCTTTAATGGACCTTCCTTCGGGCCTTGTAGTCACTAGTTGGGACATTTAGGGCATTCCATCCCCCCAAATGTGTATTGTTACTAATGTCATTATTGTACTTTAATGTAAATACTCTGTTTTTCTACCTTTTTTCTAAAAAAAAAATTTTTTTTCTTTTTTGGGATTGTTCAGTGCTTTTTCTGTGTGGTAAGGGTTTGCTGTTGTTGTCGTTGTTGTTTAGATAGACTGTACATGCAGATTAGGATGTGTTTTTTTTTGTTTCTGTCTTTTCTTACAGGTGTTCCTGGAAGACAGAAGAGAAAACAAGAAGAGAGGGAGGGTCTCATCGGAGTTCCTCGTCAGTACTTATGGTGTAAAATTTAAATGTACTGTGTTATTATTGCTAATGGTTGTAGTTGCAGGTTGTCCAAGGTCGGGGAGGTCCCCTGGTTTTTGTTTTGTTTGGAAATGTTATGTTAGAAGCAGATAGGTTTTCCCTAGAGGGTTAGGGGGATAGACAGGCTGTGGTTCTGAGGGCCGTAGGGATTGCAGTGCTGATCTATCAAGGCTATGCCTGGATGGTTTCTACCAGAGCCCCCTAGGTGTCCATAGTAAGTGGATAGAGAGAGACCGACATGTCAGCTATTGACCTCTAGGCTCTTAGTGTTGCCTACCTGTGCTTGCACATGGTAGGAGGGGCCTGATCACCCCTCCTTGGGTAGCACATAGGGTGGGATGGCTGGGCCGGTGCATAATGACTGGGGACAGTCATTTTCCTGGTCAGAGGCGAGTGTAACCCTTTGTTAACCGGGGTTACTAGAATCCCAGTAAGACCTAGTGGTAGGCAGGGAAGGCAGCTTGTGAACCTCCAGTTAAATGGGTTTCACACTGTCTCACTCTGTCCTCAGTCACAGCTGAGACTTGAGAGATGACATCACTATAGAACTGTCGCAGCTCCATGAGCCACTTTGGAATCTCCAGCTCAGGGAGTGAAGTTTAGAACTTTGGGAAATTCAAAGAGGAGTCTTCCGTTTGTCCTTAAGCAAGAAAGAAGCATTAGTCTACAGTGTGATCTCTCACTCAGAAGAAAGGAAGTGTTCCTGTATTTTACCTTTTTTAAAGTGGTGGAGACCACTCCCCCAGTCTCAGTGCCCCCCTCCCTCTGGGGGGGAGGAAAGTTCTCTGTGGGTTCCAGGGGCAATCCCCTTCTCCCACCTTGGGAAGAAAGCTGCCTGTTTTAATTTCAGTCTGTTCATGTATAACAGCAAAGGTTACAGTACTTCGCTTGTGGGGCACCTGCAACGAATGGGTGAGTGTTTTTCTCCATTTGAAGGGGCAAAACAAACGTTTTTCTTCAGTTGGGAAGTAATGTGGACTGCTATTTGGGAGGACTATGTCTACTAGGATGAACAAATGGAGCTGTCAAACAGTCTAAAGTGTTATTGTATTTCAAGTAATGCTGTAGAGGGGGTGCTTCAGGTCATCCAATGTGAATCTTCATTTATAGTTCTAAAGTTTTCTGTGTGTATCCAGAGAAATGGCTGGGTATGGGCTGTGGGAGCTGGAGGTGGGAAAACCCCCTTAACTTTAGTAACCAGGTTCACCTCTACGGATTTCTTCTGTGTTTATGCTACTTGCCTCATGCACTTGGCCAGTGATAGGGTGGGTACCCAGACATGGGTTGCAACTCGAAAATCTCTCTAGTAGTCACAGACTCTAAGTGGTGTGGGGAGCCACAGGATGGGAAAATTACTCCTTGTTGGATGGGAGTCTCCTTGTTTGATGGGAGTTTGGATTGGAAGCACGAAGACAAATCTCTCTAGGAGTCGCAGACTTCAAGTGGTGTGGGAAGCCACAGTTTGGGAGTCTCCTTGTTTGATGGGATGTCTTTCCAAGTAAAGTTTGGGTTCATTCTTCAAGTGGACCGTCAGTCGAGTGGCCAGCAGGGGAGCTGGGCCAGTCGATCTATGTATCCATTGCGCATGCAAAGTCTGGGCTGAGTGCCTGGTGGGTCCAAAGCCAGACAACTGTAGTAATGTGTTCATTCCTCTAATGGACTGCTGTGTTTAACCTCTAATCAGTACATACAGTAACGTAGCCCTTTGGGGGACCATGCAATGCTTTGTTTATGTTCAGTTAGTTAATAAATAAAGCCACACTGAAAAATCCCAATTCTGGTTCTGGACATTACAGTTATTGCTTCCTGTAGTTTGGATTTACTTGGGTACCCCTGTGCAGAGTAGTCAAACCTAGGTCTCTTGTGCCAGGTAACCTCATCCTTCCCCGAACCCGTAGATACATATGTATGTGAAAATATGTTACAAAAATGGAGACACTACTTTGGATTTGTTTAGGAAGGAAAGTGCTTGGGCAAGTAGGCTAGCATTTTGGCTACCTGGCAGTCGGTAGCCCAAAAAGTTGAAGCAATTTCCCTAGTGTGTTGCTGTGTGCTGTGAATCTTGTGCTGCTGTTTAAAAAATGCCAACTGTTTACCAAGGAGCTGTAAAGCCAAAGTGTATGTCCTTGTCCTGCAGCAACATAGTTTACAGCGTTTGTCAGTTTTAAAGTAAAGTTCTGTGAAGAAAAGTGTGGAAAACTAGGGGTAGCAACAGATAAATTATGCCCTGGACGTTGGAAATGCTTTCTGTGCAATGCTAGAGACTGCAGAGTTAATGGCAATGTTACATGGTTGAAATGGGCTCCCGTGGTGGAGTCAGTTGAGAAAAGAAAAGTGCATTTACAGTTTAAATTTGCCTTCTCGTGATCACACGTGAGGAAGGACCCTACATGAGGAAGAAGAGGCTCATTTGCATGGCGTCATGTGGTTGGTCAGTTTGCCATTGGTCCCGCCCCTCAGCCAGCTCTTCAGAGTCTGCTTCAGCATTCGAGAGGGAGACAGAGAGTAGTGTGTGTACTGGCAGTGGAGGAGTGTTCGCGAAGCGTTCAAAGTGCTATAAACAGTAAAAAAGTGACTTTCCAGTTAAAAATCAGGCTCAACCCACTTATCGATCGTGGGATCAGTGAATGGTGTGGTTAATACTACGATCGCTGAGACTGCCTGCCCGTTTGCAATCTGAGGCCTTCAAAATCTGGCTGCAGGCCGTTCTACCCCATCACAGCAATCTGCTACAATTACAGTGAGTAAACGATTTAAAACTGCTCAAATCAGTGATTTTCAGAGAATGCCATATAAAATGTGTTTGCAGCTGTATAGTTGCTTTGCAAGTAGTGATTGTGTGATGTCCTGTTGGCAAGTGCAAGTCTGTAAAGCCATTAAATGTGTGCATAGCAATGAAAGTAGCCTCAGTTTAAAGTTTGCAGCCAGAGAGAGACTGTGGGTTGTAAAATAAGATAAACACTAGTAGAAGCAGGCAATCCTGTGCTGAAACCTGAAGTTAAAGGGACTGTAATTAAATTAATGTTGTCAGCATGTGAAAAGTCCAAGGAAAATCCTGTAAATGAGTGAACAGCCAGTTCAGAGTAAGTTGTGCAGTTTGAAATAAAAGTTATTAGTAGCTGATGTAAATCGGGTGCGCAGTGGCTTGACCCAGAGTCTGAATGTTGATGCACAGGAGTGCTGCCGCCGCCATTACAGGGTGGGGTAGCAAAGTAAACACAGCAGCAGAGAAGCCATTTTAAAGCTACAGAGTGTGTGTTCATTAAAGTGGGACTTTCAGTTACAGTGAACTTTTGTTTGTTTTTCTGCAGTTATGGCCTCAGGACCAGTTCATTACCCAGATCATGCCCGGGTTACAGTAACAGCAGCAGTAAATAGATTGAGAGATATTGAAAATTGGTGCTATAGAGGGCAACTCCCTCCTGATGTGGCAATTCCTAATTCTCCAGTGCATGTATGCCAGATGTGCTTGAGTGCTGGAAGGGATGTCTTCATGATTCCTCACTGTGCTGGATGTCTACCAAAAATATAGCTTGTATAAAGCACCTCAAAGTCATTTGGCTCCCACATGGACACAACTTCAAGAATCTGCAGTTGGCAGCACACAGCAGTAGGCGGAGCCTGTGGAGGAAGGTCCCTCGGGGGAGTGTGGAACAAAGTTAGAGAGTGCAGAATTAGAGACTAAATCTGAAATTGAAGTTTTGGATGCTGGATCTCAGAAGGAAAGTTTGGATAAAGCATCAATAGACCCCTGGGTGGGGGTTCTAGCCCAAGTCTCGAAGGTGAAGATGAGATGCGGGAGGCCTTTGAATGGGAGGTGTCGACCTCCGCTCCTAGTGATGAATCGATGGTCTCGGGGGTGAGAACGACTGTTCACTCCTGGGCTCAGATCCTCAGTGAAGAGGAAGACGAGGGGGAACCTAAGTGGCCTTGTGAGGAAGGAACAGGTACACAGCCTCAAGATCTTGCCTCGGAGGAATGTGTTCAAGAAGGTGGTGATGCCACTGCCCTGGCTTCACCAGAAGAAGAAGTCAGGGATCCGTTTTTAATTTCATTGAGGATGCAAAGCTGGCAGAACCAAGACTGGCCACCCACAAGCCAGGCCAGTGGTCTCAGATTGACCAAAGCAAGTAAAGAGAAGAGACTGGTTCGTAGAAAGGCCAATGAGATCTTTGGTATGACCTTTCCTTCCTTTCCTCGGAGAGTCTGGGAGGAGATTGAGAACTGCTGAAAATCCTGGATCTGAGATGAAGCAATGAAACATGTGCATCCTGGGGCTAACCAGCATGTAAAGAATAGACTGTTCCACGAAAAGTATACACAGTGGAAGAGAGGCAGGACACTGTTTATAGACAGAGTGAGAATAGTGGATGGAGAGGGACGCGAAGTCTCCCACTGTGTGAATTATGTGCGTCCAGACAGAGTAATAATTCAAGCCCCTGACCCCCTCTACTATTGGCCTCAGTGCAAGGACCTCCCAGTAATTAAGCCTGTGCATACAAAATGGAGAGCCAAGCAGTGGTAGTCAATACTGCCACATTAAGAATGTCAAGTGCCCTTATTGAACTGCCAATATGAATAAACAAGGAATCAGGTGCCCCATATTCTTCAGTCCACAGTGTACTATCCTGTTCAGCAACCATCTACTGGTACCACCAGATGACTTCAGATCCAGAGAGGACACCAGCCCAGCTTTTTCCTGTTCATCGCCTGGTAATCGGATGACACCAGACCAGCTGTTTCTCTTTTTGTTCCTGTTCTAAGGTTCCTTCTCCAGTTATGACATCAGCCCAGCTGTTTCCAGATGTGTACTCCTGTGGGTTCCCGGAACATGTCGCCCAAACGTATCAGAAGAAATGCTGCCAGGGAGAGTCTTGGAAGGACCAGGTTTGTGAAATCCAAATATTTCGAGAGGCTGATGAGTCAGAAAAAATCTTTTTATTCTATCTTTATGACATTGCAATACACACCCTACACTACAGACTTCAAACAGTGTGTGATCTTTCTGCAAAGACTCTCCCCTTCGGGATTATTGCCTTAAAGAACTATGCTTCACGGGGCTCCGGCCCAGGAGAGACTCTTTAATGGACTGGCCTTCGGGCCTTGTAGTCACTAGTTGGGACATTTAGGGCATTCCATCCCCCGGGAATGTGTATTGTTACCAATGTCATTATTGTACTTTAATGTAAATACTCTATTTTTCTACCTTTTTTTTCTAAAAAAAAAATTGTTTTTCTTTTTTGGGATTGTTCAGTGCTTTTTCTGTATGGTAAGGGTTTGCTGTTGTTGTCGTTGTTGTTTAGATAGACTGTACAGGCAGATTAGGATGTGGTTTTTTTTGGTTTTTGTCCTTTCTTACAGGTGTTCCTGGAAGACAGAAGAGAAGACAAGAAGAGGAGGAGGGGCTCATCGGAGTTCCTTGTCAGTACTTATGGTGTAAAATTTAAATGTACTGTGTTATTATTGCTAATGGTTGTAGTTGCAGGCTGTCCAAGGTCAGGGAGGTCCCTGGGTTTTTGTTTTGTTTGGAAATGTTATGTTAGAGGCAGATAGGTTTTCCCTAGAGGGTTAGGGGGGATAGACAGGCTGTGGTCCTGAGTGGCCGTAGGGATTGCAGTACTGATCTATCAGGGCTATGCTCTGGACGGTTCTACCAGAGCCACTAGGTGTCCATAGTAAGTGGATAGAGTAGAGACTGACTTGTCAGCTACAGGCCTCTAGGCCCTTAGTGTTGCCTACCTGTGCTTGCACATCGTAGGAGGGGGCCTGATCACCCCCCTCCGCAGGTAGCACATAGTGTGGGATGGCCTAAGGCCGGGTGCATAATGACTGGGGACAGTCATTTTCCTGGTCAAGGGTGAGTGTAATCCCTTTGTTACCCGGGGTTACTAGAATCCCAGTAAGACCTAGTGGTAGGCAGAAAAGGCAGCTTGTGAAACTCCAGTTAAATGGGTTTCACACTGTCTCACTCTGTCCTCAGTCACAGCTGCGACTTGAGAGATGACATCACTATAGAACTGTCGCAGCTGCATGAGCCACATTGGAATCTCCAGCTCAGGGAGTGAAGTTTAGAACTTTGGGAAATTCAAAGAGGAGTCTTCCATTTGTCCTTAAGCAAGAAGGAAGCATTAGTCTGCAGTGTGATCTCTCACTCAGAAGAAAGGAAGTGTTCCTGTATTTTACCTTTTTTAAAGTGGTGGAGACCGCTCCCACGGTAACAGTGCCCCCCTCCCTCTGGGGGGGGAGGAAAGTTCTCTGTAGGTTCCAGAGGCAATCCCCTTCTCCCACCTTGGGAAGAAAGCTGCCTGTTTTAATTTCAGTCTTTTCATGTATAACAGCAAAGGTTACAGTACTTCGCTTGTGGGGCACCTGCAACGAATGGGTGAGTGTTTGGCTCCATTTGAAGGGGCAAAACAAACGTTTTTCTTCAGTTGGGAAGTAATGTGGACTGCTATTTGGGAGGACTAAGTCTACTAGGATGAACAAATGGAGCAGTAAAACAGTCTAAAGTGTTATTGGATTTCAAGTAATGCTGTAGAGGGGGTGCTTCAGGTCATCCATCCGTGAATCTACATTTAAAGTTCTAAAGTTTTCTGTGTGTATCCAGAGAAATGGCCTGGTATGGGCTGTGGGAGCTGGAGGTGGGAAAACCCCCCATCTTTAGTAACCAGGTCCACCTCTACGGATTTCTTCTGTGTTTTTGCTACTTGCCTCATGCACTTGGCCAGTGATGGGGTGGGTACCCAAACATGGGTCGCAACTTGAAAATCTGTCTAGGAGTCACAGACTCTAAGTGGTGTGGGGAGCCACAGGATGGGAAAATTACTCCTTGTTGGATGGGAGTCTCCTTGTTTGATGGGAGTTTCGATTGGAAGTACGAAAACAAATCTCTCTAGGAGTCGCAGACTTCAAGTGGTGTGGGGAGCCACAGTTTGGAAGTCTCCTTGTTTGATGGGATGTCTTTCCAAGTAAAGTTTGGGTTCATTCTTCAAGTGGACCGTCAGTCGAGTGGCCGGCATGGGAGCCGGGCCAGTCGAGCTATGTATCCAATGCGCATGCAAAGTCCGGGCTGAGTGTCTGGTGGGTCCAAAGCCAGACAACTGTAGTAATGTGTTCATTTCTCAAATGGACCGCTGTGTTTAACCTCTAATCAGCACATACAGTAACGTAGCCCTTTGTGGGGACCATGCAATGCTTTGTTTATGTTCAGTTAGTTAATAAATAAAGCCACACTGAAAAATTCCAATTCTGGTTCTGGACATTACAGTTATTGCTTCCTGTAGTTTGGATTTACTTGGGTACCCCTGTGCAGAGTAGCCAAACCTAGATCTCTTGTGCCAGGTAACCTCATCCTTCCCCGTACCCGTAGATACATATGTATGTGAAAATATGTTACAAAAATGGAGGCACCACTTTGGATTTGTTTGGGAAGGAAGGTGCTTGGGCAAGTAGGCTAGCGTTTTGGCTATCTGGCAGTCGGTAGCCCAAAAAGTTGAAGCAATTTCCCTAGTGTGTTGCTGTGTGCTGTGAATCTTGTGCTGCTGTTTAAAAAATGCCAAGTGTTTACCAAAGAGCTGTAAAGCCAAAGTGTGTGTCCTTGTCCTGCAGCAACATAGTTTACAGCATTTGTCAGTTTTAAAATAAAGTTCTGTGAAGGAAAGTGTGGAAAACTAGGGGTAGCAACAGAGAAATTATGCCATGGTCATTGGAAATGCCTTCTGTGCAATGCTAGAGACTGCAGAGTTAATGGCAATGTTACATGGTTGAAATGGGCTCCCGCTGTGGAGTCAGTTGAGAAAAAAAAAAAGTGCATTTTATAGTTTAAATTTGCCTGCCGACGATCGCCGTGAGGAGAGGAGTCCTCGTGAGGAAGAAGAGGCTCATTTGCATGGCGTCGTGTGGTTGTTCAGTTTGCCATTGGTCCCGCTCCTCAGCCAGCTCTTCAGAGTCTGCTTCAACATTCGAGAGGGAAACAGAGAGTAGTGCGTGTACTGGCAGTGGAGGAGCATTCACGAAGTGTTCAAAGCGCTATAAACAGTAAAAAAGTGACTTTCCAGTTAAAAATCGGGCTCAACCCGCTTATTGACCATGGGATCAGTGAATTGTGTGGTTAATACTATGATCGCGGAGACTGCCCGCCCGTTTGCAATCTGAGGCCTTCAAAATCTGGCTGCAGGCCGTTCTACCCCATCGCAGCAATCTGCTACAATAACAGTGAGTAAACGATTTAAAACTGCTCAAATCAGTGATTTTCAGAGAATGCCATATAAAATGTGTGTGCAGCTGTATAGTCGCTTTGCAAGAAGCGATTGTGTGATGTCCTGCTGGCAAGTGCAAGTCTGTAAGGCCATTAAATGTGTGCATAGCAATGAAAGTAGCCTCAGTTTAAAGTTTGCAGCCAGAGAGAGACTGTGGGTTGTAAAATAAGTGCAACACTAGTAGAAGCAGGCAATCCTGTGCTGAAACCTGAAGTTAAAGGGACTGTAATTAAATTAATGTTGCCAGCATGTGAAAAGTCCAAGGAACATCCTGTAAATGTGTGAACAGCTAGTTCAGAGTAAGTTGTGCAGTTTGAAATAAAAGTTATTAGTAGCTGATGTAAATCGGGTGCGCAGTGGCTTGACCCAGAGTCTGAATGTTGATGCACAGGAGTGCTGCCGCCGCCATTACAGGGTGGGGTAGCAAAGTAAACACAGCAGCAGAGGAGCCATTTTAAAGCTTCAGAGTGTGTTCATTAAAGTGGGACTTTCAGTTACAGTGAACTTTTGTTTGTTTTTCTGCAGTTATGGCCTCAGGACCAGCTCGTTACCCAGATTGTGCCCGGGTTGCAGTAACAGCAGCAGTAAATAGATTGAGAGATATTGAAAATTGGTGCTATAGAGGGCAACTCCCTCCTGATGTGGCAATCCCTAATTATCCAGTGCGTGTATGCCAGATGTGCTTGAGTGCTGGAAGGGATGTCTTCATGATTCCTCACTGTGCTGGATGTCTACAAAAATATGGCTTGTATAAAGCACCTCAAATTCATTTGGCCCCCACATGGACACAACTTCAAGAATCTGCAGTTGGCAGCACACATCAGGTGGAGCCTGTGGAGGAAGGTCCCTCGGGGGAGTGTGGCACAAAGTTAGAGAGTGCAGAATTAGAGACTAAATCTGAAATTGAAGTTTTGGATGCTGGATCTCAGAAGGAAAGTTTGGATAAAGCATCAATAGACCCCTGGGTGGGGGGGGCCTAGCCCAAGTCTTGAAGGTGAAGATGAGATGCGGGAGGCCTTTGAATGAGAGGTGTCGACCTCCGCTCCTAGTGATGAATCGATGGTCTCAGGGGTGAGAATGACTGCTCACTCCTGGGCTCAGATCCTCAGTGAAGAGGAAGATGAGGGGAAACCTAAGTGGCCTTGTGAGGAAGGAACGGGTACACAGCCTCAAGATCTTGCCTCGGAGGAATGTGTTCAAGAAGGTGGTGATGCCACTGCCCTGGCTTCAGCAGAAGAAGAAGAAGTCAGGGATCCATTTTTAATTTCATTGAGGATGCGAAGCTGGCAGAACCAGGACTGGCCACCCCCAAGCCAGGCCAGTGGTTTCAGATTGACCAAAGCAAGTAAAAAGGAGAGACTGGTTCGTAGAAAGGCCAATGAGATCTTTGGTATGACCTTTCCTACCTTTCCTCGGAGAGTCTGGGTGGAGATTGAGAACTGCAGGAAATCCTGGATCTGAGATGAAGCAATGAAACATGTGCATCCTGGGGCTAACCAGCATGTAAAGAATAGACTGTTCCACGAAAAGTATACACAGTGGAAGAGAGGCAGGACACTGTTTATAGACAGAGTGAGAATAGTGGATGGAGAGGGACGCGAAGTCTCCCACTGTGTGAATTATAAGTCCAGACAGAGTAATAATTCAAGCCCTGACCCTCTACTATTGGCCTCCAGTGCAAGAACCTCCCAGTAATTAAGCCCGTGCCTACAAAATGGAGAGCCGAGCAGTGGTAGTCAATACTGCCACATAAAGACTGTGAAGTGCCCTTATTGAACTGCCAATATGAATAAACAAGGAATCAGGTGCCCCAAATTCTTCAGTCCACAGTGTACCATCCTGTTCAGCAGCCATCTTCTGGTACCACCAGATGACTTCAGATCCAGAGAGGACACCAGCCCAGCTGTTTCCTGTTCATCGCCTGGTAATCGGATGACGCCGGACCAGCTGTTTCTCTTTTTGTTCCTGTTCTAAGGTTCCTTCTCCAGTTATGACATCAGCCCAGCTGTTTCCAGATGTGTACTCCCGTGGGTTCCCGGAAGATGTCCGCCCAGCTGAATTAGAAGAAATGCTGCCAGGGAGAGTCTTCGGAAGGGACCAGGTTTGTGAAATCCGAATGCTTCGAGAGGCTGGTGAGTCAGAAAAAATCTTTTTATTCTATCTTTATGACATTGCAATACACACCCTACACTACAGACTTCAAACAGTGTGTGATCTGTCCGAAAAGGCTCTCCCCTTCGGGATTATTGCCTTAAAGAACTATGCTTCACGGGGCTCCGGCCCAAGAGAGACTCTTTAATGGACCTTCCTTCGGGCCTTGTAGTCACTAGTTGGGACATTTAGGGCATTCCATCCCCCCAAATGTGTATTGTTACCAATGTCATTATTGTACTTTAATGTAAATACTTTGTTTTTCTACCTTTTTTTCTAAAAAAAAATTTTTTTTTCTTTTTTGGGATTGTTCAGTGCTTTTTCTGTATGGTAAGGGTTTGCTGTTGTTGTCGTTGTTGTTTAGATTGACTGTACATGCAGATTAGGATGTGTTTTTTTTTTGTTTTTGTCTTTTCTTACAGGTGTTCCTGGAAGACAGAAGAGAAAACAAGAAGAGGGGGAGGGTCTCATTGGAGTTCCTCGTCAGTACTTATGGTGTAAAATTTAAATGTACTGTGTTATTATTGCTAATGGTTGTAGTTGCAGGCTGTCCAAGGTCGGGGAGGTCCCCTGGTTTTTGTTTTGTTTGGAAATGTTATGTTAGAAGCAGATAGGTTTTCCCTAGAGGGTTAGGGGGGATAGACAGGCTGTGGTTCTGAGCGGCCGTAGGGATTGCAGTGCTGATCTATCAGGGCTATGCTCTGGATGGTTCTACCAGAGCCACTAGGTGTCCATAGTAAGTGGATAGAGTAGAGACTGACATGTCAGCTATTGACCTCTAGGCTCTTAGTGTTGCCTACCTGTGCTTGCACATGGTAGGAGGGGGCCTGATCACCCCCCTCCGCAGGTAGCACAAAGGGTGGGATGGCCTAAGGCCGGGTGCATAATGACTGGGGACAGTTATTTTCCTGGTCAAGGGCGAGTGTAACCCCTTTGCTACCCAGGGTTACTAGAATCCCAGTAAGACCTAGTGGTAGTCAGGGAAGGCAGCTTGTGAACCTCCAGTTAAATGGGTTTCACACTGTCTCACTCTGTCCTCAGTCACAGCTGAGACTTGAGAGATGACATCACTATAGAACTGTCGCAGCTCCATGAGCCACATTGGAATCTCCAGCTCAGGGAGTGAAGTTTAGAACTTTGGGAAATTCAAAGAGGAGTCTTCCGTTTGTCCTTAAGCAAGAAAGAAGCATTAGTCTACAGTGTGATCTCTCACTCAGAAGAAAGGAAGTGTTCCTGCATTTTACCTTTTTTAAAGTGGTGGAGACCGCTCCCCCAGTCTCAGTGCCCACCTCCCTCTGGGGGGGGAGGAAAGTTCTCTGTGGGTTCCAGGGGCAATCCCCTTCTCCCACCTTGGGAAGAAAGCTGCCTGTTTTAATTTCAGTCTGTTCATGTATAACAGCAAAGGTTACAGTACTTCGCTTGTGGGGCACCTGCAACGAATGGGTGAGTGTTTGGCTCCATTTGAAGGGGCAAAACAAATGTTTTTCTTCAGTTGGGAAGTAATGTGGACTGCTATTTGGGAGGACTATGTCTACTAGGATGAACAAATGGAGCTGTCAAACAGTCTAAAGTGTTATTGTATTTCAAGTAATGCTGTAGAGGGGGTGCTTCAGGTCATCCACCGTGAATCTACATTTATAGTTCTAAAGTTTTCTGTGTGTATCCAGAGAAATGGCTGGGTATGGGCTGTGGGAGCTGGAGGTGGTAAAACCCCCTAACTTTAGTAACCAGGTTCACCTCTACGGATTTCTTCTCTGTTTTTGCTACTTGCCTCATGCACTTGGCCAGTGATAGGGTGGGTACCCAGACATGGGTAGCAACTCGAAAATCTCTCTAGGAGTCACAGACTCTAAGTGGTGTGGGGAGCCACAGGTTGGGAAAATTACTCCTTGTTGGATGGGAGTCTCCTTGTTTGATGGGAGTTTTGATTGGAAGCACAAAAACAAATCTCTCTAGGAGTCGCAGACTTCAAGTGGTGTGGGGAGCCACAGTTTGGGAGTCTCCTTGTTTGATGGGATGTCTTTCCAAGTAAAGTTTGGGTTCATTCTTCAAGTGGACCATCAGTCGAGTGGCCAGCAGGGGAGCTGGGCCAGTCGGGCTATGTATCCATTGCGCATGCAAAGTCTGGGCTGAGTGCCTGGTGGGTCCAAAGCCAGACAACTGTAGTAATGTTCATTCCTCAAATGGACTGCTGTGTTTAACCTCTAATCAGTACATACAGTAACGTAGCCCTTTGGGGGACCATGCAATGCTTTGTTTATGTTCAGTTAGTTAATAAATAAAGCCACACTGAAAAATCCCAATTCTGGTTCTGGACATTACAGTTATTGCTTCCTGTAGTTTGGATTTACTTGGGTGCCCCTGTGCGGAGTAGCCAAACCTAGGTCTCTTGTGCCAGGTAACCTCATCCTTCCCCGAACCCATAGATACATATGTATGTGAAAATATGTTACTTGTGGATACAGTAGTCTGTGCTACAGGAGGTGTCTCTGCAGATATGGGTCTGCCGGGACAGTAGTGCTTTTGCTGCAAAAAGTGTCCCATCATCTGTGGGGACAGTAGTGTGTGTGCTACAGAAAGTGTCCCTGCAGATGAGATATACTGGATAGTAGTGCCTTTGGTAATGGGAAGTTTCCCAGCATCTGTGGCGACAATAGTACATTTGGTGAAGGAAGTGTCCCTGCAGCTATGATGACAGTAGTGTCTGTGATACAGAAGGTGTCCCCAGAGATTCAGATCTGCAGGGATAGTAGTGCATTTACTGCAGGACATTTTTCAGCATCTGCGATTACAGTAATGTCTGTGCTGCAGATAGTGTCTCTGTGGGTGAGATTTTCAGGGACAGTAGGACATTTGGTGATTTGAAGTATCCCAGCATCAACAGGGACAGAAGTGTTTGTGCTACAGAATGTCCCCACAGAAAGATCTGCAGGGAGAGTAGTACTTTGGAGATGGGAAGTGTCCCAGCACCTGCAGGGACAGTATTGCCTTTGCCACAAGAAATGTCCCAGTATCTGTGGCAACATTAGTGTCTGTTCTCCAGAAGGTGTGCCCCCAAAGGAGATCTTAGTGGGCAGTAGTGCCTATGGTGCAGGAAGTGTCCCAATGTCTGAAGGGAAAGTAGTGTCTGCACTGCAGAATGTGTCCCCACAGATGAGATCTTAGAGGACAGTAGTGCCTTTGGTGCAGGAAGTGTCCCAATGTCTGAGGGGACAGTAGTATCTGCGCTGCAGAATATGTCCCCGCAGATGAGATCTGTGAGGAAAGTAGTGCCTTTGGAGCAAGAAGTGTCCCAATGTCTGAGTGGACATAATGTCTGTGCTGCAGAAGGAGTTCTCACAGATGAGATCTGTGGGGTGAGTAGTTCTGTTGGTGATTGGAATTGTCACTGCATCTGAGGGGACAGAAGTGCATTTGGTGAAGGAAGTGTCCCAGCATCTGCAAGGACAGTAGTGTTACTGCTACAGAAGGTGTTCCCTCAGATGATATCTGTGGAACGGTAGTCCCTTTGGTGCAGGACATTCCCCAGCTTCTTTGGGTACAGAAGTGTTACTGCTACAGAATGTGTCCCCACTGATGAGATATGTGGGACAGTAGTTCCTTTCATGATGGGAAGTGTCCCATCATCTGTGGGTGACAGTAGTGCATTGGGTGAAGGAAATGTCCCAGTATAGGCAAGTGCAGTAGTGTCTGTGCTTCTGAAGGTGTCTCCACAGATGAAGACCTGTCTGTAGTGCCTTTGGTGTAGGAAGTCTCCCAGAATCTGCAGGGACAGTAGTTTTAGTGCTACAGAAGGTGTCCCAGCAGATGAGATCTGTGGGGACTATAGTGCCTTTGGTTTAGTTTAGTTTATTAGTCTAGGAATTAATATCTTTGAGCCAGGGCTCTTTTACAAAGGTTCCACGTCACAAAGAATATTTAACAAAGCACGATACACATTACAGTTAAACCAGACAGGAAAGTTTCATCATAAATTTGCTATTAACAGTTTAAGGCAGTAACGTTTTTAAGTTTCATAGAAAGACAAGCTATAACAGGTTCAAGCGAGTAGACAATTTCGAGGTTAAGGAAACTTCCAGGGAGAGGGTGATCATTAGGCACCAAAAGGAGGCTAGAGAGGAGGGAAACGTGATGAGCGGGAGAGTAAGTGAGAGGGACAGGAAAAAAGGGGGGAGTGAGTTTGGGTGGGAGACAGGAAGTAGTAGAGGTACCAGAGGGTTCATTAGTCAGGGAGGAAGAGGCCTCAGATGTGAGGATGGACATGAGGAGTAGTAGTCTTTATCTAGCACAATCACAGTTGCTAGTGGTGGTGAGGTGGGCATAGAGCATGGATTTGAAAATTTCAAGCGAGGTTGAGGATAGAGTAGGTGGACTAAGCGCATTGAACCATGTCGGGGCCCTGTATGCGAAAGATCTTTGTCCCTGTGCAGTCCGGCATCTCAGAACCAGGAAAGGTTGGCGTTCAGATATGGTGGAGGGTCGTGAGCCAGGATTCAGTTGGAGTAGGTTTTGAATACATAATGGAGTCAGTCCTAAGATAGTTTTTTTTGCCATTGTGCAGGTGAGATAAATAAGATGATTTGATAGGTTCAACCAGCCTGATTCATAGTACAGATCACATGTGTGAGTCAGTCTTTGAGCCCCCGTGAGGAGCCGGCAGGCCTTATTTAGAGTGATTGAGATACGCCTTACAGCAGTGGAGGTAGCTGAGCCTTAAATAATAAGGCCATAGTCAATGATTGAGATTATGGAACTCTGTGTAGCTATTCTCAATGCTGTGATTTAGAAATTGAATTCTGGAATAGTATTCCAAGGAGTTGGTTCACTGTTTTCGCAGTGTTGTCAATGATGGGTTGCAAGGTGAGCCCTTGGTCAAAAGTGATGCCAAGGTATTTGAAAGTATTTACTTGGTCCAGTGTATTTCCCGCAGAGGTTTGTATGGTGAGTGGAGTATGCCTATTTTTGTTTTGGTGATTGGAGAAGAGCATGGCTTTTGTTTTATTGTGGTTTAGCATAAGTTTACTATCCAGGAACCACCTTTCAACACTAGAAAGCAAGTTGCAGGCTTTTTCATAGAGAGTTTGGATCCTTGTGGGAAGAGAGATTACAGCATCATCAGCGTATAAGATTATTTTCTCTGGCAGATATCTGGGAGGAGTTAAGGAACAGGCTAAAGAGGAGCGTCCAAGAATTGATCCCTGTGGTACACCGAGATAACTGGTTTGAAGTCGGAGAGTTCATTAGAGATTTTTACAGCCTGTGACCGATTGGACAGGTAACTTTTTACCCAAGCACAAGGACCTTCAGCCAGGCCTAGGCTAGAAAGTAGGGAGGTAAGTAGGCCATGATGGACTGTGTCAAAAGCTTTTGTAAGATCGATAAAGACTGCACCTGTTTGGCACCCTTTGTCCAGGGCTGAGTGGATGAAGTGTCCTCGCATCTACGGTGACAGTAGTGTCTGCTACAGATGGTGTCCCTGCAGATGTGCATCTGCGAGGACAGTACTGTCTTTGCTGAAGGAGATTTTTCACCATCTGTCTGTGCTACTGTAAGTGTCCCCACAGATGAGATCTGCTGGGATAGTAGGGCACTTGCTTCAGGAAGTATCCCAGCATCAGAAGTAACAGTAGCGTTTGTGCTACAGAAAGTGTCCCCACAGATGAGATATGTGGGGACAGTAGTGTCTTTCATGTCGGAGTGCTTACCAGCATCTGCGGGGACAGCAGTGCATTTGGAGAAGGAAGTGTCTCAGCATCTTTGGAGACAGTAGTGTCTGTGCTACAGAAGGTGTCCCTGTAGAGGCAGATCTGTGGGGACAGTAGTGCCGTTGCTGCAGTTAGCTTTTCAGAATCTGGAGGGACAGAAGTGTCTGTGTTACAGAAAGTGTCCATGCAGAAGAGATCTGCAGGGAGAGTAGGGCATTTGGTTCAGGGATAGTTTGTGCTACAAATTGTGTCACCATTGATGAGATATGTGGGGACACTACTGCTTTTGGTGAAGGAAGTGTCCCCACCTATGCGGATCTGCAGAGACAGTAGTGCCTTTGGTGCAGGAAGTGTCCCAGCATCTGTTGGGACAGCAGGGTCTGTGCTACAGTTGGTGTCTCCACAGATGCAGATCTGAGGGGACAGTAGTGTCTGTGCTGCAGGAAGTGTTTCAGCATCTGGGGAGACAGTAGTGTCTGTGCTACAAAAAGTGTCCCCACAGATGAGATCTGAGGGGACAGTAGTGTCTTTGGTGATAGGAAGTGTGTCAGCGTCTACAGGGAAATTAGTGAATTTGGAGAAGGAAGTATCCAGCATCTGCTGGGACAGCAATGTCTATGGTGATGGGAAGTGTCCCAGCATCTGCGGAGACACTAGTGTCTGTGCTAGAGGAGGTGTCTCTTCAGATATGGATCTGCAGGGACAGTAGTACCTTTGCTGCAGGAAATGTCCCAGCATCTGTAGGGACAGTAGTATGTGTGCTATAGAAAGTGTCCCTGCAGATGAGATATATGGGGCTTGTAGTCCCTTTGGTAATGGGAAGTTTCCCAGCATCTGTAGTGACAGTAGTACATTTGGTGAAGGAAGTGTCCCTGCAGCTATGGTAACAGTGGTGTCTGTGCTACAGAAAGTGTACCCGATCTGCAGGGCTAGTAGTGCATTTGTTGCAGGAGGTTTTTCAGCATCTGTGAGTACAGTAATGTCTCTGCTGCAGAAAGTGTCCCTGTGGGTGAGATCTTCAGGGACAGTAAGGCATTTGGTGATTTTAAGTATCTCAGCATCAGCAGGGACAGTAGTGCTTGTGCTACGGAATGTGTCCCCAAAGAAAAGATCTGTAGGGAGAGTAATGTCTTTGGAGATGGGAAGTGTCCCAGTACCTGCAGGGACAGTAGTGTCTTTGCTACAGGAAGTGTCCCAGCATCTATGACAACATTAGTATCTGTATTCCAGAAGGTGTCCCCGCAGATGAGATCTTAGAGGACAGTAGTGCCTTTGGTGCAGGAAGTGTCCCAATGTCTGAAGGGACAGTAGTGTCTGCGCTGCAGAAGGTGTCCCTGAAGATGAGATCTGTGAGGACAGTAGTGCCTTTGGTGCAAGAAGTGTCCCAATGTCTGAGTGGACAGTAGTGTCTGTGTTGCAGAAGGTGTTTCCACAGATGAGATCTGTGGGGAGAGTAGTTCTGTTGGTGATGGGAATTGTCCCTGCATCTGACAGGACAGAAGCTCATTTGGTGAATGAAGTGTCCCAGCATCTGCAAGGACCGTAGTGTTACTGCTACAGAAGGTGTTCCCTCAGATGAGAATTGTGGAACGGTAGTACCTTTGGTGCAGGACATTCCCCAGCATCTTTGGGTACAGAAGTGTTACTGCTACAGAATGTGTCCCCACTGATGAGATATGTGGGACAGTAGTGCCTCTCATGATGGGAAGTGTCCCATCATCCCTCATGACAGTAGTGCATCGGGTGAAGGAAATGTCCCAGTATTGGCAAGTGAAGCAGTGTCTGTGCTGCTGAAGGTGTCCCCACAGATGAAGACCTGTCTGTGGTGTCTTTGGTGCAAGAAGTGTCTCAGCATCTGTGGGGACAGTGGTGTCTGTGCTGCAGAATATGTCCCAGCAGATGCAGATCTGCTGGGTCAGTAGAGTCTGTGCTGAAGAAAGTGTTTCAGCATCTGTGGGGATAGTATTTTCTGCGCTACAGAAAGTGTCCTGGCAGATGCCACCTGCAGGGACAATAATGCTTCTGCTGAAGGAAGTGTCCCAGCATCTGCAGAAACAGCAGTGAATTTGGTGAAGGAAGTGTGCAAGCATCTGCAGGGACAGCATTATCTGCGCTACAGAAAGTGTCACTGTGGATGAGATCTGCAGGTACCATAGTGCTTTTGGTGCATGACATGTCCCAGCATCTGTTGGAATAGTGTTTGTGATACAGAAGGTGTCCATTCAGATGCAGATCTGCAAGAGCAATAGTGCCTTTGCAGCAGGAAAGTAGCGTCCGTGCTACCGAAGGTGTCCCCACGGATTTGCAGGGACAGTAGTGCCTTTAGTGCAGGAGGGTTTTTAGCATCTGTGGGGACAGTAGATCATTTGGTGCAGGAAGTATCCCTGCATGCGATGGAACAGTAGTGTGCACTACAGAATGTGTCCCCACAGATGAGATTTGTGGGGACAGTGGTGCTCTTGGTATTGGAGTGTTTACCAGCATCTGTGGGAACAGAAGTGAATTTGGTGAATGAAGTGTCCCAGCATTTGCAAGGACAGTAGTGTTACTGCTACAGAAGGTGTTCCCTCCAATGAGATCTGTGGAATGGTAGTCCCTTTAGTGCAGGACGTGCCCCAGCATCTTTGGGTACAGAAGTGTTACTGCTACAGAATGTGTCCCCACTGATGAGATATGCGGGACAGTAGTGCCTTTCTTTATGGGAAGTGTCCCATCATCTGTGGTGACAATAGTGCATTGGGTGAAGGAAATGTCCCAGTATAGGCAAGTGCAGTAGTGTCTGTGCTTCTGAAGGTGTCTCCACAGATGAAGACCTGTCTGTAGTGTCTTTGCTGCAGGAAGTGTCCCAGAATCTGCAGGGACAGTAGTTTTAGTGCTACAGAAGGTGTCCCAGCAGATGAGATCTGTGGGGACTATAGTGCCTTTGATGACGGAAGTGCCCTCACATCTACGGTGACAGCAGTGTCTGCTACAGATGGTGTCCCTGCAGATGAGCATCTGCGAGGACAGTACTGCCTTTGCAGAAGGAGATTTTTCACCATCTGCTGGGATAGTAGTGTCTGTGCTACTGTAAGTGTCCCCACAGATGAGATCTGCAGGGATAGTAGGGCACTTGCTGCAGGAAGTATCCCAGCATCAGAAAGAACAGTAGTGTTTGTGCTACAGAATGTGTCCCCACCGATGAGATCTGCGGGGACAGCAGTGCATTTGGAGAAGTAAGTGGCTCAGCATCTTCGGAGACAGCAGTGTTTGTGCTACAGAAGGTGTCCCTGTAGAGGAAGATCTGTGGGGACAGTAGTGCCGTTGCTGCAGTTAGTTTTTTTAGAATCTGGAGGGACAGGAGTGCCTGTGCTACAGAAAGTGTCCATGCAGAAGAGATCTGCAGGAAGAGTAGGGCATTTGGTTCAGGGATAGTTTGTGCTACAAACTGTGTCCCCATTGATGAGATATGTGGGGACACTACTGCTTTTAGTGAAGGAAGTGTCCCTACCTATGCGGATCTGCAGAGACAGTAGTGCCTTTGGTGCAGGAAGTGTCCCAGCATCTGTTGGGACAGCAGGGTATGTGCTACAGTTGGCATCCCCTCAGATGCAGATCTGAGGGGACAGTAGTGTCTGTGCTGCAGGAAGTGTTTCAGCATCTGGGGAGACAGTAGTGTCTGTGCTACAGAAAGAGTGCCCACAGATGAGATCTGAGGGGACAGTAGTGTCTTTGGTGATAGGACGTGTGCCAGCATCTACAGGAAAATTAGTGAATTTGGAGAAGGAAGTCTCCCAGCATCTTCAGGGACAGCAATGCCTATGGTGATGGGAAGTGTCCCAGCATCTGCGGGGACAGTAGTGAATTTTGTAAATGAAATGTCCCATCATCTGTGGGTACAGTAGTGTCTGTGCTATAGGAGGTGTCTCTGCAGATAAGGATCTGCAGGAACAGTAGTACCTTTGCTGCAGGAAGTGTCCCAGCATCTGTGGGAACAGTAGTATGCGTGCTATAGACAGTGTCCCCACAGATGAGATATATGGGGCTAGTAGTCCCTTTGGTAATGGGAAGTTTCCCAGCATCTGTGGTGATAGTAGTACATTTGGTGAAGGAAGTGTCCCTGCAGCTATGGTAACAGTGGTGTCTGTGCTACAGAAAGTGTACCCGATCTGCAGGGATAGTAGTGCATTTGTTTCAGGAGGTTTTTCAGCATCTGTGAGTACAGTAATGTCTCTGCTGCAGAAAGTGTCCCTGTGGGTGAGATCTTCAGGGACAGTAAGGCATTGGGTGATTTTAAGTATCTCAGCATCAGCAGGGACAGTAGTGTTTGTGCTACAGAATGTGTCCCCACAGAAAAGATCTGTAGGGAGAGTAATGTCTTTGGAGATGGGAAGTGTCCCAGCACCTGCAGGGACAGTAGTGTCTTTGCTACAGGAAGTGTCCCAGCATCTATGGCAACATTAGTGTCTGTGCTCCAGAAGGTGTCCCTGCAGATGAGATCTGTGAGGACAGTAGTGCCTTTGGTGCAAGAAGTGTCCCAATGTCTGAGTGGACAGTAGTGTCTGTGTTGCAGAAGGTGTTCCCACAGATGAGATCTGTGGGGAGAGTAGTTCTGTTGGTGATGGGAATTGTCCCTGCATCTGACAGGACAGAAGCTCATTTGGTGAGCGAAGTGTCCCAGCATCTGCAAGGACCGTAGTGTTACTGCTACAGAAGGTGTTCCCTCAGATGAGATTTGTGGAACGGTAGTACCTTTGGTGTGGGACATTCCCCAGCATCTTTGGGTACAGAAGTGTTACTGCTACAGAATGTGTCCCCACTGATGAGATATGTGGGACAGTAGTGCCTCTCATGATGGGAAGTGTCCCATCATCTGTCGTGACAGTAGTGCATCAGGTGAAGGAAATGTCCCAGTATTGGCAAGTGAAGTAGTGTCTGTGCTGCTGAAGGTGTCCCCACAGATGAAGACCTGTCTGTGGTGTCTTTGGTGCAAGAAGTGTCTCAGCATCTGTGGGGACAGTGGTGTCTGTGCTGCAGAATATGTCCCGGCAGATGCAGATTTGGTTCAGGGATAGTTTGTACTACAAATTGTGTCCACATTGATGAGATATGTGGGGACACTACTGCTTTTGGTGAAGGAAGTGTCCCCACCTATGCGGATCTGCAGAGACAATAGTGCCTTTGGTGCAGGAAGTGTCCCAGCATCTGTTGGGACAGCAGGGTCTGTGCTACAGTTGGTGTCCCCGCAGATGCAGATCTGAGGGGACAGTAGTGTCTGTGCTGCAAGAAGTGTTTCAGCATCTGGGGAGACAGTAGTGTCTGTGCTACAGAAAGTGTCCCCACAGATGAGATCTGAGGGGACAGTAGTGTCTTTGGTGATACAGTCTGTGATGCAGAGTCTGTGATCACAGAGTCTGTGATGCAGATCTGAGGGGACAGTAGTATCTGCGCTGAAGAAAGTGTTTCAGCATCTGTTGGGATAGTATTTTCTGCACTACAGAAAGTGTCCTGGCAGATGCCGCCTGCAGGGACAATAGTGCTTCTGCTGAAGGAAGTGTCCCAGCATCTGCAGAAACAGCAGTGAATTTGGTGAAGGAAGTGTACAAGCATCTGCAGGGACAGCATTATCTGTGCTACAGAAAGTGTCACTGCAGATGAGATCTGCAGGTACCGTAGTGCTTTTGGTGCATGACATGTCCCAGCATCTGTTGGAATAGTGTTTGTGATACAGAAGGTGTCCATTCAGATGCAGATCTGCAAGGGCAATAGTGCCTTTGCTGCAGGAAAGTAGCGTCCGTGCTACAGAAGGTGTCCCCGCAGATTTGCAGGGACAGTAGTGCCTTTGGTGCAGGAAGTGTCCCAGAATCTGTGGGAACAGTAGTTTTTGTGTTACAGAAGGTGTCCCAGCAGATGAGATTTGTGGGGAGAGTAGTGCCTTCGGTGAAGGAAGTGTCCTCGAATATATGGTGACAGTAGTGTCTGCTACAGATGGTGTCCCTGAAGATGCGCATCTGCGAGGACAGTGCTGCCTTTGCTGAAGGAGATTTTTCACCATCTGCTGGGATAGTAGTGCCTGTGCTACTGTAAGTGTCCTCACAGATGAGATCTTCAGGAATAGTAGGGCACTTGCTGCAGGAAGTATCCCTGCATCAGAAGGAACAGTAGTGTTTGTGCTACAAAATGTGTCCCCACAGATGAGATCGGTGGGGACAGTAGTGCCTTTGGTGTTGGAGTGTTTACCAGCATCTGCGGGGACAGCAGTGCATTTGGTGAAGTAAGTGTCCCAGCGTCTTCAGAGACTGTAGTGTCTGTGCTACAGAAGGTGTCCCAGTAGATACAACTCTGTGGGTGACAGTAGTGCCGTTGCTGCAGTTAGCTTTTCAGAATCTGCAGGGAATGGAGTGTCTGCACTACAGAAAGTGTCCACGCAGAAGAGATCTGCGGGGAGAGTAGAGCATTTGGTGCTGGAAATATCCAAGCATCAGCAGTAATAGTCATCTTTGTGCTACAGATTGTGTCCCCGTAGATGAGATATGAGGGGACACTACTGCTTTGGTGAAGGAAGTGTCCCAGCATCTATGGTGACAGTTGTGTCTGTGCTACAGAAGGAGTCCCCGCTGATGCGGATCTGTGGGGACAGTAGTGGCTTTGCTGCAGAATGTTTTTCATCATTTGCATGCACTCTAGTGTCTGCGCTACAGAAGGTATCCCCACTGATGTTGTCTCTAGAGACAGTAGTACCTGTGGTGCAGGATGTGTCCCAGCGTATGTGAGGACAATAGTGTCTGTGCTTCATTTGGTGTCCCTGCAGATGCAGATCTGAGGGGACTGTAGTGCCTTTGCTACAGGAAGTATTTCAGCATCTGGGGGGACACTAGTGTCTGTGCTACAGAAAGTGTCCCCGCAGATGAGATCTACATGGACAGTAGTGACTTTTGTGATAGGAAGTGTGCCAGCTTCTACAGGAAAAGTTGTGAATTTGGAGAAGGAAGTCTCCCAGCATCTGCAGCGACAGCAGTGTCTTTGTTGAAGGAAGTGTCACAGCATCTACAGGGACAGCAGTGCATTTGGTGAAGGTAGTGTCACAGCATCCCAGCTGTGACAGTAGTGTCTGTCCTACAGAAGGTGTCCCTGCTGATGTGGATCTGCAGGGACAGTAGTGTCATTGCTGCAGGAAGTGTCCCAGCATCAGTGGAAACAGTGGTGTCTGTGCTACAGAAGGTGTCTCCACAGATGCCAATCTTCTGGGACAGTTGTTCCATTGGTGCAGGAAGTGTCCCAGCATCTGTGGGGACAGTAGTGCTTTTGCTGCAACAAGTTTTTCAGCATCTGTGGCACAGCAGTGTCTGTGCTACAGAAAGTGTCCCTGTAGATGAGATTTGCAGGGATAGTAGGGCGTTTGACGATGGGAAGTGTTCCAGCATCTGCAGGGACAGTAGTGCATTTGGTAAAGGAAATGTACCATCATCTGCAGGGACAGCAGTTCATTTGGTGAAGGAAGTTTCCCAGCATCTGCAGGCAGAGTAGTGTATGTGCTGCAGAAACTATCCCCGCAGATGTGTATCTGTGGGGACAGTTGTGTCTTTGGTGCAGGAAGTGTCCCATCATCTGAGGCGACAGTAGTGTCTGTGCTGCAGAAGGTGTTCCCGAAGATGAGATCTGCAGTGACAGTAGTGCTGTTGGTGATGGGAAGTGTCCTTGCATCTGTGTGGATGGAACTGCTTTTGTTGATGGAAGTGTCCCGGAGAATGATGGGAAGTGTGCAAGCATATTCAAGGAAAGGAGTGCATTTGGTGAAAGTAGTGTTCCGGCATCTGCTGGGACAATATTGCCTTTACTTCAGCAAGTGTCCCAGCATCTGTAGGGCAGCACAGTGTGTGTGCTACAGAAGGTGTTCACTCAGATGCGGATCTGCAGGGGCAGTAGTGCCTTTGCTGCAGGAAGTGTCACAGCATCTGCAAGACAATAGTGTCTGTGCTAGAGGAGGTGTCCTCGCAGATGCTTATCTGCAGGGACAGTAATGCCTTTGGTGCAGGAAGTGTCCCAGAATCTGTGGGGACAGTAATACTTCTGCTACAGAAGATGTTTCAGCAGATGAGATCTGTGGGGACAGTAGTGCCTTTGGTGATGGAAAGTTTCCCAGCATCTGCAGGGATGGTAGTACATTTGGTGAAGGAAGTGTCCAAGCATCTATGGTGACAGTAGTGTCTGTGCTACAGAACGTGTCCCTGCAGGAAGAGTAGGGCATTTGGTGCAGGAAATATCCCAGCATCAGCAGGGATAGTCATGTTTCTGCTACAGATTCTATCCCCACAGATGAGAAATGTGGGTACACTACTGCTTTTGGTGATGGGAAGTGTCCCAGCATCTGTACGGACCATAGTGCCTTTGGTGCAGGAAGTGTTCCAGTATCTGCGGGGATAGTACTGTCTGTGTTACACAAGCTGTCCCCACTGATATGGATCTTCAGGGATAGCACTGCCCTTGCTGCAGGAAGTCTCCAAGCATTTGATGGGACAGTGGTGTCTGTACTACAGAAGGTCTCCCCACTAGGGTTGTCACCTTTGGATGAGACAAAAACCGGATATTAAGCTGCACCCCTAGCCTCATCCCTTTTCATTACTCATCATGCATTGCTCCTCCTAGAAAGCCATTTTTTATATCAATAAAAGGCAACACTTAAAGCAGTAGTTCAACAAAAAATGTTCCAAGATACTGTACTGTACCTGTTAAAATTACATTCCTAGGTTCTTCCTAGTCATTTATTTACTTATGTATTTACTTATTGACATTGGTTTACAAGATTAAAATACAGTGATGAAAGAAATCTCACTTACAGATATGATCTGGGGGAGACAAGGGAAATGCCGTAAATAGCATACAATAGAATACATGGTATATAATAATACATAATAAAGAAATTGTTTCCTGTAATCTGTACTTTATATCTTTTTCTTTCTTTCTCCTTTTCCTTTTCGTGTCCAGAGTACTATTCCAAAGCCAAAGAAGTGACTATATTTTTTTCCTGAGGAAAAAGAATCTAAACATTTAAAAAGGCCTAAATTCTGTTAGAGATGAACATGTTTACGAGCAAATGAAAATGGAAGACAACTGGCTCTGTTACTGTTACAAAAGGTGGGGCAGGCTTTTTGTCACTTTAAGATGCAGTGGAAAAGATTAGGTTAAATAAGTGCTGATGGTATTAATGGCTATACTCAGGGCCCCTGGTGTTCTGCAGCAGCCTTTTCTGATTTCTGCGGCATGATTTATTCATTTCTCAGGCAGAATGCAGTCCTGTCATTGGCTAAATATGATGTGATGTCATCGATGACATCATATGCTGACCGTATAGGAGAGGCTTCAGAATAAACGAGGTGGGAAAGAAAGCCTGACACTATGGAAAAACAGTATATTTATATGAAAATTCACCAAAAACAATGAATTCTGTGGCACTATATATATTCTGCGGCAGGATGCAAATTCTGCGGCAAATTCCGCAACCGCAGAACTGCAGAATTCCAGGGGCCTTGGCTATACTTTACACCTCCCTGGTTGACTGCTCACACAAACAAAGGGCTATATTGACAACATAACTTGTTTGTAAGTTGGACGTGCAGCCGAAACAATGAATGATATGACAAAATCTGTATCAAAAGTATGTCAGCACTCAAAATGGCTCAAAAACCTGACCAGCACAGAGCAAAACCAGATTACCTGATAAGGACCCTGAAAACCTGATCACCAGGTAAAAAAACTGACAGGTGGCAACCCTAGTCCCCACAGATGAGATCTGCAGGGAAAGTAGTGCTTTTGGTGATGGGAAGTTTCTCAGCATTTGTGGGGACAGTAGTGCATTTGGTGAAGGAATTGTCCCAGCAACTATGATTACAGCAGTGTCCATGCTACTGAAGGAGTCCCCACAGATGCAGATCTCAGGGGACATGAGTGGCTTTGCTGTAGAAAGTTTTTCATCATCTGTATGGATTCTAATGTCTGTGCTACAGAAGGTGTCCCCACTGATGCAGATCTGTAGGGACAGTAGTGCCTTTGGTGCAGGAAGTGTCCCAGCATCTATGGGGACAATAGTGTCTGTGCTGCAATTGGTGTCCCCGCAGATGCAGATCTGAGGGGACAGTAGTGCCTTTGCTGCAGGAAATGTTTCAGCATCTGGGGGGGGCAGTAGTGTCTGTGCTACAGAAAGTGTCCCCACAGATTAGATCTATGGGGACTGTAGTTTCTTTGGTTATAGGAAGTGTGCCAGCATCTACAGGGAAAGTAGTGCATTTGGAGAAGGAAGTCTCCCAGCATCTGCGGGGACAGGAGTGCATTTTGTAAATTAAATGTTCCATCATCTTTGGGTACAGTAGAGTGTGTGCTACAGGAGGTGCAGGGACAGTAGTGCCTTTGCTGCAGGATGTGTCTCAGCATCTGTGGGGACAGTAGTGTCTGTGCTACAGAAAGTGTCCCCACAGATGAGATATATGGGAATAGTAGTGCCTTTGGTGATGGGAAGTTTCCCAGCATCTGCAGTGACAGTAGTACATTTGGTGAAGGAAGTGTCCCAGCATCTATGGGGACAATAGTGTCTGTGCTACAATTGGTGTCCCCGCAGATGCAGATCTGAGGGGGCAATAATGCCTTTGCTGCAGGAAATGTTTCAGCATCTGGTGGGGCAGTAGTGTCTGTGCTACAGAAAGTGTCCCCACAGATTAGATCTATGGGGACTGTAGTTTCTTTGGTGATAGGAAGTGTGCCAGCATCTACAGGGAAAGTAGTGCATTTGGAGAAGGAAGTCTCCCAGCATCTGCGGGGACAGGAGTGCATTTTGTAAATGAAATGTTCCATCATCTGTGGGTACAGTAGAGTGTGTGCTACAGGAGGTGTCTCTGCAGACACAGATCTGCAGGGACAGTAGTGCCTTTGCTGCAGGATGTGTCTCAGCATCTGTGGGGACAGTAGTGTCTGTGCTACAGAAAGTGTCCCCGCAGATGAGATATATGGGAATAGTAGTGCCTTTGGCGATGGGAAGTTTCCCAGCATCTGCAGTGACAGTAGTACATTTGGTGAAGGAAGTGTCCCTGCTGCTATGGTGACAATAGTGTCTGTGCTACAGAAGGTGTTTCCAGAGATGTGGATCTGCAGGGACAGTAGAGCCATTGCTGCAAGAGGTTTTTCAGCTTCTGCGAGTACAGTTATGTCTGTGCTTCAGAAAATGTACCCGTGGGTAAGATCTTCAGCAGCAGTAGGGCATTTGGTGATAGTAAGTGTCCCAGCATCTGTAGGAACAGTAGTGCCTTTGCTACAGGAAGTGTCCCAGCATCTGCCGCAACATTAGTGTCTGTGCTTTGAGGACAGTAGTGCCTTTGGTGCAGGAAGTGTCCCAATGTCTGAAGGGACAGTAGTATCTGCACTGCAGAAGGTGTTCCCACAGATGAGATCTTTGGGGACAGTAGTTCCGTTGTGTGAAGCAAATCAACAAAACAAAATGAAGGAAAAAAACACTATGGTTCTCAAAAGAGGTGGAAGGGAAGGTTAAGGAGAAAAGGATAGTATTCAGGAAATATAAGGAAACACAGAAGGAGCAGGACAGATAACTTTGTCAGTTAAAGCAGAAGGAGGCAGGGAAGGCAGTCAGAACAGCAATGGCACACACTGAGGAAAAGATAGCCAACTCTGTTAAGAAGGGGGATAAAACCTTTTATAAGTACATTAGGGAGTGAAGAAATACCAAAGGAGGGATACAGAGACTTAACAAAGGGTAGGAAACTGGGCAGAGGGTGACAGTGAAAAAGCAGGAATACTGAATGAATATTTCTTCTCAGTATTCACAATGGAAGAGGAGGGGGAGGTACTTAAGCCAAACAAGAGAAAGGCTCTGAATAGGGGGGTCGATACCAGTCCATTCACAGAAGAAAAGGTTTAGAAAGAACTCTTGAAACTGAGGGTGGACAAAGCAATGGGGCCTGATGGGATTCACCCAAGAATTCTAAAAGAACTAAGGGTAGAACTAGTAATGCCACTGACTACTATCTTTAACAAATCATGGGAGGATGGGTTGGTGGACTGGAGCATCCCAGCAGCAGCATCAACTAGGAGCAGATTTATCCTGGAATCCCTTCAGGGTGCCTTCCTCAAGCAACTGGTCATGGAACCAACTCGGCAGAAGGCAATACTGGACCTTGTGCTCACAAACAGGGACAGTGTGATGGGGGTAACAGTGGGGGAGCACCTGGGTAACAGTGACCACCAGTCATTGTGGTTTGAAATCACAGAAAGAGCAGAACCAAACCACACAAAACACGTATCCTGGATTTTAGGGGGCAGACTTTGGGAAAATGGGGAGATACTTGAAAGAGGCATTAAGGAATGGGACAGGAATCAGGGTTGAGGAACAGTGGGCAGTATTTAAAATAGGGATTATAAGAACAACAGAATTATGCATTAAGCAGGTTAGCAAGAGGAAGGAAGAGGAGACCATTGTGGTTTTCCAAAGAGGTAGCAAAGAAAGTGAAAGCCAAAAGATTGCATTCAGGCAATACAAAAAGACACAGGCAGAAGGGGATAGGGAGAAGTACCAGGAGAAACAAAGGGAGGCAGGGAAGTCAGTAAGGAAGCCAAAGCTCAGACAGAAGAACACATTGCAAAATCAGTGGGTAAAGGGATAAAACCTTTACAGGTACATAAGTGGAAAAAGAAAGACAAAGGAGGGATAGTGAGACTGAAGGGGAGGATGGGAGCCGCGTGGAGGATGACAACAGTAAAGCTGACATATTGAACAGGTATTTCTGCTCAGTCTTTACTAAGGAAGAGGGGGGTAATGGGTCTGAAGGGAGTACAAGGGGTGAGAATGGTGCAGAAATGACACAAGTCCCTTTACATGAGAAAGGGTCCTGAAGGAACTGGAAGTAATAAGAGCTGATAAAGCAATGGGGCCAGATGGGGTGCACCCCAGGGTCCTTAAAGAACTAAGAGAGGTGGTGGCTGAACCTCTGGCTATCCTGTTTAGCCAATCACTGGAAACAGGGGAGGTACCCAAAGACTGGAGGACAGCAGATGTAGTCCCCTTATACAAAAGTGGAAACAAAGAGGAAGGGGGAACTATAGACCAGTCAGCCTCACCTCGGTAGTGGGAAAGATCATGGAAGCACTACTGAAGGAGAGATTGGTGGAACATCTGGTTGTCAATGGACTACAGGACCCAAGGCAGCATGGTTTCACCAGGGGAGGCCGGTCAGACCAACCTCATTGAATTTTTGACTGGGTGACTAGGAGGTGGATCAGGGAGGGCAGTGGACATGGCCTATCTGGACTTCAGCAAGGCCTTTGACACTGTGCCACATAGAAGACTATCACACAAACTGGGGAATATGGGTGTGGGCAGGACAGTAGTGTGGTGGGTAGGTAACTGGCTGGGTGGCAGAACACAGAGGGTGGTGGTAAATGGCTGTCACTCCACAGAGGGAAGAGTGACCAGTGGGGTACCACAGGGATCAGTGCTGGGACCGGTCCTATTCAACATCTTCATCAGTGACATTGCACAGGATCTAGAAGGCAGAATTTCACTGTTCGCTGATGACACAAAGCTCTGTAACAGAGTAGACACACCAGAGGGTGTAGACAGAATGAGAAGGGACCTGCAGAAACTTGAGAATGGTCAAGGGTTTGGCAGTTGAAATTCAATGCAAAGAAGTGCAAGATAATGCATATGGGGCACAAAAACCCTGGCACAATATATCAGTTGGGGGTGAGGATATAGCATGCACCAAGCAGGAATGGGATCTTGGGTTGTCATCTCTGATGACCTCAAGGTAGGGAAACAGTGTGACAAGGCATCAGGTAAAGCAAATAGGATGCTGGGATGTATAGGCAGGGGCATCACCAGCAGGAAAAGGGAGGTCATAATTCCGCTATACAAGACACTAGTGAGGCCCCACCTGGAGTACAGTGTACAGTTCTGGAGACCATACCTACGTAAGGACATAGACAGGGTAGAGAAGGTTCAGAGGAGGGCAACAAAGATGGTGCATGGGTTGCATCACAAGTCCTATGAAGACAGGTTGAAGGAACTGAACATGTACTCCCTGGATGAGAGGAGGGAGAGAGGGGATATGATAGAGACATACAAGTATCTTACAGGGAGGAACAGGGTGCAGGAAAACACTATTTTTAAGTGAAAAAGATGTTTCAGGACTAGAGGGCATGGGATGTAGTTGGAGGGAGGACGATTCAGAGGAAACATGAGAAAGAATTTCTTCACAGAACGGGTGGTGGACAAGTGGAACACCCTGCCAGAGGAAGTGGTGGGAGCTGAAACAATCATGGGATTTAAGAATGCATGGGATAGACATAAAGGAATTCTAGAGGTCAGGGGTAAGGGGAAATAGACTTCTAGGAAAACGAACTGAACTTACAAGCTCAAATGGGCAGACTAGGTGGGCCATAGGCCCTTATCTGCCGACACTGTCTATGTATCTATGTATCTATGTACCTGAGGACTGGAGGAGGGCATATGTGATTCCACTTCACAAAAGTGGGAGCAGGGCAGAGGCAGGAAACTACAGACCAGTTAGTTTGATCTCAGTGGTAGGGAAAATGATGGAATCACTTCTGAAGGAAAGAATTGTTGAGTACTTAGAGGCCAGTGAAGCAACATGGTTTCACAGCAGGAAGGTCATGTCAGATGAACCTAATAGATTTCTTTGACTGGGTGACCAAGATAGTAGACCAGGGACGGGCTGTGGATATGGCCTACCTAGATTTTAGCAAGGCATTTGACACAGTCTCACACAAAAGATTAATATACAAGATAGCCAGCCTTGGAGTGGGTCCCAAGGTGGTAGCCTGGATAAAAAACTGGCTGGACAACAGGACACAAAGGGTAATAGTAAACGGAGTCCACAGTGAAGAAAGGAGGGTAACTAGTGGGGTACCACAGGGTTTGGTACTGAGACCAGTCCTCTTTAATGTCTTTATAAGTGACATTGGAGAGCAACTGGAAGGAAAAGTTTGTCTCTTTGCAGATGACACAAAGATCTGCAACAGGGTTGATACACAAGGTGGGGTGGAAAGGATGAAAAGGGACTAGGCAAGGTTGGAAGAATGGTCAAATATATGGCAGCTCAGATTCAATGCAGAGAAATGCAGGGTAATGCATCTGGGAAATAAAAACCCAGGGGAAGAATACACAATGGGTGATGAGTTAATATCAACAACAAAATCGAAAAAGACCTAGGAGCAATTATATCAGATGACCTAAAGGTGAGCAAGCAATGTGAGAAGGCAGTAAAGAGGGCTGGGATGATAGTGGGATACATAGGGAGAGGCATCAACAGTAGAAAACAAGAAGTTGTTATCCCTCTGTACAGACAGTTGGGATTACAAGTGCTTTATTGTCTGAAAGCACTTATAAAGGGAGATACACTCTAGACTCTGTGGCTAAACTATATGCTGTGTGATTAAATATTTTACTCCTGTGTGGGAAATATTTTTAAATGTGAGCCCTATTCCCTGCTGTTTACCAGGAAGGCGGAAGACAGCTTGTAGTTCTGAGAGTTTGTTTTAAACGTTGTCTCTAAATATCTGTATCTTAGGCACAAATGAGTGGCAGATGCATAGAAGGAGTGTAATTTTAACTTCTAAAAATGCAATTTGTTTGCGAATTGCTGTGACCCTAGGGAAACAAATTCCAGGTCGAGTGCCCCTTATAGCTAGCCCCTGCTGCGAGCAGGGTATTGAATTTATTGTCTGAAAGCACTTGTATGGGGAGATACATTCTAGACATTCTAGACTCTGTGGCTAAACTATATGCTGTGTGATTAAATATTTTACTCCTGTGTGGGAACTATTTTAAAACGTGAACCCTGCTCCCTGCTGTATACCAGGAAGCAGGAAGAGAGCTTGTAGTTCTGGGACACTGACTAAAGAACTACAAGGCTAATTACAGAGTTTGTTTTAAACTTTGGCTCTTAATAGCTGTGCCTTAGCCATGAATGAGTGGCAGACGCATAGAAGGAGAGTAATTTTAACTTCTACAAAAGCAATTTGTTTGCGAGTTGCCATGACCCTAGGGAAACAACTTGCGGGTTGAGTGCACCTTATAGCTAGCCCCTGCTGCAAACAGAGTGAGCGCATGCAGGGCACACCTTGTCATGCACGGAGACGTGCGCAGAGACACGCGTGTCTGCATGTGTCAGCTGTATTCGCTGGGATAGCAGGGACAGTGACCACCATTTGAAAATAGACACTTTTAAGGTAACAATTTACAATGAAGCTGTGTATTGCCTGTAACATGTATGCGGAGGAGGCTGATACCAATGGGTTTGAATGCAACAAATGCAAGTTAATAAAGGACTTACAGGCTGAAATCGTTATACTGCAACAAAGAGTACAAGTCCAGCTAGATATTAGCAATTTAGAACAGTTTATAGATACAGCATATGATAATACAGCAGAATCAAAATGTATGAACATACCTGCAGATGAAGAAATGGGATAATGACAAATGGTGCATGGTAACTAAAAACAAACATAAAAAAAAGGGAAGATGTAACATAGGTGGATCTTCAAATGTTTTGACTCCAAACCGATTCAATGCCCTAACTTTAGATATTGGCCATAATTACAATTTACCGGACCCTCAAATAACACCGATACCCTCTATAGACTTCCACATTGAGGAGGATCCTACTAGCCAAGTGGATAAGGGTAGTGTTATGGAACAAACTGTGGAAACAACTAATCCACATGATGTGTTAGTAATAGGAGACTCTATGCTCAGATACACTGACCACACGATATGTCAGCATCGAAATCAAAATACTACGGTCAGTGCACTTCCAGGGGCAGGTGTCAGTGACATTTTACAACTACATCTGGGTCTACAGGAACATACTATAAATCCAGTAGTCCTAGTACATGTTGGGGTAAATGATATAGGCAAAGACATATGATCGATATTCAGAGGGATTTCGAACAAATAGGAGATGATCTATCAACAAAAGGCTGTGATATTATTATATCAGATATACTTCTGGTACCAAGGGCTGCACCTTCTAAACAAATGGAGATAAACATCTTAAATGGATGGATGAAAAGATGGTGTTATAGGGAAGGTTACGTATACCTAGAACACAGAGAAATATTTAGAGACCAGAGCTTATATCCACAGGATGGGTTACACCTAAACTGGAAAGGGAAAAAGAATCTTTTCATGTAGATTAAGACAAGCCATAGATATGGGTTTAAACTACTGGTAAGGGCGGAAGTGGGGGCAACTTTAACAAAGAAAGCTATAGTAAACACAGAGCCCCAGAAAACTGGAATTGCTTAGTCATTAATGCCAGGAGTCTGAAAAATAAGATAGAGGAACTTTTATACATTATGACAAATTCCAGCATACATATATGTGCCATTACCAAGACTTGATGGGAGGAGGATGATCCCTGGGACAGGAACATACCAGGATATAATTTATATCATAAAGACAGGACACTAAGGAAAGGTGGTGGAGTGTCTTTATATATCACTGATTTTATTGTTTCAGAACTAGTAGACACTCAAAAATGGCATAGTACTGAGTCTATATGGGTAGAGATTTTCCCTCCATGTGCAGCCAGTATCAACATAGGACTTATATACAGACCTCCTTCTATAGCTCATGAAGATGACCTAAAAATATTGGATTTTATTGGTACTATAGGTGATACTGATAATACTAGGGGACCTAAACCTCCCTGGTATAAACTGGGACAAAATGCAGGCCAATACTACTTCAGAGCAATACTATTTGGAAGTCTTTGCCCTAACAGGAATGAGGCAGTGCATAACTGAATATATTAGGGGAAATAATATCTTGGATTTGGTTTTGAGTAATCTAGATGATAAAATCCAAGACTGTAGAGTATTACCACCATTAGGGTCCAGTGACCACAGCATAGTTAGTTTCATATACAAAGGCAAGCTGGGGAATAAAACAGGTAATACAACAATTTTTAATTACAACAAGGCTGATTTTGACAAGATTAGAAGTAACTTGGTAGATTGGGAGAAGGACTTTAAGAACAAATCCTTTCAAAATATGTGGGACCTAATGACCAACAAGGTTAATAATACGTTGGTTAAAACCTTTACTCCATCATTTCGTAAATATGAGAGAACAAAAAATAAGATGCCATCATGGATGACCCCCCAAGTCAAAAACTTAATTAAAAAGAAAAATGACATGTTCATTAAGGCAAAAAAAAGTGGAAATAGTATTTGCTGGGATATGTACAAAACAATTCTCAAAATAACAAAAGCTAGTATCGAGGAGGCAAAACAAAATTACGTGTACAAATTGGCATGCAAAGTAAAAGACAACTATAAGTCATTTTATACATATGTTAATAATATTAAGGGAGAAGGTAAATCAGTTGGGCCTCTAAAGGATCATGAAGGTAATATAGAGACAGATCAAGCCAAAATGGCTGACCAGTATAACACTTTTTTCACTTCTGTTTTTAACAATAAAACACATCCAAAAACTAAGCATTTAGATTTGGCAGCAAATACTGGGCCTAGTATAAGCAGACTGGATGTCCTTAAAAGGCTACAGAGCCTGGACCAAAATAAATCCCAAGGACCGGATGGCTTGCACCCTAGAGTTATTAAAGAAATAAATAGCCAAAATCTTGGTGGACCCAGTTATAGCCATTTATCATAAATCATTAGATGAGGGATTGGTCCTGGAAGCATGGAGACAAGCTATGGTGGTACCTATTTATAAAAAGGGACCTAAACACGAGGTGCAGAATTACAGACCTAGTAGTTTAACAGCAGTTTTGGGAAAGATTCTTGGGAGTATTATTAAAGATCATATCATGAACCAACTCCTAGCTACACATAATATTGACCATACACAACATGGTTTTACACAGGGTAGGTCTTGCCAGACTAACCTGTTGGAATTCCATGGAAGGGTAAGTAAGGCCTTAGACAATAAATTCCCAGTGGATGTAATTGTCTTGGATTTCTCAAAGGCATTTGACAAGTTACCCCATGGGGAGCTTGTTGTTGCATTAATTGAGTTAGGTATGGATGGTAAAACAACTAGATGGATAGAAGCATGGCTCACTGATAGGAAGCAAAGAGCCAGTACTAAAGGAACCAGCTCAAGCTGGTTAGATGCAACCAGCGGGATGCCCCAGGGTTCGGTGCTGGGACCATGCTTGTTTAACGTTTACATTACCTCTATGCAGACTACAACCAAAGCATAGTTATCCAAATTTGCAGACAACACCAGACTGGAGCACACAGTAGAAACCCATGAGAATGCAAACATTCTACAAATAATCCTTGGGGAATTGGAAACATGGGCAAATGGAAAAAAGCTGACATTTAATGTTGAAAAATGCAGTGTTATGCATTTTGGAAATAAAAATAGATGGAGCAATTATTCACTAGAAGGGCGAACATTAAAGACGACAGAAGATGAAAGGGATCTGGGTATAAGAATTAGAAATGATTTAAGTTTCAAATCACAATGCTACCAGGTTGTCAAGAAGTCAAGCAGCATTTTACATTGCATAAACAAACATATTAAAAGTAAAAGCAAGGAAGTACTGTTGCGACTTTATACATCTCTAGTACGACCACATATTGATTACTGTGCCCAGTTGTGGTCCCCTGGTGGCAAAGGCAAAGGCTTTGGAAAAAATTCAGTGAAGGGCAACCCATAGGATTAATGAAGTTAATGGTCTGGATTATGAATCAAGACTAAAAAAACATAGGGTTGTATTCCCTAGAGTACAGACGACTGAGGGGCAACTTGTGTTTGGCATACCATGCAACTACTGATCTTCACATCTGGAAAATATTGGGGTTAAATTACAGAAGTTTACATTATAACACCAGAACTCACCCCTTACAAATGGAACTGGAATCATTAAGAACAAAAAAAAAAAGAAAACAGTGGTTCTCTGTAAGAATCACCAAAATCTGGAATAATCTTCCTTTGGAAGTAGTGGCCAGTCATAATATGAATAGCTTTAAATCAAATCTGAATGACTACCTGATTAAAAATAATATTTTGGGTTATTAAATAACACACATAAATTGTGAGCTGAAATGGACTTCGGTCTACTATAAAGCTCTGATAAACCTATGAGACCCCATCTGGAGTACTGCATGCAATTCTGGAGACCCCATCTCTGCAAAGACATAGACAGAGTGGAGGCTGTTCAGAGGAGGGCAACCAAAATGGTGAAGGGTCTGCACCAGAAGACATATAAGGAGAAACTAAAGCAGCTTATTATATATACCCTTGAGGAAAGGAGGGAGAGGAGGGACATGATAGAAACTTTCAAGTATCTTAAGGGAATTAATAAAGTACAAGAGGATAGCATCTTTCAGAAGAAGAGATGTGCAAGAACAAGGGGGCACAATTTGTAGATAGAGGGGGGATGGCTCAGAGGTAATGTTAGAAAGTATTTTTTCACAGAGAGGGTTGTGGATGCATGGATCAGCCTTCCTGAGGAGGCTGTGGAGTCAGGAACAGTGTAAGAATTCAAAAATGCACAGGACAAACATAAGGCAATTCTAGTGAGGGGTAGGAGGATGTAAGCTGTTGATTAACTAGAATCTGCAGCTTATCCATCAGGTAGGGAAATGGGCAGACTGGGTGGGCCAAGCAGTCCTTATCTGCCATCAAATTCTATGTTTCTATGGTGATGGGAATTGTCCCTGCATTTGAGAGGACAGAAGTGCATTTGGCGAAGGAAGTGTCCCAGCATCTGCAGGGACAGTAGTGTCTGCTACAGGTGAGATCTGTGGGAAGGTAGTACCTTTGGTGTAGGAAGTGTCCCATCATCTTTGGGGGCAGAAGTGTTACTGCAACAGTGAAATAAAAAGAAAATCACCATCTTGGGCCTGATGCAAAAAAATATTCCTGCACCCAGACCTGAACTCTGGATCCCTGCAACTCCAGGGCAGCACCTACCCCACCACGCCACAAAGCCAGCTCAGTGGCACTCTGTGGCACCACCACTTACAAACCCTCCCACCCCTCACATGGCATGCTCCCTCCCCCTATGCTCATGTATGTGTAGCAACATCCTGTCACTATTTGCTAACCCTCCCCATCCAGTCGCCCTTCCTACGCCCTCACCACTTTCATAGCTGCAGCAAGTGTGTCACCGTCTCAGTAGGCACCCGCTTGCAGTCTACCCACATCACAGGATACCCTTCAGAAGGTGTCCCCAGAGATGAGATTTGCGGGGATAGTGGTGGTGATGGGAAGTGTTCCAGCATCTGTGGGCACAATAGTATCTGTACTACAGAAAGTGTCCCTGTGGATGAGAT
The DNA here is from genome assembly GCA_016271365.2 of Neoceratodus forsteri. Taxonomy (NCBI): domain Eukaryota; kingdom Metazoa; phylum Chordata; order Ceratodontiformes; family Ceratodontidae; genus Neoceratodus; species Neoceratodus forsteri. Next base: position 72,328,398 of record CM028133.1, read on the forward strand.
CTGAGGGGACAGTAGTGCCTTTGGTGCATGACATGTCCCATCATCTGTTGAGACAGTAGCATTTGTGATAACTCAGGTGTCTCCACAGGTGAGATCTGCAGGGACAGTAGTGCATTTGGAGAGGAAATGCCCCATCATCTGTGGGGTCATTAGTGTCTGTGCTACAGAAAGTGTCCTCCCAGATGCGGATCTGTGGAAGCAGCAGTGCCTTTGCTGCAGGAAGTGTTTCAGAATCTGTGGGAATAGTAGTGTTGGTTTAGGAGGCAGTATGGCGCAGTGGGTTAAGGCTCTGAGCTGCAAATCTGGAAACCTGGGTTTGAATCCCACAGCCCCCTAGGTGCATACTGTGTGACCCTGAGCAAGTCACTTAACTTCCTGTGCTCCCAGGTTGCACCTGCAAACAAGCTTTCAGCTTAGTGTGTCTCACCTGGTAAAATAATTGGTTAAAAAAAAAATAATTGGTTAATGCTACAGAAGATGTCCCCACAAATGCAGATTTGCAGGGACAGTAGTGCCTTTGGTGCAGGAAGTGTCCCAGCATTTGTGGGACAGTAGTGTCTGTTCTACAGAAAAGGTCCCCGCAGCTGAGATCTTTGGGGACAGTAGCGCCTTTGCTACAGGAAGTGTTCCAGCATCTGCGGGGACAGTAGAGTCTGTGCTAGAGGAGATGCACCCGCTGATGCAGATCTGCATGGACAGTAGTGGCTTTGCTGCAGTAAGTGTCCCAGCATCTTCGGGGACAGTACTGTCTGTGCTACAGAAGGTTTCCCCGCAGATGAGATCTATGGGGAGAGTAGTGCCTTTGGTGCAGGATGTGTCCCAGCATCTGCGGGGATAGTAGTGTTTCTGCTACAGAAGGTGTCCCCATAGATGAGAAATGTGGGGTAAGAAGTGCCTTTGGTGATGGGAAGTTTAACAGCATCTGTGGGGATAGTAGTACATTTGGGGAAGGAAATGTCCAAGGATCTATGGTGACAGTATTGTCTGTGCTAAAGAAGGTGTCATGGCAGATGTGGATCTGTGGGTACAGTAGTGCCTTTGCTACAGAAACACTTTCAGCATCTGTTGGGACAGTAGTGTTTCTGCTACAGAAAGTGTCCCCACAGATGAGATCTATGGGGACAGTAGTGCCTTTGCTGCAGTGTCCCAGCATCTGCAGGGACAATAGTGTCTGTGCTACAGAAGGTTTCCCGGCTGATGCAGATCTGCAGAAATTGTAGTGGCTTTGCTGCAGGAAGTGTCCCAGCATCTCTGGGGACAGTGGTGTCTGTGCTATAGCAGATGTCCCCACAGATGCAGATTAGCAGATACAGTGGCGCCTTGCTGCAGGAAGAGTCCCAGCATCTGTGAGGACAGTAGTGTCTGTGCTACAGATGGTGTCTCCATGTCCCCATAGATGAGATCTGTGGGGAGAGTAGTGACTTTGCTGCAGGAAGTGTCCTAGCATCTGCGGGGACAGTAGTGTGTGTGCTACAGAATATATTCCCACAGATGTGGATCTGCAAGGACAGTAGTGCTTTTGGTGCAGAAAATGTCCTGGCTTCTGCAGGGACATTAGTGTTTGTCCTACAGAGGTTTTCCCCAGAGATGAGATCTGTGGGGCCAGTAGTGCCTTTGGTGATGGGATGTTTCCTAATATCTGTGGTGACAGTAGTGCATTTGGTGAAGGAAGCATCCCACCATCTATGATGACAGTAGTGTCTGTGCTACGAAACCTCTCCCCACTAATATGGATCTGCAGCATCTGCAAGGACAGTAATGTTTGTGCTACAGAAATTGTCCCCGCTGGTGAGATCTACAGGGACAGAAGGTCATTTGGTGATGGGGAGAATCCAAGCATCAGCAGGAATAGTAGTGTTTGTACCACAGAATGTGTCCCCACAGATGAGATCTCAGGGGACAGTAGTGCCTTTGGTGATGGGAAGTGTCCCAACATCTGCAGGTACAGTACTAGTATAAGTACATATAACTTGTCAAATTTTAGCTAATCAGCACATATCATGTCATTTAGCAGGTGGTTACCATGGCATCGCCCCTGCCCCTTTCTGTCACCGGATGTTCTGCCTTTTGCATGGCATGGCAACACCCCGCCCCCTTACTACCGCAGGAAGTTCTGCCTTCATGCCACAAGAAGTGATGTGAATTCATGTCCTTGAACCCAGAAGTCCTCCCCTTTTCTATGCTGTATGTCTCTCCTCCTCCTTCACCTTCCCTCGTGTCCATGCCGCAGACTTGTACCCAAATCCCTCCTCCTCACTTCCTCCCCTAGCATCTGAGTGCAAGCAGTTCCTTGAACCCCCTCCCCTTATACCCCCGCCGCTTTGGCATCCTAGCTCACACTCAAGTCCCTCCTCTCTCACAGCGCATCCCAGCAGCACCATCCTATTTCACACCAGAGTCCCTCTTCCTTCCCCATCGCACCCCTGCCACAACATCCTAGCTTGCACCCGAGTCCCAGCACCTTCTCCACCCCTCCCCTTTACCATACACCCCTGCTCCCTCTTCCTCCTCCTCCTCCACCACCCCACCCCTTGCGTCCCTGCTCCCTCCTTCTCCTCCACCCCTCCCCTCTCGCACCCCTGCCACCGTGTCCTAGCTCAAATCTCAAGTCCCCCTCCTCAATCCTCCTCCCCTTGTCCATCTTCCTCCACACCACCCTGCTCCCTGCTCCACCCCTCTCCTTGCACCCCTGCTGCTGTGTCCTAGCTTGAACCCCAAGTCCCCCTCCCATCACACCCATATCCTAGCACCTTCATGCCCTATTCATTTAAAATTGATTTGCCCCCCTCCCCATTGGTCTGGAGGTATAAAGACTGGATGTGTGTCAAAGCTATGTGACTTGGATTTTTTCTTGGAATTCTGCAACGTTCATATTTTTAAAGGGTTAGAAAAAAGTATTAATGTACACTACCAAGACCTCCTTGTAAAATGTTCAATGGCTTCTCAGACTGATAAGGCAGCATTCATCATTAGTCTGCAAAACTCTGTGTGTGTGTGTGTGTGTGTGTGTGTGTGTGTGTGTGTGATTGGCCAATGCTTAGGAAAAGAAAAAATCTCTACACTGCTTTGGACATAAAAATAAATGTAAAAATCTTACCATGCTTGTAATAGAAAAAAATGTCCCAATGTTTGTGCTGTAAAAAATATAATTCCTATCAAGGCTGATGATTCAGGGAAAAGTAAGTTACTCTTTTAATACTTAATGAGAAGACAGACTAATCCACATCTGTGTTGTGCATCGTAGAAAAAATATAATTTCTATCAAGGCTGATGATTCAGGAAAACAAATGACCCTTTTAATACAGAATGAAAAAAATGTATAAAGTCCACAAACGGGAGTCAGAAAATATCTACCAGTGCTAAATCCATCTGTAGTCATTGCTTTACTAGATGTAATATGACTACAGGCTGCTTCAAGCACCCTTTTATACTTTATGAGGGAGGGATGTCACTAGTTGAAGGTTCAACGGTGGACAGAGTACAATAGCTGCTAAGTAAGTGTGCACAGTCTATGTTACAGAATGAAGGCTGAAGTCTTTACCTTTGAAAATATATTTTTGCCAGTCTAGTAAAACATAATTTAGGCTGGGTCTCCTATGTTAGTCACAGAAGGTTGTTTTGAATACTGATGAGTTAGTAAGCCAAGTCTGAGCTCATTGTTTCTAAAGAATATCAGTGGTGCAGTGGGTAGCACACTAAATCTGAGGCCAGGAGAGCAGAAGGCTGTGGGTTCTATCCCTACACCAGGCACTTGAGTTAATATCCCAATACTGACACTATAGTGCAGCATGACGGGGAAGCTGCACTCATAAGGTGCCGTCTTTCAGATGAGACATTAAAACCAAGGTCCCATCTGCCTGTTCTGGTGGTAGTTCAGGGGGATGTTAAAGATCCCTCGCCCAGTTGTGGGCATGTATTGAAATAATCCCTGGTGGTCCAGTGGACTGATCTCCTTTTTGCCTGCTTGCGGGCATATGTCAAACTCCCTGGTGGTCCAGTGGCAACCCCCCTTCCCACCCACTTACTGAGTCCTCCTCCACCCTGTACCCCCATCAGCGGCAGGCAGCAGCTCCCCACCCGCAAGCTGCCCAGCCGCCTGCTGACTGACAGCGTACAGTTGGGCTGTACACCTATTGGTCCACTGTGTGGGCCAATGGGTGTGCAGACCATACTGTACTACACAGTCCCAAATTGTGAATGAACACTCATTCACAATTCAGGACTGTGTAGTACTGTTTGGTCTGTACGCCCATTGGCCCACACAGTGGACCAATAAGAATACAGCCCTACTGTATGCCGTCTGTCGATGGGCGGCTGGGTGGCTTGCAGTCGGGGTGCTGCCACTTGCCACTGACTGGGGGGTGCAGGGTGGCAGGGGAGTCAGTGGGCGGGTGGGGAGAGGGTACCACCGGACCACCAGGGAGTTTGACAAATGCCTGTGAGTGGGCAAAGGAGATCAGTCCACTGGACCACCAGGGATTATTTCAATATATGCCCATGATCGGGCAAGGGATAGCGGTTCACTGGACCACCAAGGAGTATTTCAATACATGCCCATGATCAGGCAAGGGATAGAGGTCTACTGGACCACCAGGGAGTATTTCAATACATGCCCATGATCGGGCAAGGGACAACGGTCCACTGGACCACCAGGGATTATTTCAATACATGCCCGCGATTGGGCAAGGGATAGTGGTCCACTGGAGCATCAGGGAGTATTTCAATTCATGCCTGTGATCAGGCAATGGGGTTCAGTCCACTGGACCACCAGGGCTTCCACTTTCACATGCCCATGACCGGGTGAAGGGGAGCTGAGCCCACTGAGGGGCAGCGGTCCCCGATGGCTACAGCCTGGCAGGGTGCCAGGTGCAAGTCACTGGGGATTGGTGCACCACATGCAAATGGGGCTATAATGTCATTCAAATGGCCCAGTTTGTGCCTTGCATGCATAATGGCCTCATTTGCATGCCCAGTGCTGAATATCATGGTAAATGCGCCTAACACAACTGCACTTGCGCTAGCTCATCCCCCTGCTCCCCTTCTACCACTCACGCTGGTGCAGTGCGTGCGCCCTCAGTGCTGTATTCAATGGTGCTGAGCCATGGCACAGCACCATTGAATATCACCTGGACCATGCCCTGGCTCAACCCAATTGTGCTGCGCCCAGGCTTGCACCCCTGCCTGGCGCAGTCTGAATATCTAGCCCAAGATCTTTCTGCAAGCGGCTTGTGCTTCTGATTCCCTTTTACATTTATCCTACCATGGCAACTAAGCCAATGGAAGTCCCACATTTTCTGTGGAACCCTAGCTTCAGTTAACAAAGCCAATTGGGTGTCTTGCAAGTGCAGTGGCCAGAAAGGAAAAGTCACTGGCTCTGTAAAATTCATATCAGTGATATGGTTATACAACTGTTTTCTAGTATTGCAATCAACATATGACTAGAAAACCGCCAGGCTCTCAATTTAAGAAATATTTCTCTATAAAAGGCAGGAAGGGTGGGATCTTGTTTCAATTTAAGTATCCTAGATCCCTCCCAACATCTAAGCCAACACTGGACAGTATTGTATAAATAAGAGACCCAAACCTTGTCCTGATTAACTAGGTCTAATATGTACATAAATAAACATACAATAAAAAAATACCAAAGGGTTAATCATATTTAAACCCCCCAATGTATAAAATAAGTATGTGATATTCCGTTTTATAGGACTAAGCCTGCTTCCCCAGACCGCCTAAAAAAACAGACCCAGCAGGCTAGCTTCCAATTTCTTTGGGGTGGATAAACCTTACTAACATAAAAAAAACTGTGGCAAAAGTTTCATCTTAATTAACTTATCTTCGGGGTCCAATTCAACACATCTAAATCCCCCTTCCCCATAATAAACCTAAACTTTTTATCGGTTGTTGAAAAATTGGAATTCCTGATGTCACGGTGACCTCCCACTGGTGCATCCCCAACTGGATACCTTGACACTTAGATTTATTCAGACTTGCTCCTGATACTGCAGAATAACTAGTACATATATCCAATGCTGTTGCAATGGAAGATTCATCTGACAAGAGAAGACATAAGTCATCTGCATAAGCAAGACATTTAGCAGGACTCTGCAGTGTCCTCAACTGCAAAGACCTGATACCTGTATGTGCATTAATTTTCCGTAACAAAGGGTCAATACAAAACACATATAAGAGTGGGTTGAGGGGCAGCCCTGTCTGACACCTCTTTTTATAGAAATTAAAGGCCCGAAATGCCCATTAATTAACAGGCTTACTGTAGCTGATTTATACAATAGTTGAATTCACTGGATAAATTGCAGTGGAATGTTATAACATTTCAACACTTCCCACATATACACATGGTTGATGGATTCAAAAGCCATACTCTGATCCAAGGAGCACAAGAAACCCATTACCTCATTCTTATTACTTCTAGTAATAATCTCTCTAAGTAAAAGTAAATGCTCTAAAATATTAGACTGCTTAACTGAGCATGCCTGAGCAGGGCTAATCACATAATCGGCTACTCATAGCAATCTAACATTTAATATTTTGGTCAGAAGCTTAAAATCAGTATTTAACAGACAAATAGGTCTCCAGTTGGCTAATAAGTGTCTGTCTCCCGCTTTATGTATGTACACTAATGAACCCTGTACCATGTCAAAGGGTAATGTAGTCTGAAGCATATGAGTCAAAACTTGAGCCAGCTCTTGAGCTAAAATGTCTATAATAATTCTATAGACTTCAGTGGTTAGGCCATCTTTGCCAGGAGATTTATTAAGTGGCAAAGTTCTGACAGCTGCCACAACCTCTGTTGAATCAATCTCTAACAGCATTTCTTGTGCCAGCATTACATGATACCCTGGAATCTCTATACCTTGCAAAAAGTGTTGCACCTGCTCTGGATCAATTTTCTTGTCTGAAAAAAAAGTTGTAGTGTATGCAGACACAATTTCCATAATTTTACTAGGTGCATCATAAACCCACCCTAAATGATCCTGTAGACTATCCATTTGTTTTTGCTGTACCCACAGCCTACAGGTGTCATATGGGCAGATAGTGGAAACAGCTCCCTTTAAGTCAAAATTTTGGTGAAAATTTAAAACATCTGCCTTTTTCTGATGAAATTTAAACATTTCTCCCTTCAGGTATATAATCTGGTCTTGGTAATTGTGTACTGAAGTATGTGACAATCAAATTAAAATTTGTAACTGTTTTCTATGCCGTAAATATTGTAAATATTGTATATCTCTAGCTTTCTTACTTAACACTTTCAGCAAGATTATTAGCTCTTGCTTCAGATCATCCCACCACTGAACCGGTGAATCATACAGAAAAAATATTGTGTTTTTTTTGCAGAAAGAAAATACTGAACTTGTGCATGACAGTGCTCCTTATGCATCAAAGAAGAATTACATTTCCGCAGTCATCATCCTTCTTAACCCCTGTTCCTAAGCTCAGAAAAAACAAAGAGTGATCTGAGAATTCTACAGCCCGAACCTCAGTTTTTGAAATATGCAGATGTTGTGATATAAAGAAAAAATCTATCCTAGTAGGCAGGGGGCCCTTGTGAAAAGTTGGAACCACTGCACAAAGGTGGAAATACATGGCATCGATCAGATTCACTTTTTCCAGTATTTCATTTAAACAGTTTGAATCGCAAAATATTTTTAATGTTTTAGTGTGTAACCCCTTATCCCTTTTATCTAAATCACAATTAAAATCCCCCCCCCCAAATAACCACCTGAACTGTATGTAAAGGTTATCACCTGAAGTTATGTGAGGGAAGAGCTCCTCCCCCACATCCTATTTAAACGAGCAGGCTACATCCGCTCTGCTTAGAGCGAGTCGCACTCTTCTGTGCTCGTTCCGTGCTGTGTGCAGTGGCTGGACCCCGCCCCTTGCTCTGTTCTGCTCTGCCCCCTCGTGTTTCCTTTCTCCACTCTTTTTTCTCATCCCTTCATTCTGTTTGTTTCTTTTCTTTTTTGGCTGGGGGGTCTCTTCAGCCTCACGTCACAGCATCACTCAGTTCATTCATCAGCATTTCTACCATTGCTACTGCCTGGGGCTGTCATTTAATACCTCTCCAATACCTTTTTGCTGCAGTTGTGATCCGCTTTCAGCTCCAGCCTCTCTCGGATCGTCAGTACTGTTTGGCAGTTTCCTACCCGTTTGCTGTTATCCTCGATTGTGCAGCTTTTGGAACCCTCGGAACACCATTATTCTACTTCAGTGACTATTGTCTTACCTTCAGAACAGCATATGCCCTGTTCTATGCTACTGCTGCCACTGGCATTTTGTGGCCTGTTCCTTTCTACCTGCCTTATGGAAGCCACATCACAATGCTAGCTTAAGCTTTATGCTCCGGACCGGGCAGCATGAAAAGGGGCCAGTTAGCAATGCACTCTTTAATCTGCAGCTGTTGACCATCACTAAGTTTCTTTATTGCTTTGCACTGCTACTTTAGGCACCATTGCATGTTTGCTAAACCTTTAGATCCTAATGCACATTCCAGCCTATCTGTCAGACTGGACACTTGTATACTATGACAGAAGGTAATTCCTCAGTCTGTTTTAACTCCTTTTCCACGGAACGGTTTATTCGACATTGGATGGGGCAAGAAATTATGCAAGTACTATAATCAGCACACCCCTCTATCAGGAAGCCACTGCTCACTGCAATTCTCCACCTGCATAGGCTCACATTTTGAAGCCTGTAATTCTAGCTGACTGCTTATTGCATCTGCTGTACCCTATTTTCTCTAATTGCAGCACACTCAGTATGTAGCAAGTAGACTCTACTGTAACTATTAGAACTTACTGTACTTCTAGATAGTAATATTTCAACCAGCTAATAAGACCTTAAACTAATAATCAACGACAATGTGTATGATGCAGGCTTTGCAGAAAATAACTAAATAATTGCAATTATTTATTGGTATTGGGCTACAAATCCTGGGACTCTACCCAGCAAAGTTTACAAAGCCATCTTAACGACTGCAGACTTGATCAAATGAAAGCGTGTAGACTCCAAGACATGTTTAACATACTTACTGACTGATACTACTTGCTGACCACTTCCCATATCCTGGACGCCTCCAGAGCTTGTAACTCGGCTTCCTACGGACCACTATTTCGGGCCAGGTGCCCTACATTCAAGCCACACTGCACTGCTTCAGTTTCTGACATTCTACGAAGGGTCGCTCTACAATACTTCAGTATGCCCACTAGCTGAGCCTTAGCCTTTACTCTCCTTGCACTGCGAATGACTGATTTCCACCCCTAAGCTTCGATGTCTTTCTGTTTGCTGCCTCTGGCTAGTGTGCTGTTATTGTGGCATAACTCCAACCTAGATACCCTATTGTGGGAAGCAGCAAACGTTAACAATTCCTGTGCATCATGCTCATATCCGACCTTGCTACAGCTCACTATAATTGCAATGTAGGCCAACTTCCTTCACTTCTAGTACTCCAGTTTATCTGTTTTGTACAGCATGACATTAATTCTGCTTCCAGTTCCCTGACACAATGAATGACTACTGGATTTCACCTTTGAACTCTGGATGTCGCAGCTCACTTGGCTTCCTTCCTTTCCTTGTCCAAGACTCTATTGTGGATTACCTGCCAAGCCATGACTCCTGATATTACTCCACTATCCTGGATACACACCTCGATTCTTCGCTTTGTTTGCTCTTTACTCACTTTCCAGCTGACTTCTGTGTGGTCCAGTTGTCTTGGCTACCCTTTGGAGCTTAGTTGCCTCTCTATACTTATCTTACCAATTGACCTACATGTGGTCCAGCTGTGCATGCTAGCTTACGTGGGGTTAGCTGCCACTCATTACTTATGTTACCTTACCAGCGGATCTTGTCTGATCCAGATATATGCTAGCCTTCTTAGGTTTAGCCACTACTATATTACTCATCAGCTGACACATTAATTTATTTATTTCATTTGTGTTGACCAGGTTAGTGCACTAGACAAATCCTGCCTATTTTCATGCATGACCCGGGGAGGGGGATACAGATGAATGCCAACTGACCTTGAACCAGATTAAGCTGTTGATGGTATTTTTAGTGAATGAGGGAAAATTTGGCCAGGATGCTGGGGAATTTACCCTACTCTGGATGCTAGAGGGTGCTGCGTTGCTGTGGGTGAGCGGTCAGAGTGGTCAAGCTTTCATCATGGAAGGACATGCAGGCAGCTGAGGAGAGAGCCTACTCCTCTGCCTTCCCTTTTTTCAACAGTATGGAGGTAAACCCAGCGCTGGAGGTTTTGGATGTGCTAGTCGCTGAGGAGATGGAATGCTCAATGTCACAAGTTGTTCCTATAATAGGAACTGGAGGTCAGATTCCAGATCAAGAGAATGGTAATGTAAAGAAATTATCTGATATTTGGCTGCAACTAGCTTTAGCAGAGCAGCAGTATGTGGAGATGAGGTCTCATTTGCAGCAAGACTTGCAAAGTCAGGAGGAGCTACGCAATATCCAGAACCCAGAAGTGGTTTTGGGTGAAGAAAAAGCTGTTGTTCATGTAATCAGTTCAGAGGAGGTAGACGCGCTACCTGTTCCAGTTTTTGCTGATGTTTCTCCTGTAATTTTGCAAAGAATAACTGTTGCAAGTGCTGGGTCTTTGGAATTGGAAAAACATGGTGAAGAGTCTCTGCCTAGTGATATCAGCCCTTCACAGGCTGGGGACAAAGGCCTACAGATAAGCACATCTCCTTTAGGGGGCTTGGAAAAAACCACTGAACTGTCTACTTTAGCCCCGATAACATTTTCAATCGGAATCCCCAAGGGGGGAGGGAAGCTGATTGGGAAAGATGGGGTGGGAAAAAATTGAGATTGCATTCTCAACATACTGAGGTGAGAACCTCGGATCTAGTTCAGTCCAGCCCTGGTACGGTAGATTCAGTATCTCCCCTTGTTTCGGTTGAATGGGTTTCCTCTGCCTTAATAGTGGCTGGGTGGGTAAAAAATGGCTCAGGAAAAGTATGGGACCCTAATCTCTATGGGGAAAGTATTGTCACTTCCCAAACAGTCCCCATTTTAAAGCCTTGTGCTGCTGAGAAGAGTGATGGCTCCTGTATACCAGCAGGATAGTCTATGCCTCAGTCACAAGACCCTGCCCCACAGCTTAGTTCTGCAAACAATTTATTAATGGCAATAAAAGAGATGGAGGGGGATGCCTCTGATCCTGTTATTATGGATTCTTCTTTAGTTATTCAGGAGGGAAGTCAGACTACTCCTTTCATTATAAATAAAAAATGGTAGTCTTAAACAAGCAGCCCATCCCTGGGAATGCAGATCTGTCCCCTAATGTCTGGCATAAAAGGGTAAGGGATCAACTGTTTCCCCCTAACATGAGGCTATTGTCACAGCCCACTAAGAGGCGGAATGCTGTATGATTAAAATATAGGGGTAATGCTGCTGATGTTCCAGATAGGCACTTTGTGGGGAGATCTCTATTAAAGGACAGCATGAAATGTTATGCTTACGAGGTGTATGCTCTCATACATATACTAGGGGACTCAGTTTTTGACATAAGTTTTAAGCATCCTGCTGGTTTGGAGAGATTCTGGAAGCAATATCAGATGCTGAAACTCTCTCCTTTATGGAAACCTTTTCTGGCAATTCCCCTGACTAAACCCTTGACAAATAAAATAACTGTCCTATTCAGAAATTAAGGGGTTAATGTGGCAGATATTACATATTGGCTACAGAAAAGTTGTACAGTGAAAGGTTACCCAGAGTCCATCTTGGATGATGAGCAATTATGGACCGGAGGATAGAAATATCAGGTCACTTTGAATCTAGAAAAAGGTTTGACAAAACATCTACCAAACTGTTTTTTTCTGGGGAGAGATTGAGGGGTTATCTTCTATCCGGGCCAACTCACAGTATGTTTTAAATGTGAGGATGTGGGGCATTTAAATAATGTGTGCAATAAACAGAAATGAGGCCTGCGTGGCGAAATAGGCCATTTTGGAGCTCAGTGTCAACAACCTTTAAGGTGTAATTTGTGTGACGAGCAGGGTCATACTTTTAGAAACTGTTCATGGGCATCTCATAATAGTAGAGATTTGGCCATACGTGCAGAAAAAGATGTTTATGTTGCCACGGCACAGAAGGAGAAGCAACGTATGCTGGATTTACTCCTTATGGAGCCTCAAAAGGATTTGTCTCCTTCTAGATTACCTCGCTCCTATATAGGTTCCCCTCCAGTAATTGTCAATCAGGAGGAAGGTGATATAAATCCTCAGCTTGAACAGAAGGGTCCTTCAATGGATTCCATGGATAAAGTAGACCCTTTTATCATAAAAGATTCTACCACATCACATAATCCTCTTGCCCAGGAAGAAAGTGGGTCCTGTAACCCGGAAACAGTAAAAATAGACACTGTACAGAAAATGGAAGTCAAATCAGAAGATAACCCTATGCCCCTCTCCCATTTTCCAGCAGGATGAATCTTTTCAGAGGGCCATGAGATCTAAAGCAGGAAAGCCTCCTGTGGAGATCTCTACAGAGACTAAGATTTTGGATATTTTACCGGTCCATAATTCTTATGCTTTATTATTCGAGCAAGAAGGAGAAGAGAAAAGTCATGATTCAGATTTATCTTTGATTACCTCTTCACAGGCGGATGCTAGTATTGAAGGAGGGTCCATGGATAAGCATACGCCCAGAAAGAGTAAAAAGAAGAGATGAAGAGGATTGTGTTTTGTATTTTTTCTTTGATCTATGCCTCTGAGTTTTTTTTTCTTTCCCTCTAGCTTTCTATGTCTGGGAAACTTTCTCTTCTCACAATTAATGTGAACAGCATTAAATCCTTAGATAAAAGGTGGGTCACCTTTGCTAATATAAAGGAAGGGAAATGTGATTCTGTTACAAGACTCCATGTTACACTCGTTGGTAGAGGTGAGGGATGCACAAAGGGACTGGTGATGGGGGTCTCTTTTTGGTCCTTAAGTGAAGTACCTTGTTCTGGTTTAGTGGTTTTGTTTATGGGCATACAGGTAAAAGTACTGCATCTTTTTGATGTATTTCCTGGAAGGGTAATGATATCGGATGTTGTTTTAGGTAATGAGCATACAGAATTATCAATATTTATGCTCCTCAAGTAAGGGCGGATAAGTCTTCCCTTTTTAGGAGGGTTGAACCTTATTTACATACTTCAAAACTGGTAATTTGGGGAGGTGACTTTAATTGTGGCCTTACAAAAAGAGATTGGGGGAGGATTACCTCTAAAGTTTTTAGTGATTCTAATTCTTTACTAGGAATATTAAAGGCTAATAATCTCTGTGACGTGTATGATTTGTTAGAACGGAATCCCTCACATACTTTTTATAAAGGTAAACTATCCTCCAGGATAGATTTTTGGTTAGTATCAAGAAGGGATCTTTGTCAGGATGTAAGGATTTTTCCAGTAGAAACATCTGATCATGTAGCTGTCAAACTGGAATTAGGTTTTTGGCAACAGGTCCCTATAGAGAGAGGGTATTGGAGAATGAATGTTGCTATGTTACAGAAGATTGACACACAGGATTCTATTAAGTAATTTTTATGTTAAGAGCTGACATCTCTTTTTTGTATGACAGCCCTGTTGAATGGTGGGAGGATACAAAGAGAGATTAAAAAATTCTTTTGACTGGTATTTCTAATAGAAAGGCTCATAATGGTTATATACAGTATTTGGGGCTTAGGGCTAAGTACATGCAGTTATTATCTCGAGCTATTAATTCAAGTAATCATATGATGCAGTTAAAATATATAAAGGATAAAATGTATTCCTATCTAAAGGTTTCAGAAAATAGAGTGGCCCAGCAGCAGAAATATCAAACCAAGGGGTCTAAAGAGCAATTGAATCCATTTGAATTAGGCTTGCATGGTGTGCAGCATCTGGTAATGACAAATTTAAAAAACAACAGTGGATCCATAGTAACAGATAATAATGATTTACTAGTGTTAATCCAAGATCATTTGAGATCAACATTTCAAAAAGATAAGATAAATAGTCCGAAGTTATTTTTTAAGGATTTAGATATTCCGCAGTTAAGTAAAGATGAACTACAGAGTTTGGTATCTCCTATTTCTATTTTAGAAATTAAGCAAGCTATCTCTAAACTATCGCCTCGGTCAGCTGCAGGGTTGGATGGGATTTCAAATGATTTTTATAAATGCTATAGTGAAGTATTAGCCCCTTGGCTGCAGGTGTTGTTTACAGCTATATGGGAAAAGAAAAGATTAGTTCCTACTATGAAAGAAGGCGTTATGTCCTTTCTTTATAAGAAAGGAGATGAACATGACATCAGAAATTGGAGGCCTTTGAGTCTGTTAAATTCAGACTATAAAATCTTAACTAAAATTCTGACTAATCGGTTATCACAAATTGCACAAATTGTTATATTTCCTTCTCAGTCTTGTGCTATTCCTGGTAGGAACATTTTGCAAAATTTGGTTTTCATTTATGAAGTGGTAGAACAAAGTTTACAAATGAATTTGGATGGGTATTTGATGTCTATTGATCAAGAAACAGCATTTGATTCTGTTAGACAGGAGTATATTTGAGCAGTTTTACAGCATTATGGAGTACTGGAATCCTTTATATCATTAATACAGATGCTGTATACAGAAGTTCAGGTTGTTCCTTTGGTGAATGGACACTTGGGCATACCAATATTTAAAAAAAAATGGTGTGAGACAAGGTTGTCCATTGAGTCCATTGCTGTATGTTTTTAGCTTGGATCCCATACTTCAGCATATAGAAAAAGCCTCAAATATTAAAGCTATTATACGTAAAAATGGGGTAGTAAGATTTTAGTTTTAGGTATGGCTCATGTTTTGGAAGGTTTTCACATTGCTATGACAACTGATAAAATTAAAATATTGGGTATGTTTTTTGGTTCTCGGGAATCAGAAAGGAAGAACTGGGTGGCAGCGTATGAGCAGGCTGATCTGAAAGTTAAATCCTGGTTGTCATGGAAAATGTCCCAGAAAAAGAGGGTTTATCTGCTTAGGGCATATATAGCTCCTATATTTGTATATATCTATCATGTATATCCTTTGCCATTTGACATGCTTATGAAAGTTATGGGACTCTTTTTTTATTTGTTATTGGGGAGCCAGTTGAATCTGGTAAAAAGAGTTCATACATATAGGTCTCAGAAAATGGGAGGTTTAAATATGATTCATCCTTTGTTATATTTTTTTGGAAATTTTTTCTTTAGTTCCATTCGTCCGGTAGTATTGGAGTCCGAGGACTCAGCAGCTCTCATTATGAAATTATGGGGACCTAGTTTTTTGACAGCTTGAGGTAGGGGTAAATGGCACCCCCTGATAAAACTCTTCCGGGATATTTACAAACTACCTTGAGATACATAAGAACTTGGAAAATTGAGTTGGGTTTGGTTTTTAGGTCAAAAGAAAAAGGCCTTCTTTGAACTTATGTTAAACAAATGGTATACAGAAGAACCCTTACTTCAGGTCTCTGCTGCCATAAATATTGATGTGTTATTAGAATGTATTCTGGATCCTAGGATTCCGCTTAAGATGCAGGATTTTGTTTGGTTGTGTGGGCACCAGAAGTCGAACGTGGAGAGTAACCAAAAACATAAACAAATTAGTGAGAGGGGCTGTGGAGACCCTCAGTGCCTAGGGCAGATGGAGACCATGAATCATTTATTTTTTGATTGTGTGAATATTCAGAGCTTTTGGGATCAGCTAGCTGGATGGTGGGATTAATATCTTTTTAAAAATATGACATATGACATCTTGGTATTAGGCCAAATACCTACATCCTGGATGAAATGGGCCAAGAGTAAGGCTTTTGTTATAATTGCATGTTTAAAATGGTCATTATGGCAAGCCAGATGTTTACGTTCATTACAAAGCAAGGTAATTTCTCAGCAGGAAGTTTTGTTTAAAATCCAAGCTGATTTAGATAAAATATATAGTTATGAATTTCGCACTTTAAGACAAGAAGTGAGTTCTAGATTATGGAAGAATGTAGGATGGGTTGGGTAACGCTTTTTTTGCTTTAAGTTTATTACATTGTGTTTAACAAGTAATGTTCTGCTTTAATGGATGTATTTAGAAGGTTTGTAAATATGATCTAAGAATGATTTGTATGATTTAGATGTTGATTTAGTAAAAGAAGCATGTTTGGTGTATTTGGGTTATTTATGCAGGGATTTAATTGCATTTTACTTAAGAGGTGTTTCTTTGTTTGGGACTTTGTTGGATTTATGTGTATTATGTTATGTATTGTGTGTTCCTATGTTGTGCTTTTGAATTCTGAATAAAAATTTCCCCTACTTTTTTCGACAAGTGCCATGGGATTTTTAACATCCACCTGAACTACCACCAATCCAGGCAGATGGGACCTCGATTTAACGTCTCATCTGAAAGACAGTATGCTGTTATGTTGTTAATGTACCACGTAGTTCCATCGGCTGAGCCGCACGTGGTCTAGCCGCACTGCCTTATCCCGTTTGGCTTAGCTCCCACTTGTTCCCTTGGACACTTCCTATGGAGCTGCTCATTCATCCATTCAACCCTCTCCAAAGCATGCTTCCTACAGCTTCTTGTCCACTAAACTATTTCTGGAGTATATTACTTTATTCACCTCAATTTCCATGGATGCTTCTCACCAAGCTATTTCACCCCCTTCGGAGTTCTACTACCATCTCTGCCAGAACTCCCTGCTAAGCTTCATTCCATATTGCCTTCCTTAGCTTAACAGATACCTAAGATATTTACCTACAGTTTCAGCACACCTTTTTTTTAACCAATTATTTTACCAGGTGAGACACACTAAGCTGAAAGCTTGTTTGCAGGTGCAACCTGGGAGCACAAGGAAGTTAAGTGACTTGCTCAGGGTCACACAGTATGCACCTAGGGGGCTGTGGGATTCAAACCCAGGTCTCCAGATTTGCAGCTCAGAGCCTTAACCCACTGCACCATACTGCCTCCGGTTAAGTTACCATTCATACACCTAAGTATTTTCACCGCAATCCTTTCCAACCTCGAACCTCAGGATACAACAGTCTGCAGCACCCTTCAGAGCTCTCATAGGTCTGCCCTAATCTACATTACTATTCGGCTTCAAACTGGCTCAACATATGTTACCATTTGCAATAACTTTATAAAATATTCCTTACTGCTTCACTGCTAGTCTGCATTTCATGCAGCTTAATATTACTGTTACCTCATCTACCAATGCTTTAGAACCTACCTCACCCGTCGGGCCGGAGGTTCACCGCATCACACTTCAATGACCTGCCCCCTACCAGTCGAGGTCCCTCAATCTTCTATTATCACTACATAATTGCCTGCTCTATGACCTGCTTCGCCATTGGCCTGGGGGTTTAATTACTTCTACTCTACACTTTCCTCACCCAGCTTGGGGCCTGGAAGTCCATTCTACTGCATCTACCTGCAGCCATGTCTGCCAACTTAGGAGCTCCTTACCACGGCCTCAAATCTGGATTTATTTAGTCATACTACTACCTACCAGGATTTCATTGAGATTATTCAAAAGACTTTAATTCCATAATTTTCCCCGGAGAGAAATTCAGTGCCTTCGCCGGAAGCAGCGCTCAACAGCCGCCACACTGACTCCTCCTGCTGCCACTGCCCGCCTCCCTGGAACTTGGACTCAGATCCCCACTGCAAGATCCCTGGAGAGAAACTCGGTACCTTCACCAAAAGTGGTGCTCAACGGCCGCCGTGCCGACTCCTCCTGCTGCCACTGCCCGCCTCCCTGGAACTGGGACTTGGAACCCCACTGCAGGTACGAGCGCCAATACTCTGTGGAGCTCCATACTCTGTGGCTGCCTCGTGATTGGTGCAGCGCTGCTGCTAGTGGTCCCTGATTGGACGACTTAGCTGGTGCCCCTCAGCCATTGGTGCGCCCACGTACTGCTGCCTAGTGAACTTTTCGGGTCTCCTTTCTGACCTATTTTTTCTCCCACCCCCACCACCCCCTCCCAGGCCTCGTTTAAATACACTGACACCCCTCCCATCTGGGCTGCTTCACCTATCAGAAGCAGCACTCCCTAACTCACCCATCCTACTGGTCTCTGCTGATTCCCCTACGTCCCTCAACTCTCTACTTTTTTCACATTGCGTGCCCTCCCTCAGTCAAACTGTGTCTTCCACATTCCCCTTAACAAGGCTGCCTTTAAACAGCAACCAGCACTGCTATTTATTGTGATAACTGTGCTGCACTGCCCCACCCATCAAGTGACTACCACCCCCCACTCTCAGGACCAGCTCATACCAACCAGAGCTCAGCACTACATTTTAGGAATGACCACTGGGACCCAGTCTAATAACTTTGTGCCTCTCAGCTCACCAACCTGGCATGCTAGCTTCTCTCTGAAGCACCAAGGGTATAGCCCTCAGGGGAACTTATATGTACTAGCAGCTCTCTGTAATAAGCCAGGCTCAAACTGTTGCCTCAACACCCAGGTACGCAGAAGGAATTCCATCAAACAAGCCCTCAAAACACTTCAAATCACCCTATGAAGATTTCTTCTACTGCTACTGCTCCTCTCCGGAAACATTCACCCTAACCCCGGCCCACCAGGACCATCTGCCTACCACCAGAACTGGAAGTCAGGGTCTGTTACCCTGGCATCCATCAATATCTGCAGCCTCCTCAGCAAACTTGATAACCTCCAAACCTGGATTCAGCAATACAATCCTGACATCCTCTCTGTCATTGAATCTTGGCTAGCTCCAAAGATCACTGATAGTGCAGTTGCTATTCCCGGATACACGATTTTCAGGCAGGACAGGAGCTCTAAGCAGGGTGGTGGCTGTGCCATCTACCTGAGAGATACTCTCCTGGGACATGCCATCCCTCTTTCTAAACTGGCAGCAACATCACAGGTCCTAGCCATCAAAGTCCTCCTTGGGGCACACAACAAAAACCTCACCATAGTCTCCCTTTATATCCCCCCAAAGGAACTGACTAGAGGCTTCAATCATGTCCTGGAATGTCTGAGGCATCTATCTATGCCATAACTCAGAGTTCATCATCATGGGAGATTTTAACATCAACTGGCTTGCACCTGAGGCCATCACCTACAAGGATGCAGTTACAGCACATCTCACTCAGCTAGTCCCCTCTCCTACCAGGTGTGACTACAGGACAATGACATATACTCTTATTGACTAGATTCTGTCTAACTACCCTGAAAGAATATCCATGGTATCTGTTTTCCTTGACTCCTTAAGTGACCATTCACCCATCATCTGCACCTGGACTAATAACTGCATCAAGCCACCGCCTAAAATAATACAAGCCAGTTTACTCAAGAACGGACACCTACAACTATTAAAATCCCACCTAAGCAGTTTAGAATGATCAAAATTAGTCTCATTCAAGGATGTAAACAAGGTGCTCAATCTGTTTATCAGCCGATTCACTGAGGCTTGTGATATCCATGCACCGCTAAAAAAATGAAGGTCAAGGGTGGAGCTAACCCATGGATAAACACAGAGCTTATCATGCAGCTCAAACAAAGGGACTACCTCTGGCACTGTGCTCAGGCTACAGCTGCCCAAACAGACATTTAAAAATACAAACAAGCAAGAAATAGCTGCACTCATGCTATACGGATGGCCAAAAGCAAATACTTTAGAGAAGCACTCTCCAGCTCATGGGGGGATGGGAAGAAATTCTAGAAAAACCTTAAGGACCTCTCTGGCAAAGACACCAAGTCTCCACCCACCATGCTCAGCATTGATGGCAATCCTACGTTGGACCTAGATACCATCACTAATACGTTCATCAATGCATTCTCCAACCTGAGCAGTCTCCTCCCACCTGATTTCTTCGATGCTCCCACCACTGTCACATCATCCCAAGCACACTCATTGCTGCACTTCTTCTTCAAAAGGATCCCAATGCACACAGCCAGAACCCATATTTGTAAGACTATCAGAAAATCTGGCTATAGTGGTGACTCACTCGACTTGAAGCTGCTCGCACTAGTCCTTGATGAGATCCTTGAACCCCTGACAATGATCTTCAGACTCTCCCTAAAGTATGGCCAGTTCCCAACAATCTGGAAAAAGGCTACCATCACACCAGTGCATAAGAGTGGAGACAAGGCACTGCACACCAATTATAGGCCCATCTCCATCCTCCCCCCACTATTCAAAGCACTTGAATGCATAGTCTCTGACCAGCTTGTAGAGTTCCTGGAAAAACACAATATTCAGTGCCCCGAGCAACATGACTTCTGAAAAGGGCACAGTACCACTACAGCATTGTTAGAATTCACCGGTTGTATCCATGACACCTTGGACCAAGGACAATGTGAGGGGGGCCATATTCATTGACCTGACTAAGGCCTTTGATACAGTTAACCACCCCCTACTACTCAGACAACTGACTGATCTTGGGTTCTTCACTGATGCACTGCCCTGGTTTGCTAGCTACCTTGGGGAGAGAGTTCAGTGTGTTAAAATTGCTGGAGTCTCATCAGCTGAAAAGCCAGTCCTCTTGGGTGTCCCTCAGGGGTCTATACTGGTCCCATTACTCTTTTCACTCTTCCTAAACAACCTCACTGGCATCTGCCAACAGAGGATGCTACTCTATGCAGATGATGCGGTCCTCTTCTCTAGCAACCGGGACTTTAACCTACTTGAGAGTCAACTGCAGCATGATTTTAGCCTGGTGGAAAAATGGCTTGGCTCTTACAAACTTGTCCTGAACTATAGTAAAACCAAGGTTATGTCTTTCTCCAATGCACGTAGCAAGTATAAACCTCTACCCCATACCATCAAGAATCAAGACAGGACCTTACTAGATCAGGTTCACAAGTTCAAATACCTCGGCATCACCCTGGACAGCTCACTGTCTTACGCCCAGCACATTGGGAAGGTTGCAAAGACTGCCAATATACACCTTAGCCTGCTCCACAAGTACAAACACTGCATGACCTCTGAAGCCCTTAGACTGGCTATCCACAGCTCTGTTACCTCCATTGTCAACTACGGTCTTGCAATCTATGGCTCTGCCTCTGCTACTGCCCTCAGGAGGATATCAGTGACTGTTAACAAAGCCTGCAGACTTCTCACTTGGGCAGAACGCCTTACGCACACCCGTGACCTTTATGCCAAGGCTGGATGGCTACCTCTGATAAGTAGAATAAAATACCAAACCTGTCTTATTGCAAAAAAAGTTCTTCTTGGACTTATGCCTCCAGGTGTGGTGAGTCTCCTTACTACCAGCAGCTGGACCCTGCCAACATGCAGTTCTCAATCCCAGACTTTCCAGGTCCCCTGGTGCCAGACCTCACTGGGTCAGAGATCCTTCATGTACAGGGCTCCTCAGTGGTTCAATACCCTTAACAAAGAATCACTTGCTGCTACTACGCTAAGCCCCTTTAAAAGGCAACTGCATCTATTCCTCCCCACTACCTCACACTGTGACTGCCTCCCCTAAGCCATGGTCATCACCCTCTACCTTTGTTGGAACTCTTATCAGCCTTCATAACCCTGCCTTTGTGACACCAGCCCCCTCCTCCTCTTATTCTGCCCCCCTCACCCTCTCATCCCCTCTTTTCCTACCCATTCATACCATTGGCCACTGGCCCCTGTCCCTCTCTCTCTTTTCATCCCTGTTCTGACAATGGCACCTTCAAGCCGGCTTCCTCTTGACTCCTTCTGACCATGTATACTGTTTCACCTTGGATACTGTAAATAAGCTAGCTAGTATTGTTCTACTTTAACATGTTGACTGAACTATTTATGTATAAGTAATCTGTATGTTACGACTGTTCCCATTTTTTCCCATTGTTGTATATTACCCCCCATCCTCCAATGTGGAACCTTTGTAAACAAGAAGTTCCTGCTCAAAGGTACTTGTAGTCCTAGAGTTTAATAAATAAAAATAAAAAATTAAAATACAGCTTCTTGGACCTTGTGGCAGTGCTACGTGACCCAAGGGTGCCGGAAGATGGTAAAAGCTGAGGGGGCTGAGAATCAAAAGGGCACTTATAAGGGAACAAAGGGCACTTTTTCTACTAGTTTTTGCCATACAGAAATAAAAAGTGGAGGGGCTACCGCCCCTTCCACCCCCCAGTTCCGGCACCTATGGCTACATCATTCGACTTCAGCCTCTTCAGTTGCCACCATTTATAACTCATAAATTCAGCCATTCAAGACTTATTAGAATAGTCTTACCAGTCAGTACTAGTTTCTGTACCATTCTGGCTTTTAGATTGTGGTTATCTTCATTACGCAATTATTTGAATCACCATGAAGCGTTTCAATTCCTGAGCTATCACCATTTCTCATACCTCTCGCCATATACCATATAAGCTATGCAATACTACTTCCCTGCTACTACGTCTACATCATGCAGCTTTGCTTACTTCAACTGACCTATGTACAGGTCCACTTATTTGCACTTCTTGCTCATATTACCTGCTCCGCCCTTACAGGGCCTAGAGGTTCATCAAGACCGATTCACTACTCTACCACCTACTTCCCCCATCGGGATCTGAAGGTACTTTAACTTATGTCAGCATATTCCCACTAAGATCTATACCTAATTCACTTACCTGCTTCCACTCCAGATCAGAGATTCTTGCTGCTCCGCACTCTCCATCATGCAGCATGCCATGTTGTTATGCTTCATCACCAAGACCTTCATTTGAAAAGCTTGCCAAGAGAAATACAAACTACCTTCCTCCTACACTGATCATGGACACCTAGCCTTTGGTTACTGGTTCTCCTTGCAGAAGCCATCCTCACCTGCTGGAACATTTCACCAATGTAACTTTGATGCTCAAAATTATCATTATCGACCATGGATTCCAGTCTACCACCATTCTGTTCCAGACATGGATTCTCGGACTTGGATTTGCTATAAGGATGCTGCTACATTGCCAACCGGAATATTTTGTACTTATTCAGCTTTGCTTCTCTGGATCAGGATCTCAAACTTTGGACCTTGAATTAGCTTAATATTGTTACTTAGGATTATTCTCCCTTAGCATGCTCAGAAGGATGGGCAGGTCAGTAGCCATGGGTCCTCAGAGGTTCCCCCTAAAGGGTTTTTTCCTCTCCTGCATGCTAATGGTCATACTCTCCAGAGTTGGAGGACATAATCGATTGATATTATTATTCTTTTGGGGGGTCTCATGCTACTGGACTAAGCATTCTTTACGGTGGGATACAGAGTAAGGCCAAACCAATGCCAAGTCATAACATGTTACTCATCAGCTCAAGCATCTAAGCACCTTGTATAAGACTGTCCAGCTCACTTGTACTATATTCGCTGACTGTATGACTATGTTCAGAGTACCTAAGCACTGATCAATTCAAACTGCCAAATACCTGATGAGCAGGAATTCTGGAGGTCAGGGGTAAGGGGCAACAGACTTCCTGGAAAACATAAACTGAACTTACAAACTTAAATGGGCAGACTGGGTGGGCCATAGGCCCTTATCTGCTGACACTGTCTATGTATCTATGTGTCCTATTTATTAATCTGGCCTCTGTATCCAAGCACAAACCTACATTATCCAATTACAATATGTAGCACAAGCACTGAGCTATGAACCACACATAATGTAAAGGCTATAGCTTGAAGTTATGTGGGGAAAGAGTTCCTCCCCCGCTTCCTATTTAAATGAGCAGGCTACATCCGCTCTGCTTAGAGTGAGTTACACTCACCCTCCATCCTCCACTGATACCTCCTCCTTCTCTGGCGCTCTTATCCCACTGAGGGGGTCTCATACTACTGGACTAAGTATTCTTTAAGGTGGGATACAGAGTAAGGCCAAACCAATACCAAGTCATAACATATTACTCATCAGCTCAAGCATCTAAGCACCTTGCATAAGACTATCCGGCTCACTTGTACTATAATCGCTAACTGTATAACTATGTTCAAAGTACCTAAGCACTGATCAAGTCAAGCTGCCAAATATCTGACAAGCATTGTCCTACTTATTAATCTGTACTCTGTATCCAAGCACAAACCTACATTACCCAATTACAGTACTAGCACAAGCACTGAGCTATGAACCACACATAATGTAAATATAGCTGTATCAGTTTAAAAGAGAAACCCTGTCAGCCTTTGACTGCATTGCATATATATTAAGGAGACAAAACAATTTCCATTGATAACAAATATCCAGCAATAATGCTCTTCCAGGAACAGATCCAACAGTTTAATACATGTAAAGTCAAGGCTATGAAATAAGATCCCCACACCTGAACATTGGTCTGTACCTATTGAACAATATGATGGTCCTACCTACCAAGCAGCTGTAGCTTTCTGAATATCCAATAACATATGCAGTCTGGTATCTCGTAAAAAAATAACTGACTGCTGGAGAAGCAAAGCTGAAAATATAACATCTCTTTTCGTCAAGCACTTGATACTATTGACATTTATCGAGCGTAAAAAGAGAGACATAAAAAAGGAAAAGAAAGCTAAAAACACTCATTTTTATAAGCACATTCATTTCTCCCTAACCCCTCTCCTGGTACCCAAACTAGTTTTATATTCAACATGAGGTTTTTGTTTCTTCCCCTGATTCACAATATGCTGCTTTGTAGGGGGTTCTTCTTCTTTTCCTACTGCTATCTCTCATAGAGAGATCATAGAGGAAGAGTCTGAAAGTACTTCAGAATCACTATCCTCATTAGGGAGACTTTGATATCTATTCTGGAGAGGGACAGACTGTGTTTTTGCCAATTTGGATGTTGGTATGGTCTTTTCTGGTTCCTTTTGAGCCAATGTACCTTTCCTTGTCTCGTTGGGCAAGGGGGGCCATAATGTTTTCAGCAATCTCTACAGGAGAGGCCACAATTTCCACATTACTAACTTCTGACCGGGGATGACCCAAAGGGGGAAGTGGTGCATCTACAAGAGGATTTGTGTGATGTTCCTCAGATGGAGCTTGTGGGACTATCGGGGGTGGGGGGGCATACCAGCCCTGTCTACTGTCTCTGAGCAACAGCAATTAAGAGCCTTTGTTCTTCACTATCTGCCCCAGGATTAGTATTATGCACTGCCCAAGTGCTGCTCTGATAAGAATGGCCTTTTTCATCATGCAGACTACAAACTAATTCATTTAAACAGTGCACACTGACATGGCTCAACTCTTTGCAAAGAGAACAATGCACTTTATCACACACACTACTCATGTGGCCATCAGATCCACATTTATAGAAGTCATTTGGCTGGCCTGCATGAAATAAGACCCCTCTATCTCGGCCCCCAAAAAAGGAATTTGCCAAATGGTGGAGGCCATCACCAAATGATGGAAGCATAACTTTATATTTCCACCCCCCAGTCCAATATTGTTCAGTATCAAAAATAGCCGTAGGACCTTCCAGAATGGTACAGTGCTGCTTCATGGTCAAATACATCACACCAACTCCCTCATTCTGGAATAAAGCAGTTACAAACTTGACCACTGGTTTAGTGAGGAGAATAGCTTCAAACAGGGCCCAAAGAGGAGTGCTTCTGAGATCATTGTATTTCCTCCAAAAATGTTCCAGACTGCTTGATGCCTTAAAACTAATATTGAATGTGTGCTCACCCGACACATGTATGAGAGCATAGATCTCAGCTGTGAAAA
Organism: Neoceratodus forsteri; assembly: GCA_016271365.2. Lineage (NCBI taxonomy): Eukaryota > Metazoa > Chordata > Ceratodontiformes > Ceratodontidae > Neoceratodus > Neoceratodus forsteri. The sequence continues at coordinate 72,354,011 of CM028133.1, forward strand.
AAATGTAAGGAATCATTTAGCAACATTTTTCCCACATATACTCAGTCAGGAACACAGTCCAAGCCTTCTTTATATAACAAGTGAACTGCATTGTGATGTTTTGCGGGGCCACAGGTAGATGAAAAAGGAAGCAAAAGATTTACAAAGCTTATCAGTCTTTTATTCAGGGGAGCATCAGGTACAGATTGTTCAGTACGCTCAGGCAAATGTAGAACTGGATGTTGCACTGATGGTAATTGTAATGGGGATGGAGTGCCTACGAAATCTTTAGTTTTTTTTGGTGCAACTAGAGGAATTTGGACTGGGGGGATGTACCTGAAACCCACTTCTTACCATCCACAGATTTATCCCAAGCTGCAGCAGACAGCGCTGCCTCTATAGACCATGTCTAAGTGATGTCCGAGGGTGCAGGTGGATCAGAGGCTAGGTGCATGGTTGGAGAATCCAAATCCTGGTGTGGGGCATTACAAGCTGATGCAACATCCAAAACCTTTGATACTGCCATGTCAGCAGTCAAAATCAGCTGAGCATCAACGCTTGTCAGCTGCAAAGTCTGCTCATTAGAAGTCACTACCTTAAATTCATTTGGGCTAATATAAGGAAATCCATTTTGTAAAAGCATTGGTTGTTGATTTTGAAGCAGTTCATCTTCTGAGATGGCTTTTTTTTTAACCAATTATTTTACCAGGTGAGACACACTAAGCTGAAAGCTTGTTTGCAGGTGCAACCTGGGAGCACAGGAAGTTAAGTGACTTGCTCAGGGTCACACAGTATGCACCTAGGGGACTTCCTACACCCAAGTTAAAATATGAGCCTTAGGAACAATATGGTTAGCTAATAAGGCTTCCTAATGAGCTATCACCTCCAGTAATTGTCATTTCTGGCATTCTAAACTAAGAAACTAATTGTCCTCTTTATCTTGTACCGATTTCTGCTGCACAGTGCTGCCTTTACCCGTATCAAAAAGCGGGTCTCCCGCCCGCTGCGTTCCAGACTGTTGAGAAGCAGGAGGGGGAATGATCCCTCCTGCCTCCTTCACATCCATCTCCTTCACCAGGTCCACACCAACTGCCACCATGATGGACAGCAACAGCGCCCCCTACCTCAGAGTAGGGGAATGTTTTATTAGAACTTGATAGGGGATGCTGTGTATGTATATCTGAAGTTCTACCTGTCCCGAGAGCAACATCTACCATGACACAGAAAATCAAAGCCCTAAATGAATGGCTGAGAAAGTGGTGTTTTAAGCAGGATATACCCTGTATTACCCACTGGGAATCATTTTCAGATCGTTTTTCCTTGTTTTGCTGGGACGGTTTACATCTCAGTCGTAGGGGTAGTACACTTATGGGGAAAAGTATCACTAAAATCATAAATCATTGCTTAAACTAAAAACAATGGGGGAGAATGGGTCTATTCTCAAGTCTCTGAATACTTACCAAAATATTATTACAACTAAATGTAAATTCCTAGCTTTGAATGCAAGATCTTTAAACCAACTCAAATTAGCAGAACTCGAAGCCAAATGTAAAACTTTAAATACAGGTGTGGTGGGAGTAATTGAAACTTGGTGGGACACATCCTCAATTTGGTCCAGAGAAATTCCAGGTTATAAGTTATATCATAAAAACAGATTAGATAAGCAAGGCGGTGGAGTTTGTATGTACATACGAAATAATATTCCTTCTTTTGAAGTGTGTTCTCCCTTTCCTTTGGAAAGTATATGGGTTAAAATCTTATTGAAGGGGCAGTCCTATATAACTATTGGTAACATCTATTGACCTCCATCTGCAAATTCAGATTACACAACTGATATGTTTAAAGAAATTACACATTTTTCAGAATTTCAAGATACTGTAATATTTGGTGACTTTAACCTCCCTCATATTAACTGGGACTCATTCTCAGGACAGTCCTATGCCGAGAATGGACTAATAGATGTGGTAGTTAGTACTGGATTACAACAACTCATTACTGAACCCACTCGAGGTCCTAATATTTTGGATCTATTATTTACTAACATAAAGCAACAAATTAGCAATTTACAAATTTGAGATCCACTTGGGACCAGTGATCATTCATCTATTCTTTTTGAAATTCAACAGTTTAAAACTACACAAAGGAAGTTATACTGTACAAAAAATTATAATAAAGCACATTTTTCTAAAATCAATGAATACTTACAAAATATAAACTGGGAATCTAATCTTCTTAATTGTACAACACAACAAGCTTGGGACTTTTTTAAAAACATTGTACATTATGTGGAAAATACCTTTATTCCATCTAAGAGGAAATCTAATAATAAAGGAAAAATTCTCCCTTGGTTCAACAAGACAATTAAAAATCTGATTAAAATAAAAATTTAACTTTTTAGGAAACTTAAGAATAGTTCTGTTCCATTTAAAACTACTCTATTACATAAATACAGACTATCTGTGAAAAACTTAAAAAATCTATTAAATTGGCAAAAAATATGCTAGAATTTAAACTAGCTCACACAGAAGACTGTCACAAATATCTTTTCTCCTATATAAATAATAAAAAAGGTGTATCAAGGACCATTGGTCCCATTATAACCAGTGATTCTTCTCTATCTGATATAGAAACCTTGAATCTCTTTAATTAGTACTTTTGTTCTGTCTTCTCTCAAAAATCACCTATTAGTACATTTAAAGTTCACCATGTAGATTATCATAGGTTCTATCCAACTGATATTACACAGGCTATCAAAAAACTAAAAAAAATACTAGCCCGGGCCCAGACGGTATTCATCCATGGTTTCTGATCGAAACCTCTATAAATATTTCTATACCTTTGTCAATTAATTTCAATAAATCCTTACAAGAATGCATTGTACCAAATGATTGGCATTCAGCAATAGTTACTCCCATATTTAAAAAAGGTAATAGAGGTTCTGTGCAAAATTATCATCCAATTAGCCTGACCTCAGTGGCTGGTAGATTAATGGAATGAGCAATAAAGTCTCTAATAGATTAAGATTATAAAAATTTAGGAATTTATGATTCAAATCAGCATGGGTTTACTTCCAAGTATTCCTGCACCACCAATCTGATATATTTTTACAATAATATAAGTACTCTACTAGATGTGGGTATCCCTACTGATGTAATTCTTTTGGACTTTAGTAGAGCTTTCGATAAAGTCTCACATGAAAAACTCATTACTAAAATGCACAATCTAGGTTTGTCACCTGATATTGTCAACTGGACTTTAAACTGGCTGACAAATCGTTCTCAGAGAGTCAGAATTAATGATATATTGTCTGATTCAGGTAGTGTGACAAGTGGTGTACCACAGGGGGTTGGTCTTGGCACCAACATTGTTTAACCTCTTTATCAGTGATTTACAAACAGGGCCAAATAACTTCATGGTTAAATTTGCAGACGATACTAAATTGGGGGGCAAGGTTAATAATCAAGAAAGTATTTCTGCATTAAAGAAGGATTTGAAAAAATTAACACTTTGGACAAATGAAAATCATATGCAGTTTAATCAAGACATATGTTTAGTAGTGCATTTCAGTGTAAATAATCCAAAAACAATGTATCATATAAATGGACTACCACATCACTCATCAAATTGTGAAAAAGATTTAGGGATATATGTTAATAATAAACTTACATCAAATGATCACTGTGTTAGAACTGCTTGCATGACCAACAGACTTTTGAGGCAAATAAAACGCACTTTTGTTAATCGCACTGAACAATGCCTTATTCCATTGTATAGGGCATACATTAGACCGTATCTAGACTATGGCTCCCCTTTCTGGAATCCAAACCAAAAAAAAGACATAGCAATTCTTGAACAGGTTCAAAGGAGAGTAACTAGAATGATTCCAAGATTAACAAACTTGGATTATCAGAACAGATTAAAAGCTACTGGTCTCTTCTCTCTTCAAACTAGAAGATTAAGAGGTGATATGCTTATGGTTTTTAATTTAATAAATTCACCAGATCTAATGGAAAAATGTGGTCTATCACTCTCCAAAAGGAGACATGTTCTGAGACTGCATAATAAACAGCTTGAAGTAAAAACTTATAAAACCAGCAAAAGGGGAAACTTTTTTCCAATAAGAGCATCCATTGTATGGAACACCTTGCCACAAGAATTGGTAGAGGCAACTAGTGCCACTGTCTTTAAAAACAAATTAGATGTTTGGTTGAGGAATAATAGATAAATAATGTCCCACATAGTGTGGGGAACAGTCTCAATGGGCTCTGGCCTTCTTCTGTTCTTTTATACCAAGTAGTAAGTAATCCAAGTAATACCAAGTAACAAGAAATACATTATACGAAACAAGTGATAAAGGTGACTACAGATAATAACAGAAAAAAAGAAGACAAATACAAAATAGAGAAGAGAAAAAACGAACAAAATAGAAATCTGTAATCATTCCCCATACATTGCCGTGAAACCAATACTAGAGAACCTAAGGACTAACATGGAAGAGAACTAAACTGCAAAAACTTGCATCCCCAAACACCTTCCCCCCGGAAACAAACCATCCTCCATGAAAATGAAAAAGCAAAAAAAAAATACATCAGGTGACAAAACCAACGTTCCTCCAGTAAACCTGGATCATGTCCCTGGTAAACTTTCTGCCATCATTTTCCTTAACCCGAGATATAACAGATTCAATACGGGAGATCACAACTGCCGGAGGCAACTTAATCTGTTGTATCACCAGTTGATATCTATTCTGCCATAATTAATATTTAATAACAGCAAATATCATTTGCAAAGTACTGTCATGAAACATCTTCCATATTCTGGTAAAATCTCCCAATATTAAGATTTGGTAACTCAACCTATGAACAAAAGGCCAATTCCATTTAAGGCCCATTTCCTGCCAGAAAAGGTGCATCTCTGGCACTCCAAAAAGAAGTGCTGCATAGTTTCCTCAATGGCAGTGAAGGAAGTCTGTGGACAGTACCTCTCCTGTACTGCCTTATGTTTCGAGCTGCCCTGCACCCCCAACCTACCATGGTAACAAAGTCAGGTAACATCCCACATAAAATTAGGAATGCGTGTGTCTGTTAAAATTTTGAGAACCTAAGGTGACTGTCTAGGGGTAAAGTGCAGAAAAAGCAATGGTTCCAAACAATTGTACCCTATAACTCTTTGGTACAACTGTTTATGCTGTAGGCTAAGAAAATCATGTTTCGTCAATTTCCATTGCCTCAATTTTTTGAAGGAATTGACAGTATAGTCTGGCAATGCCCACTGTTGTAAAACCTTTGGGGGCAGCAGGAGCCATTTATCCATAAATGATTGTAAGGCTGCCATAACCCATTGTTGGCCAACAGATAACCTGTCCGACTTGTAAATCTGCGAGATCCCATCTAAAAATATAGTGTGAAAGAAACTGACAGGGTTGACCATGTTCAAACCACCCTTATTCAATGGCCTATAAGTGATGTCCCTTTTAACTGGGTTCAGCCTACTGCCCCATAACATCTGAAAAAAATTACTAAAAAGCTGGGCCTCAAAATGGGCTGGGGGACTAAATATGGAACTTAGAAAAACAAAAAGGGGCAACAGAAATTTCCTTATTAACAGGACCCTCTTTTGTTTTCCCAGTTTCCAATTTTTCCAAATCCGGACCTTAGCCTCACAAAGATCCAATTTTATGTCCCAATTAAAGGAAGCTGCATCTGGCATACCAAACCAAATGGCCAATATTCTCTGAGGATCCCTGCTTAGCTTAATACCTGTGATAGTTTGGTTCAGATCTCCCCCCAGTTGTAATGGGATAACTACACTTTTATCTTTGTTTATAGAAGCTGTGCAAAGCGTGAGACTATTTGTAAAGCCCGGATGCCCAAGCCCTCATCATGGACAAGCAGCATAAGATCATCAGCATTGGCTGTAACTGTTTCAACCAGACCATCACCTTTAGGGGATAAACCTAAAATCTGCGAATCCCATTGTAACTCCCAAATAATGGTGTCCAGAGTGAAAATAAATAAAGGAGGGCTCAATGGGCACCCCTGTCTCATTCCTTTCTGAAAGGGATTGCAGCCCCCAACAAACCATTAACAGATGGAATGCATTTCGCTTCCTTATACAAAATCTGTAGCCATGAGATAACAGTAGGGTAAATCCCGTATCTCTCTAAAACCTGCCATAAAAAAGAATGCCGTACTCTGTTGAAGGCCTTGGCCTGCTCTAAAGCCATAACAAAACCCATGCTGTTCTGGTTCCATTTGGCATCAAAAAGTTATCTCAAAATAAAGAGATTATGTTGAATGCTTCTATGCGGTACATAGCAAGTCTGAGCCTCATCAATCAAAGTATGTGCTACTCTTTGTAGTCTAGCACTTAGAATTTTGGCCAGGATTTTGTAGTCACAATTTAGGAAACTAATCAGTCTCCAATTTTCTAAAGACAATTAATCCTCATTTTTATAGATATAACTAATAATTGCAGTGCCAAAATCCTGCAGGGAAGCCCCGTCATGGTGTAAAACATAATCATAAACCTGATGCAGGATCTCACTGAGTGCCGATGAAAATAACTTATAAAAATCATAAGGCAAACCATCAAGACCTGGTGAGATCCCAGTTTTCAGGGTCTGAAGGGTGGCTAAAATCTCCTCCCTAGTAATAGGAGAAAGCAAAATGTCAGCATCTGTGACTGAAAGGCAAGGTGTGGGAGTGGAAAGTAATGCGCCAAGAGCATCCCCTACTGGCCTTTCATCAGAGAATTCCCTCAGCAAATGACTATGAATCACTTGTAACATGTGTCCTTCCCTTCTTTCAACGGCACCCATTGCATCATAAAGGCCAGCCATCAGAGTCCTGTTCAATCTCTGCTTGCAGGCCATAAAAGGATCCAACGCAGGGTAAATACTAGTACCATATCGCATCTCCGCATCCAGAGATTTTGCCCAGTCATACTGGTACTGCATCATACATTTTTTAATTTCCAAAATTTGTTTTGAATAATGAACCCGTTCCCTATCTGGAAAAGACATCAGTTTATAAAACTGATTCCTATAACCGAGATATTTAATATAATCTGAGGTCGATCTTTCTCTTCCATAGGAGATGAAGAGTCATTTCACAGAGCTTTTAGTATCGACCCACTAGTGCCAGGTGTCATCATACAGACACAACACTGAAGCTCTGGCAGCCAATGAAGTTTCCATTTTACACAACAGGTCTGCCTGTACCAAGACCGCAGTATTTAATTTCCACCTACAGTGTGAAAACAGCTTGGGGGGGGCAGAACCCATATTAAACACCCCAAGTAATAAACAGTGGTTTGAAAATTCAGTGGGCTGAAGCTGAGCACACACCAGAAGACAATATTTGGAAACAAACAAATAATCAATTCTAGTGGAATATATTCTTGTGATAAGTGGACCCAGGACTGTTTTCGATTGTCCGGTAAGTATCCATGAGAAAAGCATCTTTAACAACAGAACAGAGGGCATGGGAATCACAATAAACTTTCTTTTGATCAGAAAGGGGAGTGTCCAAGCTGCAATTAAAGTCTCTGCCCCATATGATATGTTTCCTTGTAAATAGATATGACTTCACTAAAGTAAACAAATCTATTCTCAGAGCTTTCATTTGAGGGGCATAAATGTTAATAAAATCAAAATCAGAATCCCGATACCTACAGTCCAATATCAAGACCCAGCCTGGGGAAATGTCCATAACTTCAGTGATAGAGAAATTAGGGTTCTGAAAAAGGATTCCCAAACCATCCGAACTGTCCTCCCCGAATGACCAGTAGGAAGGCCCCCAAACCCAACTCCTTTTCAATTGAGTTATCTCAGTGTGGATTTCCTGCAGGAAAAAACATCAGCCTGTAAAGTGTGGAAAAAGGACAAGAACACTAATTTCCTTTTGTAGCATTTGAGACTACAGACATTTAAGGTGGCAACGGTAATGGAGGCCATACGGTAAGGAAAAAGAAACAGGCCAAAGAGAAAAGCCCAAGCACAAACTATCCCTCCTTGTCCAGAATCTCTGTCTTTTCTTTTTTTTTACCTTTATTCTTTTTCTTGACCTTACTCATGGGATGTTTATCCTCCTCTTTGAGTTCAGAGGCTACCACTGATTGCAGAGAGGTATCAGATTCATGCTCGGAATCCCCCTCTTCACCCTGAAGGGGCCAAAAAGGATTATAAGTTAATAATACGAGGCACCCTGAATTTGTTTTGCATGAGCCCTTGTCACCCTCCTGGAGTTTATAGCTGGGGGGGGGGCATCATGTCCTTCTGGCCTACTGGACCAGGCCCGGTTTCATCTGAACCCGGGGTAACCATAGGGATGGGATCCGGAAGGACAGTTAACTCATCATCCAGCCTGCCCTCAACCATAGAGACTGGTTCTGGCCTAGCAGAGCAGCTGGGATCCTGGACCCATGCCACAGGCTCTGTTTGGTTTTGCTGTGTATTGGGAGTCACATGCCTTGGAGCGATATCAACATGGGATGTGTAGGGCCCCATCCTACCCTTCTTATCCTGAGCAGTTTGTACCAGATTTTCCTGATCCCAACCTTGGGCTCTATTCCTATCCTCCCAGGGACACTGATGATATGCATGACCATTTTCATCACACAAATTACATTGAAAAATATTGTTACAGTTCACACTGGGATGACCATACCCTCCACACAGGGAGTATTTCAACATATCACATGTGCTACTTAAATGGGTCCAGGCCCCACATTTATAGCACACCCTCGGTTGACCTCCATAAAACAGAACTCCTCTGTCTTTACCCAAAAAGAAACTATTGGTGAGATGAGTGACCTCGGAATTGATCTGAAAGAGTTTGACCTTGAACCTCCAACCTCCCGTCCACAGGCCCTCATCATCCAAAATAGCCTCAGGAGGCCCAGGGACATCACACCAATTTTGTAACAAGTGGTAAATGTCGTTAACGTTAACCCCCTCATTGCAAAACATAACTGTAATGGTTCTAATGGCAGGTTTTGTCAGGGGGATAGCAATAAAGGAAATCCATAAAGGAGTTTTCTTAACATGTTCATATCTACCCCCAAATATCTCCAGACTGACATTGGTTGTAAAACTACTGTCAAAGGTATCCTTTCCAGAGATATGGATTAGGGCATAAATATCTACAGGCAAAAATTGCATGGAACTTTTCAGAAGGCGTCTCACCACATAATACTAACATACTATTTGCCAGCAGATTAGGCCTTACGGTCTATCGAGTCTGCTCAAACCTCAGATCCCCAGTTGGGTGCCGAGGCCCTCCCCCCTTTGTGTTCCAGAAACCCCTATCATCCATCCCCACCCCCTGGAACAGGCCATCATCTGATACATCCACTTTCTGTGTCTGTACCACCCTCTCTTGAAGCCCTCCACTGTGGATCTCTGAACCAGCTTGTCAGGCAGTGCATTCCAAGGGTCCACCACCCTCTCAGTGAAAAACCTCCTCCTCTTTTCTCCCCTCACCCTTTCACCTTCCAACTTCAAACCATGCCTTCAGGTGATACCTCCCTGCTTTAGTCTAAAGATCCCCTCCATGTTTACCCTATTTATTCCCTTGAGGTACTTGAAGACCTCAGTCATGTCCCCCCGTCTCTCCTCTCCTCCAATGAAAACAGGCAGAGCTCCTCAAGTCTGTCCTCATATGTCAAATCCCCTAGCCCTCGTATCATCTTAGTTGCCCTCCTCTGTACCCTCTCCAGGAGCTGTATATCCCTCTTCAAGTGAGGTCTCCAGTACTGTACACAGTAATCAAGGTGTGGACTAACCAGTCCATTGTACAGCTGCAGAATCACTTCCTTGCTCCTAGAGGTGATCTCCCCTTACGTTGCATCCCAACATCCTGTTTGCCTTGCTAGCCACTCTCCTGCACTGCTCAGAGTTATTCATACATGCATCCACCATGACCCCTAGGTCTTTTTCCCCTATTGAGGCCTCCAGCACCCTCCCCTCCCAGGGTGTACCTGTGTTTAGGGTTTCCCCGCCCAAGATGCAACACCTTGCACTTGGTGATATTGAAATTTAATTTCCATGTGTAAGCCCAGCTTTCCAGGGTGTCCAGGTCCCCTTGCAGGGCCAACCTCCCCTCTTCTCCCTCAACTACTGCTTCCATCTTGGAGTCATCAGCGAAGATTCTCATTTCACACCCTATACCCTCCCTGATGTCCGATATGTATGCATCAAACAGGATTGGACCCAAGACCGAGCCCTGCGGTACCCCACTACCAACCTATCTAGGGTTCAAGAGCTCCCCACAGACCACTACTCTCTGGGTGCATCCAGCTAGCCAGTTTTCAATCCATCTGACCTGTCAATACCTGTCAGGGTGTTCCAGTAAACCACCTCTGTAGTGAAGACATGCTGCATTTCATCTGAGGGCCTATTCTTATTGGCTTTTGAACAAATCTGCCAACTTAGGCACTTTCCACTATCTGTTAGAAGACTCTGAGGGACCCCCAGTGATATCAGGAGGATCAGGGTGTTCATTCTCAGACAAGGTGGGAACAGGCACCAATTTCCCTGGAGACTCCCTGCTCCTTCCCTGCAGAAGTTTGTCACCTACAGGTAGACCCCCCTCCCAGATCCCTGGGTAGGACAGGACTAACATGTGTGTACAATGGTAGAATCAGTAACCAAAGTCCCCGTAGTTACAGGCTGCAAAGCAGAGGAGTCCAGTAAATCCCAACCAGGTGGAGCTGTAAACTCATGAGAGGAAAGAGGTGGAACAAAGTCTTGATGTACAGCAGCCAATGTCTGAGCAATACTTATCAATACTGGTTGTGCCAAAGAAGAATAAGTAGAAGAACTAGTACCTTCTCCGGGGTCCCGAAAGTCAAAGTGAGCCAAAACACCATTCTGTTTATTGTCCCAGTCATCATTAAGAACCCAGTGGCCATCTGAAAGTTGTAGCCATCCAGCGTTGTTCAGGGAGTCCTCCATAGACCAGTCCTGAATTTCCATCACAGGTTGACGAGAAATGTCAAAGTGAGCACAAACTGTTTGCGACACAGTCGCAGTGTCATGATGCTGAGCAACATCAGCAGAATCTCCCAGGTGCTGAGAATCCCCAGCAGGTCCCTTGTCACAAATCTCTGGAGCGGAACATTTGGAATCACCTTGCATGGGTTACGAAGAATCAAGTTCCACAGGTAATGAACTCCTCATCTCCATTTCTGTTATGTCAAAATCAGGGCCACTGATACCTGGAGCAAGAAGAACCGCCTGGTCAACTACTGAACTCTCCAGACAAACCGCAGCAGCGGACGGCAGAACCTCTCTCATGTCCATCTGAACTGTGAATGGCTCCTCCATTGTGGTTGCAAGGGGCCCCCCTACCATCAGAGTAGGGGAGGATTTTATTGAAGAAAAACTGAACATAAGCATAACAAAAAACAACGGCAATTGAATGTACAGAACAAGATAATAGTAAATATGTACAGCAACTTATACACAACAAAAAACAATTCATCCTATCTTATCTTTCATAAATGAGACTGCTATCCATTTAACTTTCCAAACACTGGGATTCATATACTGTTGTTCAAACATACATTGCTTGCTTACTTCAGTTTCAATGATTCAAATAACTATCTCTGGATCCTGTGATATCTGCTGCAGTACAAACTTACATCTGGCTTGCCACAGAACAAATTTAATAAATGAAAGAAGTAATCGTATCATATCTTTCGGTAAGCCTAGATCTGACATACTAAAACCCCCTACTTCTTCAGCATAAGTAAGCCTACCCTAATGGGGGTGACTCCACCCCTGTGTCAACATCCCCCACATTTTCTTTACAAATGGACAAGAAATGAAAAAGTGGGTCATTGATTCTTCCTGTTTCACACAACTCGGTCTCGGACACATTCTTTCCTCCCATTTCTTATGCTTCCCATTCCCCTTGACAGACAAAAGGTTGTGAGCACTTAACCAAGTAACATCCCAAAGTCTAAGCAGGATGCATGGGTCTCTAAAGGTCTCCAAAACATGAGGAAAAAATTGTGAGTACATTCCTATAAATTGAACCTGTGATACTCCAATTTGGTTTTCATATTATATAATACTTTATTAGCGGTGGAAGTCAAGATACTTAATTTCAAGTTCCACTGTTTTAACTTTCCAACGGCCAATCTGAAAAACACACTTTTAGTTTTAACTTGAGCTGTCAACACTCACTGTTTCTCCTATATTTGATAAAGAGATCTTATCCAGGGGTCAGCAAAAGGAATCTACAGTGCTGTATTTGGTTTAGATAGATCAAGTAAATTGTTACAAAAAAATATTGTAAAAAGAAAAACACAATTGGGTTAATCAGATTTAATCCACCCTTTTCTACTGGTATATACAACATTTCCCTTTTAATAGGATTCAACTGGTTACCCCATATAACCTGAAATACTAGACCGAAAAGGTATACTTCTAACATCTGAGGCAAAGGGTAGACAGCAATAATAAATACAAATATTGGAATGAGAAATGTCTTGACCACCGCCACTTTTTTCTTTTTTGTTTGGTTCCATGTTCTCCAGATGACTACTTTAGCAGAAGAAAATTCCAATTTCTTGGTCCAGTTCAGTACACTATTATCCCCACTCTCAAACCAAACCCCTAAATAATGCAAAGGATCATTAGAAACCTTAATACCATGCAAAGTGTCTTCCTGAGTAACTAACCCTCCCAAAGGGTAAATTATACTTTTTTTGTTTATTCAAAAGTGCCCCTGTCAGTTGTGAATATTTTTCAATCAAGTTCAAAACTCTATCCCCGACTGTTCATTGGCTATTATGATACACACATCATCTGCAAAAGGCAAGGCAAGGCAAAGTTTATTTAAAACACGCCCAATCCCGGAGGCTCTGGGCGCTGCACAAAATGAATAAATACAGCGTCAAAAAACACAGGATGCCTAACACATTCAGAATAGAAAAAATAAAATATATAACCCATCATATAGTTATCATATTCATCTAAATTTCATAATTTAATCCCAAAATGCTTGGGAAAATAGTAGGGCCTTCAGGCAGGCCTTGAAAATGTCTACAGTAGGGGCTCCCATAACCCCAGATGGCAGTGAATTCAAAAGAATGGGAGCGGCAACACTGAAAGCTCTGTCACCAGCAGATCTTAACCTTGTTCTAGGAATCACCAGGGGACTCCTACTGGAGGAGCAGAGGAGGTGGACAGAGAGAGCAGGTGCAAGAAGGTCTAACAGATAACCAGGGCCCTGCCCGTGTAGGGCCTTGTAGGTGAGAAGACCCACCTTAAAGAGGATTCTCCACCTAACTGGCAGCCAGTGCAATTCACGCAGCACCAGTGTGATATGGCAACATTTTTGCTGCCCAGTAAGTAACTGGGCAGCTGCATTTTGCACCAGCTGTAGCCTATGGAGAGCTCCTCCTGGGATCCCAAGGTAGAGCACATTACAGTAGTCAAGCCTTGATGTAACTAAGGCATGTATCAATGTAGGGAGGTCCAGAGGTGGCACAAAGGGGTTTATTCTGGTGATATTTCTAAGATGGAAATAACAGGAGTGGACCGTGGAGGATATTTGTGCCTCCATAGTCAAATTCCTGTCCAAAATAATAGCAAGATTTTGCACCCAAGAGGAGGCCTTCAATGAAACAGCTCCACAAACAAGTCCAGTAACTGAATCAGAGGCCATCCTATCACACACTCTGTTCGACTCCACCACTAATACCTCCGACTCATCGGGGTTCAGTCACAACCAGCTGGAGGCCATCCAGTCGTTAATCTCAGCAAGGCAGCTGTTAAGCATGTCCGCCGCGTTGGATGTTCCTGGGGCAAAGGAAAGATATAGCTGGGTATCATTGGCAAAACAATGAAAACCCAAGCCATACTTCCTAATGATCCCTCCCAGGGGTAACTTGTACACTGCTAACAACATTGGGGCCAATACCGACCCCTGAGGAATTCTGCACGATAGGAGGCTAGGAGCAGAGGAGAAATTACCCATCACAAACCGCTGCCTCCTGTTGGTAAAAAAGAGCTCAAACCAGTGGATGACAGTACCGGTGAGTCCTCAGAGCTCCCTAAGGTGGTCAAGCAACACACAATGGACCACAGTGTCAAATGCTGAGGACAGATCAAGGAGAACAAGAATTGTTTTATCCCCATGATCTCTCACCCTGAGGACATCATTCTGCTCCCAAACAAGAGTGGTTTTTGTGCTATGCCTAGCCCAAAATTCCAACTCAAAAGGTTCTTACAACTCATGAATCATGAGGTGCTCTTCCAACTGAAGCGGCACCACCTTCTCAACTACCTTTGCCAAAAAATGAAGGTTGGAGATAGGTCGGTAATTTGCCCTGACCTCCGGGTCCAAAGATATTTTCTTTAAGAGGGGACTCACTAGTGCCTCCTTCAAGGCATCAGGGAAGATCCCCTCAGATAAGGAACAACCGGACAATCAGAGCAAACACCGGACCAGTGTCAATGCATCTCATTAAGAAATGCATTGGCACTGGGTCCAGTTCACAAAAAGTGTGATTCAGATTGGTTTCCACCTCAATGACCTCACTTACCTCCACTGGTCTAGACTCCCCCAACCAGGCATAGTGCACTCAGAACACTTTAGGTGACCACTGCCAGCTACGACATTGCTGGCTGAAGAAGCCATCTGTCGGATACTGGACACTCTGTCCAAGAAGAATCGAGCAAACTCTTCACACTCAACCTTAGTAAAAACCTTCCTGGCCTCTAGAGAGGCAGGATGGAGTAGCCTGTCCACAGTCTGAAAAAGTATAGCTGGTCAGTTATTCCTGGCAGCAATCTCCCTGGACAGGAACACTGCCTTTTTATGGTTGATTGCCCCCTGGTATGCATTATTATGTACACACAGGGCCAGTTTGTCCCCTTCCAGGCCGGATCCCATCCAGCAGTGCTCTGACCCTTCCTCTTCATTTCCCTGAGAGCCCCATCATACCACGGGGACCTCAAGTAAGAAGATTTGGGTCGTGCACGGACAGGTGCGAGGGAGTCAATGGTGTCAGATAACACCTTATTATAGGTATCAACCCCAGCACCAGTGCCTCCGATGCATGCAACACCCACACTAGATAGATGTACTACCGCCAAAAAACCCTCAGGGGTCAATTCCCATAAAGGCCAACAGCTCAACATCTCCGTAGGGAGAGGGCATCCAGTGGGAGCCCCAAACATGAACTGCACCGTACAATGATCGGACCAAGGTACTCGATCAATCTTAAGATTGTCAATTTCAAGTCCCAGTGAGAACACCAGCTCCAACATGAGGCCATCTTGATGTGTCGCAGCAGCAACAACTTGTGTCAGGCCCAGAGAAGGCATAGTCTGAAGGAGGTTACGACTACAGCTAGAAGATTTGTCGTCAGCCCAATCATTGAAATCACCCAGAAAAATACATCTGGGGGCTTCCAGTGTTTCACTGACAGCAAATTCAGCAACCTCCTGCAGGAAATTCCCCATCGTCCCTGAAGGGCGATAAATAAGGAAATTCCTGCAGCCTGCACCTGGACCTCCACAAAGAGCCACACATTCAAAAGAACCTGGTTTTCCCACTGGGTGCATGGTGAAGGCCAAGTTGAATCTAAAGCAGATGGCTACAGCACCTCCACCCTTACGTTCCACTCTGGGGCAGTGCACTATGGTATACCCAGGCGGGACTGCAGCCTCAAAAACTGGGCCCATATCATCTCCAGCATAAGTCTCCATAATGTAAGCCAGATCGACTGAAGAAATTAAGTCCACAATAATTGCGGTCTTATTCCTAATCGATCTGGCATTGCATAGCACCGCCCTCAGGGGATTGGTGGTTGATGCAGCCCCTCAGGTTACCTGACCACTCAGTCTGGTGGATTCCCTGGGGACAGGCACCAAACACATCTGGCCTCTCTCATGTACCCATTGTAACCCAGGGCACCTTCTGGAACCAACAACCCCTTTCCTACCATCCCCCACTATGAATGGGGCACCCCACTGCCCATGATCATCCTGGCCCCTCCAAATCCCCACTTTTCAGCAGCGTCTCACTGAATCTGAATTGTCTCACTGGTATCTGAAACCAGGAGGGGGGTGAAGGGCCGCAAATCACACAGCTGGGATCCCTCATACATTATCCTGGCCCCCCCAGGCCCCCCCCAGATAAACCTGGCACATCACTAAGTATAAAGACCTAAAGCTAAAAATGATAGCTAACTAATCCAAACAATTAACATCCTAGACAATCCCACATTAACAGTAAAGCTTAAATAAAATAAACAAATGACATTACTACTAAAAAACAAATTAAATGTATCTAAAAAAAATAAAATAATCTACCTGGCATAAACATATAAAAACATATATAATATAATTAGCCACATCTGAATAATACTATACCCTGTAGCTGGATGTGGCAATTTACACAATAGATGGTTCTTATTTAAAAATAGTTATACAAGCTATCCTGATACATAAGAGCTACCTCACAATGAAGTTGAAACAGCTGAAATTTCCCCCAAGCAGATAATACAAACTCAGGTATTAAAAACTGAGACAGATAAGACTCCAGAGCCTCTTTTATTACCTACTCTGTTTTTAAACAATAGCTTCACATCCACTACTTTTTCCTACAGTGCCACTCAACATGCTCGCGCTTGCGAGCAGCGCTGTATTATGTAGCCCCACAGTCCCTACCTCTTCAGCTGACAGCAATCAGCTCCCTCCTGAGCCTCCTACAAGCAGATTGAAACAGAAAACACAGTCTCTCACACTGTGAGATCTAAGTTGCTAGTAGGGAAATCCTCTCAGTTCAGGGACGCCTGACTACACATAGCATCAAGGCAGTAGTTCTTTTATTTTTTTTTAATTATTATGCTTTTTGTCCAGCCTAGCACTGAACTCAGCCCCGGTCATGTCCCCCGCCGCCTCCTGCACCCACATGAACTGCACTCCCCTATGTCCCCTGGCTTACCCCCCCCAGGGCGGGGTCACGGCACATACCTTTATTGCGAATGTCGGTTTGGGTTGGGGAACCAGCCTGGGAGCACAACGAAGGTGGCAAGGAGGGCATCATGGAGGTGCTAGTCTGGGATTATTTTCTGTCCCAAAAGTACGTTATTTTTTCCTCAGGGGCAGGGATATGCAATGATGTCCCACATCTGCCCCGCCCCCTCCTAACATCCAGACGCTGGCTGCATTGGAACTCCTGGCCTCCGCCAGGGGTCTGTAGTGCACCGGACATTCATCCGCCCTTCCCCCGGAGAAGGACAGCAGTCCAGAGGACGCTCCATCCATCTCCCCCCCGGCTGGCCCTCCAGCGACCCAGGTCCATTCCCGAACCCAGGTTGCTGGCATTGCGAGTGGAAATCCAACCACTGCACCAATGGGCTGGCTAGGGCAGTAGTTCTAATAAAAGAAAACACATCCAGCCACTTTGCAAGAGGCACTGTAATATGTAGCCACACTGTCCCCACCTCTGCAGCTGACAGCAATCAGCTCCCCCCAGAGTCTCCTACAAGCAGATTGAAACAGAAAACAGTCTCTCACACTGTGAGATCCGAGTTGCTAGTAGGGAAATATTCTCAGTTCAGGGATGCCTGACTACACACAGCATCAGGACAGTAGTTCTAATAAAAGAAAACACATCCACGTACATGTATCCTGTTGCAATAAATGTAGTAATGGATCTATGCAAAAAACATAGAGTAGGGGGCTCAATGGGCATCCCTGTCACACTCCTCAAGAGACATTAATGTAAGTTCCTAGATGCCCATTCACCATAGGAATTGCTTGTGCATGCTCATACAATAAGGAGATCCATTGCACAAAACATCTTGGAATACCATAATATGTAAGAACTCGAGTTATAAAGTAATGTGGAACCCTATGAAAGGCCTTTTTCTGGTCCAATAACATATTATACCACCTAAGCTGTTCCTCTTTACCCTGTTCCACCAATTCTCGAATCAGTAACAGGTTATGTTGTATAGAGCAATTAGGTACTGTGCAAGTTTGAGCTGAAGTAATTAAATACGATGTCAAGGTGAGTGATCAATAGTGTAATATTTTCATCAAGATTTCATAATCAGAATTTAATAAACTTAAAAACCTCCAATTGTCAAGGTTAGACCTATTTCCACATTTGTAAACTAAGATTTGTATGGCTATGCAAAAATGAAATTCAAACATCAAGGCTTGCAACACCCACTTAAAAACAACTATCAAAATCTGTGTAAGGTATGATAAAATTCTGCCGGGAGCCCATCAATACCTGGAGCAGTATTTCCCTTAAGGCTGCCAATTGCCTGCTCAATTTCATTTATAGAAATGGGTGCAGTAAGAACCAATAAAAATTCTGAGGGCACATCAGGTATATCAAGCAGAGATAAAAATTCATTCAACACCCCCTCATCAATTGGAGAAGCCATGTACATATCTGATAAATACACAGACACAGTTTCCTGGATACTAGGACCATCCGTTACTACTGTAACATCACTTGTTATAAGAGAAGTCATGAATCGGTCTGACGGTCTCTGGGAACAGCTTTTGAAAGTGACACCAAACCCTGTTTTACCTGGAGAGCAGATCTTATGTTCACGTTCTTGGAAATGTATGTATTTTTGAATGTTATAGAAACCAGAAGGGGAAGGAAGCATATTCAATTCAATGCTTTACAGTAACTGGTAATTGCTGTTTTTCTTTTAGACTTGGATTGTGGGCTTTTGGTGACACTGTACTTTCTTTGTTGTCTTTACTTAGAATTGTTTATGGGCTGCTGAGGATTTAAAATGTAGTGGTGGTGTATTCTTTGCTGTCTTTGGTTGCTGCAAATTTTCGCCCCCCCTTCCCCCAACTCTTGATTATATGCCTTGGTAAATCTGATTGACAGGAGCTAAACACTGGTTATAGTAGGGGGTGTGGAGTAGGAGGGGCATACAAGGAAAGGAGCAGCAGCAAGTGAAGAGGTGACTGCTCTCTCAGTGGAAGGGAAGTAAATGCAAATTTAGGAGCTTTCATAATTACTTCTTTGCATTGATATTGCATTGGGGAAAGGAGGATTAGGAGTTTGAAGAAGGTTGTACAATGGCTACTTTAAGTCTGTTTTTGAGTGTGAATAGGAAGGATAGGAATATAAAAAGCAGTTGCTCAATATATCTAAACGTGTGCAACAAAGGAGGTAAGGGAAATAAAGAAAATGTTTTGCACTGATAGAGGAGGGGGGAGACTTGGGGGAGTGTTTGGTATCCTGCATCTGGAAGGGTGGGGGGTCACTGGTGGGCAACGACAGCAATGGGTAGGGTGGTAGGCTGCAACATCCGCGGTGCACCAATCTTTCAAAAATTGCCTGGAGTGTGGAGGATGTTTAGTGTGCAACCACATAGAAAAACTTAGAAAGGAGATTGAGGGTCTGCAGGAGGAACTAAGACAGGCAAGGCAGATTGGGGGTGGGTTTAGCCCAATACTGGAGAGAGGAAGAAGGGGAGATGAGGGAGGGTGATGTAAGCCAACAGTGGTGAGGAGAGGGTCAGAAAAAGGGAAGCAGAGACAAAGGGGCCCAGGCCAGGAAGAACAATTGCTGGGGAAACCAGGTCAGGAGACAAAAGACAAATGGAAGGAGGAGATAGGGACTTGTGAGAGTAGGCGAAGAAGTGGCAAAAGTCATGGAGTGGAAAGGAGAGAACAGGTTACTATGAAGAGAGAGGAAGCGGGCATTTGTGAAGGGCCTTCAGAAAATAGTTGTGCACTGCTAGAGAGGAAGAAGGTGGAGGAGGGAAATGATGAAATTAGAGGAGTAATTGATAAATGCCTGGACCAAACTGGAGCAGGGGGAAGTTCTGCTGAGAGAATTGCAACAGGGTAAAAGGGGAAATAATGTGCAGGAGGAAGAAGAGGAGCTGGAAATGAGAGAGGGAGATGAATGGAAGCAAGCAGGGAGTAAGAGGGGTGGAATCTTAGTGCCGGGGGACTCAATACTAAGAGGAGTTAGGTGGGGTAGCAAGGGGGAGAGGCATAGTCACATTTGAGTGGAGGCCATGCCAGGAATGACAGCGGAAAGGGTGGGACAGTCTGTTCTGAAATATGCTAGAAGGGGTAGGGACAAGCCTCATTTAATTATACAACTTGGGATAAACGACCTGGCTGACAAGACAGTAGATACAGTCCAGAGGAGGTTTGAGGAACTAGCACAATTATGTGAGGGGGCAGGAAGATCAGTAACTTTTTCAGAGATACTTTCAGTGCCAAAGGCAAGCACAACAAGAAAGCTGAGAATAGAGGAATTTAACAGATGGCTAAGAACCTGGTGTTGTGCTAAAGGGTATGGGCTGTTGGGGGGGTGGGGAGGGACCTGGGAGGACAGTAGTCTCTATGCCAAGGACAGACTACACTTGAGTGAGGAGGGAAAGAAAGTGTTGAAACAGAGGATGGAGGAGTACATAGAGGAAGTTGGGAATTTAAACTAGGAGTGGGGGGTGGCAGTTGGGGAAAAGATATGCAGAGACCACAGGTTGGGAAATAAAGCACCCCCATAACAGTGACAAAGGACAAATGGCAAGTACTGTTGGTGATGCTAGGAAAGGAAGGCAGGATGGGAGGGGGGAAAAGGGTGGAAGGTGGTTACCCTTAATGCTAGGAGCTTTGGGAGGAAAACTGCAGAGTTATAGGTTCTCATGGCAGAGGGAGAGGTAGACATTGTAGCCATCATGGAAACATGGGCCACCCAATACAATGACTGGGACCTGTCTGTACCAGGGTACAGGTTATTTCTTAGGGACAGGGTGATTAGGAAAGGAGGGGGGTGGCACTATATGTGAAGGAAGGACTGAAGTGTGTAAGGGAGGAAGGGGAGGAGGGTAGTATGGAGTCACTTTGGATGCAAATCCAGGATTCCAAGAATAGGATTCTTAGACTGGGAGTGGTGTACAGGCCACCATCTCAGACGGAGGAGTTAGACAGGGAACTAGTGGGACAGATCAGGAGGACCTGTGAGAAGGGTAGTGTGGTGATTGTGGGGACTTCAACATGCCAGGAGTGGACTGGAGTACCCCAACAACCAGGAACAGAAGGGAGCAGGTACTGCTGGATGCCTTCCAGAACAGTTTCCTGCTGCAAATGGTCGGTGAACCAACCAGGTTAGGAAATACCCTTGACCTTGTGCTGGCAAATGGGGACTTTGTGAGAGAACTTACAGTGGAGGAACCACCGTCAGGGAGTGACCACCACTCATTATGGCTCACATTGGATATGGGCAAGGAAGGAGTGGAATCTGGCACAATAGTGCTGGACTTCAGGAGGGCTGACTTTGGGAGGATGGGGGAAGTGGTAAAAGGGTACCTGGCCA
The DNA here is from genome assembly GCA_016271365.2 of Neoceratodus forsteri. Classification (NCBI taxonomy): domain Eukaryota; kingdom Metazoa; phylum Chordata; order Ceratodontiformes; family Ceratodontidae; genus Neoceratodus; species Neoceratodus forsteri. The sequence continues at coordinate 72,375,328 of CM028133.1, forward strand.
GAATTCAATCTAGTATGGACACTAACCAGAGGTGGGAGCTCATAAAGCTGGGGATAGTGGAGGCAACAAAACCTGCTGCGAAGCCCAGAGCAAGAAGGCTAGGGCTAAGAAACCGATCTGGTTGAGCAAGGAGGTCATGGAAAAGTAAGGAGGAAAAGAGCTGCCTTTAGGAAGTACAAGAAAACAGGGAGGGGGGAGGACAGGAAGGAATACTTGACAGAATCGAAGGAGGTGACAAGGGCAGTAAGGGGAGCCAAAGCATCTACAGAACTCAGGCTGGCACAAGGCATTAAGAAGGGGGAGAAGGACTTCTTTAAGTACATCAGGGAGAAAAGGAGCTGTAAGGACCACATAGTAAGGATTAGGAAGGAGGGGGGTTGGGTGGAAGCAGGGTGCGATAAGGCAGAAGCACTAAATGAGTACTTCTGCTCAGTATTTACTAAAGAGAAGAGGGGGTGACACCCAAGGTGGGAGAAATGGCAGAAGCAGGGTGGGAAGTGGTGACAGATGGGGAAATCATGGAGAGCAGAGTTTGAGAGGGTTTGAAGGCACTGAGGGTGGACAAGGCACCAGGCCCAGATGGCATCCACCCCAGGGTACTGAAGGAGCTGGCAGAGGTCCTCAGGGACCTTTGCAACCTATTTAATGCCTCACTACATTCAGGGTGTGTACCTCAGGACTGGAGGATGGCTCATGTGGTGCCCCTCCACAAGAGTGGCCCCAAGGATGAACCGGGAAACTACAGACCAGTGAGCCTCACATCCATCGTGGGTAAGCTAATGGAGACTATCCTGAAGGAGAGGCTGGTGGCCCTCCTAGAGGCCAAAGGACTACAGGACAGCAGACAGCATGGCTTCATATGTGGCAGATCCTGCCAAACCAACCTGGTCGAGTTCTATGACTGGGCAACTAGGCAACTGGACAGGGGCCATGCAGTGGATGTCCTGTATCTGGACTTCAGTAAGGCATTCAACTCAGTGCCACATGGAAGGCTGGGAAGTAAGTTAGTAGGCACAGGGGTGGGTGCAAAACTGGGGAGATGGGTAGTAAACTGGCTGCAGGGAAGGCAACAGAGGGTGGTGGTGAGTGGGGAGCTCTCACACCCAAGGGCAGTGACGAGCGGTGTTCCACAGGGCTTGGTGTTGGGACCAGTGTTGTTTGGGATATTCATTGCAGACATATCATGGGACATCAAGAGCAAGATCAGTCTGTTTGCTGATGATACCAAGGTAGGCACAGTGGTGGATGACCTAGGGGGATGGCAGGGGTTGCAGGATGATCTGGTAAAGCTTGAAACCTGGTCAGACACCTGGCAACTGGGCTTTAATGCCAAAAAGTGCAAGGTGCTGCATTTGGGATGAAGAACCCAAGGAGGAGTTACTAGCTAGGGGAGTGCAGTTAGCCCAGACAGAGGAGGAGAAGGATCTGGGTGTGCTCATTACAGGGTCAATGAACAACTCGGCACAATGTAGGAAGGCAGCTGCAAAGGCCAACAAAATGCTGGGTTGTATTGCAAGGGGTATATCCTTGAGGAGGGAGGAGGTGATTCTGCCACTGTATAGGTCATTAGTTAGACCACACCTGGAGTACTGCATGCAGTACTGGTGTCCGTATCTGAAGAGGGACATTAAGTTACTGGAGGGGGTGCAGCACAGAGCGACAAAGATGATCAAGTGACTGGGGGACTTATCATATGAGAGGAGGTTGAAGGAGTTGAACATGTACTCACTGGAGGAGAGGAGAGACAGGGGTGACATGATTGAAACCTTTAAATACATGAAAGGAATAAACAAGATAGGTACAAAGGGGCTGTTCAAAGTAAGGGAGGGGAGGGACACCAGGGGCCATGATATGAGACTGGAGCGAGGAAGGTTCAGAGGGAGATGAGGAGACACTTTTTTCAGAGAGGGTGGTGGCTGGGTGGAATGCATTACCTGCTGAAGTGGTATGCAGTAGAACAGTGGACTGCTTCAAACGAGGATGGGACAGGACAAGGGGGAGGGTTAATGAAGGGGAAGGGTGGAAGGGAGGGGCAGCTGCAGAATAAGGGGTGCTAGCTGCACATTCGAGCAGACTTGATAGACCTTTAGGCCTTTATCTGCTGGCAAATTTCATATGTTCACATGTAACATTGCAGTGGCTCTAGAATTATTATATAGCAAACATAGCATTTTTAATATTCAAGTTCTGCGTTGTCAAGCTAAGGTGTTGCATATTAATTATCAAGAAAATTTTATTTAACTGTAAGCGTAGTTTAAGATACTGTTTATACTGATCTTGTCGATGTCTAGTGGAATACATTTGGAATACCTTCCTTAACCCCGTTTTGGTGTTTTCCCACCATGTACTAATATTAGCACTCAAAACAGCTACAGACATTCGTGCTTCAAGAAATTCAGTAACTTCTACTTGTAAGTGTTTCTCTATCAAAACTGCCGTATTCATTTTCCAATATCCTCTTCCATAAGTAGGACCACTAATTTTACCCAAGATAACCTGAAGTATCACATGGTCCAAAATCTCTAAAGGTATCATCAATGCTTTCCCTACCCCAATATTAGATTTAGCAAACACAAAATCAATCCTAGTTGATAGGGCTCCATATGTATGTACGACCTCCCGTCTGATGTAAGGTCCTATATGTATCTTGTAGTTGACTTTGTGCCAGAATATTAATAAGACAGTTGGAGTCACAATACATTTTTGTTGTTCTTGCACTTCTATCACTACCATCCACTACACAATTAAAGTCTCCCCCCAAATCACAGTCTTTGTTGTTACTAAGAAGGCTTAATAGAATTAAACAATACCGTCCTTTCTGTCTTAGTGAGAGGGGAATAAACATTTATCAACCTCCACCCAATCTCCCCATATGTGAAGTCTACCAGTAGAGCCCTCCCCAATGAAATCTCTACTAGTCTAGAAATCCTAAATCCAGCCCCCTTAAACAGGATACCAACTCTGTGCCAAAGAAAAAGAAGGAAGGGTCCCAACACCATAACTGTTGGGCCAACCTCACTAATGAAACTGTATTCAACCTAGTATCTTGCAAAAGGCTGATATCACTCCCTAAATCCTTTAAGACAGGTAACGCAAGCAATCTCCGCTTTGCATTTGTTATATTATTAACATTATTAGTAGCTACACTCAACCATGGTAAAAAGGTAGTCTGTGATGAAATTACTAATACAGTCAAGGTGGTTTCCTCAATCTATTACTTCTTTGTACTCACGACCTAACCCTTGTTCCACTTACAGCAACATCCCCCTTATAATGAGATTCTCTGTCAGAATCAGAACAGTAGGGGGCTAAGGAAGAGGCCTCCGAATCACCACCTGGTTCTGATTCCTGGAAATGATGCAACAAGGTCTCATACTTATTCGGTAGAACAATATCCTCATCTTCCGGGAAGTTTGCCTTAGCAACCTTGGGTCTAGGTTTAGTCTGCTTCAGGCTTCATTTTTTTGCAACACTCTTTACAAACCGGGGGCATTTCATTCCCGAAACAACAGGTATCTGTTCAACTGGCAACTGAGGGGCCTGACCTATGACAATATCTGGTTCTGCAGATACTATAGTGGTTGTTTCCTCAACTCCCTCGATTTCTACTAGAGAGGGAAGAAGGGGGAGCGGAGGGATCATTATGTGATCCAGGGGAAGATTTCTGGGGCTAAGCTTTCTTTTTGGACATCTCTCATTTCTGAGCTTCTTGAATGATGACATCCTGACTTTTCCTATCACAGCAGTTATGTGTAGCCCAAGGACAGGTTCTATAGGTGTGCCCTGAATCATGACATAGATTGCATTTCAAATCTGCTTGGCACTCAGAACTATGGTGACCAAACTCCAAACAGAGATTACATCTTAGTCTATCACATGCTGAGCCCAAATGTGTGTGGGCCCCACATTTAAAACAAGCCCTTGGTTGCCCTGGGTAAAAACAATGACCTCTTTCATTACCCAAAAATAGACCGTTTACCTAACAGTGAACTGGGCCTAAACTATTGTTCCGTAAGTGTACTTTAAATATACAACTCCCATTCCATATACATTCTTCATTAAAAATGGGGGAAGGAAAATCCAGAACTTCACACTTCTTTTGCAACCAATAGGAAACATCATGGATTGATACTGATTCATTTCGGAAAAATACTGTAACATTTTTAACTGATGGTTTAGTCAAAGGCAGCACTTTAAAGGGCAATCATAATTCAGTATATTTAAGAGAGTCTAATTTCGACCAAAAACGGTCCAGGCCCTGTGAGGAGGCGAAACTCACATCGTAAAGTACTGAGCCTAATACATGAATTAGGGCATGGATTTCATTGGAAAAAAACCCATTAAACTTTTTAACAGTGTCCTCCCCACATACACATGATCCGGAGCAATGTCCAAACCTCCCAAATACTCCAAACGAACTGTGTTTTGTCATTGTGGGGGGGGGGGAGCCTGAGAAAGGGTCTTTCTGTCTAAAAGACTCCCATGCAGGTTTAGATTGTTTATGTAAGTCTGGAAATTTCTCAGCCTGCATCAGTTATGTCTCCACAATATCTCCCCACTCTGTGAGTTTAATAACAGACCCCTCCGACTCTGAGGAGGAAGTCTCCGAAAAATGTGGTAGTTCTTTTTCTTTGTCACACCGCTCTGCCTTGTCACGCATTTCCTCAGGCTTATCCTGTGAACATGCAGAAAGTCCTAAAGTAGTTTGTACAACAAAGAGAGTAGAAGTTTTCACAGGAATCAGACTGTGGTCCAGGTCCGGCATCCACACTCCTGAATTTCCATGCTTCCATCCTGCATTCATTAGAGAATGCTCCAACAAAGACAAAGAGTGTTTATGGGCCAGGAGGGAAAGAATTTCATCTACTCTACCTTTCCATAAGCCCAAACCATTACTTTGTACACCAACAGGTTCCAAAACAGGAGGCCCTGAGGTACTCACTGGCTCAGAAATCCGCTCTGAGGAATGCATTTTATTGTTGCACATGACTGGCCCTGACTCAGTTGTCAGTTCATAGGAATCATAGGAATGATACTGAGCCAAAAATGGACTTTCGTCCTATATGATCGCCATCTAGTTTTAAGCTCTAATTTTATTTATATATATATCCCATCTAGATTTAAACACAGAAGTTGTTTGGCTGGCCACAACCTCCAATGGTAGTCTGTTCCAGTCATGTACAACTCTTTGGTTGAACCACCATGTACTACGTACTTTTTTCTATTGGGTGCTGTTAACTGCATAGGATGGGACCTAGTGTTATATACACTTTTATTCATTTCAAGACCAGTAAATTCCCAAAGATCATCATTTTTCCAAGCCCTGTGCACTAGGCACATATTCCCTCTTTTTCTTCTCTCTTCCAGGGAATACATATTCAACTGAGACAAACGGGTTTCATAATTTTTTTCTGCCATATTGTGTATTGCTTTAGTTGCTCTCCTCTGTACTTTCTCTAACAATGCAATATCTTGTTTTTTATATGGTGTCCAAACCTGGGCTCCAAATTCCATGATTGGTCTAACCAGGGATATGTACTATGGCATAATAACAGCCCTACTCCTAGATGATATATGTCATAATATGCAATTTAGGATTCTATTTCCTTTTTGAGCTATTTTTTTGACAATGTGATGAAAAGGACATATCACTAGAAACTATAATACCCAAATCCCTTTCCTCATCTATTGTCTTTAAAACAATATTTCCTAATTTATAAGATATTTTTGGATTTCTATTTCCCAAATGCATAATAAAGCATTTGTCACTATTTAATGTCAACTTAGATTTATTTGTCCATATGTCTATGTTATCAATTGTATCGTAAGTCAGATGAATGTTGACTAATATTTATTTCTGCACCTATCCTACAGTCATCTGCAAATTTTTGTAACCAACCGGTATCATGTTTTATTTGAAGGGATGATACATATAGATTAAACAAGCAAGGGCCCAGCACTGAACCCTGGGGAACCCCACTAGTCACCTCCAACTGTTCAGAGAGCTCACCTCTAATACACACACATTGATTTCTATTTTCTAACCAATTTTGAACTCAGTTTATTATGAATGGATTTATAGTCAATTTACTCATTTGTTGTATTAATTCTAGGTGGGGGAGCTTATCGAAAGCCTTGAAAAAATCAAGGAACAGCACATCCACAGGGATTCCCATATCAAGTCTATCTATAACACTGTTATAAAATGCCAGCATATTTGTCTGGCATGACCTTCCCTTCACAAATCCATGTTGAAATTGGTCAATGAGATGATTTAATTCTAGATTTTCATTTATCTTATCCTTTAATATTCCCTCCAATATTTTTGAGGGAATAGCAGTAAGACTAATAGGTTGATAGTTTGCAGGATCTGTCTTGTTACCTTTTTTATAAATTGGAATACCAATTGCCGATTTCCAGCAATCAATTACTTCCCCTGTATCCAATGATATTTTAAATATATAGGTTAACGGGGGGGCTGTTATCTCTGCCAGTTCTTTAAGTATTTTTGGGTGAAAACCATCAGGACCCGGGGATTTGTTTGGATCTAGTTTAGCCAATCTTTCTTCAACTTCAGTTTGTTTTAGTACTGTTCTAGCTGTTGAATTTGTATCAGATATTATAAATGGAAAATAACCCCCTTTTTTTTATTATAGACTGTCGAGAAATATTCATTTACTAGGTCAGCCATTTCTTTATTATCCGATGTTGGATCCTCATTTGTTATTTTAAGGGTCCTGTACTGTTTGAGTTCTCCTTAATGTTGTTTATGTAAGCATAAAAGGCCTTATGATTCCCTTCTACTCTGTTGCTAAATGTATTTCATAATTTATTTTAGCCTTCTTGATTTTTTTATTAGATTTGTTATTTGTGTATATTGAGTCCTAATTTTGTATGAGCTATTTGTTTTCCACTTTTTAAATAGCCTATGTTTTCTATTTATTAATTTTTTGAATATAGATGTCCACCATTGTATTTTTTTTATTATTTCTCGGGGGATACTTTTGTTTAACAGGAATGTTTTCCATTTCTTGCTGCTTGATCTTAATGGAAAAAATTTCCTATATGTCATTTAATGATTTTTTATCAAAATCTTCTTTCCACTGCCAATTTTAGAGGTTTACTTTCATCTTAGCGAAATTTGCTTTGCCAAAATTGAAGGTAACTGTATTACCCCTTTGTTTATTTAGTATTTCAGCTAATTTAAATTATATTTGGAATGGTCACTTGTACCTAAGGGTGCAGTTATTTTGCATTCACTTAGTATATCTCCCATATCTGTTAAGACCAAATCCAATATATTTTGTCCTCTTGTCTGATATTCAACACGCTGTGCTAATCCAATTTGGTCACATGCATTTAAAAACTCTCTCTCTCTCTCTCTAAGTGTGTTACTGTGAGTGATGTTTCACAATTTATTCCAGGTAAGTTGAAATCTCCTAGGACTAATATTTTGTCCACTGGATTTAATGACAAATGTTTTTTCTGTCAAACTCTTATTGTCTTGTGGAGTTGATGAAGGAAGTCTATAGATAGTCCCTAACTCTTTTGGAGTTATTTGGCAGTATTATTTTGACCCATCATTGGTCAATCATATCAAAGGACATAGATATTTCTTCTGACTTTATACTATTTAATATGTAAAGGGCCACCCCTTCCCCCTTTCTATATAATCTAGACTGTTTATATGAAGTATACCCAGCTATGGCCTGATCCCAGTCGTCATTTACGTCCCACCATGTTGCTGCTGCTATATGTATGTTTTTAGCAGACAATATATTTCTAAATTCACCCATTTTATTTTTCCAACTTCTAGCATTTAGAAGCATGCAATTCCAAGTATCATATTTACCTAATTTATGAGCATTATTTCCTTTTTTAGTGTTTTCTCTTACTTGTCCCCCTTGCCCCCTCTCATTTAGTTTAAATCAAGCCTAGTAGCTTCCTTAAATCTCTTAGCTAGATATCTAGTCCCTACCCTCTCAAGATGAAGTCCATCTTGCTTGAACAAATTTGGGTCCCAAAATGCTGCCGAATTATCTAAGAACTCACTTCCTTCTTTTCTACAAAGTTCTCTCAGCATCTATTTAATGTATTTATTTTGGAAGTTTTAGCTGAATGGTAACCAAATACTGGTAGTATTCTAGATATTATTGTACTTCCCCCTTTTTGTTTTATTTTAACTAAAGTGTTCTGGAAGTCTAGAAAAATATCTTGTAAATTTCTGTGTTGAATATCATTTGTCCCTACGTGCAATAACACCAATGGGTTTATAGTATTTTCCAGAAATCCATCCAAAAGTGGGCATGTGTTTTGTATTTTTACACCTGGTAACATGCTCACTGTAGTGTGTTCATTTCTTCCTCTACATAACATAGTATCCATACATCTAATCATAGACTCTCCTATTACCACTAAATCCCTATTTTGATGCTTAACTTCACTATTATTCTGAGTTTGTGCCTGTGGACTTAGTCCAAAAATAGTCTCGGTTATAGTTTCTCCAGGATCTTCAATTTGTAATGATGTGAATCAGTTTTGTAGTGGTATAGGTGCACTATTATAAATTTGTCCTCCTCTTTTTCTAGTTTTAACTTTGGTTACCCTTGCCCATTCTTCTGTTTCCTGTGCTAGACTTAAATTTGTATTTTGTTTCCCTACTTCCTTACAACTATTGTTTTCCTGTTCCTTACTTCCTATTTGGGAGACCATAGAGTCTATAAATTTCTCCAAACTTACAATCTCTTCATTTCCTGATTTCCTTTCTAGCAAACGTGTAATTTATTCTTTCAACATCTCCACCAGTTTACATTTATCACAAATGAATAAATCATCTTGTAATCCCCTTGTAAACATTTGGCACTCAGTCCACATTTTGAAAGGGCCCTCCATTTTAATTTTTTTTAATTTTGTGCTACTTACAAAATATGTTTGTAACCCAGCTCCCAGCCTCCTCAGTGGACACAGCAGACACGCACAGAATGCACATGTCTCTGCGTGTGTCTCTGCATGCAGCCCCATGCACACTCACCCCACTCACTACAGCAGGCTTTTTAAGGTGTGTCAGGACCAGGAAGTTGATGACATGCCTCCCAATGTTACACTCACTCAGTTGTAAAAGGTAAAAGTTTTATACATGCACTCACAAGCCCCACTCATGTGTGAGGTCTTGTGATGACAGAAACCCTGATTGTATTTATCCCAAAAAATGAAAGCTTGCTTTAAAATTAACAGGAACTTTCTCCCAGCAGTGATATTAGCTACAAAGGATTACCCCCTCTCTCCAGAGGATGCTACTCAACTGCTGATTTGATTTATCTTGCCCTGTTCACTACAGCAAGCTTTTTAAGGTGTGTCAGGACCAGGAAGTTGATGACGTGCTTCCCAATGTTACACTCCCTCAATTGTAAACGGTAAAAGTTTTATACATGCACTCACAAGCCCCACTCATGCGTGAGGTCTTGTGATGACAGAAACCCCTGATTGTATTTGTCCCAAAAAATAAAGGCTTGATTTAAAATTAAGAGGAGCTTTCTCCCAGCAGTGATATTAGCTACAAAGGATTACCCGCCTCTCCAGAGGACGCTACTCAACTGCTGCATTGAGTTGCACTTTTTTCAGGGTTTGACTCAATCAGACAGGTTCCCTTTGATGCTGATGCATCATCGGTCTGACTCATACACCTCTCTACTAGCAATCTGTCAGTCTCTGAATTAGCTAGTTCCACTTGAATCATTCGTACAGCTTCATTTACCAGACCAATGTCCAAGGATTCACTCTGGCAGTCAGAAATATTTGAATCTGCCACACTGGGTAAATGATAGTTCAACATTCAAATCCAAATTCTTCTGTTGAAAATGCCCTATTTTGTTGTAATATAGTTTCAAGCCAAGCTTCATTCATGCCAAACAACCCTTGTGGTGCGCTTACTGAGGTTGAAACTGAAGTAGACTCAGTATCCTCCATTACCATACAATTGTTTGAAACAATTTCAATCTCCTGTTCTGGACCTGAGGACTGGGAGACCTGATCACCCTCAGGTACACCAGCAGAATGAACTTCCATCATGTCAGCCTCCATAGCAGCAGCACCCCTTCTGCAAGAGTAGGGGAATTTCTTATTCAAGATTTTCAAACAAAAAAATACAGAAAAGTATTACAGCATACAAATCATAATGAAAAGGGGAAAAAAAATTTCAGTATACAAAAATGTCAAATCATAACAGAAACATCCCCACCCAGCATACCCCCCATCTAAAAGAGTAGGGATTTTGTTTTCAAGATTTTCAAAGAAGAAGAAAAAAATACAAAAAAGTATTACTGCATACAAAATCATAGTGAAAGAAAAAAAAACAGAAAATATGTCAACAGGCAAAAAATTTCAAAATCAAAACAAGAACATACTCACTCGACAGACCTCTCCCTACTGAAAGAGTAGGAGAATTTTGCATTCAAGTTCATCAGATACAGCACAGAGAAGTAGTACAACAAGCAAATTCACAGAAAGAAAACTATGGCAATTGAAAAATGTGATAGAAAAAGGACCAGAAAAAGTCAAGGAAACCAAATGGAGAACCAATCATAATTTCCAAGTAATTGGGACATTGGAGTCCATGACCCATGGAAGATTCTGCCATATCTGAAAAATCCAGGAAGCAGGGCAAACCTTCAAGTCTTGGCAAAAAAGTAATTTAACCTCCCACTTTATCTTCTCCACCAGCTCTGGTAATGGCACTGATTTTTTCTGCAAGGTGAACCAACAGTGAGAATTCCAGATGTAGCATTTCACAACTGTGATAATAACCTGTAAGGTAAAGACATCCCATGCCTGCCAAGAAGAATCAAAGGAGCCATACTGTAAGGCATCCAATGATATGCTGTGGAAAGGAGGCATATGCCACGTAGTCGCCAAAATGGACCAAAAATCCATGATATAAGAGCAGGAGAAAAATAAATGATGAGTAGTTTCCAGTTGGTTATTACATTGAGGCCTAGAACACATTCTCTCAGACAGTTGTTTATGCTTTTGATGTTCCTTAACATTCAGCTGATTGTGACAACTGAGCCAATGAATATCCCACATTTTCTCAGGAATCCTTGGGTTATTTAGGAACTGAAGTAAGCCGGTTGCCAAAGAAGGAGGACAGAAAGGAAAGGTGACTAATTCTCAAAATGTTGTGGTGAGGATTTGTTTATAGATGAATTTCCTGTGATGACCATGCACCATGGCAATCGTCAACTGCCAACTTTTTAGTTTAACAACAATATCTTGAATATAGGAAGAACAAATATTAGAGTTACGGAGTACCGGTAGATTAACTGATTATCATTGTGGGAACCAAGGGCTACAAGTTAAGCTATATAAAGGGACCCTGGTGACATGTGTCAAAATAGGCCGGAAACTGACAACCATATAAACTACTGAAAAAAATACTACAGGGTGAACCATACCTAGTCCTCCTTGAGATTTAGGGAGATATAAAATATTCCTCTTCAGGGGATTCAACCGGCTTCCCCAGACTGTTTGGAAGAAAATACTGAGTAATGAGGCTTCCAGGGATTAGGAGGGAGGGAACACCCAACTGACATGTAGAAAGAGTGGTAAAAGGAATGTCTTAACAAGATATACTCACTTCAATTTACCCATGTGCCAGGAATTCCATTGCTTTACTAACTGTTCAGCTTGAAAAAGTGTAGAAGTCCAGTTCTGGATGTCCAAGGCTTGGAAACCAAACTGAATGCCTAATATTGTAATTGGGGCCCGGGACAATGTGACTCCTGCTATTGAAGGGAGAGGGAATGCAGGCTTGCAGAATTGTCTCCCTACACTTTTTGTCATATTAAGGGAGGATCCTGATAAGGATCCAAAGGATTTATATATGGTCATGGCCTGTGATGCAGAAGCCTCATCCCCAACTAAGATTGTGAGATCATCTGCATAAACCAGGGCAATATAAGTAATAGAGTAAGTGTCCACTTGTACATGTGTCAGGGAAAGGGCCAATTTCAAAGCCCACAAAACTGGGTTAATACCAAAAATGTAAAGGAGGGGGCTGAGAGGACAGCCTTGTCAAACTCTGTGATGTACTGGAATCATTGGGCCCACCCAACCATTGATAAGTGGGGATATTGTTGCTACCTTATGAGCAATCATCTACTTCTTCTTCTTCGAGAACTCATTGAAAGAGATAATGCAGAAGGCTTATCACGATTCTTATTTTCATTGGATCAGAGACAAGCTTTTGATACCATTGGGCATGCCTTGGACGTCCAGAACTGGACTTCTAAACTTTCTCAAGCTGAACAGTTAGTAAAGCAATGGAATTCCTGGCACATGGGTAAATTGAAGTGAGTCTATCTTGTTAAGACATTCCTTTTACCACTCTTTCTACATTTCAGCCAAAAAATAAAGGGATTCTGGATACAATATTGCTCTAGTACAGACCATAGGTAAGCATGCCTAATGGTATCAAAAGCTTGTCTCTGATCCAATGAAAGTAAGAATCCTGATAAGCTTTCTGCATTATCTCTTTCAATGAGTTCTCAAAGAAGAAGTAGATGATCGCTCATCTTCCTCTATGGTATAGAACAAATTTGAGTGGGGGAGATGAGATGTACAGCTGCTTGCAACAATCTTGTATGTAAAATTTTGGCAAGTATTTTGAAATCGGTGTTTAGAAGGCTGATGGGCCTCCAATTAGTTAGGTCTGTTCTATCACTCTTCTTATAAAAAAAGCCTAAAAGACCACGGGCCATGTCCAAAGGAACAGAATCTGTATGCAGAAGGAAGGTGAATACCACTGCCAGTTCTTTAGAAAGCAGTGGGCCTAGAAGCTTATATAATTCAGAGGCAAAGCCATCTAAACCATGGACTTTATTAGTAGGCAAGGATCTAAGTGCCTGTTCCACCTCTGCAGCTGAAATATCGGCTGTCAATTTGGTCAATAAAAAAGGAGGACAGACAGGGACGTGAGAAGATGGCAATAAATCTTCAAAAGCAATAGCAGGGCAAGAATAAGTAGAAAAAAGAGAAGAAACATGCTGATTTGCTATACAAAATATGTTTTGTTTGTCCATATAGACAGATCCGTCTGAATCCTTAAGACAATCTATCAACTTACATTTAACAGTAGTGGAATAATATAGATAAGGGCAGAGGACTGCAGTCTTCCCTTTTATCCCAAAACTATGCTGATATTTCAAGCTTTCTGATTGGCGCAGATGAAAGACTTGCATGTCTTGTTAAAGTATGTGAATTTGTTCCTTAAAATCATGGGTAGTAGTCCAGGATAAAGGCTGCAGTTTCTGTAACTGTTTACATTGGTGGAGATACTGGAAGTAAGCATTGTAATGGATTTGTTTACTATGTGATTGCAACAATTTTCATAAATCTAGCTTGACATCTGTCCACCTGAGGGCAGAAGAGTCAAACAAATCAAAGACAGAACTTTTATGAGCTGCAAAATACCAAAGATTTTGTATCATGGACAATTGGGATAAATGGGAAGAATTCAATTTCTGATATTCTGGGCCCTGAGAAAATGTTACCGTTGTCCCCAAACAGAGGTGCAAAAGCTTATGATCTGAAAATTCTTTTTTTTTATAACTTTAATGGAGTAAACAGATAAAAATGAAGAGAGGAAAAAAATCCATTCTTGTAGCCAAGTGGCCCTTCTGAAATGAGGGGTGAACAGCATTATGATTAGCCAAATAGCATCTTTTAAATGTGACAGGGAAATAACATTTTTTAAAGTAGACATATCACAGTATATCTTAGTGTAGTGGAGTGAGTACCCCTGGCATGTTTGTCAAGTCCACAATTAAAATCCCCACCCAGAATAACAGCATGGGAAGGCAACAAATAAGGCTGAATGTCTTTAAATAAAGAAACTCTATCTGCTTTAGACTGCGGAGCATAGACATTGATTAATCTATAATAAGAATTATCAGTTCTAATATCAAGAATCAATACATGTCCAGGAATTAAATCTATAAATTTGAGAAGATGTACCTTCAAATTGGAACGAAACAAAATGCCAACCCCAGAGCAGACATCTGAGCCTATGGACCAATAGGAGGGTCCAGTATACCATAGTTTAGTAACCTGTCCTATTTCAGCAATAGTATGCAGTCTAGTATCTTGTAAAAAGATAATCTGTAAGAAACTAGACTGAAAATAAGACAGTGCCAAACATTTTCGTTTATAATTTTTGATACTGTTCACATTAAGTGAACCCAAGAGTAGGGAAGACATTTAGGTAAGGTGAAGAAAAAAAGTAGAAGAAAAGTCTTCAGGGAGGCTTTGTCCTCAACCTTTGTGATCTATGATGTGTGCCTACAGAAGGAGGATGCAATTCTGTATCAGAATGTAGATCCACCTGGGAAGACCACAGAGTTGAGCTTTCTGAATCAGCGTCAGAAAGGTCGGAGGGTTGCAGGGCCCCATATGTGTTACTCAATGAAGCGGGTTGGACAGCCTTCTGAAACCTCTTAGAGGATCATTTACTAACCTTGGGGAGGGGCATACTGGTAAAGGAAGATTCTGTTCAGGAGAGAGGGGTTGGGCAACACTGTCAGGTGGCAACAGGGGGGGTATCTGATAACTGCTGCACCGGCACAGGAGTCAGGACATCCAAAGGTGGGGGGACAACAGAAACCTCAGAAGGTCTCGAGGGGGACGTATTTCTTTGAGCCACTGCTATCAGTAATCTTTACTCTTCGACATTTGGCAGAGGCAGACTGATTGTGCACAGCCCAGGTGCAACTCTGATATGTATGTCCAGTTGAATCGCAAAGATTACATTTCAGTTCATTAAGACAATTTCCGCTAGTATGCCCCAGTTCTTGGCAAAGATTGCATTTAACCTGATCGCACAGGCTGCTTAAGTGTGTACAGGAACGACACTTGTAGCATGCCTTAGGTTGTCCTGCATAAAACCGGACACCACGGTCACGACCTAAAAAAAAACCATTGGGGAGATGACTAAGACTGGTGTCTGTAATGTGGAGCATAACCATCACCTTCCACCCCCCAGTCCAAATACTTTCTTCATCAAATATGACTTCTGCGGAACCTAAAATTGAACACCTTCGTTTTAGCCAGTAGGTCAGGTCGGTGACACTAACCCCTTCATTTTGGAAGAGAACAGTGACCGTTTTGTATTCAAGTCTGGTCAGGGGAATAGCCTTAAAGGGTGCCCACAATGGAGAAGATTTCAGTGTTTGAAATTGTGCCCTGAACTGTTGTAGCCCAGAATTAATTTTAAAACTCACATCAAAAGTAGATTCACCAGACACATGAATAAGTGTGTAAATTTCATTAGCAAAAAACTTCATATAGCCTTTTAATAAAGATTTAGCTACAAATCTCCTGTCTGGGAACTCTGGCATACCCCCTTTCTATAAATGCCTAACAGCATTATGATGCTTAGCTGGATATATAGGTTGGTGAAAAAGAGAAGCATAAGGTTTCTTATCTGATGGCTTTAATAAATTCAATGGGGCTGCAGGAGGCTGGAATGAAGCAGTAGAAGTCAAAGGATTTGGTGAAGCTGGTCATGGAAGTTCAGGGCCACCTAGAATAGGAGCAGGAGTGTTGGAACAGCATAGCTCTGAATGGGAGGTGTAAAGGGGAGTTAGAGTCATCATTTGAAGTGTTAGTCAGAAGTTGCGGAGAGGGCACAGGATCGGAAGGAATGATTGGTTGTTGCTGGACTTGTATCAAGACCTATGAAGTTAATATTGGAGAGGGGCCTGAAATCCAGTGCCCCGAGTCATAAAGAATCCATCCAGCAGCTTGTAGGATGGCTGAAACATCCTCTGGTGAACAAGAAAGAGATGCAGCAAAAGAACAAGAGGCACCGGAAAGTTCGCATGCCAGATCCAGTCCAGGTCTTACAGGCGTTTGAGGTAATCCACACTCTGACACTCCGGTCTAAAGATTCACTGCAGGAGAAGATCCAGAAGTTTGAGAACCCGAAGGAACCTCAGCAAGGTTCCCAACAACAGGCAAGTGCTGCAATATGGGTGAGTCCTTCCTGATTTGCACATTTTCTGAAGTTCCCCGAGCAGCCGATTCAGTTTGCTGAGCCAAAGTTAGGGCAGTTCGTAATTCTGATCTGCGGAGTGCAAAACACTCCTCCTCAGCCTGAAGCCTAGAGAATGAATCTCTGGAGAAGCAGTAGGTAGGTCCAGGAAAACATGAGAACCAGCGTCTAGAGTAGAACTGTTCTTCTGTAGGTCAGCAGAAATTTCCATAGGAAGTATGTCAGCATCAGGCAAAGAGGGAACTGCTGTATCCATGGGTAAATCTGCAAAAGCTTTGGTCTCTAAACAAGGAGAAGTAGGGAAGAGACCAGTCCACCTGTTCCAGGAGTAGCAAGGAGCTCCTTCACCACCTCTGTGGCTGCTATCTTGGATGGAGACCAAGACGACAAGGGTTCACCTACTGTAGAGTAGGAGAATTTCCCTGGTACCCTGGCCAAATTTCCCCGCATTCACTAAAAATACCACCAACAAGCTTAATCTGGTTCAAGGTCAGTTGGCATTCATCTGTATACCCCTTCCCTGGGTCGAGCCTTAAAATAGGCAGGATTTGTCTAGTGCACTTACCCGGTCAACAAAAACTAAAATAAATAAATTTACATCTGAAAGGAATCACACTAAAGTTTATCTTACATTCATACACAGTTACTAGCTAAAAAAATAGCTATTTTTATTTGAGCTCAGCATATTAAGTAGCTTTTTGTCAGGGTCTTGCAGAGATGTATCATAATTGTATGTTATTTACTATGTATCTGTTATTTATGTATCTGAGAGAAATGTTACTTTTCATAAATAGAACCTATCTGGAATATGTTAGACTATGGGTGTCTATGCTAGCATAGAGAAATTAGAACAGTCTTACATGCTTATGTTCAATCATGCAGATGGGACAGGCTGTTGTTAGTGCACTGGGGAACCCCTGGTGAGCTCATCTCTTAAGCATAATAGAGTGAGCCACACATTTTCATTTGAAAGGATCCTGCAGCTAGTGCCTAAGAAGAGGTTTACCTTTATATCTAAAAAAAATCACATTGAAGTTTATCTGACATTCATACACAGTTACTAGTTAAAACAAGCATTTGTCAATGCCAAATGTTTGCTTGCTGGTATTAGCATTGGCAATGCAGGAG